>CP106724.1:107277162-108482082 GCA_025506655.1 Gossypium rotundifolium
GAAAAACACATGACGTTTTTCCACAAATCATATTATAACTTCAAATTCAAAACTCAGACACAAAAGTGATCGTCCCAGGATCACCAATCCAAAAATTCTTTTCGACATAACTCTAATCCCCTAAAAATGTAAACTATTCCTTTACACACTGGTATTAAAACACTTTTCCCCCCAATTCAACTGAACTCATTACTTGAATTTTTAGTTAATAATACCTTTAATGGCTTTCAACTTAACCATCACAGTTAAAATATTTCAATGAGCATACCTCTGTATCATGCTCTCTACTCATGTACACATAGAATTTTATTCTCCTTGATGGTTCATGCGTAAATATACTCATAACTCGAATCATATCTCAATACATCAATATACTATTTTCTCCACATTGAGAAAATATTTCGAACACACTCTCGTTTGAGTTCCTCTTGATATGCTAATCTAAAACCTTTACTATCGTCTTATCTCAAGATAGCAGGGACATCTCAATCAAATATATTAACTCTATTCGGCTTACCCAAAAACCCATCGCACAACATGAAACTTGTGATTTCACTTCTTATACTAGAATTATTACCTTTCTATGATCAAATCAAAAGTGCAATCATAGTAGATATAACAATCACAACTCAAAGAACACACACTTTAAAGATAACCATAATCAGCAGAAATATAAGAGAAATCTCACATAAAGTTTCATCATCAACTTCCTCCTCAAAGTACCAGAATAAGGTTACAAAGAGATAAAGGAATGTCGATTTCAATTAACCAAATCGACAACCGCTTTGTTTGATTTTACAGTCATCTAACATTCTCACACTATCACAATTTCGTAAAAAAAAACAACCACATCACCCGTAAAAGGAAACAGATATTTATACATAATACTCAAAGAGATCATTATAATCCATTCAACTATGGTTTTCATAATTAAACACTTTCACAGTTCGAATATGGTTTCTCTAACCATTTCTGTCATCATAAACTCCTTGACTATTTCTTTCATTAGTGAACATCAATTCAAGAAGATCTCGTGTAACACCCCAAACCCGGCCTAGAAGTTAGGCCCAAATTTGGCGTGTCACATTGAAGGAAGTTGAAAAGCTAAGCAATTGTTTAGAAAAGTTTTATCAGATTTTTGAACTTCGAGTTCGTTGTTTGATTGAGAAAAATGTGATTTACTAAATGACCGTTTAAAAGTTGTTATTATTTTGAAAAATTGTTCTGTTATAAAAGTTGAACTTGCATCGTTGCGTAAACATGATATTTTAGAAAACGATTGCCAATATTTTTAAAAAACCCGTATTTATAAGTTTAAGAGTTATAAATGAAAACTTAGAAAAAATAAACCAATGGCCTTATTACAAAATATTAACCCAAAATAAATAATCTAAAAGAAAAGGCAAAAATCGAAATTACTAAAGTTCACGAGCAAGATCTCGATGTATAGCCACCCCGAGTCCTCCACAGCTCCCAATCCTCAATCGCTGGGAATCACTTGAAACATTTAATAAAAAAGAGGGGGTGAGTTTACGAAAACTCAGTGTGCACAACCCTCTCGGTAAGAACATGCATCGCAACAATCCGGGCCGAAGCCCATTACAGTAACGGTGGCAATTGGTGTAACATACTCAATTGGGGGTTAATTGTAATTTAAATATTTTCCCATGTGTGTGCTTGAAGAATTAAATTCTAGGATTTATTTGACATGTTTAAGGGTCTAAAAATAACCCGAGCTAGGCCTGACCCAGTATTAAAAATCTCTTTTCAAGGGCTTAAAAAGGAGGGAGCTAGGTGGAGATAAGGTTTAAATAAAAATTGGGAGAAGCATGACACAAGAAAGTAATTGGCACATTGGCTTGGTGCGCCTAGGGGTTAAAAAGGGGGTCTTGGGTTCGATCCATGGGAGATACAAGGAGGAAATATTTTTCCTTGTGGGCTTTTTAGGCGTTAGGGCTAGGAAGGTTTTAAATAAATTTCGGGTAAGGTTTGTGACATGAAAGATGGGTTCGGTGGAGTGGCATGGGGCGTGGCTTAAGGGCCTTGGTATGAGGTCTCGGGTTCGAGACATGAAGGAAGCAAGGAGATTTATTTTTTGGGGCTTGGGCGTTAAAGGAGTAAGGGCCATGTATGAAGGCCTTATAATTAAATGATGGTGTTATCGACATGAAAGTCAATTGGGAGAGTTGATCAGGGGCGCTTAAGAAATTCTTCTTTGTTGCCGTGTCATTGGTTGAATCATAGAAGCGACATCTTGGTTATATTTTCTCTCTTTTGCAGCTGGCGTTGGAGGGGGGTGTTGGCAAGATATTGGACTCTTAATTGATAAGAGATTGAGCTTATTTTTTGCTAATATTCTATTTGGAAGAGGGGAGTTTTAGTGTTTTATTTGCTATTAAATTGTTGAGGGATTAGGAGATTAAAGGATGATAAAGCTAGATTTAATTGTGATAATTCAAGGCTGAAAATTATCACAAAATAGAGGGTGTTTGTTGAAATTTGGACTCTTTGAAATGTCTATAATCGGTTTGTATAGCAAAGAAAGTGCCAAAAGTTTAACAAAAACTCTTTTCTTCTCCCCAAATTAGTCATTGAATTATCCATTGTCTCATATCCAAAATCATTCAAAACTTCCACTTTTCTTGCTTCCTTTTAGCAGAATATACCCCTCTCTAAGAGAAAATTTCCAGCAAATTCTTTTCTTCTTTCTCCCTTTATTGTCTTGAATTCTCCTTAAACTCTTAGCCAAAATTTGCTCGTAAATTTCCAGCATTGTTGTTTCTTCTTAGTCAATACCCTTCTCTTCTTCTCAAAATTCCAGCCCTCCATCTTGTGCTTAGGTAGAATCTTACATCTCCAACAAGGTCTTGCCAATTTTCATTAAGTGTGGTAAGGGTAATCATCTCTTTGGAATTAAAGTTATGGCCTATAATTCTTACTAATACGATTAAAGCAATTGTAGGAAGTGAAATGGATTTATATATCGTAAGGTGGTTAGTGTTCAAAGGGCGTGTAGGTAAGGTTTGGGTTCGTGTGAAACCTTTTGGTACAATCTTGGTTTGGCGAATAGGCTTTTGATACTAACAAAGATAATTGGCGAATGTAGGGTCAAGATCTAGCGTTGTAGATCGGAGTTTCGAGATCTAGAAATTATGATAGTAACAGGTGTGTAAGATCTCTCTACACACTTTATTAATTTACATGACGTTATTGTTTGCCTTAAATCTTTTGGTTGTGGTTAGCTTGTGGCATAATCATGGATTTCGGGTAAGTCCCCTAACTTGTAATTTTTTATATATGTTTGCATGCCATCACATGATGTTTAATACTATGACATGATATATGATTGATGTATAAGCATGTGATGGTGGGATTGATATGAGTGGAGGGGGAAGTGATATTCGTGACGACGGACACCAGTGGTTTGGTACCACATTTCATGACTACGGTCACCAGAGGTTTGGCACCTCATTGCGTCTTGTCCCCGTGGTTTAGCACCACAGTGGGTTGGCCCCACAGATGATATTATGGGATTGACGTCAGTGATTTGTATCACACGTGGGTTGGCCCCACAACTTATTATATGTGACTTTGAGTCACCAGTGGTTTGGCACCACGGTGGTTTGGCACAATATTGATGGATATCGTGACTTTGAGTCACCGGTGGTTTGGCACCACCGGTGGTTTGGTACCACAGGGGTAGAAAGGTGTTTTGGATGGTTAGGTTGGGGTTGTATGTGCATGTTTATTAATGACTTGTGTATGAGTTACTTTTCGGGTGGGGATTTACACACCGAGTCTTGGTGACTCACCCCTTCCTTAACATTTTGCGATGAATAGATAAGCGGAGATGGAGCCAAGAGGACTCGAGGCGGCCATGCTTATCGTTGGATTTAAATTTGTTATCGTTAAGTTTATTTATTTATTTTCTTAGTATTTTTAATTTGGGATGTAATAAGGCCGCTATTATTATTTTGGGATGCTTATTTTACTGTTTTATTTTACTTATGTTACATTACAAATGATATTTATAAATATTGAGTAAACCGGTTAAAAGTAATCTTTTTCAACTTAATAACTTTTACGAGTTTTCAAAGAAGTTACCATCGGGTAACAAAATTTACCAAGTCAATTATAACTTTAACGTTTTTAAAATGATACTTGATCAAACATTTTCAAAGAGTTTATCAACCCAACCATGTTTATAAAAGCCCAACTGAGTTTTCAAACACCGTTTTAAAACCTTAGACATATTTTAACAAAATTTCACTTAACACTCAAGTTACTTCAAATTATTTTACTCCGTGACATACCAGATCCGGTCAAGACTCATGGGCTGGGTTTGGGGTGTTACAAAATTGGTATCAGAGCCCAGTTCAAAACTCGGCTGTGGGGGGCCCAAGGCCCAAAATGTTTTGTTTTTGTTAGTAGGCCTTATTATGATGTTTTGAGAACTGTTTTGGCTTGAACAGCATGGCACCGAGTCTCCGGCACCTATCCGCCCAGGTAAGTACTTCTATCCATTTTTGTGAATTCTTTTGATGAGGGGTAGAAGGGAAAAATGGGAACGTAGACTACTAGAGTAGAACTGTTGAACCCTAGGGCTAGCATACTCCAACAGATATTGTATAAGATTTAATAAATTCCTAAACAAACCACCGTGAGTTGTCCTTGAGCAAAGGATGTGGCAATCGTTATCGCATGTCTAGGATTGGATTCGGTGGGGCCTTGTATTTAAGCATCCTCGTGACTCACCTCCTACTCACTTGAATCCTACCAGTGCGTAGTAATCTGTTCATCCTAGCTAAGACGCATTTGAGCTCACAAAGCTAAACTTGATAACTAAAACCTGAAAGGAACTAGCCGTTTTGGTTTTGGAAATAAATAAAACCTTAGTTTTTTTTTAAAAAAAAAGACCAAAATACCCCTCAGTTTAAAAAAATGACCAAAATACCCCTGGCTTGTAAACTACCAAAATACCCTCCATATGAAAAATTTTCAAATAGAAATTTTAAAATATCCTTCTTTTATAAAATCACTTAGAACCCAATTTTTGGAAATCATTTTGTGAAAATTCCCTGATTATGTGAGAAATTACTAAAATATCCTTAGGGGTAAAATTACAAAAACGCCCTTGATTTATGATATTCCCAAAATACCCACAGTTTTAATCAAAAATTTCACCACATAAAAAGTGCTCAAAAACCTTAAATTGTAAAAACGTCAAAATTTTAGAAATTACAAAATTGCCCCTAACCAACAAAATTACCAAAATGACCTTGGTTTTCAAAATTTTTGTAACACCATCAAAATGGAAGATAAATTCTTAAAAATAACTCCCAAGGTTTTACAACTTTTTGAAACATCCCTGATTTATCAATTTTACAAACTCACCCTGATTTGTGGAAAATTACCAAAATACCCCTGAGTTTCAAAATCACCGAAAGACCCCCGAATTTCAAAAATTTTCCAAAATACCCCAAAAATTAAGCGTTTTAAAATAATTTTTGAAAAACTCATTCGAGAACCTGTATTTTGAAAAATTACGAAAGTACCCTTGTAGGACAAATTACGAAAATACCCCCGGGTAGTGGAAAAACAATCACAGCGAAACTACAATGTCTCTTTGGAATGAATGAATGAAAGACTGTGTGTTTGTATGATTACGAAAGAACCACTCCTAAACTCTTATCATAAAATTCCTTCGCGGATAATCCAGTGAAACAAGTACTAATGCATAAAAATTTTTAAACAGATAAGCGCAATAGTTAGAATGAGTTCAAGAGGTCGAGGACGTCTGCCGTGTGGCCGTGGTAGGGGTAGGATGGCCTTGTCTGAGCCAGCAGGGTCCGGACATGGGTCAGGAAATGAGATGCTTTGTTTGCCGCGAAAACTGAATTTCAAGATCAGACGGGTGGTAATGATGTAGTATCTCAAGCCGTATTACGGGTATTGGAGCGGGTTGCTGAGGCAGGTGCGGGTGCAAGAGCCCATAAATCTATGGTTGAACGACTCCGGGCTAACGGAGCAGAAGTATTCAGAGGAGTTTTGAGTGGCACCTAGTGCGGCGGAGTATTGGTTGGAATCCACTGAAAAGATTATGGGTGATTTGGATTTCACCCGAGGAGAAGTCAAGGTATCATCTCTCCGCCGGGATGAGTCTTACCATGGTGGCTCACTTGTGAGAGATGGAGCAGTGGCGTAAAATCTTACTTGGGAATTCTTGAGGATGCCTACGGAAGAAATATATCGGAACTAGTTACGTAGATGCGCAGCGGAAAGCTTTCCTGAACCTGGTTCAGGGAAATAAGACGGTGGCTGAGTATGAGGCCGAGTTCCTCCGATTGAGTAGATATGCTCGTGGTATTGTGGGTACCGAGCATGAATGTTGTGTCAGGTTTGAAGATAGGTGAGAGATGAGCTGAGGATGATGATAGCTCCACAACAGGAACGGGAGTTCGCAGTTTTAGTGGAGAAATCGAAAGTTGCTAAAGGGGTAAGACAGTCAGTTAGACGAAATCAAGATAGGAATTGGAATAAGAGGAGCTCGGGACCTTCAGAGTTCTCGGGTAATGAGCAGAAGAGGACGAGGATTAGTGGGTCAGATCAAGCTACTAGGCCTGCTACTGCTAATCCTCAATGGCCGCTACGGTGTGCTCGGTGTGGCAAGTCTCACATGGGGAATGTTGGCATAGAAATCGAGGATGCTTCGAGTGTGGGTCCTTGGAGCATCGAGTTAGAGACTGTCCAAAAAGGAACTAGACTAAGATCAGAAGGTCAGGATCGTGCTCCAAACAGGAGGGATAACCAACAGCCACAAAGGGATCGAGGTGCAGTTAGGGGTAATGGAAATGGTAACGGGCGTGGCCGAGGTGCTGAAGGCGTAGAGGCGAGGCAACCAAGGTTGGTTTATGTAGTTGGCCGTCGCGAGGAGGAAGATGTGCCAGATGTAACAACGGGTATGTTCCTTGTTTCAGGAATACCCTTAATTGCTTTGATTATTGTAGAGTTTTCTTGTTTTACTAGGAAAGTGCTTGAAACCTTGGTTGTGAACTTAGAGATGGTGCCTAGGAAGTAAGATAGTTTCATTAAGATCAGAGTGCGCAGCATAAGCGTAGTACGGTGAGTTAAGATGTACGACTATTCGTTAGTAAGTAATTTCGAGGACGAAATTATTTTTAAGGGGGTAGAACTGTAACATCCTCAATTGGGGGTTAATTGTAATTTAAATATTTTTCCATATGTGTGCTTGAAGAATTAAATTCTAGGATTTATTTGACATGTTTAAGGGTCTAAAAATAACCCAAGCTAGGCCTGACCCAGTATTAAAAATCTCTTTTCAAAGGCTTAAAAAGGAGGGAGCTAGGTGGAGATAGGGTTTAAATAAAAATTGGGAGAAGCATGACACAAGAAAGTAATTGGCACATTGGCTTGGTGCGCCTAGGGGTTAAAAAGGGGGTCTTGGGTTCGATCCATGGGAGATACAAGGAGGAAATATTTTTCCTTGTGGGCTTTTTGGGCGTTAGGGCTAGGAAGGTTTTAAATAAATTTTGGGTTAGGTTTGTGACTTGAAAGATGGGTTCGGTGGAGTGGCATGGGGCGTGGCTTAAGGGCCTTGGTATGAGGTCTCGGGTTCGAGACATGAAGGAAGCAAGGAGATTTATTTTTTGGGGCTTGGGCGTTAAAGGAGTAAGGGCCAGGTATGAAGGCCTTATAATTAAATGATGGTGTTATTTGACATGAAAGTCAATTGGGAGAGTTGGTGCAGGCGCGCAAGAAATTGCTTCTTTGTTGCCGGTCATTGGTTGAATCATAGAAGCGACATCTTGGTTTTATTTTCTCTCTTCTGCGGTGGCATTGGAGGGTGTTAGCGACATATTGGACTCTTAATTGATAAGAGATTGAGCTTATTTTTTTGCTAATATTCGGCTGGAAGAGGGGGAGTTTTTAGTGTTTTATTTGCTATTAAATTGTTGAGGGATTAGGAGATTAAAAGGATGATAAAGCTAGATTTAATTGTGATAATTCAAGGCTGAAAATTATCACAAAATAGAGGTGTTTGTTGAAATTTGGACTCTTTGGGGGCTGTCTATAATCGGTTTGTATAACAAAGAAAGTGCCAAAAGTTTAACAAAAACTCTTTTCTTCTCCCCAAATTAGTCTTCTTAGAATTATACATTGTCTCATAGCCAAAATCATTCAAAACTTCCAGCTTTTTTTGCTTCCTTTTAGCCGAATATACCCCCTCTCTAAGAGAAAATTTCTAGCAAATTCTTTTCTTCTTTCTCCCTTTATTGTGTTGCCGAATTCTCCCTTAAACTCTTAGCCAAAATTTTCTCATAATTTTCCAACATTGTTGTTTCTTCTTAGCCGAATACCCCTTCTCTTCTTCTCAAAATTCCAGCCCTCCATCTTGTGCTTAGGCCGAATCTTACATCTCCAACAAGGTGCTGCCAATTTTCATTAAGTGTGGTAAGGGGTAATCATCTCTTTTGGAATTAAAGTTATGGCCTATAATTCTTACTAATACGATTAAAGCAATTGTAGGGAAGTGAAACGAATTTATATATCGTAAGGTGGTTAGTGTTCAAAGGACGTGTAGGTAAGGTTTTGGGTTCGTGTGAAACCCTTTGGTACAATCTTGGTTTGGCCAAATAGGCTTTTGATACTAACAAAGATGATTGGCCGAATGTAGGGTCAAGATCTAGCGTTGTAGATCGGAGTTTCGAGATCTAGAAATTACGATAGTAACAGGTGTGTAAGATCTCTCTACACTTTATTAATTTACATGACGTTATTGTTTGCCTTAAATCTTTTGGTTGTGGTTAGCTTGTGGCATAATCATGGATTTGGGTAAGTCCCTAACTTGTAATTTTTATATATGTTTGCATGCCATCACATGATGTTTAATACTATGACATGATATATGATTGATGTATAAGCATGTGATGGTGGGATTGATATGAGTGGAGGGAAGTGATATTCGTGTAAGCGGACACAAAGTGGTTTGGTACCACATTTCATGACTACGGTCACGGAGGTTTGGCACCTCATTGCGTCTTGTCCCGTGGTTTAGCACCACGATGGGTTGGCCCCACAGATGATATTATGGGATTGGCGTCGGTGATTTGGTATCACCGTGGGTTGGCCCCACAACTTATTATATGTGACTTTGAGTCACCGGTGGTTTGGCACCACCAGTGGTTTGGCACCACAATATTGATGGATATCGTGACTTTGAGTCACCAAGTGGTTTAGCACCACCGGTGGTTTGGTACCACACGGGGTAGAGAAAGGTGTTTTGGATGGTTAGGTTGGGGTTGTATGTGCATGTTTATTAATGACTTGTGTATGAGTTACTTTTAGGGTGGGGATTTACACATTGAGTCTTGGTGACTCACCCCTTCCTTAACATTTTGCAGATGAATAGATAGCGGAGATGGAGCGGAGAGGACTCAAGGCTGCCATGCTTATCGTTGGATTTAAATTTGTTATCGTTAAGTTTATTTATTTATTTTCTTAGTATTTTTAATTTGGGATGTAATAAGGCGCTATTATTATTTTGGGATGCTTATTTTACTATTTTATTTTACTTATGTTACATTACAAATGATATTTATAAATATTGAGTAAACCGGTTAAAAGTAATCTTTTTCAACTTAATAACTTTTACGAGTTTTCAAAGAAGTTACCATCGGGTAACAAAATTTACCAAGTCAATTATAACTTTAACGTTTTTAAAATGATACTTGATCAAACGTTTTCAAAGAGTTTATCAACCCAACCATGTTTATAAAAGCCCAACTGAGTTTTCAAACACCGTTTTAAAACCTTAGACATATTTTAACAAAATTTCACTTGACACTCAAGTTACTTCAAATTATTTTACTCCGTGACATACCAGATCCGGTCAAGACTCATGGGCTGGGTTTGGGGTGTTACAATTGGGCCTTAGCCCAAAATAGCCTCAGTTGAGCCTTAACTTATATCATATGTCACAACAGATAATGTATGCAATGCGATGCAAACCCCGCCCAACCTAATTTTCCATCCTCTACACACCAACCCGTACCAATCATCACACCGTGGGGATTTCTACAATCAACCCTCCATCCGCTACACACCATCGATGGTAGTCATGCTACAATTAGCTGCTCATTGTCAGAATTATGACATAGTCACCAGAACAGATCGTGGCAGAGCCACTACAACAGATCATGGCAGAGCCACTACAACTTCCCCTTTAATATCATAATCCCAAACCCCTTCAAGCATAAGATACTGATGTATGATTTCAACAGGTTTCGGCATGCATGTATAGGATGCTCATCACATATAACATGTCATCTCACCAGAACCATCTATTAATATCACAGAAGTCACTAACCTGATGAATCGCCTTTACCCTTCACGGGGATTTCAATAGCCATACTGAGTTTTTGGCATTTAACAGAATATACATAAATATATATGTTATCAAGACATTATAAATGGTGTGAGAAGTTACACACAATCACGCTAATCAACCCCAAAGGGTATAACGATAATTTTACCTACCGAGGGTATTTTAGTAATTTACCTACCAAGGGTAATTCGATAATTCTACATAACTAATCCATGTATACAGTGCATCTCGAACATAATCAATCATACAATTAACACAGACAACATTAGTACTACCACGAGGGTACAACGATCATTTTATTGTTTAGGGGTAAAACAGAAATTTCACAAGCTAGGGGCATTTCGATAATTTTGTAAGCTAAGGGTATTTTAGTAATTTTACAAACTAGGGGTATTTTGATAATTTTACAAACTAGGGGTATTTCGATAATTTTGCAAACTAAGGGTATTTTGGTAATTTTGTAAACTAGGGGTATTTTGGTAATTTTACAAACCAGGGTTATTTTGGTAATTTTGCAAACCAAGGGTATTTCAGTAATTTTACAAACTAAGGGTATTTCGGTAATTTTACAAACTAGGGGTATTTTGGTAATTTTGTAAACTAGGGGTATTTTGGTAATTTTGTAAACCAGGGTATTTTGGTAATTTCACAAATCGAGGGTATTTTGGTCCTTTTCGAGTTTTAGCTATGAACTTTGGCTCATCAACAAGTCTTCGCGGCTAAAGTGAACAGACACTACGCACCAGGTAGGATTCCAGAAAAGATGAAGGGGCAACTAGGGCTGCTTAAGTACCAAGCTCTCCCTAGATCCAATCCTAGACATGCGTATGCCCGTTGCCACACTCCAACCCAGCGACTTGTTTATGGTCATGTTTAATTATTAGAAAGTCTTATGGAATTTAAGAGTTGTTCAAACTAGGCCTAAGGTCCATAAACCCTAACATACATGTCTACGTCCCCATAACCCCAAATTACTCCCTCACGGCCCATTAGGCCCAAATCTCATCATATGGCCTTAGGCCCAAAACAAATCCAATTCATGTATCATGCATGACTAATTCAATTCGTATAACCAACCAAACCATTTCATCAAACTTAGCCTTAGGGCCCACCGTGCCCATTTAGCCACTTTCACTTTTGCGATTTTGTGTGTGTAGTGTTTGTACACACCTGGTAACCACGCGTGCTGCAAATCCCCTTAGTCACTAACCTACAATTGACATCACCTAACGATTAATCATAACTTAATAGACAAGTCACGAACCTACAATTGACATCACCTAACGATTAATCATAACTTAATAGACACTTATCAGAAATCAAAACCTCACCGAAACCTTACCGTGCACCTCACGTTATAGTAGCACTTCCTTCGCTATTATTGGCGATTATCCTCTAGGTTTGCACCCAAACGCCCAACAAGGTATATTAACTCCCCTCATAGAATGCTCTATATATAGCTAGCTTCTCACCTTCCTTATTTGTATCTTTCTGATGTGGGATCCCGCCGTTAGCAGAGTTTAAATCCAACTCAAACTCTTCTCGTCCAATCCGCAAAATAAATACTCCCTTACTTGTCATGAGATTCGAACCCAAGCTCCCTTGTAACATAATCCACGCTGCTAGCCACTTTACCAACTAGCTCCTTGTTTCTAAAATCATGCGTAACTAAAAATAAGTCCTATGGCCAAATTCAAAAATCCATTTAAAAAGAAAACCAAAATGCAAGTACCAAGACTTGAACCTTGGACCTCATTCCTTCATTGTGGCGTCACCCCCTTGTCTCTTATGTGGCGTCACTTTTCCACTACACCACACACTCCACTTGTGTCATTTTTCTCCACATTTTATTCTTAAAGCCTACTTACCAACTCTCAGGGTTTTATTCACCCAAAACCAAAATTTTTCCTAAGGCCTAACTTTAACCCTAGACTTCGTAGAAACCCTTTAACCTTCCAAAATCACTCACCTAATAGGTCCAACTAGCATTAAAACCGTTCTTTTATTCTCAAAAATTTTTAAACGCACCTGCGCCTAAGGCCCATTGGGCCCAATTCTTCTAGGCCCAATTTTGGGATGTTACAAATCTACCCTCCTAAAAGAAATTTCATCCTCGAAATTTCCAGCTATAGAAACAGTCGCATATCCTAACCTACAACACTACGCTCACGTCACAAGACTCTATTTCTAAAACAAGATGTACGTTTCTAACTTAAGCTTGGAACCTCTTCACACAACCAAATATCTAATACAGAAGCAAACAGATATTTAACACTCATACATAAAAATTTTCTATTCAAACATCACATCCAAAACATACACAGAATAATTACCGTCATTATAGCATATAATAATAAGTAAGGAGACTTACAGATTTGGTGCCGGAGACTTGGGTGCCATACTTACAATAAAGATACTTTTCTTTTTTAAAAAAAAAACTAAATTTCAAATAACTTTGAAAAACACTTTCGAACCCATTCTACAGCCGAGTGTTACAACCTAGGCTCTGATACCATAATTGTAACACCCCAAACCTGGCCTAGAAGTTAGGCCTGGATCTGGCCTGTCACATTGAAGGAAGTTGAAAAGCTAAGCAATTGTTTAGAAAAGTTTTGTCAGATTTTTGAACTTTGAGTTCGTTGTTTGATTGAGAAAAACGTGATTTACTAAATGACCGTTTAAAAGTTGTTAGTATTTTGAAAAACTGTTCTGTTATGAAAGTTGAACTTGCATCGTTGTGTGGCCTTATTACAAAATATTAACCCAAAATAAATAATCTAAAAGAAAAGGAAAAAATCGAAATTACTAAAGCTCACGAGCAGTATTTCTGATGTATAGCCACCCCTGAGTCCTCCACGGCTCCCAATCCATAATCGCTGGGAATCACCTGAAACATTTAATAAAAAAGAGGGGGTGAGTTTACGAAAACTTAGTGTGCACAACCCTTATCGGTAAGAACATGCATTACAACAATCCGGGCCGAAACCCATTACAGTAAGGGTGGCAATTGGGCCTTAGCCCAAAATAGCCTCGGTTGAGCCTTAACCTATATCATATGTCACAGCAGATAATGTATGCAATGCAATGCAAACCCAGCCCAACCTAATTTTCCATCCTCTACACACCAACCAGTACCAACCATCACACCGTGGGGATTTCTACAATCAACCCTCCATCCGCTACACACCATCGATGGCAGTCATGCTGCAGTTAGCTGCTCATCGTCAGAATCGTGACATAGTCACCAGAACAGATCGTGGCAGAGCCACTACAATAGATCGTGGCAAAGCCACTACAATAGGTCATGGCAGAGCCACTACAACTTCCCATTTAATATCACAATCCCAACCCCATGCAAGCCTAAGATACTGATGTATGGTTTCAACAGGTTTCAGCATGCATGTATAGGATGCTCATCACATATAACATGTCATCTCATCAGAACCATCTATTAATATCACAAAAGTCACTAACCTGATGAATCGCCTTTACCCTCCACGGGGATTTCAATAGCCATATCGAGTTTTTCGGCATTTAACAGAATAAACATAAATATATATGTTATCAAGACACTATAAATGGTGTGAGAAGTTATACACAATCACGCTAATCAACCCCAAAGGGTATAATAGTAATTTTATCTACCGAGGGTATTTCACTAATTTACCTACCAAGGGTAATTCGATAATTCTACTCATAACTAATCCATGTATGCAGTGCATCTTGAACATAATCAATCATACAATTAACACAGACAACATTAGTACTACCACGAGGGTACAACGATCATTTTATTGTTTAGGGGTAAAATGGTAATTTTGCAAGCTAGGGGTATTTCGATTATTTTGTAAGCTTGGGGTATTTTAGTAATTTTACAAATTAGGGGTATTTCGATAATTTCACAAACTAGGGGTATTTTGGTAATTTTACAAACCAGGGGTATTTTGGTAATTTTGCAAACCTGGGGTATTTTGGTAATTTTGCAAACCAGAGGTATTTCGGTAATTTTGCAAACTAGGGGTATTTCAGTAATTTTGCAAACCAGGGGTATTTCGGTAATTTTACAAACTAGGGGTATTTTAGTAATTTTGTAAACTAAGGGTATTTTGGTAATTTTGTAAACCAGGGTATTTTGATAATTTCACAAATCGAGGGTATTTCGGTCCCTTTCGGGTTTTAGCTATGAACTTTGGCCCATCAACAAGTCTTCGCGGCTAAAGTGAACAGACACTACGCACCAGGTAGGATTCCAGAAAAGAGGAGGTGGGCCACTAGGGCCGCTTAAGTACCAAGCTCTCCCTAGATCCAATCCTAGACATGCGTATGCCGTTGCCGCACTCCAAACCCAGCGACTTATTTACGGACATGTTTAATTATTAGAAAGTCTTATGGAATTTAAGAGTTAATCAAACTAGGCCTAAGGTCCATAAACCCTAACATACATGTCTACGTCCCCATAAGCCCAAATCACTCCCTCACGGCCCATTAGGCCCAAATCTCATCATATGGCCTATTAGGCCCAAAACAAATCCAATTCATGTATCATGCATGACTAATTCAATTCATTTAACCAACCAAACCATTTCATCAAACTTAGCCTCAGGACCTACCAGGTCCATTTAGCCACTTTCGGCTTTGCCGATTTCGGGTGTGTAGTGTTTGTACACACCTGGTAACCACGCGCGCTGTAAACCCCCTTAGTCACGAACCTACAATCGACATCACCTAATGATTAATCATAACTTAATATACACTTATCAGAAATCGAAACCTTACCGTGCACCTCACGTTATAGTAGCCCTCCCTTCGCTACTATTGGCGATTATCCTCTAGGTCTGCACCCAAACGCCCACCAAGGTATATTAACTCTCCTCATAGAATGCTCTATATATAGCTAGCTTCTCACCTTCCTTCTTTGTATCTTTCTGATGTGGGATCCCTCCGTTAGCAGAGTTTAAATCAACTCAAACTCTTCTCGTCCAATCCGCAAAATAAATACTCCCTTGTTTGTCATGAGATTTGAACCCAAGCTCCCTTGTAACATAATCCACGCTGCTAGCCACTTTACCAACTAGCTCCTTGTTTCTAAAATCATGCGCAACTAAATATAAGTCCTATGGCCAAATTCAAAAATCCATATAAAAAGAAAACCAAAATGCAAGCACCAAGACTTGAACCTTGGACCTCCTTCCTTCCTTGTGGCGTCACCCCCTTGTCTCTTATGTGGCGTCACTTTGCCACTACACCACACAATCCACTTGTGTCATTTTTCTCCACATTTTATTCTTAAAGCCTACTTACCAACTCCCAGGGTTTTATTCACCTAAAACAAAAATTTTTCCTAAGGCTTAACTTGAACCCGAGACTTCATAGAAACCCTCTAACCTTCCAAAATCACTCACCTAATAGGTTCAACTAGCACTAAAGCCGTTCTTTTATTCTCAAAAATTTTTAAAGGCACCTGCACCTAAGGCCCATTGGGCCCAATTCTTCTAGGCCCAATTGTGGGATGTTACATCTCGATAAGTACACACCTCAGGCTTCCTACTCAATTGAGTCAAATAGCCTAGGCTAACTTTCTCTTTGCTCGTAACATCGCAAAATCAGTATAATTTTCAAAGCATTCTGATATTCTTCTCAAACTATTTTCACTTTCTAACTACCTTTATCTCTATATACATTACTAATTGTTTCTCCATTGAACTCTTTCATTCCATACTCATGAACTTACTAAACTTGGCTCTCATAAAAATCTCATCATGATTCAACATTGGTAAGGGGGTGAGGTCGTAGAGCCCCTAACTTGACTCTCGTGACTACATACATATGATTTAAAATTCATCATTAATGAAATATCATCGTAGTCACACAACTCGCTCCAAGCGAGTTTTCACGTTTACTAATGCTACAATTGTTTCTATCACTCATAATTTCGAACAGTGACTTCATTTACTCAAGCTTCACATTAATGTCTACTCGAGTATTCAACATTTAACTCCAATTTCTCTTACCATTACTTATAAAATTAGGGAATGTCTTATGGGTTTGAGTATGTCATTTACTTGATTGCCATAGTCCAATTATGGTCTTACTCGTATCACAACATCATAGCCCAACTATAATCTTACATGTCGTCACGATGCCGTAGCCCCGCTATGGTCTTACACAAAATCTCATATCGACACCAATGTTATATCCCAGACACGGTCTTACATGGTGAGCATGTTTATGCCGATGCCATATCCTAGATATGGTCTTGCACGGGATCTTATATCGATATTGATGCCATATCCCAGGTATGGTCTTACAAGCAATCACGTATCGTTACCAATGCCATGTCCTAGACATGGTCTTATATGGGATCACATGCACCGCCATAGTCCAACCATGGTCTTATTCATCATTTTATCATTGAATGACCATACTCATCTCCTACATTCTACTTAATCAAACTTCTCAGTTTAGCTCCCACACTATAATACGTGTGGCTTCATACAGAGTCATGAAATAAAACATTATACATCCTCTACTTTAACAGTCGCACATGAGATTCAACTATGTGGACATATTGATCCTACATCATTCAAACAGTTGTACAAACACACATATCCCGTTCTCTGGGTAAATTTACTCACTATATGCACCTAACGCAATAGGTTGAGCATATAACACTGTATGCATATCAAGCCAATACAGATAAGCTTATCACTTTATAACTCTCATTTCATACCTTATCACACACATGTCATAAACTTCTATTCATACCTCCCTAAATTTTCCTCAATGCATAAGCACATTTCATTGACCTCATTATCACTTACAATATTATTGAAATTAGCTCGGTTGGGAATCATCTCTGTCTTAACAAAACAATATCAATAGATCCGGGAGATATCATACTATCACGGTCTACATATGGCATGTATAACTAAACTCTTACTCACGCAAGGTTAGTCTGAGAATCGACTAAATCATAGCTCTGATACCACTAAATGTAACACCGCTTACCTAGATTCTATGCCAGAACCAGGCACGAGGCATTACCAGACTTGAATTGCTTAATCATTCCACTTTAGGCTATAAAAATTCTTTCCAATTTAAAACTTTTCGTTCACTATCGTAACGCCCCTATCATGGGTCAATGAGACCCTTTACACCCACTCGGAATGTCGAGGAACCAAACCGAAATTTTTCAAACTTTTAGAATATTTTCACCTAAACAATGGCCACACGCCTGTGAAATGGGATACACCCGTGTAGGCAGGCCGTGTGGTCACACACGCCCATGTCCCTACCCTGTGTGGGATTTATTTTCATTTTGAACCCACGACATTTTTACACGGCCGGACACAAGCCCGTGTGCTTGGCCCGTGTGCTCCACATGGCCTAGACACACCTGTGTCCTCGCCCGTGTGTAAAAACTTGGGTATTCTATTTGTGACATCAGCAGCCTTATAAGGGTCACACAGCCTAGGCACACGCCCATGTGACTAGCCCGTGTTCGACACTGGCTTACAACACTAACATGCAGGGGACATACGGCCAAGTCACACACCTATGGGGCTGACCGTGTGTCACACACGGCCTAGACACACGCCCGTGTGTCTACCAGTGTGGACCAATTCAAGCTATTTTCCAAGCCATGTAGCCACCCTCACTTGCATACATTCATACACCATCACATAAACTTCACATATCATCAATTATAACTCTTGAATTATCACATCTAAACTATAAAATAAAGTCTTTATCCCATACACGAGGGAGAACAATTTTGGTATAATTATAAACGACTTAAGCCATCATCTATGGCTATACACAATCGAACCATAAACGCTCTTAGGCCAACACATTTGGCTGTCTCAACTATAACTTAATTAACTTTAAAAAGATCCCTATACATGCCATAACTCATAAGGACTTGAAACCTCATACCAAGTGTCTGCTCGATAGTGTGAAAACATTTCCGGCGGTCTCCAACCCAAGCTAGCTAAGCTAACCTATAAGAGATGGGAAAAGAAAAGGAGTAAGCAATAATGATTAGTAAGTTCATATGCAAATAATAATCAATTATTAATATTTATTTATTATACTCAATCACAATGTATTATAATGAGTTTTACTCTTAAACTCATGGTTACCTATTCAATCACTCATAACGCTTGCTCATTCCATCTCTTACCACATTCTAACCATATCTTGAGCTTGATGCTCACATTCATTAACATACATTCCCTGCACTTATCACCACAATTTCTCATGATACAACACATCATAATTTATCACTAAGCCAACTTTAATGCCAAATCACTCGGTGGTTTCGCACTTAGCCCACTGTCAATCTTTAATAGGGTGGTATCACACATAGCCCACCAAATAGATAGTTACAGTGGTATCGCACATAGCCCACCAAATATTAATCTAAACGATAATATCGCACTTAGCCCATCGTAGATAAGTAACAAGGTGGTATCACACTTAGTCCACCGTCATGTGTTGTTATTAGACGTTTACATCAATATTTCGTCATTCATACGAAACTATACAATAACTATCAAATTCATTCCACTTGAATCATACATGTTCTCAATCATGCCATGCACCAATCAATAACAACAATGTGCATACAAAATGTATCGTTTACACTTAAACTACTATGGGTTCCTCATATATCGAATTCACTTTAATTTATTTCTAACACATGCCTATACCTCTCGTGATACAACCACGTACTTTCTCATTTTCAACATACCTGTTGAATCACTCAAATTGTTAAATAACACTCTTGAGTCTCACACACATAACATCTCATTGACATCATGCCCCCTATAAGGTCTTACATGAAATATCGTATCGCTGCCATGTCCCTGACATGGTCTTATTCAATATCTCACACCGAGTCCATATTCCAATATGGTCTTATATGGGACCTTAATTATCATCATATCATGCTATTCGCATTTCCTTCTATTCTTAGATTCAATTCTCTTGACATCTCGTCAAAACATATTTAATACATTCATATAGTAAATATACATTCCATACAGCATTAGAATATTAAATAACCCGCACGTAATTGCAACATTTGCACACGAACTTACCTCAATATCGAAAAGGTGAAAATGGACCTATTTGTCCATATATCTCTTTTCTCCCATTCTAGGTCCAAATCCCATTTTCTTTGATCTAGAACAATAGAATTTACTCATTTAATTACTTATAAATCATAATACATCATAATCTACACTTAGGCAAAAATAACTATTTTGCCCTTATACTTTGGCAAAATTATGATTTTTCCCCTAGGCTCGTAAATCACTTTCATCACATTTTCTTATTAATCAGGCCTAGATGAACATTTAATCCTCTAAAAACTATCCACAATTCCAATTATTTCATGCATTAATGAACAAACTACAACATTTGCATCTTAGTCCCAATTAGGCGTTTTCATGACAACACCTTTCACAAAAGTTATTTCTCATCTTCCTAACATTCATTTTCTTCCATAAAACTCAGAAACCAACATAAAACCTCTCATGTAAAGTCCCTATGCTTTCAACCATATCACAAATTAGTCCCCTCATTAGCTAGCTTAAGCTTTGGGGACTCCAAAAACACAAAAAACATCAAAAATTATCATTAAAAGGACTTACTTGCAAGGATGAGATGTAGATGAAATTTTCAAGCTTTCAAACCCTTAAGCTTGCTGATATTTTCAGTTGGGGAAGAAAAAAAAATGAAAAGATGATAGCCTTGGCTTATTTCATCTTATTTTATTCATTTTTGTCAACTAATATCACCAACTATTGACCAAAATAAATGCTCTTGTCCCCTTTGCATACTATGGCCGGCCAACTCACTTAAAACAAGGTCAAATTTCACATTTGGGACCTCCAATTAATATTCTATAGCTATTTGGCACCTCTAACAATTAAAATAGAACTTTCACACTTTATGCGATTTAGTCCTTTTTCGCGATTACACATGAAATCGCTAAAATTAAAGCACCAAAATTTTCATGCACCTTTATGAACATGTTATAACACATAAAACAACATGAAAATAATTTTCTCTAACCTCGGATTAGTGATCCAAAGATCACTATTTCGACTAGCCCCTAAATTGGGCTATTACACACACG
The DNA here is from genome assembly GCA_025506655.1 of Gossypium rotundifolium. Classification (NCBI taxonomy): domain Eukaryota; kingdom Viridiplantae; phylum Streptophyta; class Magnoliopsida; order Malvales; family Malvaceae; genus Gossypium; species Gossypium rotundifolium. The sequence continues at coordinate 107,297,712 of CP106724.1, forward strand.
CTCGTGTGGCCTATTCAGCCCAAATTTCGTCACGGCTAAGCAGACTTTGCAGCCCAATCCATTATTAGTCACTTATCGGGGATTTTACCCACGTGGGCCCATGAGCCCATTGAGCCCACATGGCCCATCTTGGCCCATCGAGGCCTATTACGACCTAAGCCACGAAAACGCTTGTGGTGGTTTCTACAGTCTAGCCCCCACGTTCATGGGCTCAGTTTACCACACGCATGCTCGCAAACTTGTGTGGCATCATACGCCATATTGCGGCTTTTCGAGATTTTGCCGATCTACAGTCTTAGCAGTGTAACCATTACATACTTTTAGATTTTCAGCTGATTATCGAATGCTGCATACGATTACACACCTGATTGCAACAGTGACGAGTACGAATAATCTAGAGCACACAACCTATAACCAACACAACACACAGTTAATGCATACTCTTAACCGCCACCTTTATTTTCTTAAATCCCAACCACTCACCTTGCTAGAACTAACAAATACTCGCGCCTCTCTGTTGATCAAGGCGATTTCCCCCTCCTAACATGATTTGGCATACAAAAGTTGTTAGAAAACAACCAAATATTCAGCCCCCAAGAGAAAATAAAAAGAGAAAGTCGAAGCTTGTTAATAGAGTCAAAATAAATCTTACTAAGAACAAAATAATAGAGTGGTTGTAGTATTCTCTTACCAATATCGATAACCAACATATTTCAGCAGTAGTCAGTCAAGAAGGTTTGACCCTAACCACGGAGAACAAAGAGATTTGAAAGGGAGAAAGTATGAAGATTCGGCCTAACAGAGAAGGGAAAAATGGAGTTTGAAAAAAAGAAAAGATGGAAGTAAAAGAGAAGGAGTTACCAATTTGGCAGAGAGAAAGTGTGGAGAAAAAAATAAAGGCTTCAATGGAGAATTCGACAATTGGCAATTGGTATTTTGATTGGCAACAGTGAATTAAAGTTGAGAGAAAAAAAAGAAGGTTGAAGAAAGAAAGACTCGAATGGTCAAAAATGTTGCACAAGATGGCACAATGAGAGGAAAAACCCGAAACGAAAAAAGAGAAAAATCTCGAAATACCAAAGAGGAAATTCGGCTTCTACACTCACCTCAAATCCCTTAGCCGAAATCCCCTTACTCAAGCTCTCCCATTCGGCCAAGACTCCCTTCTCATTCAAATTCCCTAAAAATCTCCTCTAATTACTCATTGATTCACTCTACATACCCCATTCAAAATTATTCAAACTTGATGACTGAGTCTCCAACCACCTCTGCAGAGTTTGAATCAAACTCTACCTCTCACACCACAGAGATATAAAATAAAACCTCCTTATTGCATGCCATGGGATTTGAACCTCAGACCACTAGAACACTCCGCACGCCACTTGCCACCTTACCACACGCTTCCTTGTGTCACATGTCAAGCACACAAAAATCAAAATTTTGCCAAAGGCCATACTTGAACCCAGGCTTCATAAAATCCCCAAAACACTTAGCCATTGAAGCAAACAAGCAATTTGGTCAGAACATGAGAAATTAAAGACCCTATATTTTAGGGCGTTACACAGGAAAATATTTTCCTAGCAAACAAACGGACCCTAAATAATTTAAAAAAAATTAAAATAAAAATTCTCTATACATTTTAAAATACAATATTAGAATATTTTATCAAAAGTTTTATACATTTTAAAACATTGTTTAATTATTTTTTATAAACTTTTAATAAAAGATTTTAAACAATTAAATAAAAAATAACTTATCGAAATTTAAATAATTTACCCAATGGTTCGTTTGTTTGCCAGGAAAGTTTTCCTGGTTTTACGGTGTTTAGAAGACTAAAAACATTTTACATTTGGAAAATGTTTTCCAAAACACGGGTAAAATGAGTATGAGTTTGCGAAAAATGTCTTACGGATTTTATTTCTGTAAGACATTTTCCAACTCTTAGCAGGTTACTTTCTCCTTCTTCCTTCCGTTCTTCATCCCTTCTCCTTCTTCATCCAAGTAACTTTCCTCCTTCTACTTCTTCCTTTCTTTATCTTTTATAATCTCTTCCATTTTTCCTTAGCTGTGTCAGTCGCATATCTTTTCTTCTTAGGCAAATTACACACTGCTGTTTCGTTTCGCTCAAACCTTCCTCTTCGCAGGGTCTTGGCTTAAGGTATAGCATCTTCTTTATCTTCTTTATCATTTTCGTTTCTTCTTGTTCTTGAAAAGCCGCTTAAGGTATGCCATCATTTTGGTTTTGTATTTTTATACTATTGAATACCCATTTGTTTTTTGTGCTAAATTAGTGGTGAATATTATTTGAAAATGAAGCAGCGTTAGTTTGGGTTTTATGCCTTTCTTTGTTTCTTTATTTTTAATTTTTTTCTAGATTTGAGATTAAAATATGAAAATGATAATCCAAATGATGAAAATGATAATTATTTTTAACTCAAGATGAGGGTAAGGTTAGATACATGAAAAGGCATATCATTTCAAAATGATGCATTATTTGGAAGTGGAAAGGGATATGCTTAAAAATGATCCTTAGAGCATAAATTTCTCACCATAGGTTGATTTAACAAGGCCCAATTTGCACCACATATAACAACATTTATTTTTGTTTTATGCTAATCTACAGTCCAGCCCTGTTTTAGAAGCATTTGGTAATGCTATGACTGTTAGGAACAATAACTCAAGGTGAGTGTATTTTGTTTTAACAAGTTTTACACCCTGCATGTAGTAGATTCTATGTTATAATCATTTTTTTTTACCTTTACATGCATGTTTTGAATGATGTAGTCGTTTTGGTAAGTTTATGGAGATTCAATTTGACCGGAGGGGAATGATTTCAGAACCTGCCATCAAGACTTACTTATTAGAAAGATCACGTGTTTGTCAAGTGTCTGATCCCGAGAGAAATTATCACTGTTTCTACATGCTTTGTGCAGCACCACCAAAAGTAAGTAGTTTTTGATTGCTTTAAGCAAGTTGCTTATAAATTATTTGATACAATGTGTTCTTATATAGTCTTTCCCCCATTAAGCATTTTCCATGTTTACTTTTAATGATTTCTAGATTATCTTAGTACCAAAATGTTCTGTCTAGAAAAGGATTTGGGTTGGGAAGTTCCATTGTGAGAATGATCTTTCCCATATTTTTAGCTTGTGATTTCAATATATCTAGATATGCTTAATGCTTGAAGGTTGTAATTCTGGTTGAACTATGATAATTTTTTTTATCTCTCATTCTTATCTATCTCCCTTTTTCTATTTGATTCTCCATCTCCCTCTTCTCTTTGATTTATTTATTGGTGTCATTCTCTTAGCCAACAGAAGAACAACTTACAAGTTAAAGAGTTTCACTTTAATTCTCTTTGCCAAATTTATTATTGTTGAACTGGGGTCTTTTAGGATGTACATTGGAGGCCCTGAGATAGCATCATTATGTGATTGTGTGATGGCTTCCATGTGATGTAAGTATAGACATGAGTCATTTATGGCTCCTACCTAGTTCACCTTCTTTTAATTCCAATCATTAATTTGGGTTCTAAGCTGCGTTGGTGTATACAATCTATTATCCTCCAAGCTTAGTGTCTAGTGATTTTGTATCAGATTTCCTAGCATGCCAGTGGTCCCAAGAGACATTCATAGCTTGTAATAGTTGTGGTATAGAAAATCAAATATGAAGCAGTTTCTTGTTTCTAGAAAACCAGTTTTTAGCCTTTTGTTTAACTTAAATGTCATATTACTGTCTTAATCTGAATAAGAAAGGCCTTCAATTTTCTAAATCATTCCACTTCCAATTTTATTAAACTTCTATTTCATGCTTTGATTTTAATTTCTTTCTACCTTTATTCAATGTAATATTAGCTTATTGGAGAGGAAGAATCAACCAAAAAAAGTTAGGTCAGCTTCCACAACTAAACATTCTACAAGTATGAAAACTTGAAGGTGGTTTGTCACTGGGTTAGGCCTCTACACAAATATGAAAACTGGAGAGCAAACATTCTATGTAAGTTTTAGTTTAGCAATATTTCAATTTCTGCTAATTTATAACTATTTACCTCGCTATAATTTTACAATTTTTAGTCTAGTTTCAGATCAAATACGACACAGTCAGGTCGGACATCAACTGCAAGCTCTTCAATGAAGTTGAAATCACCAAATAGGAAACGCCAAACTGGTGGAGATCCTATAAGCACACAAGAATCAATTGCAAATTAGAAGCAAGCGAAGAGCTTTGGTATTTTGTTAGTTTGATATTGGATATTGGATTTGGTTGGTATTAGTACAGAGTTTGTGCTGGTATAGCCAATTGTTTTTTTTTTAGTAAAGGCAATATATTGGTGTTTGTTTGATATTGCTATAGGCACTTTGTTATTGTTGGGTTCTTTTTGCTTCTCTAAATGCTGGATGGGTTGATAAAGGCCTACAATATTTTCACTCAATAAAGGACATACAAGAATTAATCCTTACTGCTGATCATTGTACTTGTATAATTGACTTATTAGTTCGATTTGGAAATATATGAATTAATTGATACTACTGATCATTACTATTGTATAATTGACATATTAGCTCGATTTTACTGCTCCGGTTGTTTTTAATTTATGAAAGTTAATATTTTAACTTAATAATTGAGTATTATTATTTTTTAATTTGATTTATTTATTTATAAATAAATTATTGCAATGTATGTAAAAATAATTTAAAATATAAATTTATTAATATGTATATATAATAAACTCAATTAAATAATGAAAAGATAATAAATTCTTAAATATATATTTGTTTAATTTAAAATAATTTTTATGAAATATTGTAAGAAAATTTGTCAAACAATAAAAATATTTTACAGATATATTAAAATACCAAAAAATAAATCATTTTTAAAAATAAATCAAAATCTAAAATTATTATTTTTAAAATATTTTAATAACAAACAAATGAAGCCTCAGTTTAAAGTAATGTTATTGATTATTAAATATTTTTAAATCAACCAGTCCAAAAGTTTACCCTCAATGAAATTTAAAAAAATAGTAACGGGCTTAGCTGGACAAATATCACCCTTTTCTATCAGCTAAGATAATCCTTTCCAATGGCAATGCGACCGTTAACTCACTGACTCAGATCACTCGTTATGGCTTCATTTCTCAAGCCATCACCGTCCAACTTTCACCGTACCTTTATCCCTATCTCTTTTTCTTCCTCCTCCGTTGTCTTATCTTCTCCGTTGTACCAAACAACGTCGCTCCGCGTTCGTTTTTGCGCGCTGACGACCGGCCCCGACGGCGGGAGAACCGCGAGCTAGGAATCTTCCGGAGCTGATTTGTTAAGGAAGCCGAGTATAGTTCCAGATGAGGAATGTGGTGGAATTTCGGAAGAAGAGGATGGTAGTAAGGAAAAAGGAAATAGAGGTGAATGGATTGATTGGGAAGACAGGATTTTATAGGACACTGTTCCTCTCGTTGGTTTCGTTAGAATTATTCTTCATTCTGGAAAGTAAGTAATTTAATTTGTTGCCTTTTTAAAAAAAATTATCTAATTATATAATACTTCCTTTTATTGTAAATTTGTAAATTTATTGCAGATATGGAAGTGGAGATAGATTGAGTCCAGAGCACGAAAAGACTATTCTGGAGAGGTTGCTTCCTTACCATCCAGAGTCTGAGAAGAAAATCGGATGTGGAATTGATTACATTACTGTATGTTTCTGTACCTTATCTGCATTTTGACCACTGGAATTTACAAATAATTAGAAGCTTGAATTTAACAATTTAAATAAATTATACTAATACTTCCTTTTAGGATTTGCAGAATTTTTTTCCGATTGAATTTTACTTGCATAATTTAGTGTTAGTTCTAATGTGACCTTTTTTTCCCCCTGAAAGGACTAGACGAAATCAAGTTGCATAAATATAAATTTAAACACTAAAATTCGGGCTCAAATCTAGTCATGCAGTAAACTGAAGGAGTGAAGAGACAGGCTTTTAGAAATGTGGGTGAGAGTCCCCTACCTAGTAGAAGAAGTTGCTGCCTTGTAGGATTTCAATTTAGGCTGGAGATATTTGGCAGGTTTGGAATCTGTACTGATGGCAATATTCCCCATTCCAACCCCATCGCCTTCCCGTATCCCTTTTTGTCTTGTTAGCTCATTGCTATAGTGGAAGCAAAATAGGCTGCAATTGTACTTGCTCAAAGCTCTTTCTGAATTTACATACTTCATGAATTCTCTTGCCTAGTTTTAGTTAGAAAGATTATAGGTTAATCAATCATTGTAATTTCTATTTTGGATATGAATATTTTCTGATTTCTACTAAGGCATTCATTCTACTTCTCTTTCTGCCTCAGTTTTCTCCACTCTTTTGTCTTTTGGTTTTCCAGTCTCTTTTAAGTGTATGGTGGATTGTCGCCTTCAACTTTTTTTTTTTTTCTTTTTGTAATTGTATGTCCTTCTTGGCTTTTTACTTCTCATTTCTTGATGAGATCATGCAGAAACTGCTGTTAGATATCTGTGGCTATAAGTTATTATGTGTTGGTTACGTGTAATGATCTCAACAAAGTCAACTCATGCCTGGTACGTTTCAACATCATTATGTGGTGGAGCGACCTATTCAATATTGAATTGAATATCCTTATTACTAATTAACTTCTTTGCCCCATAAACATAAATCCCTGGTAGTAAATATATTTTGCTGCTAATGCTGCATATAATTATAAATTTAACAAGGGCATGCCACCTGATATTGTTCGCTGAAAGTTCTTTGTTAGGCTTGCTCAGTTGCTCTTGATATCTCCATTAGCATGGATGGCATTGCAAATTGCACAAAGCCTTATCATATTCACCTTTTAAAAATGAAATTTCTTCAGCCTGTGCAACCTCTTTCAGGTTTTTGGCCATTGGGCTTTATTGTTTCAGGGGATTGGAATGATGAAGGGTCCCCCCAGTGTTTTCAAATTGATATAACAAAATTTTATACGCAAGGACTTGAAAAAGTAAGGGAGTAAACTAGCTAAAAGAAAGGAAGCCTTTTAAGTAATTAAAATTTGATTTTGTGTTTTACACAGTTGTTTACGATGGCCTGTTTGGCCAACTTGTATGGATTAAGTAAATGATGAACACTTCTCATATTTGGTTCACAGGTTGGTTACCATCCTGAATTTGTAGGCTCAAGATGTTTGTTTATAGTTCGAAAAGATGGTGAACTAGTTGATTTTTCTTACTGGAAATGCATCAAGGGCCTCATCAGAAAAAACTATCCCCTATATGCAGATAGCTTCATTCTCAGAAATTTCCAATGGCCTAGACGGAGTTCATGAGGGTAATACTCTGAACTTGCCTACCACTTCATATTAGTATGTTTAAGGATCTTCTGAATTTTGTTGGATTTTTTTTTTTTTTTTTTTTGAAAATTTTCATATTTATGAGCTCAAATAACATTTTAAAAATGAAAAGCCATCGCTGAAAATTCTTAAATGCTTATAATAGATTCTAAAAAATCACATTCCCAAAAGATTTTAATGAGTTTTGCTGAATGGCTTGACATGTAACTGATATAAGGTTTAATGTGCATATATCAGTAATTCTTGGTACCTCTCTCAAAGGAATAGGATTTCACTATTTTTCTATGTTTGCTTCACTACTGTTCTCTCTCTCTCTCTCTCTCTCTCTCTCTCTCTACAAACATTAACACTCTTACAGGAAGGGTTACATACTGACCTGGCTACCAAACTGCATTAGCAGTTCACATTGAATGCAAAGTGTAAGAGACTGTACTTGTCATGTTTTATCGTTTAATTGAGTCTAGATTGTTAATGGTTAACATCAAGAAGTCAATCTTTTCATTGTGAGAAGTGTCAAGTGTTTATTTATTACTTATTAATTCTATTAATCGAAAACAAATATCACTTGCCTTCGCAATTAAGTAACATGAATACTGAATTATACATCTGTGCCTGTCATTGCCATATTCACTATCATTACTTTCTTTTCATCTGGATCTTGCTTGTTTGTTTTCCCACCTCAATGCACTCTACTCAGAATTAGTTGCCTACCAGATATTCACCTCACAACTTGCAAACTGAAACCAATTTCACGTGAACCACTTCCAGGTGTCTTCCTTTTTTATTCTTTCTTGATGTCTTTTGGTGGTTGAGCCAAGTAAGCTCCTAAGTTGTCAAATGTGAGGTTTTCAAATCTCTGCAAAGACAGAACTATTTGACGGCATTGGATTTTTGTTTCTGAGGTTCCTAAGTAATTTCCAAAGAATAACAGGTTAAAGGTGAAAAACAGCTGAGCTTTACTATGTTTTTGGTAGCTTTACTATGTTTTTGGTTTCTCTTACCTCGGGCCAACCTTCACTCTGATCTGCAACCAGAGTTGAGTTTGATCTCAGCTTGTTCTCTTCTGTGTTACCAGTAACTACATTTTATATATATGTATATATATATAATGAAAAGAGGATAAAATTCTATTTGAACTAATGCTAGTTGTAGTATAGTCTCTCTGTTTCCATTACATATCAAAAGATTGAGAAGTTTAAACTTTAATTAAATCGAAAAAAGCTATGTAAGGGTTAGACCTGACATTTTGTTTTTGTGTTATGTTCATGTTGTTTTACGTCTCATATAAATAAATATAAATTTTGACACATTAATTAAAGCTAGTGTTAGACTTGACAGGTTACTATGATATTTGGGTTACTTTTTCATGCCATGTTATGGATTATGTTCTATTTTTTTATGTCATGTTGGTATCGTGTTATCGTATTATGTTCACAGTTATCTAGCTATAGTAACAAGAAATTCTCAAAACCACGTAAGTTGGAAAAGATTTCAAGGTGCTCTTTCATTTGCCCATTTGTTTTTTTCCCTTTCCTCCGGTCCTTCCTTTACCCGTGACATTGTCACGCTTGTCTGGTTGTTTTGATGACTAACTACATTTGTCTATGTTTTTTTAATGCAAGATTTTGGTGATTGTTTTGTAGATTTATATTTTGATGCATTCAGTGTATAAGTTCAAATAACTATATTCATTTTTAATAAAATTTAAAATTATTAATTAATTCATTAATGATGCGCTTTAATATGATTTGCTAACGGTATATAAACTTATACACAGTCTGTGTATTGAATACAAATACAAACCCATCTTGTTTTATTTGTTTGTTAGTGTACCATTTGATTGGATAATATCATGGTTATCTGAATTAGAGCGACTCAGTTGGTCAAATCAATTGGATTGAGAATTGGTTAAGTATTAGTTCGAAAAAAGACTTTAAATCGGTTCAGTCGTGAATTGACATAAACCAATTGGACTGATTAATCGATAGTCTAATCAATTTGATCACCAATTCGGTTTTGAAAACATTGGATAAAACATGAAACTCAATTCAGTGGGTTATTAAAGATGGGTTAGATGATCAAGTTTTAAATATAATAATAAGACACATTGTATTTTTGAAGAGAAAACCTAAATTTAAATTTTATAGACAACATTATTGAAAAAACAACAAATCAAATTTCATGATCATAAACAAACATTTACATACCTTAATAATACCTTAATAAAATGTGGTTGGATGAATTGTTAGAGTGGGTTGGACTGAGTTCCTGTAGTAACGAGTATTTGACATAATTAAACGGCTTATAACAATTATAATCTGGTTCTTTTAGTTCAATACTTGATATGTCTGGTAAAATTGCTCTTAAGGTCTCTTGAAAAATTATGAAAGATATAATGATAAAGTTGTCTGAGATTTATGTTCACCAAGGTAAAATAATTAACATAACATGGTACTGTTGGGTTATGTCTAATCGAAGATGCTTTTGACAAATAACCCAATCCATATTGATCCAAAATTTCTGCTTGGTTCCAACACATGTATAGTTATTGAATATGGATGACCTTTTAGGGGTGTTTTGTACAGTAGAACTTTGGGGAAGTAATTGTGATCAACAATGCTTGAATTTTGGTATGTAGATTTATTCACTTACTTTGCTACGGTGTTGGTTTTTAGAATTAATTTAAATAATATTATTATTCTCATTTAATTGGAAATGATAAATAAAATCATCAACTATTACATTAAATATAAGAAATTATTATAGATAGCAAATAAAGTTTAAAGGTCACTTAAAGACATTTTACGCATTTTTTTTTCTCTTATAGGTCATGAAATAATTTAAAAGAAAATCACAATATTTGGCGAGATTGGTAAAAGTACCATAGCCGTTTTTATGTTGTATCTTAGATTACATTTTGGTCCTATTGAAAAATTAAAAAACTAACTTTTATATGTTAGATTGAGGAACACAATATCCCATTGTTAAAAAAATATCAATAAATACTTATTTTGGTGTTTTATATGTAATGCATAATATTAAATATTGCCCTCAATCTTTACGCATTTATTCAATTTGACTCATATTCTTTTATTTAGAGTAATCTGCCATCAATATTTCATCTTTGATATAAAATTATTTTGTCTTATATATAATATTAGAAAATAATTTAAAATTTGTAAAAAATATAATTTTCAAAATATCATAAATAAAAATATAATTCCAAATTTTTAAAAAAATCTAAAAATTATAAAACAATTATAAAGTTTTAGGTAAATTATACCCAATAGCACTAAACTATTAGCAAGTTTATGTTTTGGTTACTCAACTTCAAAAAGTTACAAAATAGTCATTGGACTATTCAAAAGTTTTTTATTTAAGTCATTATGATGTTAAGTTTTTTTTCTTTAAAGTCGGACTATTGAGTTCCAAGTGATAATTCAACAATCAGTACAATTAGATCAATATCCATTGACGAGTAGAATAATGTACCTTAGATTCAAGGCGATTTGATTGTTAATGTTGGATATCAGAGAAGAAAACTTTTTGGATTTTTGGTATGCAGATTCGTGATGTCAAAGCTATATCATGAAAAGAATTAAACTATAGAAGAGAAGAAAAATGAGAGCTTTCGGTTAGTGCATGTGATGCAAATAAAAAGGCCATACAACAATAATTTTAACAATCAAATGACTTAAATGAATACTTTTGAATAGTTTAGTGACAATTTTGTAACTTTTTGAAGTTGAGTGACCAAAACATAAACTTACTAATAGTTAAGTAATTTGAATGTAATTTACCCTAAAGTTTTTCAAAATTTTAATAAAATTTCAGAAAATTAAAATTTTCAAAATTTAAAAAAAACTTCAAAATTAAAACTATCAACTTTTAGATTTTAGAATTGAAATAATTAAAGAAATTAAAAATATCTAAATGTTTTCCAAACTTTCAATAAAAATATTAAAAGTTTCAACAAGGTTGTTGAAACCGAACTAGTTATTGAAAATTGATTAGATCATCAATTTTCTATTCAAATAGTTTAATTATCGTTCAACTAATTTTAAATTAAAAATTAAAAATTTACAAATTTGATTAAAATGTGTTATTAAGGATTTTATTAAATCATTTTAGTATATTAAATAAAAATATTATTATATGCAAAATTCATTAGCATATATATAGTAGTTACATCTCTATCCCAAAAAGTGTCCTTCATTGCTTCTAAGCCGAATTTTGCAAGCTCATGAGTAGCTTTACTTCCTGATTTGCTAACATGCGTAAACCAGATCTGCTAAAAAAGGTACTGATTAAAACTCTGAATTATTAGTGATGGCTCCAAATGATGAAGAATCCCCATGCGTTAGCCTTCATCTTCTTTATCACACTTTAGCCATCGCCTGCAATCAAGTGAGAAAGAGAGGACAGTGGCGCACCATTCAGGTAAGAGAGACTTCAGGTGTTAGGCAATCGGTGAAGCATGTCTGATGTTCACCCCTACGTTGGGGTAGTAAAAAACCCTGAAGTCGACCAAGTTGCGTTGTAAATAACCAATTAATATACCCAAAATATATAAAAATTGGTTCAAATGCTTTTTACTCTGTTTTGATATCCGGTTTTTTAGCGATCAAAGCTCTTCTATCCATTATTGATTTTGTAATTTTGTTCAACCACCAGATCTGGTGATTTTGGTTAGTTTGATAATATTTTTGAGAAATACAGTGGAAAAGTACTTTTGAGAAGTGCTTTTAAAAAACTTAAATGTTTGGTATTGCTGTTAAAAAGTACTTTTGAGAAGTAAAATGTTCATTTTGGACGTTATATTATAAAAAAACAAATATGTATTTAAATGATGTTCAAATTAGTTAATATTATGATATTTTAACAAAAATATAAAAATAATTTATTATAACTTATTGTTAATATTTTAATATATAATATTAATTTTAAATATTTCTAAGTAATTAATATTAATTATTTATTAAATTTAATTAGAATATATAAACTATATTTAAATATTTAAATATAATAATTAAATATTTGTAATTAGAAATTGACGAATTGACAAATAAAAACATTAAATATATTTGGATTAAAGTTTCAAAAGGGATAATATTTATATACCAAATATAAATACTAAAAATTTTACAATAGCATTTACAATTTAAAGTGAATTCATTAAACTAGAAGCTATAGCATCTCTTGTTAATTCCATTTCAAAACCACTTGAATTGCTTGATTCACTGTCATTATTACCATCATCATCGTCGTCGTCATCATCATCACTTTCTCGACCATGCACATTTTCTGAATCAATAGTATTCTCATATGCCTAGTTAATATCTTTGTATTCCATAAAATCTGCATCATTTCGACCGACATGTTTTCGGATAAAATCAATAGTATTTTCCCATATTGCTTTCACTTTTTCACCACTAACTTCAACCGCCGAAGTACTCATCTATTTTGTATACAAACAGATTCGTTTTAGCCAGTAAAGCAATCAAGAAAATCAAATGTCACATAAGTATATTTGTTTACATGTGTATCAAAATATTTTCCTCTAATATTAATTTTACCAAAAATGGACCCGACAATAAATGTTATATGTCTTTACTACATGTGTATCAAAAAACAATATATGATCCATGGGTTTTCTAAATCTCATCAGGAAAAACTAAAATATTGTTAGCAAGCATTGGGAATTAACTACTATAACTCATTCGGTATCTACTTAGCATAGTACACTGTCAAGATAACCATCCAAACAAAGCAGCCATGCCCCAGAATATATATGTATATAATATTTATAATGAGCAGAATTTCAATGTATATTTAAAAAGCCATCCAATAATTGATGGCATCTACAATATGTAAATTTGCAGAATTTATTAGTATGATACTAGTGTTACCTTTTCATCATGATCCAATGCCAAGGCATCATTATCATAACTTTTTTCATCAGTGAACACACAAAAATTTTATTTCAATCAGAATCACTTCAATGTATTACTATTATTTGGATTATGCAAATACTCAAAAATACATGTCATTTCATATTATACCAAAGTTTTGAGTACCTGAGAATCTTCCCAGTTTGTTCATATATTAGACTATGACCCCTTTTTTATAAAAAAAATAAAATTAATTCAGATAGATAATTGACAAAGCAGAGAAAGTCTAACATGAGGGACAAGAACCTGTTAGAAGCAATCAGCATCTAGATACACCCTATGTACTGAATGCAATGCGATGGATGATACTTTGTGGGGTTTTCATTGGCTTCTTCTTTAAATTGGTTTTGTCAAAAAATGATATGAAATACGCCATTGATTGAGCTCGTTTTTGGCTCTAGTAGCTTTGGTGAATTTATTAGTGACCCAATTATATTATATAATCTTTTACTTGCAACTATTGAGAAGACTTAGGATTGATTAGAGTTAGCTTTACATATTCATTCTGTCAATTAGTGTTTTTAAACCTACAGAACTTTGGGGGCTGAACCATAACAACCTAATCAATATTTACTAGCAAACAAAGATGGCAGCCATACATAGAAAGCAACCACAAATAAGCTCCCCTGAAATCTGTCGTTGAGAAAATCAATTTTCTTTTTAGTTATATTGATTTAGTTTACATCTTTTCATCAAACACATGGTAAACTAAAAAAAAAATGTCAATTAACCACTATCAGCTCAAAAAAAAAGTTTCAATCTAAAAGATCGAAACCCGGTGATGGCAAAACTACTAGCAGTAAATAAGTTTTCCTAAAGCCTCTCGTTGAGAAAACCAATGCTTTTTAAAGTTTATATTGAACACATGGTAAACTATAAAAAAAAAAATCGCCTATTTCACGAATCAAGACTATTCCAATGCTGCCTGATACCTATCCTCAGTCATCAGACTATTCCAATGATGTCAGATTACATTTTTCCTAAGTCTTTTGCCTTACAATTAAAGAGGAGAAGAAGAGAAGAAAAATATAAACTCATCGGTGGAGAAGAGGAACAAAGAACCAGAGGTAAGTCCCTGAAATTGTAGAAGAAAGATTGAACATGGAAATAGAAAATGAAGTTTAAAAAACTCACCGGTGGAATTGTAGAAGAAATTGTAGAAGAAAGATCAGTGAACAATTAAAGAGGAGAATAAGAGGAAAAAAAAGATAAACTTACTGATGGAGAGGAGGAACAAAGAACTAGAGAAAAAGAGTAAAGTGCAGACAAGAGAAAAAGGGGAAAAAAACGTCATCCTAACGTCTATTTGTGGAAGAAGAAAGTTCTGCTGAAAAAAAAATTAACGTCTATTTGTGAAAAAAAAAGGGAAAAAATGTTAAACAAGTAAAACACCGGCCCAAAAGTACTTTTTGGCTGAAAAAGCTAAAAAAATTCTACTTTTTCATCTCTACAAAAGCACTTAAAATAAGTTAAAAATTTTCCTCCACTTAAGTGTGTTCTTTATTACTTTTGAGGAAAAATCACTTTTCAGCCTAAAAGCTCATCTTAAAAGCAATGAAGAACACAACCTTAGTTGGTTGAAGTCGTCGGTTTGGTACAATTTTAACATTGTAAATTTCAATAAAAAATTCTATTTTTTTAAAAAATAAAATCTAAAAAATTAATAAATTAAAATATTTTTAAATAAAATAATTTATTTTCATAATTTTAAATTTATAATTTTATTTATGATTTTTGAAAAATTTAAAATTTGTCATAATTCTATAACTATTTGCAAAATGAAATATAAAATAAAATAACCGCACATTAACAATGAAAGATAGAGACCATTTATTTTAAATAAAATATTACGGTTAAATTGAATTAAAGTAAGAAAATTAAAGGTTAAATTTATTATTATATTTATATATAAAACATCTAAATAAATATTTAATAATAAATTTTCATATAATAATTATTTTATTTATTCATTTAAAGTACTAGAACTAATTCAATTATTATTTAATAAAAATTAGAATATAATCTAAAATATTATATTTACTGGTAGGATGTGACACATAAAGATATGGTGAGTCACAGCTAATAAAACGTAATAAAAGCTAAAAAGGCAAAAAAGGTCGTTGGGTTCACATGAGTTAAGCCTAGGCTTCACATTCTCCTTGCCTTTGGTCCTCCATTGCATCCAGTCCAATTTATATGATATTTAAACATACTCATATCTACTTATGCTTCTTTCTCGCTAGGATTTTGGAAATTATCCATCCTTCCATCTTAATATCTTTAATAAGAACCAGTTTCAAAAAACTACTACTCAACCTTTCTTTTTGATTTTTTCACTTATCCAAAAATATAATATTTTATCTTTCTTTATTACAATGTAGGTTAAATTTATTTTTATTCGTTTTATGGTCTACACATAGTCCTATTCGAACCTGGGTGGTATTTATATTGAAAAATAATTAGTCTGCGGATATGATAAATCAACTTTATTTAACGTTCATTTAACAACAGTTCAAACGAAAATAGGCCATTTTAAAAAAAAAGAGCAGAAAAGAATTAACACAATCAATCTTTATTAACACAATTTAGACATAATGGTCCTACGTCTACGGAGCCTCGCCTAGTGAATAATTTTACCGGCAATCGTCTGAATCACCTATTGGCTTAAGCCCAATCCACCTTTACACAAAGAAGTAATCACAGTCCCAATACCTCAGAATACAATCAATAATGTAACATCCCGATTTAGAGGCTAGTCGGAATAGTGGTTTCGGAATCACTAATCTGAGGTCAGAGAAAATTATTTTTATATTATTTTATGTGTTATAGCATGATTATATAGGTGCATGAAAATTTTGGTGCTTTAGTTTTAATAATTTCATGCTCAATTGCGAAAAAAGACTAAATCCCATAAAGTGCAAAAGTTCTATTTTACAAGCTAAAGGTGTCTAAAAGCCATAGGATATTAATTGGAGGTCCTTAAAGTGCAATTAGACCCCCTAGAAAGATGGTGGCCGGCCATAGGGGACAAAGAAGTCAAAATTAGTCAAAGTTGGTGGATTAGGTGGATTAAATTGATGAAATAGAATAAAATAAAGAAAAGATGATATCCTTCTATTCACTCATCTTCGCCACCGAAAATTAGCAGCAAAATAGGGGTTTGAGAGCTCAAAAATTTCAGCAAGCTTTTCTCCTTACAAGTAAGTGATTTTAGTGGTCTTTCTTGATAATATTTGTACTTTTGGAACCCCTAAAGCTTAAGCTAGCTAAAGAGGGGACTGTTTTGCAAAATGGTTGGAAGTTTAAGGTTTTCCCATGTGAGCATTTATGTTGTTTGCTGCATTTTTATGGAAGAAAATGAGTCTTAGTTGTTAAATAATCAACTTTTATGAAAGGTATTACCATGAAAACACCTAAAAGGACCTTTTTGTAAAGGTTATAAAATAGGTGTTAAATGTGTGAAATATTGAGTATTGAGGATTGCCACAAGAGTGATAAATGTTCATCTAGGCTAAAGGATGAAATTCGATTTGAATCGAATTACGAGCCTAAGGGTAAAATAGTCATTTTGTGAAAGTTTAAGGGCAAAATAGTAATTTTGCCTAAGTATGATTATTGAAATGTGGTAATTAAATGAGCTAATTTGTTATTATAGATCAAGAAGAATGAAAAATTAACCTTGACCGAGGAAAAGGCAATGTTTCGGACTAGATTAGCAAATTGGCCTATTTTAGCATCGAGGTAAGTTTGTGTGTAATAAATTCAACATCTTATTATTAAGTTTTAAAATGTTTGATATTAGTAAAGATGTATATTATTTCCACGAAATTGAGTCATGATGTTGAATGAGAAAATGATGAAAATTTATGATGTTGAAGTCTCGGTCAGACTTTAAGAAATGAAAGGATATCATTATTAAGATTGATAAGGTCCTGTGTAAGACCATATCTGAGACATGGCCTTGGCACCAAATTGAGATCCCGTATAAGAGCATATCTGGGATATGGCATCAGCATCTAATATGAAACTCGTATAAGACCATATCTGGGATATGGCATCGACATCAATATGAGATCCCGTATAAGACCATATCTGGGATACGGCATCGACATCGAGATGTGACCCCATGTAAGACCATATCTGGGATATGGCATTGGCGTCGTGTTTATTTGTATGTTGACGATTGTGTATCCTCGAATTGTCCAAGTGATTTATTGAGATAAATAGTTAAGCTTATAAAGAGATGAAATTAGTACTAAAGATATGTGATGAAGTGGTATAGGTACATGTGAGTAATTCACGAGAAATATTCACGATATGTAACATGACATGTATTTGGTAAGAGTAAGCATGAGAAAGTCATGGCAATGTGTTTGAGACTTTGTGTTTTTACTCAATGCAATGGATGGATGACATTATGAGCCATATCGTTGCTATTTATTTCATGCAAACTTACTAAGTTTTATGCTTACCCCTCTCATTTCCCTTTTCCTTGTAGTATTGCCAAGCTAGCTCGGGAATTCGTGGAACGTCGGAATCCAGAAATCACACTATCAACTTCTCTTTGGTATAGCAAAGTTAGATTTATTTTGAGTATGGCATGTATAGGACTTGGTCATTTTGTCATGTCATATTTGTTAGCCAAAGTGTTGGCTATTAATGTTTTGAAATTCATTGTGTAAGTGGTAATTGGAAATGGGCCAATACTTGACAAGTTTATATATTCAATGATGATGAAATACATGAAATGTATACTTGTGTGGATGTCTTGATTATGAGTTCTTAGAGGTGCCTTGGTCATGACATATGTTGAATTGAATTGGTATAAGTATGATAGCTTTGTATTGTGGCATTTGGCTTGGTAGATAGCCATACAAATGTCCACATGGGTAGACACACGGGCGTGTGCCTAGGCCGTGTGTAACACACGGTCAGCCCCATGGGCGTGTTGATAGGCCGTGTGTCCCCATGCATGCTACATTGGCAAGTCAGTATGCTCAGTAGTAAACACATGGGCTGAGACACGGCCGTGTGTCTCAACCGTGTGGGAGACACGGCCTAAGACACGGGCATGTTCCCGGACCGTGTGAAGTCTGCACCTGAAATTTGGAATTTAATTCGACACACGGTCTAAGGACATGGGCGTCTGCCTTGGCCGTGTGACGTTATTGAGGTGATGACATCATAAACAGAGTGCCAAGGTTTTTACACACGGGCTAAGACACGGGTGTGTCGTGGCTTGTGAGGGACACGGGCGTGTGTCCGGCAGTGTGAAAACCCCTGTAGGTTCAAATTAGAAAACAAATCCACACGGGTGTGGAATATGGCATGTGATATGCCACACAGGCGTGTTCTTTCCTTCACACGGGCGTGTGGCCCTATTTTATGTTAAATTTGTCTAAGTGTTCAAATGTTTTTGGTTTAGTCCTGAATCATTTCGAGTACAAGTTTAGGGTCTCGTAGACCTATAATAAGGACATTAAGGTCTTGAATGAAATTTTTTTAATTTGATATGAAATTTTATGAATCGATGTTGCAAGATTGAGCAAGTTAAGTTCGATAATGCCTTGTACCCGGTTCAGGTGTCGAATACGGGTAAGGGGTGTTACATTTAGTGATATCAGAGCTACGGTTTAGTCGATTCTCAGACTAACATAGCGTAAGTATGAGTCTAGCTATACATTCCATACATATGAGTTTTTACCTAATGATAGTGTGACGACTCTTGACGATTTGAATTGTGTTTTTATATAGTAAATGGATCCCAATCGAACTGTAGCTGATAATGCTGCAAGTAATGCGCTGGCTCCTGCACAAGGGACCGTGCTAGTAGAGAGTAGACCCCGAGACTTTGGGACATGAAGAAGAGGCTCGAGAAGCCTTTCTCCATATGATGAGCAACTGATATACTGAGTATATTCGAGCAAATCCTAATGCTCAACCCCTTCTATCCCCACCTATTCCTCAGCCCACTCCTGTAGCTCCCCAAGTGATAGAGGTAGTAAGAAGAGAAAGACCTCCGGTCGATAAGATCCGAAAACAAGGAGTTGAGGAATTTCGAGCCAGTAAAGATGATGATCCGGAGAGGGGGAAATTCTAGCTTGAGAATACCATCAGGGTATTCGATGACTTTTAATGCTCGCTTGAAGAGTGCAAGAAGTGTGTGGTATCTCTCTTGAGAGATTCGATTTATCAGTGGTGGAACACCCTTGTGTCGGTGGTACCAACGGAGAGAATTAGCTGGGAATTCTTCCAAGAAGAGTTCCAGAAGAAGTACATTAGTCAAAGGTTCATTGACCAGAAAAGAAAGAAGTTTTTGGAGCTAAAATAAGGTCGAATGATGGTGACTGAATATGAGCGTGAGTTCGTAAGGCTCAGAAAATACTCTCGAGAGTGCGTGTCGACAGAAGCCATTATGTGCAAAAGGTTTGAGGAATGGTTAAATAAGGATATCCGTTTATTTGTTGGTGTCCTAGAACTAAAAGAATTTGTGGTGCTAGTAGATAGAGCCTGTAAGGCCGAGGAACTGGTCAAAGAGAAAAAGAAGGCTGAGATCGTGTCTCGTAACTCGAAGAAGAGGCAGTTAGGCAAGTCATTCCAGTCCTCATCCAAGAATTCAAGAGATTTTATTACTTGATCAGCCACCTCAGCTGGATTTTCAAGTAGAAGTAAGGGTAGACAGTATTCGGGGCCTAAAGCTCAGACCACTTCGGTTGCTATTGTTGGGAACACTCGACCAAGTAGACCAGAATGTCCGCAGTGTGGCAGGCGTCATTCTAGCGAGTGTCGAGCAAATGAGAAAGCTTGTTTCAAGTGTGGATCCCTAGACCATTTTATCAGAGATTGCCCCTAGGCAGGTAAGAAAGAGAAACCTCAAAATGCAAGACCGGGAAGTACTGCTAGAGGAAGACCACAGAGAAACCCTGAAAATGAATTGAGTAGTAAGAACACATCTAGAGAGCAGACTGCAAGAGCTGAGGGTAGAGCCCAGGCAAGAACCTATGCCATTAGCGCTCGCGAAGAGGCATCCTCCCGACGTGATCACGGGTACATTTTCTCTCTATGATACTCGTGTTATAGCTTTAATTGATCCGAGATCTACCCACTCATATATTTGCATGAAATTAGTCTCTAGCATGAACATGCCTGTAGAGTCTACTAAATTTGTGATAAGAGAGTCAAATCCCCTAGGCAAATGTGTATTGGTCGATAGAGTATGTAAAGGTTTCCCTTTGATGATTAGGGGTCATTATTTTCCGGCTAATCTCATGTTATTGCCGTTTGATGAATTCGATGTCATCCTTGGGATGGATTGGTTAACTACTTGAATATGAAATATGATAAATTGGTGAATAAATTCATTTATATAGATCTGGACAACACAAATTCGAGGTTAAACTGAGGAAAAGAAAAAGTTTTGGATTAGTAGATTTTTAAACACGAACAAGTGTCGAGGTAAGTTCATGTAACTTTATCGAGCAAGTAAATATGTTAAATTGAATTTTGTGTTTGTATGGAATGTAACTTATATTGATGTGAATTATTTGATTTCTATAATGAAGAATTGAATACATGATTGAAATGATGAAAAAGGGTTGAGTTCCGTTTGAATATTGAATTCCGATGAATATATGTGCCTTCCTGAAATGAATGAGGTTCTACATTTGTTGCTGACGGGATTTGGCTTGGATGAGTAATCCTATTGACCTCGTTATAGCAAGGATTTATCCCGGACGGGTAATCCTAATATAATTCCTCTCGAGTATCTGTTACAATTAGGATTTAGAATGGACTGGTAATCCTAATTGAGCTCTTCTGAGCATACGTTACAATTAGGATTTGGTCTAGACTGGTAATCCTAATTGAGCTCTTCTGAGCGTACGTTACATAAAGGATTTAGCCTGGACTGGTAATCCTGTTATATGATATGTGGCTCGAGAGTGTGTTATTTGATTTGGTGCCCTAATGGGTACTCTTGAATAAGAATTGACTGTTATTGAATCGTGCACCTTGAGTGTCTTACTTGAGTATCCATTGGAATTTCAATGATTAAACGGACACAACTCTTGGCATGATAAGAGAATTATGGGATTAAATGAATAATATCTTGAAGGAATATAGCATGATTAGCTCATCTATGCTTATTTGATGTATGTGTGAACACTTATGTAACTAACTTGTTTTGTAACACCCCTTACCCATATTCGACGCCGGAACAGGGTACGAGGCATTACCAGACATAAACACAAAAAAACATACATTTCTGAGTCATAAATTTCCATTCAAATTAAAATTTTTTATACACATTCATATCGTCCCTAAAACAAGCGTATGAGGCTCAATATCTACTATCGAAGTGGTTCAGGACAAAACCGAGAACTTTAGAAAATTTTGCAAAACTTAGAAAATTTTTCATGTTATAGGGTTCACACGCCTGTGTGGTCCAAGGGACACGCCTGTGCTATATGTCATGGCTTCAAAATAGGGTGCTCTCTGACTTGTGCCACACGGCCGTGCCACACGCCCGTGTGCTAGGCCGTGTGGTCGATTTAATTTTCATAATTTTTTATAAAATAGGTGCAGACTTTACACGACTGAGGCACATTCTCGTGTCCAAGGCCATGTAGCACACACAGTTGAGACACATACCCGTGTCTCTGCCCGTGTGCTATATTCTGGACATTCTATTTCTCAAAATTAAGGTGCAGGGGACACACGGCCGGAACACATGCCCGTGGGGCAGGCCATGTGTCACAAGGCCTGGACACATGCCCGTGTGTCTACCTGTGTGGACAAAAATAAGGCTATTTACTAAGCCTTTTTGCCACTCTTTAATGTACAAACCTACACAACATAACATAGCACCAAACCAAGCATGAACATACAACCAAATCAGCCACAACCAAGACAACAACACATCATTTACAAGCTACCATCTATTATATACAATAATCACATATATATCAACTCAAATCAAGTAGATTCCCACATCCATGAAAGGCATTATCATATGAATACATTTAACCAATAATAGCCAATTTCCAATGGCCTTATAAAAAATGAGCTTTCAACCAATATAAGCTAACACATTTGGCCAAATCAATTATGACACATAACAAAATGACCATGTCCCCTATACATGCCATAACTCAAAATGTAGAATTCATTGGTACCAAAATAATAGTTGATAGTGTCTCCAATCCCGAGGTAGCTTGGTGACACTATAAGACAAGAGAAAGAAAAGGGAGTAAGCTATATAGCTTAGTAAGTTCATATGCAAATAATAAACAACATTGGCAATATAGTTACCATATAAGTAACATACGTATATAAACGTAAATGTCATTAAAGCCTCATGAACATAACATACTCAATCACATTCTTACCAATAGTTCATCATATGCTGAATTCATTTCCTTTGAGTTTTTCGTACCTATACCAACTCGTAACATAATCACATACTTTTTCGTCTTTGGCATACCTGTTGAACCACTTGGAATACTATTAGATACAAGGAAAACTTTGCACATAAGTGCCACATATGTAGTCAATGCTACCAAAAATCTCATAACACATATATGCTCGCTCTCGAGCTAACCTTGGGCCTGCTCACACAAGCTGTCAATCGAGACGTAGCTACATGGTGCTGCTTACAAAAGCTATCAATCGAGACATAGCTACGCGGTGCTTTTCACACAAGCTTTCAGGTATCCGCAACATATGTCGATTTACCCAGCCACCGGTAGGACGTATAGGACTAGCACCCGGGACACATAATTCACATAATTACATGGGTTCCTAGTGACATGCCACTTGTATCCTAATCTATTCTTAATGTTCAACTGGGATTTCCCTCTTGCCCAAGCTTCATCGAATATGCTCATAGAATCAACCATACATTTCATGCAATATCAAAACATTAAAATAAAAATATAACATTGCATTATTTACATACGAACTTACCTCGGTACAAAAATAGTAAAAATGGACCTAATCGTCAAACACTTTATTTTTCCTCCGACATAGGTCCGAACTTCGTTTTTCTTGATCTATAATAGAAAATTCAGCTCATTTAATACTCACATTATTCAATTCAACCCAAAAATCACATTATGGCAAAATTAAATTTTTACCCCTAACTTTTCAACTTTTTACATTTTGGTCCCTAGGCTCGTAAAATGAAACGTATTCAATTTCTTTAAAACCCAAGCCTAGTCGAACTTTATTCATGCTCATAAGAGCCCAAAATTTTTATAACCTTTACAAATAGGTCCTTTATGACATTTTTACCGAAAATCACTTAGTAAAAGTTGTTTATCCAACATCAAACTTGCATAATCTACCATTAAACATCAAAATACACAAATATTTAAAATGGTTCAAACCTTATACCTTGATTATTTCTTAAATATATGGTAGAAATAGATAGATCGGGTTACAACGATTTCAAAAATGTAAAGAGCATTAAAAATAGGGCAAGAACGGACTTACAATCGAGCTTGAAAGTGGCCAAACACTAGCTATGGCTTCCTCCTCTAAATTTCGGCTAGCATGAAGAAGATGGACAAGATTTTGGCTTGATTTTTGCTTTTTAATTCATTTAATTACCAAATAACCAAAATACCCCTAACTTAAAACATAAAAATTCTTTTACTCCATGTCCATTTTTGTCCACTAACTTAATAAATGGTCTAATTACCATCTAAGGACCTTAAATTTAAAATCTCATAGCAATTGGACACCATAAACACATGAACTCAAAATTTGTACTTTTTTGCAATTTAGTCCTTTTAACTAAATTGAGTGCCCAAACGTCAAAATTTTCGAGCGAAATTTTCACGAAATCATTTCATAAAACTGTAGACCATAAAAATATAATAAAATAAATTTTTACTGCATAAGATTTGTGGTCCCGAAACCACTGTTCCAACTAGACCTAAAATCGGACTGTTACATGTGTAATTGAATGTATATGTTTAGGTAAATTTTCCAAACTGATGAAAAGCATGTTATTGAATGCTTATTATTAAATAACATAATTTGGTAAGGTTTAAGTCCTGTTATACGAACTTACTAAACATGTAATGCTTACTTAGTTTTAATTTCCCTATTTTATAGTACTCGGAAGCTCGCGAAGGTGGGTATATATAGTAAAATCATTTTGGTACAATGGCATGTATAGGATAATGTAACACCCCTAACCCGTATCTATCACCGAAATAGGGTTACGAAGCATTACCAGGACTTTCAGAACATTTTTTAGATAATTCATGCCAATTACTATTCATTAACCGAGATCATTTGTAATGTCCCTTAAATAGGCCCTCGAGACCCAATATGAATAGTAGAAACAAATCGGGACTTAATCGGAACCTCTAAGAATTTTTCATGAAATTACAAAAATTTTTAGGTTGCAGGGCTCGCACGCCCGTGTGGTCTAGGGACACGCCCATGTGGTCAGGTGGTGTGACTACACACGCTCATGTCCTTAACTTGTGTAACTCTCTGACTTATAAGGCATGAAGAAATTGAAGTCACACGGCCAAGTCACACGCCTGTGTGCTAGGCCCTGTGGCGAATTTTGTTTTCAAAATTTAGCTGCAATCTTCATATAGCCGTGTAACACGCCCGTGTCCAAGGCCGTGTCAATCACACGACTGGGACACACGCCCGTGTCTCTACTCGTGTGCCAAATTTTGAGCATTTTGTTTCTCATTTTTAAGATGCAGGGGACACACGGCCAAATCACATGCCCATGGGATAGGCCGTGTGTCACACATGGCCTAGACACAAGCCCGTGTGTCTACCCGTGCGAACAAAATAAAGTAATATCCTAACTTTATTTTCTCACCCAATTTACCATAAACCTACACCAAATCATGCAAACATATATCAACCAATCCAAACATTATAATCATACAAGTTAAACGGTATAATATGTTATAGCATCACATGTGCTCTTAGTTAAAATATACTCTAATCATAAATACATAAGCTTGATATAATTCCATCAAACTAACCTATAATAAACTTAAGTAATTACCATAAAATAACTTCATACATAACCAAACTTAAACCATCACTAGCCATTCTAATGGCTAGATTACAAAACATCACTTACAAGCCATCATTTGGCCAAATGAGCCTATACATGCCATTATATCAAAAAGAGATTTCTATTTATACCAAAATGAGATAGTGGATAGTGTGATTGATGCTCCGACTGACCTCTAACCTTCGCGAGCTTACGAGCACTATAAAACAGGGAAAATTTAAATGGGGTAAGCATTTTCATGCTTAGTCAGTTTGTATAATGGGAAAATAAACTTACTAGTTATATTTATTCGTACAAGCATACAAAGACATACCATCCAAAATTTTTGGGTAAATTTACCTAAACATAAACACTTAATCAAGCAAGTTAGTCACATAACATCATATGCATATCAAGTAACCATAGATGATCTCATTGCAATATAAATATCCAGTTAGTTTTACCTTTTTGTATTTCAAGAATCTTCCCCGTTGAACTATTGAAATTTCGATGGACATTCGAGTAGTATACACAAAGTATACATATCAACTATTCGTCAATTCAAGTTCAAAAGTACCCATTTGGCACATGATCATATAGCACACTCTCAAGCCACGTATTTTATAACAAGATTAACAATCTAGGCTAAATCCCTTTCTGTAGTATATGCTTAAAAAAAACTCGATTTGGATTACCTGTCCGGGCTAAATCCTATCTGCAACATACGCAGTATTATACTCTTTTCGACAAATCACCTTATTCCATCGAATTTCAACATTCAACTAGGACATAGCATTTATCATTATTTTCCAATTTGTGATCATTTCATAATGTGTATCTTCACATACATATCAACACAATCATACAATTCAATTCAAGCACATTAACATACATATTTAGGTTACACGAAGTTACCTTGACTATTGTTCGTATTTGGATTTCAACTATTACGAAACCTTTTGTTTCCCTCGATCTAGTTTGGTAGTTGGCCTTTCCAGGTATATATAAACAAATTTAACTATCAATTTATCACATTTCATATACATTTTCATTCAATTACATCCTAGGCAAAATTACCATTTTACCCCTATACTTTTAAAAAATTCTAATTTTGTCCCTAGGCTCGAAAAATGAAATTCATGAAATTTAAACCGCTTTCCAAGCCTAGCTAAAATCTATATACAACTTTTACATCACCTAAATTTCAAAAATTTCAGCATTTTCCATTGGATTTACCACCTTTTCATTTTAGTCCCTAAATCAAATTTTCATCAAAAATTGCTTTGTAAAAGTTGTTTATCTATGAATAAATTTTCATTTTCCACCATACATTTCAAAATTTTTCATCATATTCATCCATGACCTAAATTTCATACCTTGATAAATTTTCAAATAAATCCCCTAAATAGAAATATTAGACTATCCCGATTCTAAAAATATAAAAATCATTAAAAATGGGACTTGATTTCATACCTTATTGAGCTTGGAAAGTTTTCATCCTCTGTCCTAGGGTTTCCATATAAATTTTAGGGAAGAAGATGAATAAAAAGATGATAATTTCCTTTTTAATTATTTGTCATCTTTTAATTTTTGTGATTTCTAATTTAGTCCTTGCCCATTTCTAATTTTTCCATGGATGAGTTACTAAATTATCTACTAAATTTTCTTCAACGATCTAATTACCATATAAGGACCTCTAGCTTTAAATTCTATAGCTATTTGATACCTATAGCTACTAAAAGGCAACTTTTGCATTTTATGCAATTTAGTCCTTTCCCTAATTAAACATGCAATCGATAAAATTTTCGTATCAAAATTTTTATATGACCTTCCTATAATAATGCAAATCATAAAATAATATTAAAATAAATTATATCTTTGGCTCAGATTTGTGGTCCCGAAACCACTATTTCAATCTCACCGAAATTGGGCTATTACAGATAACTTGGCCATTAGTGGCTTGAAAATGATGCTTGTAATCTAGCCATTGAATGACTAGTAATGGTTTGTTTTGCTATACTTGTAATGTCACACTATGGTAGCTACATATATGTTAAGTAGTTGATCAAATTATGTCTAACATATGGACTAAACCAAGGTAAAATTATAAACATGTATGCATGTAATGATATGCCATGTTGAATGATAGAGTTTGTTTAATTTTTTTGCTTGAAATGGTTGGTATTTGGATGTGATTTTTAGGGCAGGTCATTGGTATTGATTTTGGGTGAGAAATAAAGCTAGAAATGGCTTTATTTTGTCCACACGGGCAGACACACGGGCGTGTGTCTAGACCGCGTGTGATACACGGCCTAGTACATGGGTGTGTGGTTAGGACGTATGTCTCCTGCACCTTAAATTTGAAAAATAGAATGTTTAGAATTGAGCACACGGGCAGAGACACGGGCATGTGTCTCAACTGTGTGTGCTATATGGCCTGGAACACGGGCGTGTGTCTTGGCCATGTGTAACCTGCACATAATTTCGAAAAATAACATTAACCACACGGCCTAGAACACGGGTGTGTGGCACAAGTTAGAGCATTACACGGGATCGAACATGGCCTGCAGCATGGGCGTGTCCTAGGGTCACACGGGCGTGTGAGCCCTACATCTTGGAAAATTTTAGAATTTTGCGAAAAATTATCTGAGTTCCCAATTTAGTTTGGATTCGATTCTAATACTCGCTTTGGACCTCGAGGGTCCATTTAAGGGACGTTATGAATAATCTCAAAAAATGAATAGAGACTGACATAATTTATCCATAAATGTTATGTAAACTCCGGTAATGGTTCGTAACTCTGTTTCGGTGATGGATACGGGTTGGGGGTATTACAGCCTCCCCCTTAGAGGTAGAACTACCCTTGATCACACACTCCCCTATCAATATGCTTGTTCATCACATAATCAATTAAGCATGCACCAAGGTCATGAATATGCAATAAATAAAACATCATCATTTCTCCCTTTAACAAAGCAAAATGTAGCAACCATAACCAAGAACAAAAATTTTCATTTGCTGCTACCTATTTCAAAATAATTCGGTTGATTTGCAAGTATACACAGTCGTTGACAAGTAATAAAGTAGTGTGTAAGAGTATTGTCTCCACAGGGACTATATAAGCAAAATTCGTGAAATTTTAATTGGAAAATTGGTGATTAAAAATAAATAAAATGTGAAGTGGGAATTATGAGTTAACTAAATTAAATGACTAAAAATGCAAATGCAAATGTAAAATAGAGCAACAATTTAAGAGGTTTAATAATAATGACATGAATGAGACTCCACAACTTAATTAACTCACAACAATGTGTAAGAACTGTTCTAAAAAGATCCATGGAAACTCAGCTATTTATTAACCCTATTTTAATTACGAGTACTTTGGCTTCTCTCAAAGTCCTAAGTTTAACCTCTTATTTGCATATTTTTATGTCTATTTTGAATTTAAGGTTACCTTTCAAAGCATCATTTAGTAATTCATACTTATTAAATTATTAAGTCTAACATATGTCTATGCCAACAGCTTAGTATTTTTAATAACTAGAAAATTATATCATGTGAGGTAATAGTAATATTTCTATACTAAAACAGTTTAATCACATAAATCCTAGGGTTATGCAAGGTAATAAGGTTTTTTCAAATTACTACAAATTTCAACCTAATTTTCTTAGATATAGATCAATCATGCACCATTCAGATATTGTGTCAATTAATTACAATTCGGTTCTGCTTAATAATTAATTCAATTGCACCCCTACATTTATAATGCGCAACTACATGCCATGATTTTATCTGAATGAATAAGCAACCAAGACACGAAACATTGAATACATATCATGGATAATTTAAATCAAGAATTTGCAATGGTTCTCCGTGATATTGCTTGTGGTTATTTCTCCTTTTCTTCTCCTTTTTCTCTGATGAAAATTACTCCTTAGGTGGCCTGCCTTAAAAGCTTTACATTTAAGAATATATCACTCAATTTTCTCTTAAATGAAGAGAGAATGCAAAAATGAAAAAAAATGAGAGAAATGAAATGCTTGGATAAAGGATGATCGAGTAATGAATGATGATCTCAAGTGATGCTTTAGCCCCTATTTATACTTGTAAGTCTCCATCCTTCTTTGCTATTTTTAGCCGCAACTAACCTTCTTTTTCTCCTTTTTAAGTGGCGACTCCCTTGAATTGTGGAGAAGTGGTGGACATGTAACAACCCAATTTTCAGCAGCACTGAAAACGGTAGTTTTGAAACTTCATTTTCCAATGAAAAATTAGTAAATATTATTTATTAATATTTACAAGATTATTACAGTATTATATTGAATTTTGGTCTAATAAATTTAGATATGTGGGAAGTTAGTCAAGGTACAAGTGTATCAATTCAAAAGTCAGTGGTTTTAGAAATTGAGGTATCGAGACCTTGATTCTATAAACCAATCTTTTAAATATTTTTATTAAATATTTACGAAGTAATTGTATAAGTAAATTGAATCTTAAATAGGTAACTTTACGAATTAGTGATTAATTAAGGTACAAGGACTAAATCATAGAAACCGTAAAAGTTAATTGCTATTGATTTTTAATGATTAAAAATACTTGATTAGTAATTTCTAATGACTTATGTGGCAATTAGGACATTTAAGAGGATAGTTGACGGTGTAGTGGCTATTTTGAAGACTTTTATGTGTTAAAATTTATTTAATCATTAAAATATATGTTAAGTTAAAGAAAACAAAACATCATCTTCTCAATTTTTCTTTCTCTCACCCAATTCCTCCATTATTAAAGATTAGAGTATTCGGTCAAAGTTTTCCTTTTTCATGGTAAGCTAAACTAAGCCTGTTTTTCATAAATTTTACGTTTTTGAGATCATTGTAGCTTAATCTAGCTAACCCGTGTATTAAATCGTAAAATTGTTAAAGTTTTGAAATGTTTCCATTGATGATCTTTGATGTTAAATATCTTGGATGTAAGCTTAGATTTGATTATGGATTAAATTGTAAAATGAAATTTGTTAGTTTTGCATATAGGGACCAAAATGTAAATATGTTAAATTTCATAGGAAATTTTTGTAATTATTGATTTTAGAGGGCTGTTGAAGGATAAAATTGAATTTGGATGGTAAATCGAAGCTCAAATTTGAAAGGTATAGTTATTTCAATTTTAGGGTAATTGAATAAAATGCAAAACTTTAGGGAAATTGTGTAAAATGAAATTAAGTTGTTATATGCATATACTAAGATGTTATAAGGCTGTTGAAATTGATAAATTGTAATGAATTATTATAGATTTGGAATGAAATCAACCGGAAGTTAATCGAGAAATAAGAGAAATTGCATATTAGTCTCTGACACTTTGTGGTTATATGAGACTTACTTTGTTAATTTAAGATATGATTTTATTATATTGTTTTTATTTTCCAGCTTGAATTGTTAAGTATGAATACATATATGTATACATTGTTGATGTTGGCATCAAATAGACTAAATCGAAAGGAAATGCATTATGTGATAAATATGAATATGTTCATACTATGGAATGGATATGAAATGGTTATATAATTGAATATTTTGGGTACATGATGATATTATATATAGCTTGAAATGTATCTGTTTGCACTTCGGTGCCTCTGTTTGCACTACGATGCCTCTATTTGCACTTTGGTGCCTCTATATGCACTTTGATGCCTCTGTATGCACTTCGGTGCCTCTGTTTGTACTTTGGTGCCTTTGTATGCACTTCGGTGCCTCTGCTTGTACTTTGGTGCCTTTGTTTGCAATTTGATGCCTCTGTTTGCACTTCAGCACCTCTATTTGCACTTCAATGCCTCTATATACAATTTGGTGCATTTGTTCAGCACTATGTTGCTCTCTAGTGTGAAGTAGTTACCCATGTATCCAAATTTATTTAGTAATGTTTATCAAGCTAATGGGTTAATAGAAAAAGGGAAATGTTTGTTAAATTGTTATAAGATTACATTCAAATGAAATATGATGATTAAATGATATGAATGATATTGAATTAATATAACGTATGTGGTCGGTAATGTCTTTAATGATATATATTACTTGAGATAATGTTATATATATACCCGATTATATGTGGGATTTACCTTATTACTATGAAATGCTATATCAATTTAATGATGACATGTGTTCTGAATGGATACATACATTGAGAAAATAGAATGATGTAAATGGTATATTATTGGCAACATCATTGCACGATACTAAATCGACATAACAAGTAAATGTTGGATTTATATATGATTTGAATGTCTGATGAACTCATCTTGTTCTCATGTATTGGTATATCAGGAAAATGTATTAAGTTAGTTGTTTTGATGTGTTTAAATTTGTTATTTGCGATAAATTACCATTTTAATACATATGAATTTACTAAGCATTGTAATGCTTACTCTGTTACGTTTTCTTGTCTTGTAGTTGTCTTTTGCGGAACGTGAAGATTGGATCAACTCAGAGTTCACACTATCCAGCTTCTATCTCAATAGAATTTTAATTGTTCAAGATTTGATTTTGTGGCATGTATATAAGCTTGTTATGTATAAAATTCATTTTGAATGATAATGGTTTTGAATATGTTTATACTACTTGTTCTTGATGTAACAACTCGTTTTTAGTCAAATCAAAATAGTGGTTTTGGTATCACAAATCTGAGGTCAAAATAATTATTTTATTATTATTTTAATGTCTACAGCATGATAGTATGATTGTGTGAAAATTTCGTTAAGAAATTTTATTGTTTGACTGCATAATTTGATAAAAAGGACTAAATCGCGTAAAGCGTAAAAGTGGAGTTATATTTGTTAAAGGTGACTAATAGCTATGGAATCTTAAATTAAAGGTCCTTATGTGGTAAATAGACCATTGCTAATGTTAGAGGACAAAGATGGACATCTATTAAGTGTTTTAAGTGATTAATTAACAAGGTTAAAATTGTAATTTATTAAATAAGTTAAGGTAAAATAAACTAAACAAAGTTATCATCTTCTTCCTATTATAATTCCACCAAAAATTTTAAAGGAGAATGTAATGCCCCAAAAGTATAGGGTTTTTAATTTTGCATGTTTTGACACAAGTTGCATGTATGCTCCAATGGTTATGTGATTTGAGTGTGTATGCGAGTGTTTGAGAAGCTTGGGTTCAAGTCTTGGCTCTTGCAAAAATTTTATTTTTTCCCCTTAAATGAACTTGGACACTGGCACTTAGGATTTATTAATAATAATTCTTGTTTAATGACACAATAATAGCTTGTGGCTTAGTGGCAAGTGGTGTGTTGTGTAACTATGAGGTCTGAGGTTCAAGTCCTAGGATAAGCAATGGAGTGTTTATTTTGCAGCTAGGATGGCTAGAGTTTGTGTTGCAGTGAAAGTTTGATGGATGAGAGGCTTGAATTGATCATGGAGAGATTGAAAGAGCAAATTGTGGAGAAGATTAAGGGAGAGTTTTGTGGAGAGAATCAAGGAAGTGTATGTGTGTGGGAGTGTTGTGCCGAATGGGTATTGGAAGCATAGGAATTTCAGCTGAGGGGTGTTTTCCCTCATTTTGGTCAGTTTCTATCACTGATTGTGGACTTCTAATTTCGGCTTTCTTTCATTTCTCTCTAAGTGTCGAACTAGCAACTTACCACTCGTGCATTTTTGTTGCTTCAGTTTTGCACTTTTTCTTCAAGCTCATTGTTGGCTGAATCTCTGCTCCCCTCCCCTCTCCCTCCCTCTTCATTCTTTTATTTTTCTCTTTTTCTTTCTTTCTTCCCTCTTCTCCCTTTCTTCTCCTAAGCCGAATACCATCCCTCTTCTTTTTTTTTTGGCTTCCTATTAGCTTGTGAACCGAATCTTTCCTCTTGATTAATTCTATGGTGACCAAATTATCTGCTTCCTTTCCCTCTCTGTTGCAGTTTTGCAAGTGTTCCTAAAATCAGTAGGTGTTCATATTCTTCACTTTTTGTTTAAATTGTTCTCTCCTATCCCCTTTTTCTCTAAAAGCCGAATATTTCTTTCCTTCATGCTCTTTGATGGCCGAATGGTGATCCCTTCCTCTTGGTGTGGTGATTGTTGGGTTTAGGTACTCTCGAGGAGTGGAGAAGTGCAGAAGTTATTCATGTCATCAAACTCTGTCTCTCGTTACGGGTAAGATCAATACCATACTCTTAGATTAGGCCGAATATTTCAGTTTTTGGTAACTTAGCATTTATGGATTAAGGCCACATATTTGACCACTGTTTTGGTTAATAAGATCTGTTTTGATACAGATATTCGGCATAGGCGTGTGATCAATCCTGATCGGTGGCCTAAAGAGATTAAAGTCAGTCGTCAAGCAAGGTAAAAGAGATATTTCGGATTAAGTGCTATTAAGAGGGCGTTACCCTAACGATTAAGGACTAACATCGAATTTTGATGATGCTAGGTTAGATGCTTGTAGATCTTGGAACGACTCCGAAAAAAAGGTGTGTAATCACATTATCTCCTCTGCGAGTCGACAAAAGCCAAAAAGTTAAAACCGCGGCGTATAAGGCCTCATGAGCGTGCGATCGCTGGTGGGGAAACCGAGCCCAAAATCATGGGTGATAGACTGAAGAGGCCACTACGAGTGTTCTCGTGCACTTAGGTCGAAATTAGCCGCTATGGGCCTCATTGGGCCGAAATAGGCCGTGTGGGCCCAATGGGCTCGTGGGCCCCACACGATTAAAATTTATGAAAAGTAGCAAAATTGTATTGGGCTACGTAGATCGCATAACTGTGATTGAACTTGGGCCAAACGGGCCACCCGAGCGTGTAGGCCCACTTGGGCCGAATATTGAGCTTTGAGCCCATTCACACTATTTTGACCAAATGGATTATTTGTGCCACTCGAGGCGATTGTATGCCTTCGGAAAGGTCGTTAAAATGATTGAAATACCCCTATGGAGTAAAATGACTAAAATACCCCTAGGGAGTAAAATGATTGAAATATCCCTAATAAGTAAAATAACCAAAATACCCCTAAAGGGCAAAATTATCGTTTTACCCCTAATACATGATAATGACTATTTTACCCCTAGAGATAGATTGACAGATGAAGATATGTGCTGTGTGACTGTACTGAGTAGGACATGTTGCACACACAAAATATTGATGACATGGCATACTGCATGGGGTTGAGATTATGATATGGAGGAAGTACTGATACTGGTGGCTCTGCCACAATTACTAATACTGGCGGCTATGCCACATATACTATACTGGCAGCTCTGCTGCGTTATTATTATTGGCAGCTATGCTACAATATTGGTGTGAGGGCTGGGTGGGTCGACTTTGTCCCCACTTGGTGTGTTGGGTTGGTACGGGTGGTGTGCTCGCTGGATTGGGGTGGGTTTGCATACTTGGAACATACTGATATCGTATCGGGCTTAGGCCCACACTGTTACTGTAGTGGGCTAAGGCCTACACTATACTGTTACTAAATAGGGCTCAAGCCCAGATTGTTACTGCATGATAGGGGATTACACCTGGAGTTCTCATAACTCACCCTTTTCTTTTAACTGTGCAAGTAATCCCCAACCTTAGATGATTTGGAGCTACTAGGGACTCGGAGGTGTCAACATGTTCGTTATTATTTAATTTTAGACTTAGTTATTTTACTTTTATATTGGGTTGATAATCATGTAATAAGGCATCTGGTGATTTTATTCCTTCTTATTTGGATTTTAAATTCTTAATTTGAAACTCCCAAATTGATACAAATAAGTTTTCAAAGTTAATAACAGTTTTAAAAAGACAAACACATATTTTCAAACTTCAAAATGATATTAATTAGGGTAGCTTCTGCGGGGTTTTTAACCAACAGTAACAAAGATGGCTATAGTTTAAAAACGGATTTCTCTCAACAAGCCTGTTTTCAAAAAACACTTCGATGTGACATGTCAGATTCGATTGTAACGTCTAGGCCGGGTTTAGGGTGTTTCATTTAGTGGCATCAGATCTCGGTTACAAAATTCAGCTGTGGAGTGGGCTTGAAAAGTTTTTTAAAAATAGATTTTAAAGATTTGAAATGTTTTCAAATGATGTACAAGTGTGGCACACCGAGTCTCCGGCGCCAAATCTGTAAGTTCTCTAATTCTAACTATTATTATACTGTGAAACTCTAGATAGAGGAAACTGAGACCGTAGGAGACTGTAAATTGTAGTGAGACCTCGATTTGCGAAAATAAACCCCTAATAACTACTTTTTATAATACATTAATTAATAATTACTGAAATTATAAGCTGATACATAAGACTTTTTAATCAGATAAATCGTACATCGAAATGAGGATAAGAGGTACTCGTGGAAGGGGTACACGGGGCCGCGGTAAAGGCCGAGGAGGTGCTCAGGCCAAATCGTCGACATCGGGCCATATACTTGCTAGGGAGGCACCAGCCTCACCAGTAATAGAGATGGGGTCTCACGATCGAGCAGTCGAGGATGATGCTCTATCCCAAGTAATGCTCTGTGTTCTAGAGAGGGTTGCTGGAGCTAGTATAGTAACAGTGGGCCAAGGGTCAAATTCAGAACGACTCTAGTTTAACAGAGCAAAAATTTTTAGAGGTATATCTGGAGTAGCCCTGAATGTGATGGCGTACTAGATAGAGGCGACTAAACGAATAATAGACGATCTTGACTGTACTACGGAGTAAAAGTTAAAAAGGTCAGGATCCTTACTGCGAGCCGAGGCTTACCAATGGTGGCTTACCGTGAGAGAGGGTATGCAGGCCGACCAAATAACATGGGATTTCTCTAAGGCGGCTTTCTAAGGGAAATATGTGGGTGCAAGTTATGTGGACGTCCGACGAAAGATATTTCTGAGCTTGACCCAAGGGAGTAAGACAGTGCCAGAATTTGAGGCTAAATTTTTGCGGTTGAGCCAGTATGCTCGAGGAATTGTAGCAACTGAGTATGAACGCTGTGTGTGATTTGAGGATGGCCTTCAAGATGAGTTAAGGGTATTGATAGCTCTGCAGAGGGAGCGAGATTTTGCTGCTCTTGTTGAAAAGACAAGGATTGCTGAAGAGGTGAAGCGCTCGAAGTGCTAGAATTGGGAAAAAAGATAAGGGCAGAAATAAGAGGGATTTTGGGCCCTCAAGTTCTTCTGGGAGGCCTTTTAAAAAGGCCAGGTTTGATGGGCTGGTTTAGACTGGAGTCCCTATTGCTATTAATAGATCGCAGTTTTTCACCGATTGTGGGAGATCTTACCAGGGTGAGTGCTGGAATAGGACTGGGGTGTGCTTTAGATGAGGCTCCATGGATCATCGGGTTAAGGATTATCCTCAGAGGCCTGTTCAGATGCAAGCTGCAGGATAGAGGCATGTTCAGCCTGTGAGAGGTGGTCAGCAGCTACCGAGAGGCCGTGGGTAGGCCAGAGGTGGAAATGGAATGTGACGAGGTTGTGGAGTACCAGGTAGGGGTGCTGGTAACAGTGAGGCGAGGCAGCTAGCCTTAATCTATGCTATATGTCATCGAGAAGATGGTAACTCCCCTGACGTCATAACTGGTACGTTCCTAATTTACAATGTACCTTACACTGCTTTAATTGATATTGGGTCTACACATTTGTATGTTGCATGCATTATGTCGGTAACTTTGGGTATTCAGTTCAAAAATGCTGTTAATAAGATGACTGTGATAAGTCTACTGGGTCAGTCGATTAGGGTAAATAAGTTATTCAGATATGTGCCCCTTGAGGTCCAAGGAGTAATTTTTCTAGCGTAGTTGATGGAACTGCCGTTTGGTGAATTTGACCTTATTTTGGGTATGGATTGGCTGGTGAAACATCAAGCTAGTTTGGACTGTGCTATTAAGTGTATGGTGTTGAAGACCACTAAGGATGAGGAGGTGGTTGTGATTGGGGAACGAATAAATTATTTGTCGAATGTGATCTCAGCATTAAGGGTCGAGAAACTAATTTGTAAGGGTAGCAAGGCATTTTTAGCCTACGTTAGCATTTTTTATTCTGAAGGTCCTTCTGTCGGAGATATTAGAACTGTTAAGGATTTTTCGGTTGTATTCCCTAAGGAGCTCCCTCGGTTGCCTCAGAACCGCAAGGTCGAATTTGGTATTGAGCTCTTACCTGGAATAGCTTTAGTGTCTATCGCCCCATATAGGATGGCACCGAAGGAGCTGGTGGAGTTAAAGGCCCAAATTCAAGAGCAATTTGACTGATGATTCATTGGACCGAGTGTGTCTCCGTGGGGAGCACCAGTATTGTTCATAAACAAAAAGGATGGATCCATGCGCATGTGCATTGACTATCGATAGTTAAACAAATTGACTATCAAAAACAAGTATCCTCTGCCAAGAATTAACGATCTTTTTTATCAGCTACGTAGAGCTTCAGTTTTCTCCAAAATAGATCTTCGCTTTGGGTACTATCAGCTTAGAGTTAAGGAAGCTGATCAGTATAAGACTGTATTTAGGACTCGGTACGGTCATTTCGAGTTCCTAGTGATGCCGTTTGGACTGACGAATGTACCAGCTACTTTTATGGACCTGATAAACTAAGTATTCCAGCCCTACCTGGATCAGTTCTTGGTGGTGTTTATAGACGATATCTTGGTGTATTTGAGAACCGACGATGAACATGATACACATCTTTGAATTGTCCTACAGATTTTAAAGGAAAAGTAATTGTACGCTAAGTTCAGCAAGTGTGAGTTCTGGCTGCTAGAAGTGACATTTCTTGGTCACGTGGTGTCTACCGAGGGGATCAAGGAGGATCCTCAAAAAATTGAAGTCATACTGGACTGGAAATTACCTAAGACCGTATCTGAAATACGAAGCTTTTTGGGTTTAGCAGGGTATAACAGATGTTTTGTTGAGGGGTTCTCCTTAATTGCTGCACCTATGACTAAGTTGCTGCGTAAAGGGGTACCATTCAATTGGACTGATTAGCAGTAAGAAAGTTTTGAGAATCTGAAGAAGGTTCTGACTAAAGCCCCTATTTTGATATAACCAGAGTCTGGAAGGAATTTACTATCTACAGTATGCATCACACATTGGATTGGGTTGTGTGCTGATGTAGGAGGGTAAGGTGGTTGCTTATGCGTCCCGTCAGCTTAAGTCTCACGAGGTGAATTACCCAACTCATCACTTGGAGTTAGCCGCGGTGATATTCGCACTGAAAATTTAGAGGCATTATTTATACGGTGAGAAGTGTATTATCTACACAGATCACAAGAGCCTCAAGTACCTCCTTACTCAGAAGGAGCTGAATCTTAGGCAGCGAAGGATTATGACTGCTCGATTGAGTATCATGCTGGTAAGGCTAACGTGGTAGCTGACGCACTAAGCCGAAGGGCTTTATCTGATTTGAGAGTAATGTTTGCTCGTCTCAGCTTGTATGATGATGGTAGCTTATTAGCTGAGCTTCAAGTGAGACCGTCGTTGGCAGAACAAATTAAGGGGAAATAGTTGATGGATAAGTCACTGGTTTCTCGTTTTGACAAGTTGAGAATTTAGAGACTACAGATTTTGGGTTGAATGGTGAGGGAGTACTGTGTTTCCGTGGGAGAGTCTGTGTACCAAAGGATTCTAAGTTAAGGTAGACTATACTGCGAGAGGCGCATAGTAGTCCATACGCTATGCATCCTGGCGGAAACAAGTTATACCGAGATCTTCATGAGTTATACTGGTGGCCAAGGCTGAAATGCGAAGTTACTGATCTTGTGAGTAAGTGCTTAACATGCCAGCAAGTCAAAGCTAAGCATCAATCACCTTCAAGGTTACTGCAGCCAGTTAAGATTCCACTTTGGAAGTGGGAGAGAGTAACCATGGATTTTGTGAGTGGGCTGCCCTTAATGCCCACTAAGAGAGATTCAGTTTGGGTCATTGTAGACCGATTGACTAAATCTACCCATTTTATACCAGTTCATACTGATTACTTATTGCAAAAGCTGGCAAAGTTGTATGTGGCTGTGATTGTGAGACTGCGTGGGGTACCGGTTTCCATCATATTTGACGGAGGCCCTCGATTCACGTCTTGATTCTAGAAGAAATTACATGAGGCTTTGGGTACTAGGTTGGATTTCAGTACTGTGTTCCATCCTCAGATAGATGGTCAGTCAGAGAGGGTGATTCAGATACTGGAAGACATGTTAAGTTGTGTTATTGATTTTCGAAGCAGCTAGAAAGACTATTTGCCACTAGCAGAGCTCGCATATAATAATAGCTATCAGTCCAATATTCAAATGGCACCGTATGAGACGTTGTATGGTTGTAGGTGTCGTACCCCTACCTGCTGGACTGAACTGGGCGAGCGGCAAGTTTTGGGGCCAGAGTTAGTTTCTAATACCGAAGAAAAGGTAAAACTTATTCGAGACCGATTGAAGGAGGCGTCTGATAGGTAAAAGTTTTACGCAGATCTTAAATGCCAAGAGATTGAGTATTCCGTGGGAGACTCCGTATTTCTTAAAGTCTCTCTATGGAAGAAGATACTGAGGTTTGGGCGGAAGGGTAAGTTTAGCCCTAGGTTCATTAGTCCTTACCGTATACTGAAGTGTGTGGGACCAGTCACCTATCAACTTGAGTTGCCTCTAGAGTTAGACTAGATTCATGAGTGTTCCATATTTCCATGCTGAGACGTTATCGTTCTGATCCCACACATATAGTACCAGTGGAGGAGATCGAAATTGACCTTCGAGGAAGAACCAGTACAGATATTGGACTATGAGGTTAAGATACTAATGAAGAAATCGATCCACTGGTTAAAGTGCTTTGGCGAAATCATGGTTTCGAGAAAGCCACGTGGGAACTTGAAGAGGCGATGCGACAACAATATCCTCACCTATTCTAACTAGGTAAATTTTAAGGCCAAAATTTCTTTTAGGGGGTAGAGTTGTAATGCCCTAAAAGTATAAGGTATTTAATTTTGCATGTTCTGACACAAGTTGCATGTCTGCTTCAATGGTTATGTGATTTGAGTGTGTATGGGAGTGTTTGAGAAGCCTGAGTTCAAGTCTTGGCTCTTGCAAAAATTTTATTTTTTTTCCCCTTAAATGAACTTGGACACTGACACTTAGGCTTTGTTAATAATAATGCTTGTTTAATGAAACAAGAAGAGCTTGTGGCCTAGTGACAAGTGGCATGTTGTGTAACTATGAGGTCTGAGGTTCAAGTCTTGGGATAAGCAATAGAGTGTTTATTTTGCAGCCAGGATGGCTAGAGTTTGTGTTGCAGTTAAAGTTTGATGGATGAGAGGCTTAAATTGGTCATGGAGAGATTGTAGGAGCAAATCGTGGAGAAGATTAAGGGAGAGTTTTGTGGAGAGAATCAAGGAAGTGGATGTGTGTGGGAGTGTTGTGTCGAATGGGTATTGGAAACATAGGAATTTAGGCTGAGGGGTGTTTTCCCTCATTTTGGTCAGTTTCTGTCACCAATTGTGGACTTCTAATTTCGACTTTCTTTCATTTCTCTCTAAGTGTCGAACTAGCAACTTACCACTCGTGCATTTTTGTTGCTTCAATTTTGTACTTTTTCTTCAAGCTCATTGTTGGTCGAATCTCTGCTCCCCTCTCCCTCCCTCTTTATTCTTTTATTTTTCTTTTTTATTTCTTTATTCCCTCTTCTCCCTTTCTTCTCCTAAGCCGAATACCATCCCTCTTCCTTTTGTTTCGGCTTCCTATTAGCTTGTGAACCGAATCCTTCCTCTTGATTAATTCTGTGGTAACCAAATTCTTTGCTTTCTTTCCCTCTCTGTTGTAGTTCTGCAAGTGTTCCTGAAATCGTTAGGAGTTCATATGCTTCACTTTTTGTTTAAAACTATTCTCTCCTATCTTTCTTTTCTCTAAAAGTCGAATCTTTCTTTCCTTCATGCTCTTTGATAGCCGAATGGTGATCCTTTCCTCTTGGTGTGGTGATCGTTGGGTTTAGGTATTCCCGATGAGTGGAGAAGTGCAAAAGTTATTCATGTCAACAAACTCTGTCTCTCGTGAAAGGTAAGATTAATACTATACTCTTAGATTAGCTCGAATATTCCGGTGGTTGGTAAATTAGAATTTGTGGATTAAGGCCACATATTTGATCACTGTTTTGGTTAATAAGATCTATTTTGATACAGATATTCAACATAGGCATGTGATCAATCCTGATCGGTGGTCTTAAGAGATTAAAGTCAATCGTCAAGCAAGGTAAGAGAGATATTTCGGATTAAGTGCTATTAAAAGGGCGTTACCCTAACGATTAAGAACTAACATCGAATTTTGATGGTGCTAGGTTAGGTGCTTGTAGATCTTGGAACGACTCCGGAAAAAAGGTGTGTAATCACATTATCTCCTCTACGAATCGACAAAAGCCGAAAAGCCGAAACCTCGGCATATGATGCCCACAAGTGTGTGATCGCTCGTGGGGTAAACCGAGCCCACAATCATGGGAGATAGACTGAAGAGGCCACTATGAGTGTTCTCGTGCACTTGGGTCGTTATGGGCCTAGTTGGGTCGAAATAGGCCTCGTTGGGCCGTATGGGCCTAATGGGCTCGTGGGCCCCATACGGATAAAATTTACGAAAAGTACCAAAAATTGTATTGGGCTAGATCGCATAACTGTGATTGAACTTGGGCCAAATGGACCACCCGAGCGTGTGAGCCCACTTGGGCCAAATATTGGGCTTTGAGCCCATTTACACTGTTTCGATCAAATGGATTATCTGTGTCGCTCGAGGCGATTGTAAGCCTTCAGAAAGGTCGCTAAAATGATTGAAATACCCCTAGAGAGTAAAATGATTGAAATACACCTAATGAGTAAAATGACTAAAATACCCCTAGGGAGTAAAATGACTGAAATACCCCTAATGAGTAAAATGACTGAAATACCCCTAGTGAGTAAAATGACCAAAATACCCCTAAAGGGCAAAATTATCGTTTTACCCCTAATGCATGATAATGACTATTATATCCCTAGAGATAGATTGACAGATGAAAATATGTATTGTGTGACTGTATTGAGTAGAACATGTTGCATACACGAAATATTGATGACATGGCATACTGCATAGGGTTGGGATTATGATATGGAGGAAGTACTGATACTGGTGGCTCTGCCACAATTACTGATATTGGTGGTTAAACCACATTTACTGTACTAGCAGCTCTGCTGTGTTATTATTACTAGTAGCTGGGCTGCAATATTGGTGTGAGGGCTGGGTGGGTCGACTTTGTCCCCACATGGTGTGTTGGGTTGGTACGGGTGGTGTGCTAGCTAGATTGGGGTGGGTTTGCATACTTGCACCATACTGATATCGTATCGGGCTTAGGCCCACACTGTTACTGTATTGGGTTAAGGCTCACATGTGCATCATTCTTGAATAGGGCTCGAGCCCATCATTCTTGCATGATAGGGGATTACACACTGAGTTCTCGTAACTCACCCTTTTCTTTTAACTGTGTAGGTAATCCCCAGCCTTAGATGATTTGGAGCTGTGAGGGACTCGGAGGTGGCCAGACGTTCATTATTATTTAATTTTAGACTTAGTTATTTTACTTTTATATTGGGTTGATAATCATGTAATAAGGCCTCTGGTGATTTTATTTCCTCTTATTTGGGTTTTAAATTCTTAATTTGAAACTGCCAAACTGATACAAAGAAGTTTTCAAAGTTAATAACAGTTTTAAAAAGACAAACACATATTTTCAAACTTCAAAATGATATTAATTAGGGTAGCTTCTGTGGGGTTTTTAACCAACAGTAACAAAGATGGCTATCGTTTAAAAACAGATTTCTCTCAACAAGCCTGTTTTCTTAAAACACTTCGATGTGACATGTCAAATTCAATCGTAACGTCTAGGCCGAGTTTG
Organism: Gossypium rotundifolium; assembly: GCA_025506655.1. Taxonomy (NCBI): domain Eukaryota; kingdom Viridiplantae; phylum Streptophyta; class Magnoliopsida; order Malvales; family Malvaceae; genus Gossypium; species Gossypium rotundifolium. The sequence continues at coordinate 107,340,847 of CP106724.1, forward strand.
GGGTGTTACAGAGAAAAGCCATTGTTAGGGTTCAAGGTTCGGCCAACTATCCTTGGTGCATGTAAGTTCATTTTCCCGTTTTTAATGATTTCTATGTTTTCGAAGTCATTGTAACTTAATCTAGCTAGCCCAAGGACTAATTTACAAAACTTTTAAAGGTTTAGGGTTTTGCCATTGATGAATATAGGTGTATTTTGATGTTTGATGATAGAAAATGTATGGTTGTTGTTAGATAAACAACATTAATAATGTGATTTTTGATAAAATTGTCAATTAGGGATTTATTTCTAAAATGTGGAAATTTTGTGGGGAATAAATGAAAAATATGGGTTATTAGGGGTCTATATGAAATTCAGGTAGCATGGGTAGAGACTTAATTGCATGAATTTGTGTTTTTGTGAGTTAAGGAATAAATTAGAAAAATGTTGAAATATTAGGGGCAAAAGTGTAAAGTTTCCATAATATGCATTTTGGGCTAAATTGATTAGAATGAAAATTAAATAAGTTAATTTTTATATTATATAGATCAAGAAAAATGAAGTTCGAATCTAGATAGAGGGAAAAACAAAGTGTTTGATTTATCGATTCATTCCGTCGTTTTTGTGAATCGAGGTAAGTTCGTATATTAATAAACATTAATATAATTGTGTTTTAAATGCGTTATTATTGAATTATTTGTGAATACAACCTTGCGGATATGTTCGACGATGATTTGGAAAATGTGAAATCTCGGTTGAACCTTAGGAATAGATTAGGACACAAATGACATGTTATTAAGGGTTACGTGATTTGGGTGCTGGTCCGTACATCCTACCAGTGGCTGAGTTATCTGGCATGTGTTGTGGATTCTCGTCAAGTTGTGTGAGCAGCACCATGTAGCTTTGTCATGACCGTCAGCTTGTGTGAGCAGACCCGTTGATAGCTCGAGAGTGAGCATTATATGTGATATGAGATTGAGATAGCTTCAGCTATGTGTTGGCACTTAGGGTGCGAGATTCCCGAGTGTCCGATAGTATTCCAAATGGTTCAACGGGTATATCAAAGATATGGATAAGTATGAGTTTGATATGAGATGGAACATGTAGTACATGAACCGTATAAGCTTTGAATCGAAGAAACTTGTGAATTTCACATCTAACTTTATAAGTGAATATGTGATAGACTTATGGATTAATATGAGTTGTTTATTAATATTTTTAATTGTTAAAATTGGGTATTATGGTAAGTTTAGTTTATTACTATACGAACTTACTAAGCTTTATAGCTTACTCTATTTACTTTTTTGTGTTTTATAGTGATGTCAAGGCTTGCTCAGATTTGGGAATCGTCGGAGATCTCATCACACTATCAAGCTATCACTTTGGTACTTTTGGACTTATGTTTTTGGTTATATGGCATGTATAGGAATTATGGTCATTTTAGTATATGTTAGTAATGGATTTAGCCATTTGAGTTGGCTTGTAAATGATGAATGGTTTGATAGGTATTTGGCCATGTGATTTGGTTGTGTATATATATGTGTGTGTGTGTGTGTGTGTGTGTGTGTGTGTGTGTGTGTGTGTGTGCAAATGGCTTTGTTATGCATTGGGTAATTGCTAGGTAAATGCTTGTGGTGAATAGTTGTTTGTGAATTGGTAATTTGAGTATAATATAGTTGATAATTGAGAATTGGTATGTTTATGATTTAGGTAAAGTGATGCATCAATAAAAGTGACCATTTAAGTGATTTAAGAATGTGAAATTGGCATGAATGGAATAGCATATATTGTGATACATGTGTGCCTTGTTGTTGTTCGTATTGAAATGGTATGAATTATGCTTGGTTGAGATTAGTTGAATGCTTATTTATGCCATTTTATGTGCCAATTGGTTTAGTGTAGGTGTATGAAATTTGGGTGGGAAAGATGGCTTGAAAATAACTCATTTTTGTCCACACGGGCAAAGACACGGGCGTGTGTCTCAGTTGTGTGTGACACATGGTCAAGTGACACGGCCGTGTGTCCCCTGGTGTTTAATTAGAAATCAAGTCAGTTTAGCATGGCCTAGCATACGACCTTGCACACGAGCGTGTGTGGTCGTTTCGAAGGGCACACGGGCTGGTCACACAGGCGTGTGGTTGGCCGTGTGACCCAATTCAGGGAGTTACACTAGGTCGGACATGGGCTAGGACACGGCCACGTGATCCCATTTCAAATGTCCACACGGCCTGTGACATGGGCATGTCATTGGCCGTGTGAGACACATGGTTGGGCCACACAGGCGTTTTCCCCGTATTTTGAAAAATTTTCTATGTTTTCTAAAAGTTTCCTAAGTTATTGCTTTAGTCCTGAACCGCTTCTAATGCATGTTTTGGGCCTCGTAGGCTCATATTAAAGACAATGTGATTGATTATGAATGATGTTTGTTTGGAAATGGAAAATGTATGTTTATTTATGGAATAAGTCCGATAATGATCCATAACCCTATTCCGACATTGAATACGGGTGACGGGTGTTACACTTGAACCTTATATGGTATGTTATAAGTCTTGCTAAGTAATTGTGTTCTCTTGAATGGTGGTATTGTAGTTTTAGCTTGTGGCAAGCATATAGATGGTTTATGCATGTGATTAATAGAATGAATGTTTTGGTACAAATGCTTAGATGATTTGAGATGTTTCACTTGGATTGTGTGATTGGGGTGCCTTGAGGCATATTTGCTAGATATAGGAAAATATTATATCTTTGGCATGAATTTTTGCAATTTTGGATAGGTTAAAAGATTTATTATTGCATACCTATAACCTAAATGAAAATTTTGTTTTGAAACATGCATAATAAGATACTTATAGGCATACACGGGCTAACACATGGCCATGTGTCACACACGAGTAAGTGACATGGCCGTGTGTCACACATGAGTAAGTGATATGGCCGTGTGCTCTATATTTATTTAGGAAGTTTTGGGTACACAGTTTCAATTTATTACACGGTCTAGGCACACGGCTGTGTGACTTTTAATGCAATTTTTTTGACAATTCGATATACACAGTTTCTAAGAGTCACATGGCTTGGATACTCGGCCGTGTGACCCCTGTTTTACATGATTGCCATATTATCTTTGGAAAATGTTTCAAATTTATCCTTATTTGTGCTCAGGTCAACTTAAGAGCTTTCGGAAGCTCCATTAAGACTCAAATTTAATTGTATATCATACTATTTGAATGTTTATGACATGATTGATTATTTAAAGGATTTAATCTAGTTAAATTCTAGGTTGATACTAGAGCATACATAAGCTCGTATAAGGCTTGAGAAAAATTATAATTGGTGATTATGCATTGAATTGATTATGATTGTATGATTCATATTTAATTTGAATGTTAATTGTGTATTTATGAAGTAATTCCATGTTTATTTAAAATAATCAATGTGAATTGAAGGTGTTATGTACCAGCATTGATGGTAACACTCCATAGCTCAGGTTTGGCGACCGAACTAGGCAAGGGGTGTTATAAGACAAGTCATTGATTTGAGGAAAAAGTTGCTTGATTCAAGGAAGACTAGATGGAGACTAAATCTTGGTCGGTTGTGTACATAGGAGGGCCAATTTGGTCTTTTTCGTGTGAGCTTGTTGGGCCTATGCATCTACTGGACTTTCTCTACTAAGTTGACTATATTTTTTAAGCCTCATGGAGCTAGATTGAAATACTCATGAAATTGTAAATTTTAGATTTTTAGTCCTCAAAAAATATAAAAGTATCGTATTTAGATTGAATTTAATTAAATTGACACACTTTCATAGTAGAAATTAATTTATCAAAAATTATAAGTAAAAACTACAAAAAAGTGTTATCAATTACTTAGAATTTGCATAAACTAAGTACGAAAAAGTGTCTAAAATAACTATATATTTTAGAGTTATCACAACCCCAAACTTAATTCATTGATTGTCTCAAGTAATGTCCTTTTCTAAAGCATTCAAATTCAAGCCCCTCAATGTAGTTAAAACTCCATTCTTTCCATGCTTTGTAAAATTTATGCTCAAAGATAAAATTACGAACATGTGACTTAAGTGCACATATCATCCATTTTTTTCTCAAATAGTAAAGTGCTAACTATAATAATGAATTGTGTGCCTTCTCCTAATAAATGTGTGCCAAGTTCTTCTAATTAATTCTTGTTTCCCTTGATTAAGCTAAGTAGCAATCCCAAGGGTTAAATTATGTCATATGTTGAACTTAGTAATTCCTCTCCAGTAATGTAGCAGGCATAAAATTCTAAACCAATATGTCTTTAGTAAGGTTGTAATGGGGCTTGATCCAAGGTATGAAAAGAGATAGTTATTTTTAGGCTAGACCACCTCAAACTCAGCTTTCTTTGAGCCTTTAGAACACAGTTTTCCCCCTAAAGTACCCAATTCTTCTATTTTTTTCTCACTTTTAGAAGTATATGCTCACTAGTACCCTTTATCTTCACACTAATGACTTTTTTTTTTGGCATGGATAATTTAATGACCTCAAACACTTAAAGCATTAAAGTAGGCACCCAATTCTTCTTTCTTACTCCCCCAAACTTACACATAAAAATGCCCTAAAACAAGCCGAGTCTAAGATTTAGTAAGAAAATATAAGTAACTTTAAGCAAAGGATAGTTTGTTAATGCAAGGTTTTAAAAGGAAAAGGCTAAGCAGCTCAAAAATGGGTTTCAAGGGTTAATTTTGATAAGGTAGGCTTGAAAGGCTCAAAAGATCCAAACAAAAATTTTCTTAACTCATTTTTAAATTGTTATGCCTCCTAAGATTTCGCCTTAAGGAAATTTCTAAGTCAATTCTAAAGACTTAACCCTTCATGCATGCTTAGTTTTCCTAAGTAATTAAAATTTCATGGTTGACCTTATACATAATTACTAATATTTGCATTTCAATCATAACTTGGCTAAAATAAACCTACTTGAAATAGAAGGATTTCATGCATATTAGAGTTAACATAATTATGCAAAAATAAAAATTTTGAGCAAAAATTCATTTAAACAAACTTTTATGGAAGAATCAATTTTAAAAAATCGTCGATAAAATTATAATTTCTCAAAAAAAATATCAAAAAAATTAAAATTTCAAAGAAATTATAGTATGGTCCCCTTACTAAAGAGAAGCAATACCTCATTGCCTACAACTATATAGCAATGGGAAATAAAATTAAAGAAGTGATTGTGAACTGTGCACTAGGTAAGTTCCCAGGGAAGGGAGGTGAGTCTCTTTTGACTGGTTAAATACCGAACCTTTCCTTGCCAGAGCTTATCCTAGACATGCACATGCACATTCGTATTACCACACTTCTCTTTTGAGAAGAATAATTTGAAAAATTTGCTTGATGTTATTCATAATTGCAAATTAAAAATTTTAATATGCTGAAAATAGAAATTAAGTTAAAAAAAGTATCTAGAAAAATAATCTGGAAAAAAACTAAAGGAAAAAGATAAAGAAAACCCCCTTAATTGTTTGTTGACCTATCATTGTCCGAGTTTGTCTCTTCATCCATGTTATCCACATCCTACCTAGGTGTACCAGGATCCTTAGGTTCGATTCTACAAGTCGAGTCCCATGGCTCGAAGATGGAATCTGGAAAGTCATGAAAATAATCGAATGACTTAAATATTTATTGGGATGTAGCCTAATTTGAGTCATCTCAAACTTTAGCATATTTCCAATACGTTTTTTATTGTTTATGCATGTGCTGCAAAAAGTTCATAATGGTCAATTAATCTGCATGAGTTACTGGGTTAGCAGAAAGTTGAGTTGGTAAAGGATTAGGCATGGGTTTAAGTGGTGCTGCACTACTTGAATCCTCTACTTCTTTAACTTCATCAAGTTGAATTATCAGCCTTTTCCAAGTAATGTCACCTACCACCCTTGAGATATCAAGGGTAGTTAACATACCTTTACTATAATTTGCTTCCATTGGTTCTTGGATCGATACTCTTGCTTGAAGACACAACATAGTGATGAGTGAAGGGAAATGGCAACAACTTGTTTTTCTTACTGCACAATCCTGAATTTCTTTAAGGACTATTTTTGCCACATTAATTGATTTCTCAATTAGTATGCAGTATAAGAGCAACATTTGTTCCATTGAAACAATTAAGTTATGAATCATAGGTATAACACTGGTCTGAATAAAGTAGTATTATACCTTTTCCTCTCGGGTCAAAAATTCCCTTCGACAGTAATAAGTACCTTGCCTTACAGTCGCCCATTTATTTCTAGGATATGTGATAGCTCTCAAAACATCTTGAATTGTTTCTGTAGTAACATCTTTGCATAGAGTCGTATAATCATCATTCTCAATATTAGGCAAATCAAACAAGTTATTAATGACTAATGTTGTTAGAAATAATTCCCTTTTTCGCACTTGTAATATTGTTACTGTAGATGGATTAAAATGAGAATAAAATTATCAAACAATACCTTCATCTGAAAGAGTGTGGATATCACAAAATACTTTCCATCCTCATTCATCAATGATTCCCCAAATGTAAACCAACACTTCGGCATCATTATTACCAATGAGTCGAAAACTCTTATTCGGGAGCATTGGTTTTTTCTGAAAGATTGTAATATATCATGCTTTTGCACCTGGAGTTTGGAACCAAGGCTTGATGTCATCAGTCTGAATATTCATATTTTTTCATTTCGAGACATAATACTAAATAATAGTACCTTGCAGTGTGCCTAGGATTTTTTTTTTGAACTGTCCAACGCAAAAGGCTGGTACCACCGATGGTGGTATTGGGCAACAACAAAGGGAGGTGGAATGATTGCTGCCAAGGGTGCTCGTGGATGGTGGAAAGGAACTATTGTTGTTCAGCAATGGTGATGTAGATTGGTGGGGTGGAGTAGCAGCGTAGGTGGCAGTGAGGGAGAGAGGAGCAGTGATTTGGTTGCTGTGGGTGGTGTGGTGAGCTACTGATGGCATTTGATCGTGAAGAGTAAGGTGGTGTCGCTCACCAGTGGAAAAGGGTAGTTTCATTAATGGTGCAAGGAGATAAGGCTAGCAGTGGTTTAGATTGAGGGAGAGCAAGGTGACAACGACTGACGAAAAAAATAGGGGAAACAACAAAACAAAAGAAACACAATAATAAAAAGTAAAACCTTAATTTTGCCTACATAAAAACAATTAAGCTAATTAGGTATTTCTTACTATTTTTATTTATTTCATATTTATTTTATATATTCTAGGTACATAATAACTTTTATTTATTTATTTATGGGATGCAAATAAAAATCTTCATTAAAATCTAGTAGCCTTTAGCATAAAGATTATTACGGATCGATTGAAATGAGTGGAATATTTTCCATCTCAAATTCATCGGTCAAATAATATTCGACCAGTGTCCGCTTACCTACATCTTACCTATATTGTCAGTGGAAGTTTATGGCCCTCGAGATTTTAAAATTTACTTGGATCAAATAATCGAGATTGGGTCAATCTCCACCGACCCTTCATAGTCGAAATTATGTTGTTAGTAGTAAATGATCCTAGCCATCGAGTTTCCCTTAATCAAATTCCTGTGTTTGGATCCATCTTCCTTAACCTTTACTGGACCCATTTTTATCATCTTTTGGAAATATTTTGTGTGTATACCAAGAAAAACTATTATTTTGAGTATCTATAATATGGCATCCGATGTCCTTCTCGTGCCTTTTTGTAACACTCCAAACTCGACCTAGACATTATGGTCGAATCCGGGAGTGTTACGAAGAATGGTTTTGAAACTGTTTTTATCTCGGCAAAAACCTTAAAAAGTTACTTGTTATAAGGTGTCCAAATTTTACAAAACATATTCATTTACTTGTTTATTACCAAAACCGCCGTGAGTTTATTCATTCACCAAAACATAGTTTGCAGCAGAAATCTTAAAAGTCATTATATTTTAGAAACCCAATTCGTGTTTCTAGAAAAACCTTTGTTTGCGTAAAATTGTCGTTTTTGTAAATCGTTTCGACAAACAATGCAAGATAGAAAACAATCAAAACCAAAACCAAGACCAACAGTTAAACCATATAGTCTAGAGAGTCCCAAAAATTATAGACTCTCAGATACATTCAAAATCTAAAAATAAATATCGAAAACTCAAAGGCAGTTTTAACTAGTGGTCACCACTGAGCCTCCGTCGCACCAACCCGCCTATGTCCCAGGGTTAAATGTACAGAACAAACAAACAGATATGAGTTTTCATAAACTCAGTGTGTAACCCAACAGAGATAGACATGCAAATGTACACAATATTCCTATATGTAGAACAGATACAAATACGGACCTAAGTCCTTAGCATATACATATTTCAAAATCAGATAATCCAAACAGATATACAAAATCCTACCCATATCCTCTACACACTATTTCTATCCATCCTATCACATCATATGGGGTTAAAAACACCCACCCATCCCTACACATCATATAGTGTCGAAGTGACACATAATAGATAATATGCAATCAAGTTGCCAGAATATAGGCAAAAGGTCGCCTCCACATATACAAATCCCACCCCAAACACAGATACAAAATACAGATATAGAAATAATAGATTTAACATGCTTAACATGCTTGTATACAGATAACATACATACTTAAACGGTATAGTCAGAAATACATATTAGTTTCCTACTCAGATCAGACTATCAAAATATTAGATCACATGAAAAAGGGTTTGATTGCCCATATCGACCCTACGGTAGGCCCACAGTCGATCGGAACGACAAGTGCCACCCTAGGGAAAATTTCAAAATTTTGGGCCCACATGCCTATGTGGCTTACACGGCCAACCTGGCCTAGCCCGTGTAACCCACACGGCAACACATTCACTAGTACATCGTCGTGTCTCGCACATGGCGACACCCTTCAGCCACATGGCCGACCACAAGCCCATGTGACGTCGACAGTCCTAATTTTTGGTTTTTGCCAAACCTCGTTTTCTCTAGTTTTAGGTACACACTTGGTTCGATTTTGATGCAAAACCACTCCCAAGACCACCAGAACCTAAAAACAACATTTCAACGACAGATTAATAGACCATTTACGAAATCTACAACGAAAAATTGAATTGCACAAATGAACTTACCGTCAAAAAAACCACTACTCTCATAGCTTAGGCCGTTAGAGCGCTAACCACAGGTTCCCTGCCAATTCCTGCGCCAAACATTCTCAAAGAATTACTTTCCTCCTACTTTACCCCATTATTGAAATTCTAACATAAAGTGTAATCCCAATCAGATTACAAAAATCGAAACCTACAGTTAAATGAAACCCCACTTACCATAATCACACGATGAACACTGAAATTTTGAAAAACAATGATACGACAGCAGGTTATAGACAAAATTGTAGGAAAATGAAGAGGAAGAAGAATATGGCAGAGAAAAGAGAAAACTAACCTTAGACTTTTGGAAGAGAGAGAAAAATAAAATAAAATAAAAATAAAATGAAATAGGATTTAAGCAAAATCCCCCTACATCCACTAACAACCCAACCAACTCAGAATCCCACTGCCACCGAACTACTATCAACAGCCGATGCCAAAAATAACACCTACGGCCACGCTAGGATTCAAACACAATACCTCCAGCAACTTAACTCCTTACCACTTGAACCAGCAGGCTCATTCTGATATGAGCTTACAAAATATACAGCATAAGCCCACCCAAAAGGGATAAAAAAAAAACATAATTCACCAAAAGTGGGACTTGAACCCAAGACCTTAAACACACATTTAAAACACTAAACCACTAAAGTAGACACTTACTTATGTCAAGATTTACAAAAATAGAAATAAATTATTCAGGGCGTTACACTTTTTAGGTTCACAGACAACTTTACTTTTTGGATTTCAATCAAAACTAGAAACGTTATTCTCCCTGGTTCAACCTGGGGTTTTGGAATTAATTCCTTCATATTCATTTTCAACAAAGTTAGATTTTCATCATTGTCATTGTTACTTGGTGGGTCAGATGCCAAGATACGCTTTAATGGATTGTCTGTTAGGTTGAGTCCCTCACTTGTAGGGATCAACGACTTTATCTCGGATGTTAAAGAACATCCCTCACTTGCATCAGGATATTTCATGGATTTAAATACATTAAAGGTTACTTGAACATCTTGAACTCGCATGGTGAGTTCCCTTTTTGGACATCTATCAACGTTCTCCCAGTTGCCAAGAATGGCCTTCCCAAAATAATAGGGATGTTTTATTTTGCATCAAAATCTAAAATAAAAAAATCAACAAGAAAAATAATTTTTTTAACATGTATCAAAACATCTTTAATCTTTCCCTTCGGATGTGCTATTGATCAGTTTTCCAGTTGAAGTGTAATAGATGTCAGCCTAACCTCACCAATCCGTAATCGCTTGAATACAAACATGGGCATTGGATTTATACTTTTTCCCAAATCACATTGAGCTAATCCACAATAAGAGTCTCCAATGTAACAAGGTAAGGTAAAACTCATGAGATCCTTCATTTTTGGCGACAATTTGTTTTGTAAAAAGGAGCTACACTCTTTTTCAAGGAAACTATCTTAAATTCCCCAAACCTTCTCTTCTTAAAAAGAATATCCTTTATGAATTTGACATAACTCGACATTTGCTCTAGAGCTTCCACAATAGGGATGTTGATATGAATTGTTTAAGCATATCTAAAAAATTCTTAAATTGGACCTCTTGTTTATACTTCTAGACTCTTTGCAAATAAGGATGTGGTGAAGTTTTAACTTTGACCAGACCGCTTTTTTGAGATGCGGATGTGTCTATGTTTTCCATGGGCGTTGCACCTTCAGGATTATTCTACTGTGCTTTGTTTTTGGTATGAGTCAAGGAGTAGGCTTCTGCATTATGGGAACTTCAACATTTGGTAGAACTTCCTCCTGATTCTTAGCTAGAACAGGCTTATCTTCAATTTCAATAGTCCTAGGTTCCAACATCTTTCCACTCATCAAAATAATAGCTTTACAAAGTTCTTTGGCTTTATCCCTCAGATTTAGCATGTTGCTTGGAAAAGTACATTGGGGTTTGCTTTAGTTCTCTTTGCTTAGTTGTCCCACTTGGTTCTCCAATTTTTTCAATGTTGTTGTTTAGCTTTGAATCAGGGCATCACTCTTTGCAAGGTATGCCTTCAGCAAATTTTTCAGGCTATTTGAAGATTTAGTGGGTGGAGGTTCTTGGACTTGTTGAGGAAATCTTTATGATTGGTTTTGTCAGGTTTTCATATAGGAGTTGTTAGGACTGGCCTCTTAATTGCTTTATGAGAAATTCAGATGATTCCACCATGAAGGATTGTAGTAATTTGATTTCGATATTGGCCCACTTCTATTCTCTTTCTAGTTGTTCATGTAGTAAATGGATTCTGGGTTTGATGGGTAATTTCCAAACATATGACCATCTTCACAATAAATACAAAAGATAAATTTCAAACTGGCTTGGTTGCTGACCTGACATGTTAGCATTAAAACCATTAGCGATAAAGTTCTTAAGCATGGAAGCCATAGAAGACACCTAGGCTGCCAAAGACGTAAGTGGATCAACTTCGTGAACTCCAACCACTCTTCTTCTTATTGTTACTTGAGTAGTCTGCTACTGATAGTTGATGCTAGATATCCTTTCAAGGATCTCATATGCTTTGTTGTATGATTTTGCAAGAAGAGCTCCATTGGCTAAAGCGACTACCACCATTCTTGTATATATGTTGAAACCATTGTAAAAAGTTTCCAACTAAATATAGTGAAGATGTCATGGTGAGGACATTTCTACAACAACTGTAAAACCCCAAACCTGGCCTAGACATTGTGGCCGAATTTGGCGACGTCACATGATAGTGCTTTTAAAAAACATAACTATGTTAAAACCATTTGTAGATATTTGGGCTTTCATCAAAACGTGCCATTTAATTATTTATTATCCATCTTAAAACATTATATGTTGCGAAAGCTCTCAACATAATTTACGAGTTCGTGTATTTTTAATAAAACATTTATTTATTTTGAAAATCCGCGTCTTATCCTACTACTAGCAGTTTATAAAATAGTAATCTCAAATTTTAACTAAAAATCCATAAATGCCATGTTACATAAAAGTTACCCAAATATAACCAGATCATAAATAAAAATAAATCATAAATAAGTGTCCAGAATCGTGGTCACCGCCGAGTCCTCCACCGCACCGATCCGTCTACTGTTAGGGATTACCTGAACAGATTAAACAGAAAAGGGGTGAGTTTTTGCAAACTTAGTGTGTAATCCCCACAGAAAACATACATATAGCACAATATCAAAATTCAGTCATAAATTCATAGTTCGGGTCTAAGCCCATTATAGAAACGGTGTGGACCTTAGCCCACTTAGATACAGATTCAGACATATTTCATGGCCTTAGCCCATTTCAGACAGAATATGCAGAAAATAGAGTCCTACCAACCAACCTCTACACATCAACTTCGTTCAACCCTACACACCATGTGGGGATAAAATCAGCCCACCCAGCCCTACACACCATGTTGTACTGAATGCGGTACATAATCAGAAATTTGCAGTTGACCTACCAGATAACATGCTTAAGAGCCTTTCAGATACTTCCTCCAATCATAATCCACCCGCCCCAATGCAATGCAACATACAGGAATGACATGCTATTATGCATATAAAACTCATATATTCAATCAGCATACATGCTTATTACAGAAATCAGACAAACAGAGCATTCAGTTAGGGGTCTAAGTATTTCTTACCAACCCCACGGTAGGTCCACAGTCAACTTGGGCGACCCATGTAACCTTACAGAGTTTTTCAGAAACATGGGCTCACACGCCCATGTGGCCTACCCGTGTGGGCCCACACGACCCAAATTGGCCTTAACCGTGTGGATCACAAGGCCTGGCCCAGAATCCCACACACTCGTGTAGCCCACACGGCCCAATTGGTTGAGCTCGTGTGTTGTACACGGCCTCGCTCGGCCCTCACACGGCCATGTCGCTCGCGTACGGCCTGGCTCGTCGATCACACAGCCGTGTGCTGACTAATAGTCTTGCACACGGCCTACCACAAAGGCGACCACACGCCCATGTGGCATCGACAGAAAGGTTTTCAGCTTTCATCGAAACCTCATTTTCTGCATTTTTGGGTACACACCTGGTATCGAATCGATGCTAACGCAATCCTAAACCTATAATTGACATGATAACCCCCTTATTCAGTAACATCTTCCAACTTTAATAGAAAAATTTTCACGAGCGAAATCTTACAACTATTAAGAACGTTATCGAAACTTACCAGAGATGATTAGAACATCTAACGCTTAACTCACGATTGAGAACAATATTCAATCCCTTGATTAATTCCTGAGTACCAAAAGAAAAATTCCCATTTAGGAAGAACACAGAATGTTTGGAAAAGCAAAATCTGGACTTACCGAAACTGATCCCTACAGCCGAATAGCGATCCTCCGAACTCGAAGGTAAGAACAAAACGAAAACAAAAACTAAGAGCAATGAATGGGAAAGGGCAGCAATAAGGGTTTTGGAGGAGAAAAGAGAAACCAAAATTTTGTTTTTGTTGGGGAGAGGGAAACTGAACAGATTTTCTAATATTCCCCCTATCATCTCCCGAATTTCTCTTTATTATCAGATTTTCAATCCAACACAAACTCTTTGGGCACGATAGACAAAAATGATGCTCATGCAAGGATTCGAACTCAAGACCCCTAACACTTCAACACACCACTTAACCTCTAGACCAGCAAGCCCATCCTTACATGTTCTTACAAATAAATACTTAAAAGCCTACTAAACAAAGTTTGGGCTTTATTCATAAAAATACCAAAATTTAACCAAGTTGAGACTTGAACTTGGGACCTCCCACACACACCCAGAACACATAACCATTGAAGAAGACACTCATTCATGCCAAAATTACAAAAGCTGAAATTAAGCAAAAACCGGGAGTTACAACAAATCCTTGAATTGGTCCCATGTATCATAGAGAGATTCGTAGTCAAGTTGTTAAAATGTGGAGGTTTCATTTATGAGCTTGGCATTTTTACTCGGTGGAAGATACTTCATCAATAATCGTTCAGCCAATTCTTGCCATGTTGATACCGAATGAGGTGGTAAGGAATTCAACAATGCTCATGCTCTTTCTCTTAGCGAGAATAGGAATAAATTCAATCTTAAATCGTCTTCATTCACTTCGGCTAGCTTGAATGAATCACTTACTTCCATGAATAAGTGGAGGTGCAAATGTTGGTCTTCGGTAGACTTTCCACTAAATTGGCCCAACATTTGCAACATTTGGAACATAATCAGCTTTAATTCAAACTGAGGAGCCTTAATTTCTGGCCTCACAATGCGCAGAATGAGTTCATTGAATAAAGGCACATCATATTGATGGATGGGGCAGTCTCTATCATAAGCAACAATGATCGAATTATAAGCGTTGTAAAAAGCTCATTGGTTTTGATTTTGTCGTAGAGGATACATTATCACCTGAAAATATAGAAAATTACTAAAAACAAAAACAAAATGAATTTAAACCAATTTGCAAAATATTAATTTCACAAAAAATTAATAAAACACATTCACCGATAACAACGTCAAAAACTTGTCTCAAAATAGTTCGATCGATGTGGAAGTATACACAGTTGTTGATAAGTAATAAAGTAGTGTGCAAGAGTATCGTCTCCATAGGAACTGTATAGGCAAATATCGTGAAATTTTAATTGGAAAATTGCTTATTAAAAAAATAAATAAAATGTGAAGTGGGAATTACGAGTTAACTAAATTAAATAATTAAAAATACAAATGCAAATGTAAAATGGAGCAACAATTCAGGAGGTTTAATAATAATGACATGAATGAACTAGAATAATTACACTCCTCAACTTATTAGTTCACAATAATGTTTAATAAATGTGCTGAAAAAATCCATAGAAACTCATCTATTTATTAATCCTATTTAGTTATGAGTACTTTGTCTTCTC
The DNA here is from genome assembly GCA_025506655.1 of Gossypium rotundifolium. Lineage (NCBI taxonomy): Eukaryota > Viridiplantae > Streptophyta > Magnoliopsida > Malvales > Malvaceae > Gossypium > Gossypium rotundifolium. The sequence continues at coordinate 107,355,848 of CP106724.1, forward strand.
TCGAAGTCCTAAGTTTAACCTCTTGGTTGCATATTTCTATGTCCATTCCGACTTCAAGGTTACCTTTCCAAGCATTGTCTAATAATTCACACTTATTAAATTATTAAGCCTAGCATATGTCTAAGTCAACAACTTAGTATTTTTAATAAGCGAAAAATATATTATGTGAGGTAACAATAATATTTCTATCTTTGAAATAGTTTAATCACATAAATCCTAGGGTTATGCAAGGTAATGATGTTATTTCAATTATTACAAATTTCAACCTAATTTTCTCAAATATAGATCAAATATGCATTATTCATATATCGTGTTAATTAATTACAATCCGATTATGATTTAATAATTAATTCAATTACACCCCAACATTTATAATGCATGAATAACATGTCATGATTCTATTTGAATGAATAAGCAACCATGACATAGAACATTAAAAACTCGTCATGGATAGTTTAAATAAAGAATTTGCAATCATTCTAGCATAAACAAAACTAAGTCACCATTATTAAATCAAAAGTAACAGAATAAATTGCAATTGTGTTTTTCAACTTAGAGCAAAAATAAAGAGTAAAGGGAAAGAAAAACTCCAATTAGAATCCGATGGTTTTCGTGATACTGCTTGTGGTTATTTCTTCCTTTCTTCTTCTTTTTCCTTGATGCAAATTACTCTTTATGTGTCCTGACTTGAGAGCTTTACATCTAGAATTGCTCATTCAATTTTCTCTCAAATGAAGAGAGAATGAAAAAATGAAAGAATGAGAGAAGTGAAATGCTTGGATGAAGGATGATCAAGTGATGAATGAATATCTCAAGTGATGCTTTGTCCCCTATTTATACTTGTAAGGCTCCATCCTTCTTTACTATTTTTAGCTGCAACTAAACTTTTTTTTCTCCTTTGTAGGTGGCGTCTCCCTTGAATTGTGGAAGAGTGGTGGATGGCTCCTAGATTTGGGGAGAGAGTTGCTTGATTTAGGGAGGATTAGGTGAAGACTAAATATTGGCCGGTTCTGCACATGGGAGGGTCGGTTTGGGCTTCTTCGTTGTACCTTGGTGGGCCTCTGTATCTGTTGGACTTCCTTCTACTAGGTTGACTATATCTTTTAGGGCCTTAGGGAGCTGGACTGAAATAATCATGAATTTGTAAATTTCAGATTTTAGTCCTCAAAGAATATAAAAAGTATCGTATTTAGCTTGAATTTAATTAAATTGATACATTTTCATAGTAGAAACTATTCTATGAAAAAGTATAAGTTAAAACTACAAAAAGTGTTATAAGTTACTCGAAATTTGCATAAATTAAGTACAAAAAAAGTTTCTAAAATAACTATATATGTTAGAGTTATGACTACCATATTCTCCCCCTTTTTGGCAAATATGCCAAAAAATGTAACCATAAGTAAAACCAAAGTAGACAGAATCACCAAATCAACATCATTACTCCCCATTACTCTATTCATTCCTTATCAACTTCCATCATGTTGTTAGGGGAGGTGAGATCAAATGTTACCTTATTAACAAGAGAAGTTGTAGTTCGTGAAACAATAATAATCTTTTCCGTGAAACCTAAATGGAATTTCTTCAATGTTCGATAAATCTTTAACATTGTCATTATGAGTTGCATTATCATGTTTCACATGAGAGCATCAATCAAATGCTAATCTTAAAAAAAAGTTAAAAATTAAAAAAAAAAATGAACGGGCTAAAATGAAATAAAAGGAAACAAAATTTTCTTTTATGCTACTGGTGGATGGGTAAATAGCAATTAAGACCCCTCTCCGTATCTTGATATTGTAGAGATACCCTTACATAAAATAAATTTTTTTTATTAGTCGTGTATGTTTTAAATACTTTATAAATTTACATCAACAGAAGTGATACGGCGGGGAATGATCAATAGGGTCAGGATTTTACATCAAACTATTATAAATAAAATTGTAGTTGGATAAATATGTAATATCAATATTTAATAACTTTATGTCTTTTATCACTTTAATCAGCCAAACAAATTCGAACATAAAATCAATACTCGATTCTCACTTATTCTTCTACACCATGTTTGATTGGGGAAATGAAATAGCATTCCCCTTTATTCATCAAATGATAAACTATTTTTTGTTTAGTTGAGCGTAATACTCATTTAATGGAATGAATATTACTTTTCTTTTACTTGTCTTTCCTTAATAATTATTCTTTAATATCATTAAAAATAACTATTTCAAACAACATTGAATAACAAAAAAAATTAATTTCCTAATAAGTCCTTTAAAAATTGCAATTAGAAATATAAAAATAAAATATTTGAAATATTTTAATATAATTTAATATAAAAATAATTATATTAAAATATTATTAAATTATATAGTTTTATTTTTATTAAATTATATTTAATAACAATTATATTAAAATATGATTAAAATGATTATTATTTTTATTAAATTATTTTAATAATAATACTATTAAAATTTAATAACAATAATAATAAGCATCTACCTAAAAAAAGTCTGCTAAGGGTACTCTGGTCATTTCAATTTTTTCCTTATGCTATTAGAATATATTCCATTTAATCAAATACAAGAATGCTATTATAGTTCTCTTCTATTTCATTCAATCAAATAATTGAATTCTTGATTGTAGCTCTATTATATTACAACTCTATTTCATTACGCTTTTATTCTATTACACGAACCAAACGTAATGTTAGTGTGTGAATTGAAAACTTAATCATTTTATTTAATATTAATATACAACGAGAAAATCATAAAATACATTTAAATTTTTACTATAATAATTTATATGTATGAACCATTTACATATTGATTTATAATGAATAGATATGAAAATAAAATTACAGTTATTGTTTATAATAAATGCAAGCATAACTCGGTTAATAAATATTATTTATCCTAAAAAATTTATTGAATAATCACAAAGATAACTACTTTGATTATTATTAAATTTACTTCGTAATGATAGTTATTAATTAATTACTTCTTCTATATTTAAAATGTAAGTTAATATATATTATTTACTATATTGCATTAAATTGTGTTTAATATAAAATAAATTTAATTAAAAAATATTTGATACATTATTAATGGAGTTTTAGATTCTATAAGATGAGTCAAAGGGTATAGTAAAACATTTAATAAAAGAGACATATGTCAATTCTTTAAGGCTGCTTGTGAAATAAAATATATATATTACTCGTGTACCAAATGCTAGCTCATTTAATAATAGTCAAATTATTTTTAAATATTGTTATGTATTTTACTTTTTAAATACTTCGCTTCTACCTACAAGACTATCCATATTACAAATAGAAATTAGTGAACTATTTTTTTTTAGTTTTATAAATTTAAAATAAAACTCTAATTCTAAAATTTTTAAAATTTTAAATTTCAAATATATTTTTAAAAAGTAAACTTTATATCTAAAATTAAAAAGTATTATATATATTTTTCTAAAATTATTTAAAAATTATTTCTAAAATTAAAAATAAAAATATTTAAAACTTTATTTCTAAAATTTAAAATTATTAGATATACATTCCTAAAATTAAAATTAAAATTCAAAAATTATTTTAAAATTATTTCTAAACTTAACTATAATATATATTTTAATTCTTTGAATCATCAATAATATATAAATACATATTATAATAGTTTTATCTTTCAAATTTTCTTCCCATAATTAAAGCATAAATCATATTCATAATATTAAAAAATATTATCTTTTAAAATTTTAAGTATAGTTTTATATCATTCAAATACTGTTTCATCAATAATTTTAATTAATATATTTTTATTTAAATAATAATTTTTTATAAAACACACGAACAACCTATACATCACACGAGATAGAAAACTAGTTAAATAAATACAATATTAGAAAGGTTTGTGCGTTGATTAGGTTAGACTTTCATCAATCCAAAAATATTACTTATTATTAAAACAATATTTAAAAATCATAATTTTATATTAATATTTATATACTTATATCCTTAAATTTAAATAAATAAAGTTATTTTAAAATGCATTTGAATTGATTATTTCAAATTCAGAAAACCTCTATCTAATATAAGTGTTATTAGAATCACATTTGATTAACTGAAAGAATCATTTGAATTGAAAGTTGGTTTGTCCACTAGTTCGAGAGAGGTATTGAATAACATTTCAATCTAATGGTTCAAAACTGCTCTTGAATTGAGAATCGATATCTGTTGAATTGACAAGAAATCATAACAAAATTTGTCAAAATGAATTATAATTGTTAAAATTTTGACTACATAAACTATTTTTATCCCAATTATCAAATCAAGAAAAGGGAAAATATTGTAATACCTCAAAGATATTATCCTTGATATAGTTAAGTAAGGAAATAAAGTGACAAAAAGTGAAATTTTGGATTATGTCAATATTGGGGAGTATATTATGATATATTACATTATTAATTTGAGAAAGGACTAAATTATAAAAGTGAAAAAAGCTTTGTTGCTCAAGAGTAAATACTCAAAATTTGAGGGGTTAAAGTGTAAATATGAAAAAGTTAAAGGACCAATAGTGAAAATATTTTAGGGGAGGAATAATCTAGAAACTAAGGAAAATGGATAAATTAGGACCAGATCGAATAGGTGAAGAATTATGAGGGACTAAATTGCAATTTTTCAAATTAAGTGATGACTCAATGATGGAATTTTAAAATATCATGGAGGGAAAAATGGTCAATTAGTAAGAGAGAGAGAGTTCTAGAATGTAATGATTATGTTGATGATATTTTAAATTAATTAATTAGATAAATATTACTTTATTAATATTTTAATAAGATATTTATTATTATTTTATTATTTTATTTAGTATATATATATTTTTGTGGGGAAAGAAAAAAAAAATCAACACCACACCATCCATCTTCTTTCCCATGCACCAACATGAGAAGAAGAGAGAAAGAAAGAAAGTTTTGCTTTCTTTACAATTTGGTCCTTTCACCAAAAATCTACCATTTTCACTTAGAATACAAAAGAATTTCCATAGCCATCAAGAGAGAAAGATGACAAGGAGACTATGGGGAGAAAGAATATCAAGTTAGATTCAAGAAATAGAAACTGGAGGAGAGAGAAAATTTAGTTAAAGATTGAAATCAATAAGACAAGGTAAGAACATCAAGATTTCAATATATTTTTAAGTTTGTTATTATTGAAAAAGCATGGAAATGATGTTATAGTAGAGTTTTCTTATATATGGTCTTATGTTCTTGATATGTTAGTGAAGGAAAATAAGAGAATGTGATGGGAAATATTGTAGAGAAAGTAAATAAAGGTGTTACAAACTTGGTAATTAACATTTTGCACTAAAATAGCTTTGGACAGCAGCAGTAGTCTAAATTTGAAAAATCACCAAAAATTGTAGAAATCGAATTATAGGATGAATAAAAAATTAAATTAAATATTTTTTAGTCTAGTTTTTTATAGAATAATCGGTGTAAGCAATGGACTTGTAAATTATGAGTTATAGTAAATTTTGTGAGACAAGGTCAGAATGATTTTGGGTTCCCCTGTTTTGAGTTTGGAAAATCATAAAAAAATTAGATAAAACTAATTAGGGGAACAAACGGGAACATCATCCAAGTCCTGTACTAAGAAATAATTAATTTTTAGTAAAGAAAGGTAGAAGCTGTCAAACGGCAAAACAGAGTCAAGTTTTAAGATTTTACTATACTTATTGACTAAAATATAAATTTTTAAATTTTTATGGTAGAAAAATATTTGAGTATAGTTTCTAAAAAATCAATCAGATCTTAAATTGTAATTCTGTAACTCAAGATATAAATAATTTAGTGACTATGACACAAATGAACAGCTTTGAATAAATTTATAAGTAAATTGTGAAATCATAGATAATGTTACTTATAAGCATGTAATATAAATTAAGGATGTGGAATGGAGAGGAGGAGGGAGAAAATATATATGAATATTCGACTAGCATGGCTAATTTGCATGTTTTAGACTCAGGGACTAAATTGAATAAAAGTAAAACTTTAGAGGTAATTTTGTAAAAATATCAAAAATGACTAAATTGAGTGAAATGAATTATTTTATTGTCTAAATTAATAAATTGAATGAAATTATTAATTTAGATCAAGATTGGTTGAAAAATCTATGAAAATAGAAAATTACCAAAATGCCCCGAATCTTGGTATTTACGCAATTTAGCGTGTAAGTTTGTGTAATCTAATTATGTGATATAATGAAATATGAGTTGATGGTATATGAAGTATTGATATAATGAATTAATTGATTTATGTTTATGAAGAAAGCGACAAGAGAATGATATTTATCATGACATATAAAAATATGTGATTATCTTTGATACGTTGATACAAGGAAATTAAGTATGTTGAGATGAGTAATAAATTCAAGTAAGACAAGTCAAGAAAAATAAATATGATTAAGGGACAATATGTTTGATTTTAATTGGTTCTAAATATTAATGCTAGGTGAAATAAAATGTCTGATAAATAAATTTGTAACTCCAGTAATGCTCCGTAACTCTATTCCAGTGACGGATTCGGGTTAGGGGCGTTACAAATATAGTGTTACAAAATTTAAAATTGTTACATAATAATTAAATAAAAGATAATACTAACAAATAAATAAGAGTTCGTCTGCCTCTTAGCATGTGTTTTCGTCTTTCTGTTTCAAAGACTGGTTCGAGCGATTTTTTTTTCCATTTCCTGGTTTGTTGCTATGATTTTGTTCTGCTAACAGAAGCAGACATCGCTAGTCTCACTCTTTAGGATGAAGAGGACGAAGCTTGGCTGGTCGATTCCAGTATTACGGACCTCGCATCAGAGTTTGATTTCAGTTTGGTGGGCTATTTTTTAACGGCAAGCGTTGTCCACTTTAAAGCGATGAAAAATACAACTTTGAATAATAAAACTTCGACAACTTCAAAAGGTCCAGACTAACGAGAGCGGCAATTTATCTGGGTGTAGTTTCAGTCTAGAATTGAATAATAAAACTTGTTGACCTGCGATAAATTGTTGCTGCAAAATAATTCTGTCATGCCATCGTTTGGTCTTTTCTTTGTAAATTGTAGCGTTTTCATAGGCATTTCGCCTAATCTCCTCTAGTTCAATGATATCTAGTAGCCTTTTATTTCCAACAGCTTCATAGTCACTGTTCACTTGCTTAATTGCCTACATTGCTTTGTGTTCCAATTCAATTGGCAAGTGACATGCTTTCCGAAAAACCAATTGATACAGTGACATCCTTAATGGAGTTTTGTATGCTGTCCACAATGCCCATAAAGTGTCATCCAGTTTGGAAGACCAATCTTTCCTCGAAGGATTCACAACTTTCTCAAGAATGTTTTTAATTAGTCTATTCGATACTTCGACTTGTCCATTAGTTTGCGAATGATATGTAGTAGCCATTCTATGATTAACTCCATATCTTTTCAGTGCAGTTGCCACTTGGTTGCAATGAAAGTGTATACCCTGATCACTAATCAATGCCTTTGGTGTGCCAAAGCGGGTGAGTATATGCTTGTGGAAAAATTTAAGTACTTCTTTGCATCATCCTTTGGGACTGTAACAGCTTCAACCCATTTCGAGACGTAGTCAACAGCTACTAATATATAAAGGTTTCCAAATGAACTGTGGAATGACTAAAATATGCAAGTGTACACAATCGCAACAAATAATAAAGTGACAAGTAAATGTCGAGTTATCGTACCCACAGGGACTGTGAAAAGAATTATTTATGAATGCAATTTTAAAACACTTTGGTGAAGAAAAATATTTTAATTTGAGGAGGTGATTAAAAACTAAGATTTTTAACTAAGTAAAATAAATAAATAGAAAATAAAAGTTCCAATGGACGATTTCAAAAGATGATTTTAATCAAGATGACATAATTGTGTTAGATTAATTACATTTCTTAACTTAGAATTATTAAACTCATATTCAAGTTGTTACGAATAAATTCACGACAACTCAGTAATTTGCTAACTTATGAACACACTTACCTACCAAATTTCATTTATCTCTTGACTATATCTCTACGTCAATTCAACCGATTAAACAAATTTGAATAAGCAAATGTGTTAATGCACATACATACTTATGAAATTAAAATAATCTCTTGTACATATCTCTATGCCAATTCGAACAATTAATTCAATCTCATAAGCACATAAAAGATTACGTGAGGTAACAATGTATTTCTACTTTGAAATAGTTTAATCACAATAATCTTGCAAGTTATGCAAGGCTAATGTATCGTTAGATACTGTTGCTAATTTAACCCTCAGCTACCTTAAAGGATTAAACATGCACTAATTAAGCATCGTGTAAATTAATTATAATTTCAATCCGTTTAAATAATTAATTCATTAGTTACCTTACAATTGTAATGCAAGAATAACTTAGTCATGGTTTTACTTAATCAAACATCTTACCAAGGCCTATAATAGCACAAACACAATTTTAGTAACTCAAGTAGACGAAATGCAATCAATCTAAAATGCCATATTAATTAAATTAAACAATTCAACATCACAAATATTCGTATACATGTTTGTCATAACAACAACAAAATTAAAAGGATAGGGAATAAGAATCAGATCAGGTGTTTTCTCAGTGGCTTGACTAGTTTGCTCCACTCATCCTTCTCCGATTGTTCTTGTCAAACTGAGCCTTTTACGAACACTTGAATGCTGCTCCAAATGGTGGTTGATTGACTCTTTTTCAAGAGGCAAAATCAGCAAGGGAATAGGGGAAGAAAATGAAGAACAATGGAAGGGAATGATGAAAGAAAAATGAGAGAGAAGTAAAGAGATGAGAAGGGTTAAGAAGTGTTTGAAATGAGCAGCCAAGTGGGTATTTATAGGTTGAGAAGGCTGCTAAAAATAGCCAAAATCAGCAGCCAAAGACTCCCCCCATGGCCGGCCACACATGTGGCATGTTTGAATATTTCAAACATGCTATTTTAAGGTAGGGGCAAATCTAAAAAGGCATAAATAGTGGAGGGGTTTGAATGCAATTTAAAGGAGTCTTCAAGGTCCATTTTGCAAGCCAAATAATAAGCCAATAAATCTGATTGGATCAGCATGTGGGATGATTTTGGGCTGCCCAGTGCTCGGTTGGATCAGTTTTCTCGATTCAGCTCAACTGGGCCGCTTTTCATAATTAATTAACAATAATTTATTTAACCCAAATTAAATTGGATAAAAATTAAAATTAATTATATTATGAATTAATACACATAATTTGGACCGCCTTAGGCTGAAAAAAATTAATTCTCCTTGATGCTTCAAAATTGCTTCTCGATTTTGTGCTTCTAGTAGTGTCTACCGAGCCGTTTTTCGCCATTTGTGCAAATCTATCGAAAATAATCAAAATTTGATATAAAATTAATTAAAATTCAACATATTCATAATTTGGGTGCAATTTACTTATTTTATAAATTTACTTATTTTTCGACACGAATTTTATCGAAATTGCATGAATTTGAGTTAAAAAAAGCATGAAAAAGTGTGTATATTTTCATGTTTCCAAAATGGTCCCATAAAATCCATACTCCAAACATCAAACAATTCAACCCCCATAATGGGCTGTTGCAACATTTCATTGCGTCGGGATATAGAACTAGTGCGCTGACACTATCGCATTGATTCACAAAATTGTGGGTGTCTTTGAATAATGAAGGCCAACAGAATCCTGATTGAAGAACCTTAGCAGCAGTTCACATGCCACTGAAATGGCCTCCATAAGGAGCATCATGACAGTGCTTCAGGATTGAAAGCATCTCCTCTTCCGGAACACAACACCGAATAATGTTGTCATTGCATACCTTGAATAAATAGCTCGTTCCAATGATACTTCACTACTTCACGAAGAAATCTTTCTTTTTTATGGCCTGTGACACCCAATGAGAGTTTTCCACACACTAGATAATTAACCAGATCTACATACTAATGGGTTGCATCTACAGTAAAAATATTCTCATTTGGGAATGCGTCGACAATTTGAAATATGTTTCCATCTTCGCTGCCAACTTTCAATAGAGATAGATGGTCTGCAACATGATTCTATGAACCCTTACGGTCTTTTATCTTGATGTCAAATTCTTGCAACAGTAAGATCCAGCGTATCAATCTTGGTTTTGCATCCTTCTTCGCAAAAAGATATCTCAACTCTAAGTGATTATTAAATACGATAACCTTTGCGCCAACAAGATAAGAACAAAACTTGTCGAAAGAAAAGACTACAGCCAACAATTCTTTCTCTGTAGTGGTATAGTTGATTTGAGCCTTTGTAAGAGTTTTGCTAGCATAGTAGATGGCATGAAATATTTTTCCCTTGCGTTGTCCTAGAATAGCACTCGTAGTAAAGTCGCTTGCATCGCACATAACTTCAAAAGTTTGAGACCAATTTGGTGCAACGACAATGGGTGCATTTACTAGCTACGACTTTAATTGAATGAATGCCTCCAGACATGCATTGTCAAAGAGGAATTTTCGATTCTATTCCAGCAATGAGCATAATGGCTTTGCAATTTTCGAGAAATCTCTAATAAGTCTTCGGTAAAACCTCGCATGCCCACGAAAACTGCGAATACCTTTCACATTTTTCGGTGGAGGTAATTTTTCAATGATTTCTACTTTAGCTTCGCCTACTTCAATGCCTTGACTAGAGATGCGATGGTCTAACCCAATGCCTTCAGTTGCAATGAAATGACATTTTTCCCAATTTAGAACAAGATGTGTGTCTTCACATCACTGCAATACTTTATCCAAATTGTCAGCGCAATGATCAAAATCATTCCCATAGACTGAAAAACCATCCAGAAAAATTTCTAAAGAATCTTTAATCATATCCGAGAATATTGCCATCATGCACATTTGAAATGTGGCTGGTGCATTATAAAGACTGAAAGGCATACGACAAAAAGCAAAAGTACCAAAGGGACAGGTGAAAGTTGTTTTCCCTTGATCCTCTAGTGCAATAGCAATTTGATTGTACCCAGAATAGCCATCTAAGAAGCAGTAATAGGCTCTTCCAGCAAGCTTGTCCAATATTTGGTCAATGAAAGGAAGTGGGAAGTGGGAAGTGGTCCTTCCTTATGGCAGCATTAAGTTTGCGATAATCCATACAGACTCGCCATCTTGTAAGAATGCGTGTAGGAATTAATTTGTCTTTGTCGTTGCTAACCACTATGATGCCACTCTTTTTAGGAACGCATTGTACTGGATTTACCCAATTGCTATCAGAAATAGGGTAGATAATTCCAGCATCAAGCCACTTTATAATTTCTTTCTTACCAACTTCCTTCATCTTCTCGTTTAATCTTCTTTTTTGCTCAACCGAATGCTTGCCTTCATCTTGCAACTTAATCTTGTGCATGCAAAACAAAAAAAACTAATACCTTGGATATTGGTAATACTTCAAGCAATAGCTCGTTTATGTTGCTTAAGAATATGGACCAATTTCTCTACTTGAGTTACATCCAATGTTGCGGAGACAATAATTGGGAGAGTATTGTTATCACCAAGAAAGACGTATTTAAGATTAGTAGGTAATGGTTTCAATTCCAAAGTAAGAGCTTCGTTGATAGATGGTTTGAAAATTGGAGTTGTTCTATTAGCTAAGTCTAAGGATTCAATCTACCATCCATGCTTGAGTTCAATATTATTAGCATCAACCTTGCTGCCACAATTATGCAAGAATTCATCATTAGATTTCGCTACAAACTCCTCAGAAAGTATTGTGCTTTGGTCCTTGAATTCTTCCGCAATTAGATCATCTAGCACATTGATAGCATGACGTTCTTCTTTATCCTTGCATTGAATAGATTCGAAAACACTGAAAGTAACGTGCTCATCATTAAGCCAAATGGTCAGTTCACCTTTGTAAAGATCAATAAGAGTTCGTCCGGTGGCTAAAAATTATCGTCCCAAGATTATGGGATCCTCCTTATTTGCCTCGCAGTCAAGTATGATAAAATCAACAAGAAAAATGAATTTATCCACACGAACTAAGATATCTTTGATTTGCCTTTCAGGTTGAGCCAAAGATTGATCAGCTAGTTGCAATGTCACTGCAGTGGGCTTCATGTGACCAATTCCCAACTTTCTAAAAGTAGATAGTGGCATTAGGTTGATGCTATCTCCCAAGTCGCAGAAAGCCTTGCCCAAATAATGGTTTCCAATTGAACATGGGATAGTAAAACTCCCAGGATCTTTCATTTTGGGGGGCAACTTATTTGTCAAAACAACACTATAGCCCTCTATGAATGCAATAGTTTCCATATCATTGAGCTTCTTCTTCTTGGACAAGAGCTCCTTCATAAATTTCCCATAATTCGGAATTTGCACAAGAGCGTCTACTAAAGGAATATTGACCTGAAGTTACTTTAGTGTGTTCAGGAACTGTTGGTACTACTTATCCTACTCATTCTCCCTGAATCTTTGTAGAAAAGGTAAGGGTAGAGATACATCTGATTCTGCTGACACCTTTGATTGCGTCGATAGTTTCGAGGGTCGAACATTAGGCATATGAGTGACAATTGGTGGAACTACTTTGTCTGATGCATCTACAAGCTCTTCAGATTCAACCTTCTTACTAGGGACCATTTCACCAATATCTTGAGGTGTGACAATAGAGTTTGTAGTCGACTTGCCAGTTTGTTTACCACTCCTAAGCGTGATAGCCTTGCAGTGTTCTTTCCCCCTTGGACTGGGATTTTTCGTGTCACCAGGTAGTGTGCCCGGTGGTCGAGTATTTAGATTTGAAGCAAGTTGTCCTAATTATGCCTCCCACGCCCAAATAGAAGACGAATTCCCTTGTACAATAGCTTCTGTACAAGTCATATGCTTCCGCATTAAAGCCTCAAGAGCAACTAACGAGTCAGAAGGAGAAGCTTGCGTGTACTATTGTCGTCGATGTTCTAGAGCATGCTGATTCGGCATTGAAGAGTGTTGTGACTGCGTCTGATTCGATGTGGATGCATCTGGCTTTGTTGTGGATGTATATGAGTGTGCTGATTGTAGTTCTGCTGTTGTTGATTATAATTCCCTTATCTTGAATTATAGTTGCCTTGAGCAAATATATTCCAATATCGGAATGTCGCAGCATTTTGTCCAACATTCTGAGTTCCCTAAGATTGTTGATTGCGTGCAGAATTATTATAAGAGTTGCCATAAGAATTGTTGCGGATGTTACTGACATAAAAGGCATTCTATGCATGTTGTGGACAATCGTCATAGTTGTGGTTATCACTGCAAATCTCACAACAAAAGGTAGGAACATCAACTTGTTGAGCGACTTGTATAGGTGCAACGTCACTAGTCCCTTGTTTATTTTTTATCATATTTGCAAGAGAAGAGACTTGAGCACTAAATGCAGATATTGTGTCCAGTTCAATAACTCCCGAAGTAGCTTTTGCTTGTGCAGCTCTAGAGATAGGATATTGATAATCATTCTGAGCAATTCTCTCTAGAATTCCAATAGCATCATTATAAGTACAATCTAGCAAAGGTCCATTGGCTGATGATAAGCTGTAATATCATTTTAGAGACAAGCATTCATTGTCGGCGGGTTAAATCGCAAAACAAACTGTGTTGCTAGTGCATTCCAAGAAGTAATTTTCTATCAATGGAGTTTTGAGGATGTTACACCATTAATATTTCATCTTTGGACAAAATATTAACTTGTAAGTGTTATTTTGCTGTAGTAATCAATTACTGATAATAAGAACATGTCAAACAATAAATCTTCCTTTGCGCCAATTTATTACTCATATGTAAAATAGAATAATTGTCACATGTTTATTATTATAGTTGTACATGTAATTTTGTTAGACATTAACCTTCTTTTGGGTCAATCAATATTAACAAACTTAAGTTACATGTACACAACCTTTTATATTTTAAAATAAAATAATTTTTACAATAAAGGTCACTTTGACAACTTATTGCTTCGATTAAGTTGTTTAAAATATATATTAACATACCAATATTCAAATTTAAAATTTCCATAACAATTAAAGGTCACAACTAAAATTTCCAATTGCATTACAGTTTTCAAAATAACCCAAAATATGATTGTCTAAATAGCGCAATTAAAACCAAAACCTTAATCTTTGATTGATTTTTTAATACTTAAATAAGTAACCATCAAAACTTTTATGATTAAAATTAAAACAAATTTTATAAAACGAAATTTTTAAACATGTATCATATGCTACATGAGTTTTCATCAAAGCACCCAAAATATCCATATCAGAAAGATAACAACTTTAAGGAATGTCCATGCCAAACCAATTTGGCAATAAATTATAATTGAATTTATAAAAATTGTCTATAATCTTAACATCAATACAACAAAACTTAAAACTATAAATATTTATATATTTAATTAGAACCAATTCACACGTATAAAAACATGTCATTGTTATGAATATCCATGCATATATAATAAAATAATACTGACTTACCTTGTATATACTAAAAACTGTATTTATAATTAAATATATGCATATAAAAATTCATTATATTTTCTCAAGCATATAATTCCTAAAAGATAAATATGAGTGAATTAATTATTCCAACCATACTTTGCATAAAAAACTTAAAAAAGAAAACATAAAAAAAAATTGTAACATGTTCTCACTGTTAATTTGCGAAAATATGCATGTGCGTTAATCAAGAAAAGTGGATCGATTTTATTACCCTGTTAATCAATTTATCTCTGCATGATTTTTTTTCTTGAGCGAAAGCAATTCTTCCGAAAATAAAATTTAATCATACAAATCATAACATATAATCATCGTGATCTAATAAAAGTCATTGTCGAAATCAATTTTTTGAAAAAATAGGGTCGACTTTAAAAACGAAAATGAAGTCGTCACCAATCTTTTTTTGAAGTGTGATCGGATCACCTTGAGATTGATCATTAAAACATTTTGATTTATTAAACAATGATTTTGGCCTACAAAATTCGAGAAAACGGGTTCGGGAGTCGGTTACGCACAAGGAAGGATTAACACCCTCGTAACGCCCAAAATTAGTACCTAATTGATTAATTAACGTCTTAATGTCGAAAATTTGAAAAGATTTTAAAATACGATCCTCTTTATTTAAAAGAAAACTTGAATAAATTAAATTGGATGCTAAGACCCTCTTATTTCGAAGAAGTAAAATGTTACGCCCAGTGAGTTAGGATACGACATTTCAAATCCTCGAAACTAAGCTTGTCTTTTGAATTTTAAAACTCATGCATTTAAATTTAAGAAGGATATTTGGTTATTTGAGTCAAATAAAAAATCGGAACCCAGTAAGTTAGGGCACAATTTCTCAAAATTCTAAATACAGAATATTGTCTTTATTTTTAGAAATCCTTACCTTGAGATAACAAAATGTCACATCCAGTGAGTTAGGACACAACATTTTTGAATTCCCGAGAATAAGCTTTTATTTAACTTATATGCTTTGATTTAAAAAGGATAATTGATTCTTTAGACTCGACGAGAAAAATCGAAACCCAGTAAGTTAGGGTACGATTTCTCGAAGCTCCCAAATTCCGAGCATTACCTCAATGTGAAAACATTTTGAACCAGAATGTAGCAATAAAATGAAATGCATTTTTATTTAAAACGATGGTTTGTGAATAAAATCATTACACCAATAAATTATAAGATACAAATACTAAAAGGAACACTTCGAGAAAATTACACGACATATTAATCTTCAATGCTAATACAAACAATCAAAAGAAAGTATTATAACATAAAATAGCTAATAACACTAACATTGCAATAACAATACTATGACTAACATGAAAATATTAATAAAAGTGACGAAATAACAAACTCTAAATCTTAAAAAAAATGAATAAAAAATGAAGTAAATGATTTAAAATCTATATAAAATAAAATTAAGAAATAAAATAAAACTTTATACAAAAGAAATCGAATATAAAAATAAAATAAAATATATACAATGAAGGTTATATATATAGGAAAAGATAGATAACAAAATAATTTAAAAAACAATATAATAAATTTTAAAATGGATAATATATACATATATGTAGTAGAATAAAATAAATAACATATTTTAAATAAATAATATGTAAAAAAACTTAACTAAATAATAAAACAATTAAAAATACAACAAATTTTAAATAAAAAGTTAAAACTAGATAAAATATAAAATATAATATATATAATAAGTAAAAAATATATAAAATAAAATAACCTAATGAAATAAAAAAATATTTTAATTAAAATAAATAACAAAAATTAAAAAAGGTTAAAACGAGGACCAGATTAAAACGCGCGCCATATCATAAGGATCAATTGGGCAATTATACCCTATCACCAAGATGACGCCGT
Source organism: Gossypium rotundifolium (assembly GCA_025506655.1). Classification (NCBI taxonomy): domain Eukaryota; kingdom Viridiplantae; phylum Streptophyta; class Magnoliopsida; order Malvales; family Malvaceae; genus Gossypium; species Gossypium rotundifolium. Next base: position 107,372,244 of record CP106724.1, read on the forward strand.
TCTAATATCCACATTTAAATGGCCTAAGGACCATATCGAAACACAAGAAAAATTTCAGAGCCAATTTAAAAAAATAAAGGAAAATATAAATCGGATAAAATTGCATAACGATAGAAATGAAGAGGGATCTAAAGAGCAAATAGCCCCTAAATGAAAAATGCACGGATCCTCCTCGGGTCGGGTCAACACGCGAATCTTAGCCATAAAACGACACCGTTTTGGGTCTTAATGACCCACTCCAAAACGACATCGTATAAGTTGGCTTTAAATACCAAAAACTAAGGCTAAAATCATTTTTAACCATTCCTCTTAAAAAAACAACAAAAACTTTCTAAAAGCTCTCGGAGCTCTGGCCTGGATCTAGCCTAACTCCGTCATCGAGCTGCCGTGATCCGCCACCGTCTGTCGTGGTATGCGGTGGTCAGAGACCAAAAAAAATAGCCATTTCGGTCCTTTATGGCACTCTAAACATAAATCTAAACACAGAACAACCAAATCCCACACCCAAAATCCAAATAAAAATAGATGACTCTTCGGATTCGGTTTCTCCGATCGCCAAAAAGAAGGTAAAATCCTTATCCTAACAGTGTTTATGCTGTGTTTCCATATTTAATACTCGAATAGATATACAAAGACTGGTGAATACCTTAAAAAAAACACTTGTATTCTTTGATTTTTTTTTATTTGCATTCATAAAATCGTAAGCCTTTTTACAAATTACCTTTGGCCCTTTTTTATAGCCGATTTAAAGAATAAGTAATAAAAGAAACTACAAAAAAGCCTTAGATTTCTGTTATGCATTTGCTGGCCATTTTTTGTATATTGTTGCTATTTTGTTTCTTTTTGCAGACGAAACCGTAGTACAGAGGAAGAGGCCCTTCGTGGGGTGACGTGGAGGCCCGAACGCATGGTTGGCATGGGGCTATGGCGCCAGGAGGTTCTAGAAACCTTTAGGGTTTCTAGAACCCCAATCAATTTTGGGTAATTCGGGTCTGTTCAACATTGGGCCACTATAATTAGCTTGGGCCATCTGGGCTGGTTTTAGACTTGGGTCTTATTGTAAATATGTTTTGAAATTTGGGCTACAATCTGAATTTGGGATTATGTAAACTGTAACTGGACTTTCATTATTGGGTTTTTGTATTTATTTTGGTTTTAATTTGGTTTGGTTTTATTATTCTTGGTTTCTGAATGAGCTCGAGCAAATTGGGCTAATTACAGTCATAAAACAAAATCAAATATAAAATTCAATTTATATTATCATAAAGCACTAGAAACTCCACAACCAATCATTCCAAAAATTAAATAAAAGCAATCTATTCCCAATTATTTGATATGATGAGATCGAATGCTACTTGTTAAAATTTTAAAATTTTTATACAAAATTTAATAAATCGAGATTTTTCATGTTAGTATTAAGAATAAAATTAAATGAGAAAGCATACTTGAATCATTGATATATTGAGATTTGAAATATTGTGATTTTGATATTCCAAATTAACATTTAAGAGATGGCGCTCTCTTTTTGAAGATGAGATATCGGAAAAATTACATATGTATAATTTGAGAACCCTAATATATAACTTTTGCACATTAACCTTAATTTACATTAGAATTAAGTAACCCGAATCTTTATTTAAATAAAATAAAATGGTAAAATAAAATAAAATCCATGTAGAACTACACTTCTTTTATTTTATTTTAGAATAAGGTTTTTTAAACCTTATTAACTCCATCTATTTGATATTGATTAGAATAAGGTGTTTCAATCTTACTACACCTCCTATTAGAATATAGTTTTACAAGCCTATAAATAGACATAGTCTATTCCTCTTGTATTCATTCAAATTCAACATAGCGAATTTTCTTCTCCTCAGCTCGTGGTTTTTTTTCCCGAAAGGGTTTCCACGTTAAAATCTGTGTGCGCTTTATTTTTATTTCTCTTTTTTTTGTGATATATCATCATTATTGGCGTTCTATTTTTTTACAAATTGGTAACAGAGCTTTCGGGTTGTTCATCTCAATCACGGTAATGACGTCTTTGAAGTATGAAATTTCACTGTTGGATCGCAACACCAGATTCGGGTTGTGGCAGATAAAGATGCAGGTAGTTATTGCACAGATAGACTTAGAGGAATCCCTACTAGGGGTAGATAAGATGCCTTCGACATTGACGGAGGAAGAGAAGAAGCGCAAGGATCGAAAGGCGTTAACACAGTTACATCTGCATTTGTCTAATGAATTTTGCAGGATGTGATGAAGGAGAAGACCACCGCTGGATTATGGAAGAGGCTGGAACAAATATGTATGTCAAAAACTCTAACTAACAAGTTGCATATGAAGCAGCGTCTTTATACTCATTGTTTGGAGGAAGGTGCATTTGTGCACAAACACTTAACAGTGTTTAAAAAAATTCTCTCAAACTTGGAGGCCATGGAGGTTCAGTATGATAAGGAAGATCTAGGGTGGTTTCTACTTTGTTCGTTGCCTTCGTCTTATTCAACCTTTAGAGACATGATTTTATATAGCCACGAGTCTTTCACAATTGATGAAGTTTATGATTCTTTGACCTCGTATGATAAGATGAAGTATCTTGTGGTTAAAACTGACTCTCAGGAAGAGGGTCTCATTGTTCGTGGGAGACAAGATCAGAATGCTGATGATGATCATGGAAGGACATAGGAACGGAATCCTCGCAGTAAATCTAAGGGTAGATCGAAGTCTTCAAATAGAGGTAAAACTTGTAACTTCTATAAGAAGAAATGGCACATTAAATCTGAGTTCTATAAGCTACATAATAAGATCAAAAGGGAGGCTACGAATCAAAAGGAAAAACAACCAGAAAATTCTGGTAGAAGACTATAGAGATGGTGAACTTCTAGTCGCATCTGTCAACAATTCTAAAATGAGCAAGGTGTAGATCCTTGATTCGGGCTGCACCTTCCACATGAGTCCCAATCGGGATTGGTTTACAACTTACGAAACAGTGTCTGAAGGTGATTTTTATGGGAAATAATGTTTCTTGTAAAATTGAAGGTGTTGGAATGATTAAAGTTAAGATGTTTGTGGAGTTGTCGAACACTTTCGATGACGTCGACATGTTCCAGAATTGAAGAGAAATTTAATTTTGTTGAGTACTCTTGATTCAAAAGGGTACAAATACATAGCTGAAAGTGGGGTGTTGAAGATTTCCAAAGGTTCCCTCGTTGTGATGAAAGGACAGAGAAAGACTACCAAATTATATGTTTTGCAGGGTTCTACTGTTATTGGTGATACAATTGTCGCTTTCTCTTCCTTGTCAGATGATGATATTAATAAACTTTGGCATATGTGCCTAGGGCATATTAGTGAGAATGGCATGGCAGAATTGAGCAAAAGAGGACTTCTTGATGGGCAAGGAATTTGCAAACTGAAGTTCTGTGAGTAGTGCATTTTTAGGAAGAAAAAGAGAGTTCGATTCACCAGAGGAATCCATAACACGAAGGAAACATTAGAGTATATTCATTCTGATCTGTGGGGGCAATCTAGAGTGCCTTCGAGAGGTGGAGGTAATTATATGCTAACTTTTATTGATGATTTTTCTAGAAAAGTTAGGGCGTTCTTTCTGAATCAGAAAAGCGATGTGTTTTTCGCATTTAAGTCTTGAAAACTATGATTGAAAAATAAACGGGAAAAAAATAAAATACCTCCGCACAAACAATGGCTTAGAGTTCTGTTCTGATGAATTTAATAAACTATCCAAGTCAGAAGGGATCGTGAGACACTTGAAAGTTCGTCATACTCAATAGCAAAACGGCATTGCAAAATGAATGAATAGAACGATCACGGAGAAGGTTCGATGTATGTTGTCAAATGCCAACTTACCAAAGTCATTTTGGGCCGAAGCAGCATCTACTGCATGTTTTTTGATCAACTGATCTCTATCCGTTGCCATTGAGAAAAAGTCTCCACAAGAGATATGGTATGGTAATCCTGCTGACTATTCTGATTTAAAAATCTTTGGGTGTCCTGTGTATGCTCATGTTAATAACGGAAAATTGGAACGGAGATCCATTAAATGTGTTTTTCTTAGTTATAAAGCTGGTGTAAAAGGGTATAAGCTATGGTGTCCTGAAAATGGAAAAGTTGTGATTAGCGAGAGATGTTGTTTTGATGAAGCGCTATGCTACCTAACTTATCTCTTAAAGACTCTTCCAATAAAGAAAATCAAAAGTAGGTGGAGCATCAGTTAATCCAAAATCTAAAATAGAGTCGACTTCTCAAGCCATTACAAAAATTTAGAATAGAGTTGCTTCTTCACCACAATACTCTATCGCCAAAAATAGAACTAGAAGAGAAATTAAACCTCCAAAGAAGTATCTTTGAGCTCGATCTAGTTGTTTATGATTTAAGAGATGGCGCTCTCTTTTTGAAGATGAGATATCGGAAAAATTACATATGTATAATTTGAGAACCCTAATATATAACTTTTGCACATTAACCTTAATTTCATTAGAATTAAGTAACCCGAATCTTTATTTAAATAAAATAAAATGGTAAAATAAAATAAAATCCATGTAGAACTACACTTCTTTTATTTTATTTTAGAATAAGGTTTTTAAACCTTATTAACTCCATCTATTTGATATTGATTAGAATAAGGTGTTTCAATCTTACTACACTCCTATTAGAATATAGTTTTACAAGCCTATAAATAGACATAGTCTATTCCTCTTGTATTCATTCAAATTCAACATAGCGAATTTTCTTCTCCTCATTTCGTGGTTTTTTTCCGAAAGGGTTTCACGTTAAAATCATGTGCGCTTTATTTTTATTTCTCTTTTTTGTGATATATCATCATTATTGGCGTTCTATTTTTTACAAATTGGTACAGAGCTTTGGGTTGTTCATCTCAATCACGGTAATGACGTCTTTGAAGTATGAAATTTCATTGTTGGATCGCAACACAGATTCGGGTTGTGGCGAGATAAAGATGCGGTAGTTATTGCAGATAGACTTAGAGGAATCCCTACTAGGGGTAGATAAGATGCCTTCGACATTGACGGAGGAAGAGAAGAAGCGCAAGGATCGAAAGCGTTAATACGTTACATCGCATTTGTCTAATGAATTTTGCAGGATGTGATGAAGGAGAAGACCACCATTGGATTATGGAAGAAATTTGGAACAAATATGTATGTCAAAACTCTAACTAACAAGTTGCATATGAAGCGGCGTCTTTATACTCATTGTTTGGAGGAAGGTGCATTTGTGCACAAACACTTATGATGTTTAAAAAATTCTCTCAAACTTGGAGGCCATGGAGGTTCGATATGATAAGGAAGATCTAGGGTGGTTTCTACTTTGTTCGTTGCCTCGTCTTATTCAACCTTTAGAGACATGATTTTATATAGCCACGAGTCTTTCACAATTGATGAAGTTTATGATTCTTTGACCTCGTATGATAAGATGAAGTATCTTGTGGTTAAACCGACTCTCGTGAAGAGGTCTCATTGTTCGTGGGAGACAAGATCGAATCTTGATGATGATCATGGAAGGACATAGGAACGGAATCCTCGCAGAAATCTAAGGGTAGATCAAGTCTTCAAATAGAGGTAAAACTTGTAACTTCTATAAGAAGAAATGGCACATTAAATCGAGTTCTATAAGCTACATAATAAGATCAAAAGGAGGCTACGAATCAAAGGAAAACAACCAGAAAATTCTGGTAGAAGACTATAGAGATGGTGAACTTCTAGTCGCATCTATCAACAATTCTAAAATGAGCAAGGTGTAGATCCTTGATTCGGGCTGCACCTTCCACATGAGTCCCAATCGGGATTGGTTTACAACTTCTGAAACAAAGATGTCGAAGGTGATTTTTATGGGAAATAATGTTTCTTGTAAAATTGAAGGTGTTGGAATGATTAAAGTTAAGATGTTTGACGGAGTTGTCAGAACACTCAGTGACGTGCGACATGTTCCAGAATTGAAGAGAAATTTAATTTTGTTGAGTACTCTTGATTCAAAAGGGTACAAATACATAGCTAAAAGTGGGGTGTTGAAGATTTCCAAAGGTTCCCTCGTTGTGATGAAAGGACAGAGAAAGACTACCAAGTTATATGTTTTGCAGGGTTCTACTGTTATTGGTGATACAATTGTCGCTTTCTCTTCCTTGTCGATGATGATATTAATAAACTTTGGCATATGTGCCTAGGGCATATTAGTGAGAATGGCATGGCAGAATTGAGCAAAAGAGGACTTCTTGATGGGCAAGGAATTTGCAAACTGAAGTTCTGTGAGTAGTGCATTTTTAGGAAGAAAAAGAGAGTTCGATTCACCAGAGGAATCCATAACACGAAGGAAACATTAGAGTATATTCATTCTGATCTGTGGGGGCAATCTAGAGTGCCTTCGAGAGGTGGAGGTAATTATATGCTAACTTTTATTGATGATTTTTCTAGAAAAGTTTAGGCGTTCTTCTGAATCGAAAGCGATGTGTTTTTCGCATTTAAGTCTTGAAAACTATGATTGAAAATAAAGCGGAAAAATAAAATACCTCCGCACAAACAATGGCTTAGAGTTACATTCGATGAATTTAATAAACTATCCAAGTCGGAAGGATCGTGAGACACTTGAAAGTTCGTCATACTCAATAGAAAACGGCATTGCAAAATGAATGAATAGAACGATCACGGAGAAGGTTCGATATATGTTGTCAAATGCCAACTTACCAAAGTCATTTTGGGCAAGCAAGATCATCTTGCATGTTTTTGATCAACTGATCTCTATCCGTTGCCATTGAGAAAAAGTCTCCACAAGAGATATGGTATGGTAATCCTGCTGACTATTCTGATTTAAAAATCTTTGGGTGTCCTGTGTATGCTCATGTTAATAACGGAAAATTGGAACGAAGATCCATTAAATGTGTTTTTCTTAGTTATAAAGCTGGTGTAAAAGGGTATAAGCTATGGTGTCCTGAAAATGGAAAAGTTGTGATTAGCAGAGATGTTGTTTTTGATGAAACTGCTATGCTACCTAACTTATCTCTTAAAGACTCTTCCAATAAAGAAAATCAAAAGTAGGTGGAGCATCAGATTAATCCAAAATCTAAAATAGAGTCGACTTCTCAAGCCATTACAAAAATTTAGAATAGAGTTGCTTCTTCACCACAATACTCTATCGCCAAAAATAGAACTAGAAGAGAAATTAAACCTCCAAAGAAGTATGCTGAGCCTGATCTAGTTGTTTATGCTTTAAATGTGGCTGAAGATATAGATGCAAACCAAGAGCCATCTAATTATTCTTATGCGGTTAGCTGTGAAGACTCAGAAAAGTGGACGTTTGCTATGCAAGAGAAAATAGAATCACTCCACAAAAACAGAACATGGGATCTTGTGAAACTTCCTAAAGGTAAAAAGGTTGTTCGTTTTAAATGGGTGTTTAAAAAGAAATAAGGGACTCCAGGAGTTGAAGAACCCAGCTATAAAGCAAGGTTGTTGCAAAGGGTTACAGTCAAATTCCAGAAGTAGACTTCACAGATGTGTTCTCCCCAGTTGTGAAGCATAGCTCGACTCGAGCTTTGCTTGGTATTGTGGCCATGCATGATTTAGAGCTTGAACAGTTAGATGTAAAAAAATGTATTTTTGCATGGAGAACTTGAGAATGATATTTACATGCAACAACTAGAGGGTTTTACAGTCTTGAAAAAAGAGGACTATGTTTACTTGCTGAAAGAGTCCCTTTACGGTTTGAAACAGTCACCAAGACAGTGGTACAAGAGGTCTGATTCCTTTATGACTTCTCATGATTTCAAAAAAATTAGCTTTGACAGTTGTGTTTACTTTAAGAAAAACAATGATGGTTCTTTTGTGTATCTACTCCTTTATGTTGATGACATGTTGATAGCAGCGAAAGATAAAGGAGAGATAAGAAAGGTTAAAGCCTAACTAAGTGAAGAATTTGAGATGAAAGATTTGGGACCAGCAAAGAAGATACTTGGTATAGAGATTCTCAGAGATAGAAAAACAAGTAAATTGTACCTAAGCCAGAAAAGGTACATTGAGAAAGTTCTTTGTAGGTTCAATATGCAGAGTGCTAAGCCTGTTAGTACTCCTTTAGCAGCCCCATTTCAGACTTTCATCGGCTTTGTCTCCACAATCAGATGATAAGATTGAGTACATGTCACATGTTCCATACTTTAGTGCAGTGGGATCTCTCATGCATGCTATGGTTTGTTCACGTCCAGATTTATCATATGCAGTCAGTGCAGTTAGCAAATACTGAAAAATCCCGGTAAAGAACATTGGAAAGCAGTTCAGTGGAATTTAAGATACTTACAAGGTACTACTGATGTTTGCTTATAGTTTGGAAAAACTAGAGATGGAGTCATTGGGTATGTTGATGCTGATTTTACTGGAGACCTTGATAGAAGAAAATCTCTCACAGGTTATGTCTTTACAATCGGAGGTTGTGCAATCAGTTGGAAAGCTACTTTGCAATCTACAGTCGCTTTGTCTACCACTAAAGCTGAGTACATGGCTATTATTGAAGCTTGTAAAGAAGCTATTTGGTTGAAGGGACTCTTTAGTGAACTCAATGAAGACCTTCAAATCAGTATAGTATTTTGTGACAGTCAGAGTGTCATCTTCCTTACAAAAGGTCTAATGTTTCATGAGAGAACAAAACACATTGATGTTCGGTATCATTTTGTTCGCGATATTATTGCTCGTGGCGATATTGTTGTGAGCAAAATTAGTACTCATGAAAATCCTGCAGATATGATGACTAAGTCACTTCCTATAACCAAGTTTGAGCATTGCTTAGACTTGGTTGGTGTTCATTATTGAAGTTAAACCCTTAAGGGGTTTTATGGAAGAGGTGGAGAACTTGTTCGTTAAAAGTTCACGATGAAGAACTTGTTCATTGAGAATTCGTGTCAAGGTGAAGATTGTTAGAATTAAGTGACCCGAATACTTATTTAAATAAATACAGTAGTAAATAAAAGAAAATCCATATAGAACTACACTTCTTTTATTTTATTTTAGAATAAGGTTTTTTAAACCTTATTAACTCCATCTATTTGATATTGATTAGAATAAGGTGTTTCAATCTTACTACACTCCTATTAAAATATGGTTTTACAAGCCTATAAATAGACATAGTCTATTCCTCTTGTATTCATTCGAATTCGACATAATGAATTTTCTTCTCCTGTGCCCGTAGTTTTTTTCCCGAAAAGGTTTTCACGTAAAAATTTGTGTTCTTTATTTTTATTTCTCTTTTCTTTGTGATATATTGTCATTACTGACGTTCTATTTTTTACAATTTCTAATTAACCCATCATCAATTACAAATTAGTTACTAGAGTATTGCACATATTTGACTCATATTTTATTTAATAACTTAAGTCCAATAAATTTTAACCAAATTAAATTACTTTTAACTTAAATTGATATTTTACAGTAATAAATAATAATATGTAATTATATATATATATATATATATATATATATATATATATGATATGATATGGTATTTTTCAACAAATCTAACATAGCATTTATTCCTTGTGAAACGAGGTTGAATTTAGTACGCACAAAACCTCCAAGACAATGCCAAATAAACTTTTTTAATTTTAGGAGGTTGTTTACTACCCGACAAGCGCATCCATGGCCCCTCAACTCTTGATTTATCCGTTGATAGACAAGCTTCTCTTTTTTTTTTTTTTTTTCAATCTTGATTTGATAAATACTTTTTATTTCACATGTGACAAAAAAATAGATTATATTAAATTATGACTCAATTATTAAAAGTTTTATTAAAATTTACAAAATAATTATTAATATTATTAATTTGTAACAATTTTAACACTCATTAATTAATTTTTGATTTTAACCTCTAAACTATAGTTAAAATATAAATTCGATACTTTAATAAAAGTCTTAATATAAAAAGAAAACTATTGTAAAATAATTCAATAATCCTTCAACAAAAATACCACTCAATTGAGCCTCTAATAAAATAAGCAATCAATTAAGCCCTCAAATCACACGCTTTTTTTAGAAAAAGTAAAACTCGATTTGATTAAAAAAATTAAAAAGATTAATTTTGAGTTAATCAAATCGAGTTATTCGATTTTTTCAAGTCAACTCAAATAAGTAATTCAAGTTTCAAGTTTGAGTCGAGTTGAATTTTACAATTGGAATAACTTGAATAATTCGAATAACAAATTGGTGTAAATACTTTTTTTGCAACCTCCCCAACCCAGCCTAAACTTTAAACCCGAATTCGGAAGATTACATTAGCCATTGAAATAACCCAATAAGCTATTGGAGTTTTAAAAACAATCATTTAAAAATATTTTTTATCTTAGAAGAAAACTTAGTGAATTATCGAATAATTTATTACTCAAAATTTTAATTATATTATAGCAACGGAAAAGTAATATCTATTTACATTTTTATTAAAAATTGGGGTTTATGCATAGTTAATTAATTATTCTTAATTTGATGTCCTTAAATCAAATTAAATGACATGCAATAAAAACACAAAAAAATTATAAACTCAAATCCTATGTCCCATGCTACAGTTCTAAATAAAATAATATAGTATTTGAATAATAAAATAAATCAAATAATGAGCCTAAATTAATTTTATAAATAAACAGACTGTGGTTGTATGGAACATGCAAAATAGGCTATAGGGGAGACACTACCTTGTGGCAGGCCATGTGGAGAGTTCTAGGTTGTGTGAGAATCAAAATATCCAAATGTTTCAGGGGACATGCCTATGTGAGGGGCAATGTGGTCCACACGCCCGTGTGGCCCTAATTTGAGGCACGGTTTGCCCAGATTCGCTTGTAAAAGAACACACACCTTTCACCGGGATCTCGAAGGACGTCCCTCACGTTCAAATCTAGTCTGAAGCACCTGTAACGGGTCCTTTAAACGACATTTCTAAATAGGTTAAAGTTTGTTTCCAAGCTTTATCAAGATTGACGGGAGTTTGAGCAATAAATTGTAAAATATTGATTAATTGGATGAAATATTGGTGTTGGGACAAGGATATTACGAATTATGAAATGCGATAAACAAAACAGAGGCACTTATCAATTCTTGGAAAAGTTAGAGATAGGATTGACGATAATTCTCTAATTCGATAAAAACACAATGAATGGAAGATGTTTGGTTCAGGAATAAAATAATTATTAGAAATGGCGAAAATATTTGATGTAAAGAAGAGAATGGATAAGAGAGATGAGAAGAAATAGGGGAAAAGAAATAAAATTTTTGTTTTGGTTTGGAAAAAGAAACAAGAATTCAAGTACTATTAGAAAAACGACTAAATACTTAGGGTTTTAAAACTTTAGGAAACTACAAGGTAATTTCCCCTTGCTATTGAAAATAAAAAGGAAATAGGGAAGAATGACGTGGCTCAAACCTGGTATGCAAGGAGGGAAGGAGTGATGCTTAACCATTTGAGTTGTTGCCCACTCTTGTTAAGTTTTTACTCTAATTTATATTTATTTTAGAGTTAATTTCATCCTAGTTTGTTGAAAATGAAAAAAAGAAAAGAAATAGGAGATAAGTGGATAGAACCTAGGACCTCTAGTGAGTACACTAACTACTTAACCATTATGTCTAGGCCATTCTTTCATTGTTTATTTCAATTAATCCTATTTATTTTAGGGTGTTATAGTTCTCCCCTCTTTAAATAAATTTTGTCCTTGAAATTTACCTGGTCCGAACTGATGGGGATATTGTTGATGAATTGCATCTTATGGTTCCCACATGGCTTCCTCGGTGCCAAGGTTCTACCACATAACCTTAACAAGTGGGATCTGTTTCCTTTTTAGAACCTTTACTTCACGATCTAAAATTTGCATAGGTTCCTTTTCAAAGGACAAGTCTAGTCACACTTCAATCTCTTCGATCGGAATAATGTGATAAGGTTCGGATCGGTATCGTCTCAACATGGAGACATGGAAAACTTCATGGATTCGATCCAGTTCAGGAGGTAATTCTAGTTGGTATGCCACTGGATCGAATCTTTTAAAAAGTTGATAGGGTCCTATGAATCTCGAACTTAACTTACCTTTTCAATCGAACCTTAACACATTCCTCCATGGGGACACTTTCATGAAAACTTGATCTCTGGCATTGTACTTAATGTCTTTCCTCTTTAAGTTTGCATACGACTTTTGCCTATCTAAATCCACTTTCAATGTATCCTGAATTAACCTTATTTTTCCTTCAAATTCCTGTACCACTTCTAGACCCAAAACTTTCTTTTCATCCAATTCAGTCCAACATAATCGTGTTCAACACTTATACCCATACAAGGTTACAACATTTCATATGGTGCCATTTGTAAACTTAATTACAAGCTTTTGTTGTAGGTAAATTATGCTAGAGGAAAATGTTCTTCCCAACTACCTTGGAACTCGATGATGTAGTCTCTTAGCATATCCTCCAGTATTTGGATGATCCATTCGAATTTTCCGTCAGACTGCAGATGGAAGATAGTGCTAAAGTCCAGACGAGTACTTAGTGACTCTTGTAGCTTCTTCCAAAATTGATATGTAAAGCGGGGATCTCAATCTGAGATAATTGATATGGGCACCCCATGCAGCCTCACTATCTCCGAAATATATAACTTAGCCAGTTTTTGCAATGAATAATCCTTACGAATGCGTAAGAAGTATGTTGACTTAGTTAATCGGTCTACAATCACCCAAATTGATTCTTTCTTAGTGAGTGCTAAGGGTAACCCACTAGCAAAGTCCATAATTATTCGCTCTCACTTCCACTAGGGTATTTTGATAGGTTGTAGCAACCCAAAGGAGAATTGATATTCAGCTTTCACTTGCTAACATGTTAGACACTTATCCAAAAACTCTATCACATCCCGCTTTAGTGCAGGCCACCAGTACAACTCCTTTACATCCTGATACATCTTGTTTCCTCTGGGATGCATGGTATAAGGGCTAGCATGCGCTTCCCAAAGTATGGTTTGTTTTAGGTCCACGTCGTTTGGTACACAATATCTTCCATGGTAGCACAAAATACCCTCGTCATTGAACCCATAATCCTCAGTTTTGCCATCTTCCACCTTGTAATATCCGGGATTTAGGGGTTATGCATTTTTATTCAAATGTATATGGTAGCATGCCTGAGTATGTTTTGAATGTGTTCTAGGGGCTTCAGGAACCTTGGGATGTAGGTAGAAGCCTTAGAAAAATATTTTATTTTAAGCCTAAAAAGGGGAACTAAGGGAGCTAGGCCTTAAGGAGTTTATTGTGTGGCTTAGGACACAAGAACTAAGTTGGTAAGGTGGCAAAGAGGTGCCACTTAGGGCCTTGTGAGGTGACGCCACAGGGAGTGTAATGGGGCCTAGGTTCGAGCAGCAAGGGAAGCGTTTTGGAGCTTTTATTTTTCGGTAAGGAGGTGCAGTGGTGGACGGCACAGGGACTCTGAAAGGATGAAGTGCAGATTGGGTCTGACAGCTTAAAGATTCAGCTAAGTAGGAGTGAAAAGGGGGATTGGGATGCGAGAGGGAGAGTTGGCCGGCCAAATGACTTCTAGGATGACAATTTCGGTCTTGAAGGAGAGTTAGTGCCGAAATTCTTTTGGCATCCTTAAGTTTTTATTTTCTTTTCTTCCTCTTTCTCACCTCAGCCGAACCATAACTTGAGCCTCACCAACATTCTTTTTCTTCTTCTTACAACCTCTTCTGTCATCAAAAGCTAAAACTCTCTTAATCTCTTTTCTGAAAACCAAAGCCAAATACCATTCATCTTTCTCCCATTCCTCTTTGGCCGAATCTCAAGTGCCTTTTTCTTAAGCCATTGCCGAAATCTCTTAATCTCTTTTCTTCTCAGTTTTTGGCCGAATATCAATAAAGCAAAAATCTCCCTTGATTTCTTCTCTAAACGGTTTGGAATAGGTAAGTCTGTCATAACCGAATCTCTACTATTCTCCCTTATTTCTTCTCTGTCGACATGTGTAGGACAAAAGCCAAATTTTGGCATTTGTCTTGACTTTTAATCAACCATGCAATGGTTTCTTTTAGGATCTCCGAGATTTTGAAGCAGTAGATCGGAATCATCTTTCCCTAATCAATAGTTTTCGGTAAGTCAGTGGTAAGGTTTCGTACTTATTCAATTTGTCTCTTAGTTATCTGAAAAGCCGAAAGCTAACAGTTTTAGTATATTAGTGTTTGGCTGATTTCAAGGAAGGCTTATCACATAGTTTCGGGATTCGGATTGGTAACCAAATCGGCATCAAGGTAAGGATTATGGTTGCATTAACCCTTCGGGATTTGCTATATAGCCGAATGGCCTCTTTGCTAATGTTCTTAGTGTTAGCCGAATATAGGAAAGGGGATCTAGTGTGTGAGATCGAGATTTTCAGGATTCGGTAATCGTGTTAGTAACCAGGTGTGTAACCCACCCTAAATTCCCGTTTAATAATAATAATGATTATGTATATGTTAATAAGGCAATGAATGAATAGGCTAAGAGTACCATTTAATGGTGCAGTGTAATCAGGTATGTACCCCATATTACTCGTTAATAATGTTTATGAACATTGCTATGAAAATATGAGAAAGTTTGTTATGGCCATGAGGTAAGGTAGATTGTATGATATCTGTATGACTTGTATGTTGCATGGGCATATGGGTGATAATGATAAAGGGGAAGTGTTCTGGTGGTTTTTACCACATTACCTGGTGACCTATGTCACATAATATGAATTCGGTGACTCATCACGTTATCCGTGGCTATGCCACAATTATAAGGGCGATGAAGCGATTCGCAGCGACTACCTTCGATGGTGTGTAGCGGATGGAGGGTCGATTTAGCAATCCCCACGGTGTGATTGGTAGGTACGGGTGATGTGTAGAGGATGGATATCTAGGTGGGTTTGGGTTGCATCATTTCCTATGATTAATATATGTGATATAATATGTTTTATCGACTGAGAATCTATGATGGCTATTACACACTGAGCCTGTTGACTCACCCTTCGTGGGCTAATGTTTTGCAGGTGATACCCAGTAAGTGGACCGGGTCAGCAGGGACTTAGGGGTGGCCATGCTCAGCTCAGCATTTTCGAATTTTTCTTATTAAGTTTTATTTGATTTATTTTGGGTTATATTTTGATCTAATAAGGCCATTATCATTTAGCTGTTTTAAGTTTACGTTTTAACTTTTTATTATGATACGAACACACAAACAAACGATTAAACATTTTTCATAAAACAACTTCAATTTTTTTGACACCCAAACACCTACGGTTTTTAAGTTAATAATAAAAAGCTCTAAAATTCGGCAATTCTACTAACTTACAACTTTTGAAACATGATAATATCGTTTCAATACAAACTTCAAAAACAACACGGATTTCAAATTGATCATAACTCAAACTGATTTTTCTTCAAAACCACCAGTTTTCCAATATGACAAAACGAGGATTTGCTACTTTTTACTCAAAGAGCATGCCAGATCCGGTCAGGGCTTGTGGGCCGGGTTTGGGGTGTTTCACACCTTCTTAATCCATGGAAACAAAGATATCTCTAACGGTTGTATGACTTTGATCTCATTGGCTAAGGTGGGTTTCGCTTGCAGTTTAGCTAGCAAGCCTCCATCATCCATTGGACTAAGCCTAACAAACATTTCTCTTAACTCGGTCATTTTTTTTACTTAGAACGTCTGCTACAACATTGGCTTCTTCGGGGTGGCACACGATCATAATATTTTAATAGTTCTAACCACCTTCATTACCTCAAGTTCAACTCTTTTTGGGTGAGAAGGTATTTAATACTCTTATGATCGGTATAAATGTAACACTTCTCACCGTACAAATAGTGCCTCCAAATTTTCAGTGTAAAAACTACTGCACCCAACTCTAAGTCATGAGTCGAGTAGAAATAATCATGTTGCTTCAACTACCTCGATGCATAGGTAACTACTTTACCACCTTGCATCAACACACATCCAAGGTTGGTATAGGATACATCATTTTATACTACATATTCGTTCGGGATAAATCAACATGGGACCTTGAGTTTACACTTTCTTTAGCTTTTCAAAGCTAGATTTTGGCTCATTTGTCCACTTAAAAGGAACATCATTCATTAACAACTTAGTGAGTGGTGTGGTTATCAAAGAGAACCCTTCAATGAACCTACGATAGTACCTAGCTAAACCAAGAAAACTTTAGCTTTCGAAAATAGTTTTGGGTTGTTTCCATTTAAAGATGACCTCTATCTTTTTGGATCTACCCGAATTCCCTCTGCGGATGCCACATGTCCTAAAAACATAACCTCCTTAAGCCAGAATTCACATTTACTTAGTTTGGCATACTTATTTGCTCCAAGGATTTGTAGAACCTTCCTAAGGTGTTCATCATGTTCAGGTTCTATTTTGAAGTAGACTAAGTTGTCATCGATGATCACAATGACAAATTAATCAATAAAGGTTTGGAACACTTGATTTATTATCTCCTTAAAGGCGGTAAGAGCATTGGTTAAATCGAAAGGCATTACAAGGAGTTCATAGTGAGCATATCAAATTCTAAATGCAATTTTGGGCACATTCGCCTCCTTTACCTTAAATTGATAATACCCCAATTGCAGATCTATTTTGGAAAATACCATTGCACATGTAAATTAGTTGAACAAGTCATTGATTCTAGGTAGAGGATATTTATTCTTAATAGTCAGTTTGTTTAACTGTTGATAGTCGATACAAAGCCTTAGGGAACCATCTTTCTTTTTCACAAACAGGATCAAAACTCCTCACAAAGAAACGCTAAATCTAATAAACCTACGATCCAAAAGCTCATGAAGTTGGATTTTTAGTTCTTGTAGCTCCTTAGGTACCATGCGGTAGGCAGTAGTGGACACCAAAACAGTTCTGAGCAACAATTCAATTCAAATTCTACCTCATGATCTAAAGGTAACCTTGGTAACTCCTCAAGGAATACATCTGGAAATTCTCTAACGGTTTGAATACTATCTAAGGTAGTACTATTTACATTCTCATCCATCATATAAGCTCGATAAGCTTCGCACCCTTTTCAAACTAGCTTCTCGGTGTCCATAGTAGAAATTACATTGGACAAAGAATCTTACTGCTCTCCAACCATAAAAATTTGTCTACACTCAACTATTTTTAAGGTTACCCTCTTAGAGGTACAATCTAAGATAACTTGGTGTTCCACTAACCAATCCATAGTTAGAATTAAATCAAACTCCCCAATAGGTAACTCTATAAGATCTGTTGGAAACATTACCCCTTAAACCTCCAAATCACATCTCCTATAGATTTTATTTACAATAAATGATTGTCTTAAGGGGCTTACTACAGTAACATTAGTAGTGGTTTCCTCTACCCCAATGCCTAATTTATCAAACATATTACAATATACATAAGAGTGGGTGGATCCTATGTCAATTAAGGCAAAGTATGGAACTAAATAGATGGTAAAAATACTTGCGATGACATCGGATGCATCTCCATCCTCATGTCCTCTAATGGTATACATAAGGGCTGGTTGTTTAGCCTCGGTTTGGTTCGCACCCGTGGCTATAATATTCATGGTCCTATTTTTTCCTCGACCCCACGAAGGTAACTGACTTGCTCTTTGGTTTCAAGTATGGTTTTGGTCAACAACTTGCATTTGACCAGTTCGTCAAGGGCATTCCTTCGCCATATGCTCTATCGACTACATTTAAAACAAGCACCTAACTTCTTCTAACACTCGTCTGGATGACGCTGTCCACAATATTTATAGGTGTAGGCTTCATCCCTCGAGCTAGTTATTGTGACCCTTTGCTGTGGTTACCCTCTCTAGTTCATTTTACAAAAGGAGCATTCAAACCAGTAGAACTGGAATCTCTTGTAACAGCCCGATTATGACCCTAATTGGAACGGTGGTTTCGAGACCACGAATCTGAGTTATAAAAATATTTTAATATTATATTTGATATCTATGATATATGTTTGAACATGTGATAAAATATTGTGGGTAAATTTGTCTGTTTGGGTGTTCAATTTAAGAAAAAGGATTAAATTGCTTAAGTGGTAAAGTAGCCTTTATTTAAATTGTGTGGTTTAATTGACTTGTTTTCTTTTATGGGTGGACTTGCATTGTAAATTACCCAAAAACTAAGTGAGTGGATGGCATGATGGTTGCATAATGTATTTTATTATTTGTTTTAGTAAGTGATATTATATTAATATATTATAATATGATTAAAATAAAGAAATCATAAAAGAATAAGTGGATGTCCATCCTTCATTTTTGGTTCTTCATTGTCGAAACTCAAAGAAAGAAGAAGAAAACATAACCTTCATCCATTCGGCCATTGCATGTTAAATTAAGGTTAGTAATTGAGCTCGATTTTTAAAATTTTTTACGTTTTTGAGTTCGTTGCATCGAGTATTACTTAACCCATGTTGAAATTTTTGAGTTTGAGGCATGTTGATGATTTGGCCATGGATGAATGTTCATGCTTTGAAATGTTGATGGTAGAATATTATGATTATGTTTTAAATCAATATGTTTTGAATTGGAGATTTTGATTAAATTGAGTATTAAGGATTAAATTACAAAAATTAAATAGTTGAAGGATTAAAATGCTAAATAAATAGCTTGTATGAACTTATACAAGCATGGTGAACATTCGGCCCTTAGGGAGTGAACTCAAATTATGTGTATTTTGTGTTTTGTGCATTAGGGACTAAATTGTAAAAGTAGAAAATGTAAAGGGTAAAATTGTAATTTTGTATAATTATGAATTTTTGGATTAAATTGAATGGAAATGTATTTGAATAAGTTTAAATTAGAATTATTTAGATCAAGAACAAAAGGAAACGGGATTGGATCAGGGAAAAGCCAAATTAAACGAATAACCGGGAAGTTTAATCCATTGATTTCCGAGATAAGTTTTAAGCGATAGAATTAAATTGAATTTATACTATAATATATGTCTAAGTTGAATGGTGGTGATTTTATTTATAATACATTGCCGAATGTATAAATGAAATTTGTAAAAGATAGCCGAATGTGATGTTAATTGGATGTTGTAATTATGTGCATGAAATATGTATTTATGATAGCAATACCTTAGATATGAAAAATGCTATAATGGAATTCGAACATACTCAAAGGAATTGTTGATGGCTTGATATGGTCTAGGCCAAATGTAATATAGCGCTTGGGCTTATTGAAACATCATGATATACATAGATGTATGTGCTTAAGTGTGAAGTGTGGATTTTATTCTATCTATGAAAGTGTATGAACGGATGAATGACAGGATATGAAAGGCACTATGTGTGCGGAATATTAAAGTAACGGCACTATGTGTGCGATACGTTATAGAGATTTGGCACTATGTATGCAGATTATTAAAGTAACAACACTATGTGTGCGATACGTTACGGAGATTTGGCACTATGTGTGCTGATTATTAAAGTAACGACACTATATGGAGTTTTGGCACTATGTGTGCGGATTATTAAAGTAATGGCACTATTTGTGTGATACGTTTCAGAGATTTGGCACTATGTGTGCGGATTATTAAAGTAATGGCACTGTGTGTGCGATACGTTACTAAATTCTTTGAGACAGGTATACAGATTTGATGTTCTTTTAAGGTACTTGATTTATTAATGTTATATGAATAATATAATTTTTAAGTATAAAATTTTATATTATGCTCGAGAAATTAAGGTTGAAAAGAGAAATAACCTAGAGGTATGCTTTTATATTTTTAAACCGCTTCGTGATTTATGGTGGTTTGAAATATAAGTAGGAAATTGTTAAGTAGAAGAGGCACATGCGTGTTTTTCTATTATATGTGGTGGTGTTTGGAAATATATATATATATATATATATGTATATATATATACTTATATATACATGTTTAATTTGTTAAATCGAAATCTATTTTAGTATATTGATTATTCGCAAAGATGATGAAAATGGAACAAATTATTTTTTTTTTAAATCTTGATGAAGTGTAAATGTGAGTTAAATGCTTAAAACTTACTAAGCTATGTAAGCTTAATTCGTATTGGGTTGTTTCTGTATTGTAGATCTCCTTTGGGGTTCAACTCGTGCTCGAGATCATCTTTGATCACACTATCAACGAAATTTTGGTATCTATTTTTGTATATACTTTAAGTTTATGGCATGTATAGTCTAAATTGTTTTTGAGTTGGCTTGGACAAAGGCTATATGAATGTAATTTGGCCATGCGAAAATGGCTTTATATTTATGTTTGTATTGATTGACATGTTCGGGATGTTGCATATATGAGTGCATATTCAATTATGTTATAAACTCATTTTGGTAGGCGTGTTTCCATGAGTCCCCGTATGGCATGTTATTCATATAGTACTACCGAAGTTTAATGAATGACTTATAGGTTAGCTTAGAAAGTATTTCATGTTATACTATAAGTGAAATCGATTTATTGATGATTTAGTGAAAACAAACTTGTTATAAATATTCAGCCATTACATTATTTAATTGGAAACTTTACAATTTCTTTGAATGTAATGTTTAGCTGAGGTGTGCTTATGATTATATGTTTACATATATGAATGATCATTTCTAAACGTGATAAGTGATTTTGGGTTAAGTGAGTTGTATTGTTATTTGTGTTTAAGTTATGCTCGAATGTGAGATAAGTTGTTAGGTAAAGAATATAATCATATGTGATATTAAAATAGGGAGTATACATGATTAAAAGTGTAACAAATGTGCAATAATGGCATATGCTTGAATGTTATGTTGATATTAGAAGGGTAATAGATTATTAAATACCATATACCTATTCGGCCATTACTTCAAAATGACCATTTGAATAGTGAATTGCTAGTTGATTATATTAGTTATTATTCTGACTGTTAAAGATATTATTCGTGATATGCAAGTTGATGTATTGAGATTAGTTGGTTTATACATGTTTATTCAAAATATTATGAAATGGTATGCATTGATCAAAGTAATTGTGGTGATTGAGTGCATTGACTTATATTGGTTTTGTAATGCCCGAAACCCTAATCCTGCGACGGATATGGGTTAGGGGTTTTACATCTCTTTTAGATGGAACTCTACTTTTCTCCCATTTCTCACATTCCACTTAGGGGTGATCGTTCGATCAAATCGAATTGAATCGAATGAAAAAAAATTCGATTTTAATCGAGTTAACGAATCCTATTTTATCATCCTAACTTGATTTGAAATTTTCTTGGATCGAGTTGAGTGAGATGGAATTCGAATCGAATATATTTGTTCGAGTTAAATTAAAGGAAATGATTTTGAGTCTTTGTAATCACTATCACCCAACATAATCAAATTTGCCCACCATAATCAAATTTATTATTAACTTTCATCCCCTCATAATTTATTTATTCATCTTTTATATACGATTTAACTTCTTTGCTTGTTTAGTTACTTCAATTATTTTGATTCTTGGCACTATATATTTTGAAATTAAAAATATATGAAATGTAAAAATGTGACTTTTTTTAATAAAATTTATCTTAAAGATAAAATGTGAAATTGATACCAACGTAAAATTTTTACACTAATATTTTATAGCATCATCAATAATTCAATTTTAACAAAAATTTATAAAGATTCAATATGATTAAATAATTTAATAATATAAATAGTACAAAATGTGAAATTTAATTTAATAATATAAATAGTAGGTATAAATAAAATTATTACTATTTAGGCTTAGGATTTTTTAATGATTTTAATTTTTGGTTTGGGGTAAAAGGTGAGAAGTAAAAGTTTGAGGGAAAATAAAAATATTGGGGTGATAATTTTGGGGTAGAAGGGGTGGGATGGGAGGAATTAAAAGTTTTGGGGAAAAATAAAAAGTTTTGGGGGTTGAGGGAGTAAAATTTTGGAGGGAAAATAAATGGGGAGTAAAATTTTGGGGGATATTAAAAAAGGGGGAGGAAATGGGTTTATGGTAGAAGGGGGTTGGGATGCGAAGGGAATAAAAGTTTTGGGGGGAACGTGGGAGGGAATAAAAGTTTTGGGGGAAAGTAAAGAAATTTGAGAGTTTGGGGTAAAAATGTAAAATATTATAGTTTAGTATTAGGTTTATTCGAATTATTCGAGTTATTAGCATTCGAAAACCAAACTAGATTTGAACTCGAAATTCGAAAAAAAATTGAGTTGACTCTAATTATTCGATTGATTCAAATAACTCGATTCGTTTAACTCAAAATTCGATTTTACTATTATTTTTTTAAGTTTAATCGAGTTTTGCTCATCCCTAGTTCCACCAGCTTAATTTCCTCCACAATTTTAGCTTTCTTCACTGGGGTATCAAACGCCCGTTCGTGGTGTGGAGCAACCTAAATTCTGAGGTCAACACGCAGCCCATTTTTTAACCTCACACATTTTCCTGCTCCGTGGCGACCATACCTTGAGCATATCAACTAAGCCTCATGAATTCAGCCTCATATTCTGCCATGGACTTGTCTCCTAGTTTTAACTTGATAAACTCAAGCCTGTGGGCTTCCACATACCTAGTACCCATATACTTCTTCTATAAAGCCTCTTGAAAGTATTCACAGTTTATGCAATCAGCATGTGTACCCCTTACAATAAACTGCCACCAACAATATGCCTCATTTCTAAGCAAGGACATAGTGCCCTTCAACTTCTACTCCGAAGTGCAGTCTAGGTCCTCTAGAATCCTTTCCATCGACTACATTTGATATTCAACCACTATAGAAGTAATTCCAGCAACATCTTTGAATGTTTTAGCCCTATTTGATCGGAGTCTTTCTACAATGGATCCACGGCTCCCGATCTAGTTTGGCCTCCAGCAACCCTTTGTAACACTCCCAGCATCGCCTGTGTCATGGCATCATCACCGTTCTCATAGCCTTTACCACCATTAGCGGTGGAGTTCTCAACATAATCCTCCTCAAGGATCAAGTTTTTGCCCTGAACAGTGGTAGCTCTACAGGTGCAACCCTACCCGCTCTACCCCTATCACGTCTATAACACCCCTTATCTGTGTCCGACGCCAGGATCGGATACGAGGCATTACCATGCTTGAACTTGCTTGAACATGTAATAACGGGCTATAAAATTTCATTCCAGCTTAAAAATTTTCTATCTTAATAATAACATACATATCATGGGCCTACGAGGCCTTAAACATACATCCTGAAGGTTTCGGAGTTCAACCAAAAAATTTTATACTCTTTGAAAATTTTTGCCTAAATAGGGGTCACACGCTCGTGTGACTTGGGACACACCCGTGTGGGTAGGCCGTGTGGTCTCACATGCCCATGTCCCTAGCCCGTGTAGAATTTATTTTTATTTTGAACCTACAAGGGTTTCCAAAGGCCGGAAACACGCCCGTATCAATGGCCCGTGTCTCTCACACGGCCTAGACACGCTCGTGTCCTCACCCGTGTGTAAAAACCTTAGCATTCTATTTATGACGTCAGCAACTTCTTAAGGGGCATACGGCCGGGGCACACGCCCGTGTGTTAGCCTGTGTGATGATTCAAATTCTCACAATTAAAATTTAGGGGACACACAACCTATCAACACACCCATAGGGGTTTACTGTGTGTCACACACGGCCTAGACACACGCTCGTGTGTCTACCCGTGTGGACAATTCGAAGGCTATTTTCCAAGCCAATTGCCACCCTGAAACATGAACACACTTATACCAACTCAAGAAATACATGATATGGTAATAATACCCTATAAAGAACCACTAATCATCATTCAAACACTTCACATTTTACCTCATCATTTGCATAAACTTTCCCTTCATAAAACTTATCATCATTAAAATATGAAACTTGACAAATATTGGCCAATTCTCTATGGCCATCTACAAAATGAACCATATAATCATTATGAACTAACACATTTGACCAAATCAAATGACACATACACAATTGACTAAGTCCCTATACATGTCATAAACTAAAAGGGTTTTGCATTCACTTTTACCCAACATGATAGCTTGATAGTGTGATAGCATCTCCGACGATCTCCAACTTGAGCTAGCATAAAACCCTATAAGATATGAGAAAGGAAGGGGAGTAAGCTACAAAGCTTAGTAAGTACATATTTAAATAATAAACAATTGACTACCATGCTTTTAACAATCCTTATCATAAGCTCTCAAGATAATGCCATTATTATTGCATAAAATTTTACAATTCATTTATGTTCATCTTGAGTTGTCTACTCGAGTTACATTCACTAAATTATTTTTATCTGGAGCTATGGAACTCCAAATTAAGATCCAATAATTTTTCTTGAAACTAGACTCACATATCTTCTTACCATAGGATTTTCAGAATTTTTGGTTCAGCCAATCAGTACAGTTTATTCTTTAAAGTCTCCCCTGTTTCACTATCCAACAGTTCTGACCCCTCTTCACTAAAGATTTATTTTATCATTGTAAAGAACTCAAATAATGTTCCTGTTTGTTTCTATTAAAAATAAACTCAACAAGAAATTCGAATATATAAATTTTATCCCTTAATTATTTTTTACAATTTATGATGAATTTATCAAGTCAGAATAGGGGAATCTAAAAACATTCTAACTCGGTCTCACAAAAATTAAAATATCTCAGAATATGAGATTCTTTTTCCTGCACCATTTCTTTTATGTAAAAATAGGATCAACAAGATTTAATTTCATATCTTACTCAACCTCTAATTCAATTTCCACAATTTTTGGCGATTTTTCAAAGTGATACAGCTGCTGCTGTCCAATTGTTTTATTACTAAACTTACTCTATCATGTTTTCTTTTTACTAATTCTCATTTACGCACATATAATACCAAAGTATACCCATGGTTATCCATTCCAATAACTAATCAATATCAAATATTTATACGCCATTCATTAGCCAATTTAATCTATACATCAACAACAAAGACTTGAACATATCATTTCTCAATTTAATTTGGCCTAAAAGCCTCACACATGATCACCATCAAATCTTATCATGTATCCATTCATCATGAATGTAGATCACTAATCACAAGGTTATCAATATTTCACAAGTATAACTTATTCATGTACATTCTTCTCAATAATTCATCATATACCGATTTCACATCACGTGAGTTCTATGTACATATTTGTACTACTCGTAACATAGTCAGTTACTTTCTCGTTTTTAACTTACCCATTGAACCACTTGGAATGCTAAAAGTTACTTGGAAATCTCATACATATAGTATCGTATCAACGCCATATCCTCGATATGGTCTTACATGAAACATCATATCAACGCCATGTCCCTCACATGGTCTTATACGAAATCACATACCGAACTCATTTCTCATGAATTTCGCATATTTACTTGTATCACTCCATCACATAACTTTAGCCCTTTTTCAATCTTTAACAAAAACTTTAATTTCTTTACCCCATTGAACCACTTGGAATATCTAAGGATACTCGAAAATTGTCATGCACGTAGTAAAATGCCAATGCCACATCCCAGATATCGTCTTACATGGGATCACATGTCGATGTCATGTCCCAGACATGGTCTTACACGATTTCAGACCGAAGCTAGGTCCCAGACGTGGTCTTACACAGAATCACTATTCGATGCCGATGCCATATCCTAGATATGGTCTTACACAGGATCTCAATTTAGTGCAGAGGCCATATCCCAAATATGGTCTTATACGGGACCTAAGTAACCTTAGTGTCATAACGTTTGTATTCTATCCATTCCTAAGGTTTAATCGGGGATTTTCGTTCTTCAACATTTCGTCAAAATTGTCATTAATCATTTTCATAGAGACCATATACAATTCATGTAATATCAAAATATTAAAATACATAACATAAGGTTGTATTATTTACACACGAACTTACCTCGATACCAAAATGGTAAAAAGTGACCCAATTGTCAATTTCTCTTTTTCCCCGTTCTAGGTTCGAACCTCATTTTCTTTGATCTATAACACCACATTTAGCTTACTTATTAGTCACATTATTCATTGTGACCCAAAATCATACTATGGAAAAATTATAGTTTTGCCCCTAAACTTTGTTATATTTACACTTTTACCCCTAGGCTCGTAAAATGATTTTTATTAGATTTCCTTATATTTTAGGCCTAGCCAAACCATTTTAATAACAATATCTGTCCTTAATTTGCATTCATTCACACATTTTTCATACATTTTTAACTTTTTACAAATTAGTCCCTTTTTACGATTTCATCGAAAATCACTTAGTAAAAGTCGTTTACTACACATCGAGCATTCATATTCTACCATTAGACATCAAAGAACAAGCATGTCATCCATGGGTAAATTTTTAAACACAAACCCTAGCTCAAAATAATGGTAGAAATAGCTAAATCGAGTTACAGGGATCTCAAAAATGTAAAAAATTAAAATCGAGGCTTGGATGCACTTACTATTGAGCTTGAAAGCTTGAAAACCCTAGCCATGGCTTCCCCCATGCTAAATTCGACCAAGGAAGAAGATGGACAAAGGTTTTTGGCTTTTATTATGTCTTTTAGTCCATTTAATTACCAAATTACCAAAATGCCCTTAACTTAAAAATATCCTATTTCATTTATCTCATGTCCATTTTTGTCCAACTATTTAACCAATGGTCTAATTACCATTTAAGTAACTCCAATTTAAAATTTCATAGAAATTGGACACTTCTAACATGTGGAACTCAACTTTTACACTATTTACAATTTAGTCTTTTTGACTAAATTGAGTACCCAAACGTCAAAATTTTCGAACGAAATTTTTATGAAATCTTTCCGTGAAATCGTAGACCATAAAAATATAATAAAAATAAGATTTTTCTCATCGGATTTGTGGCCCCAAAATCAGGCTGTTACAACGTCTACCTTGAGTGTTCATAGTGTCTCTTTCGAAGGCTTAAGATCTAAAGTATATCTACAGTTTTCAAACAAAAGTTCAAGCATTATTTATTTTCCCTGAGCGTTCACATTCTAGGGTTTACAATCTATCTAAAGTTTTTAATAGTAACTAAATTAGGACCGTCATCAGAGTCTCGGACTTCAATTTCCCAAAATACCCCCTTTTTAATGCATGCATACAAACTCATTCAAATTTTTACTGTCCGAGTTTAGAAAACCTAGGCTCTAATACCACAAAATGTAACCTCTCCAACCTGGCCTAAACGTTAAACCCTAATTTAGAAGATTACATTAGCTACCGAAATGGCTAGTAAACTATCAGAGTTTTGAAAATAGTCATTTTAAAATATTTGTTTATCTTAGAGGAAAACTTAGTTAATTATCAAATTTTTATTATTCAAAATTTTAATTATATTATAGTAGCGAGAAAAGTGATATCTATGTACGCTTTTAATAAAAATGGGGTTTATGCATAGCTAATTAATTATTATTAATTCGATGTCCTAAAATAAAATTACATGTCATGCAATAAAAAAACAAAAAAAAAATTATAAACCCAAATCCTATGTCCCATGCCACAGTTCTAAATAAAATAGTACAATCTTTGAATAATAGAATAAATCAAATAATGACCCTAAAGTAATTTTATAAATAAACCGAGTCGATGTCGTATCCACGTCCTAACATGATGGGTTATCTATAATGATGGAAATAAATGGGGGAGTGAGCTATGACGCTTAGTTTAAGTTCAATCACAAGAAAATAAGTGCAAACAGTCGAAGACATAATAAATAACAACACATAGAATAATTACAATCAAATAGCAGTTTAGAGTATCGATCTTTCAAATTAACCATCATTAGTATCATAGAATCCGCAATAGCAATTTCATAATATCGATCTCACAAAATCCAATTTTGCATGCACATGCTTTCATAGATACCATACAGTTTCAGTTTTAACAGAAAAATCCTAACCTACCACTACACACCACAATAGGAGTTCCCCTGAACTTCATCCAGCAACACACAAAATTATAGTTAAACCACTACTGGTTCGTAGATAAACTACCAATGGCTGTGGACACACAACAATAATCCCTACAAATGGAATTTGCCTCTAGCTGTGGGTATACAGTGAATGTCTCGAAGATGAAATATGCTTTTAGCTGTGGATTACACAATAAATAACCCACAGATGGAATCTGACTCTCGCTATGGATACATAGCAAGTACTCACAGATAGAATCTGCCTCTACCTGTGGATGCACAACAAATTTTGTAAATAAACTGCCAAACTTCCTTCATTCGCATCATCCCACCCTATACAATGCAATGTGGCATACTTAATATAGAACAATATGGTAGCAATTAATATGCTTATAACATAGCAATTTAGTAGAAAAATTCATGCTTTTTAGGTGTTCGATTTAATGGTAACACAAGGTAGGTTATATGTACGATTATAAATATAGATACAATAGCCATATGTACTATTCATAATTCTTGCAAATATATAAAAATACAATATTAATTTAGACAATCAGATCATGGATTCTAATAAGATACATATTATCATGGGCTTAATTGAATATAATTAAACACTAAAAACACTCGGGAATCATTCAAGGACTAAACTAAACACTGTTGGGAAATGTGCCCATATTGTAGTAAACATATAATTGTTTTCTATGTATTTGAATGATGAATAAATAAATTTCACATTTCACATTTCACTGTTATGTCTTTTGTATTCTGTCTTTCATATTCTGCATGCAAAGAGAAATTGTGACAAGCAAATATTAGCTCATTGATTGTCTAAATTCAAACTGACGATAAGTAACATTGTAAGAATGTTTACATTACAAGAAAGACAACTTACTTCAGTAGATAATCTAAACAAGTTCGTAATCCCGTAAAATAATCAAAGTGAACATTTTATTCAAATGCTGAGAAGGGTTATTATGTCGTATACAATTCCAATTGAGGAGATGACTAGTATTGGCTACCAAAGCAATTGACTAAATAGGTAGAGACATAAATGTATTCATTGGCAGAATGATACATTAGGCTGGACCAAAGATAAATTAATTTTGAATTCATTTGTAAATTAATTCACTTTTGATATTCTTGGTGTGATTTACCTAAATCCTGACTTAGTCACTGACCATGCGTACGTAACTCATGTGCTTTGATATAAGTGAAGGCTTATTCTCTAAAGATAATTGAGCCGATAGGCAGTATGTTGGATACATGACTTGTGTATGGAATGGCTTTACTAGCAACAATGGAATTCATAACTCAATTAAAGAGTTAACGATATCCTCTTATTAGCATTGTGTGGATTGATAAATTTGGAACGTGATAATGGGTTGCTTGTTCTCGAACAAGTAATTTATCACAGTCATTTGTTGACAATGATTATATTAATCATTAAGAAGGCATAATGGTGACAATGAGATAAAATAAAATTATATTGAGTGAACATATTAAACTCAAAGGAATCAAGGATATCATATGAGGGTAACACACACATGATGAGGTCATTGGACAAAATAGTTGGATGTATTGCTTTTGTAAAGAGTATACAATAAGGATTTTTCAATCATGGTACTTCTTGTAGATTGACTCTATGGTTAAGTAATTGTGAATTATCTGAGCGATGCTTCTGGAAATAATTGCAATTATTAGAGCCTATTGTATATGTCCTATTGGTCCCTCTACTAGTGTTTACTTGAAATTATATAGGGTTTTTATATGTTTTACCAACCTTTTAATTAATTATTATGTTTATCTCGAGTAATTATTATTTAAATAAGTGAATTTTACTTAATTAGTAATTTTAGACATGAATTTGGAAAGTATGTGAAATTATGCTTAATTACATAATTTTCATGCATATTTTATATTAATTCATGTTAATTTATTAATGTATGTCTTTTTCACTATGTAGATAGGCTATTGGAGACATTTTTTAAATAAATAAAAGATGGCCATGCACAAATTATCCATATGGACGGCAATACCATGCAATTTTGGGCATGGGGTTGACTACTTGACCTGGTAAAGAAAGAGATAAAAGATGGACATGTCTGCTAAGTTATTGGACTGAAAAAATCGTGCAACAAGGGAAATTAAAAGCCCAATTTCAGCACTTTATGTTGGCTGCCCAAAATGTGTTTTGGGATATTTAATGGAAGGTCCCTGTAGTTGGAAAATAATCAGAATTTAGCCTAACAACTTCCCTGTTGAAATCATCCACTCTATAGCTATTTTTAGCTTGAATTTCAATTTCAAATTGAGAAGACTTGGTCATCCCTTTTCCTTGAAGCATGGCCGGCCACATGAAAGAGCGAAAGAATTGAAATCGTCCACTCTATAGCTATTTTTAGCTTGAAATTCAAATTCAAATTGAGAAGACTTGGTCATCCCTTTTCCTTGAAGCATGGTCAGCCACATGAAAGAGGGAAAGAAGGAAATTTAAAACTATTTTAAGTAAAATAAAACCTTTACTTCACTTATAAATACCTTGCCATTCCTCACTTTTCAATCATCCCTCATCACTCAACATTCCTTTCTCACTCACATTAGTTTTCTCTCAATTCATTTTCCCTTTTTCCCTGCATAGTCGTCCATCTCCTCTCCCACATTTAGACTCAAAAGCACTCTTTAGCTACCTTCTAAACCCTTAGGAAAAGAAGTTTCAATCAGAAAAGAGGAGCACTTCAGTTAGAATGGATCCGAAAGGCTGTTGAACCGAGAAAACTCTTTCCTCTCATCATTTATTTATCAACTATGAAGTTTTAATTCCTATATGCTAGGATGGTTATATTAATTTAATAAGATTTATTTAATTCATGTTATCATGTTTTGTGCCTCAGTCAATTATGTTTTCAATTAATATCATGATGCATTTCATTCATACGTGATTGGGTGCACTCAGATTAGCTAAGCGATCCTAACTAGATGACAGCTTGTAGACGCATAATTGGAAAGTGCAATGCTTAATTTAGGTCATTAAAACCAACTAAGTTAAGGTTCATAATATCTTTAGTTAGCTTTATTATCTTGCATGGTTTTTAGGTTTATGTAATTAGACTATTGCAAACGTAAATGTCTCTGTAACCTTACATGAATTCTAAGAAACCCTTAGTCTTATATGATTAGTAACATGCATATTTCACAAAGTAAAAGATCCGAGAGAAATTAATTTGGTTTCCAAACCCATAAGAGATCGAGTTTCCATGTAAGTAATTTCGAACATGTTGGCATGATGAAAGTAAGTTGATTTGATTAATATAATTATCCTAGTCCATTTAATGTTGATTGTTTTTATTACTAAAGCTTTCATTCATACACTAAGGTAAATTGCATTTAGATTAGAAATTGCATTAGGGATCACTCTTGCATTTAATTAATCTAATCATCACTATCCAAATTTATTGAGTTTTTACATCAAATTATTAATTATAAATTTTCAATTAATTGTTTAAGCTTATACAGTCCTTGTGGAGATGATAACTCATTTTTACTTACTTATTACTTGAATGACTATGTATGCTTGCGTAAACATGTTACAATTTGTTACATCTAGCTCAAAAAAAGCTCGATTGAACTGATTTTGAATTTGAAGTAAATTCTATAACTCTGGAAATAATTTAATTGAGTCAATTTATTCGATTTGGAATTAAATTGGCAGTTGTAAGAATTGTTCGACTAGAGGATTTGATTAAAGAATTTTCTTAAAAATTTAATTTGGAAAATCTAAGTGACATTTGGAAAAATTAATTTCGATCAAGTAAAATTAAATTAATCAAATTAATTAAAATTAATATGATATTTTGAGAAATTAATTTTCAAGTCAGACAATTGGCCCAATGGGTAATTGGACTTGAAAATTGGACTTGATATCATAAATTGGGGTTGGGAGCCCAAAATCGAGACAAGACCTAAATTTTGGTTGAATTGAACCCGACATGTGAAACCGGGCCGACGGTTCAACTGGTGGTTAGACCAGACCGATCGGGTAGTCAGTAGCTTGGACCAAACCAACAGAAACCAAACCAGTTTGGGGTGTCAACGGCTACAACGATGGCATTTCGGTGACCAGAAAATGGTCGGCGACGACGGTTCTTCGGTTGTTGAACAGTTGTTGAACAGTGGAAGAATTACACTCCTATTGGAACTCTATAAGAGAATTTGATTTCAAATTAACTATTCCAAAAATAATATTATTTTAATAGATTGAATATTAAATTTAATTTAATACTTATCTGAATAGTATTTTATTAATTTAATATTAAAGTGATTATCTTAATGTCAAATTTAATTTAATGTTATCTTATAGATAAATATTTTATCAGTTTAATAAGATTTAATATTAAATTCAATATAACATTTATCTTGATAAATATTATATTAATTTAATATTAAAATGATTAAGTTTAATCATAGTTGAACTCTCGAAACTCTCATTATATAAAGAGAGTCTTTAGTCATTATTTACACACACTTGAATTCAAAAGAAAGCCGTAGAGAGAAAATTCTATGAAGAAATTATTTAAGAAAATTTCTAGAGATATTTTTCTTACTTACAACTTGGCCAAAATGTTTAGAGAAATTACAAAATTATCTCATTGGTAATTTTTGTGAAAAATTTTCTGATTAGAAGGGAACCCATATTCAACAGACGTGAGCTTGAGGATAGCATAGAAGACTACTCGGTTGAAGCATTCATCCTAGACAAATCGAAAAGGTAAAATTTTGATTTTGTGTTTATTACTTTAGATATCACAACCAGTTTCTTGTTTTGGAAAAAAAATTAGAACTCTAGTTTTTCCCTAAATTTATTTTCTACTGCGTTTTTCAAACCCTATTTTCCTACAAACACAACATAAAATTCATGGAAAAAATTTAAAACAAGGGCACATGGCCGTGTGGCCAGGTCGTGTTCAATGCCTTAAGCCATGTGGAGGGGTTACACAACCGTGTGGTCAGGCCGTGTAACTAACTGTGTAACAGCCCTATTTTGGGGCTAGTCGGATTAGTGGTTTTCGAACCACTAATCTGAGGCTGGAGAAATTATTTTTAATATTATTTTATGTGTTATAAAATGGTTATATGAGTGCATAAAATTTTAGTGAATTAATTTTAGTGATTGCATGCTTAATTTTAAAAAAGGACTAAATCGCACAAAAAATGAAGTTTTGTTTTAATAGCTAAGGGTGTTAATTAGCGATGGAACATTAAATTTGAAGTCCTTATTGAATAAATTGACCCCAAAGTGATTAGTGGCTGAACATGGAGACAAAGAAATTGAAAAGTCAAAGGTTTGGTGGCATTAGGTGACTTAATTGATAAAATAAAAGAAAGTTTTCATCTTTTTCATTCTCTCTTTCTTCTCCACCGATTTTCACTCAAGAAAACGGTCATGGAAGCTTGGAAAATTCAGCAACCTTTAATCATTTCAAGTAAGTCATATTGATGGTCATTTTCGATGATTTTTGTGTTTTTGATACCTTTATAGCTTAATCTAGCTAATGAGGGGACTATTTTGCAAAATAGTTGAAAATCTGGGGTTTTTCCATGTGATTCTTCATGTTTTTTGGTAAATTTTTATGGAAGAAAATGAATCTTGGTTGTTTAATAAACAACTTTTGTGAAAGGATTTTTCATGAAAATACCTAAAAGGACTATTTTGTAAAGGTTATAAAATAGGTAGTAAATGTGTGAAATAATTGGAATTGTGAATTGCTATAAGATTAAAATAGATTCGGCTAGGCTTGGTTAATGAGGAAATTTGATGAAAATAGTTTTACGAGCCTAAGGGTAAAATCGTAATTTTGTGAAAGTCTAAGGGCAAAACGATAATTTTTCCAAAGTAGGAATTTTGAAATGTTTTGATTAATGTGGTGATTAAATGAGTAAATTTTTTTCATTATAGATCAAGAAAAAAGGGATCCAGACTTAGACTAGGTGAAAACCAAAATAGTGGACTAAATCGAACTAGTAGCCCATATTTTGTATACCGAGGTAAGTTGTATGTAAATAATACAACTTTATTGTTATTATGTATTAAACAATTGATATTGCATAAAATTTTTATTATTGTTATGAAAATGCATGACGAATATGATGTGGTATACTCTAGGTTGAACTTTAGGAATAGATTGGATATCCATGCCATGACATTTGGGTGATATGTAAGCTAGTGTAAGACCATGTCTGGGGCATAGCATTGGCATTGAGACGAGAGCTAGTGTAAGACCATGTCTAGGACATGGCATCAGCCTCAATATGTGAGCCAGTTAAGACCATGTCTAGGACATGGCATCGCCATTGAGACGAGAGCTAGTGTAAGACCATGTCTGGGACATGGTATTGGCATCGTACCCTCTTGTGTGAGGCTTGTCGGGTATCCTTTGGTATTCCAACTGGTTCAACGGGTAATTTAAAGCTTGTGTCAAAAGTGAGAAAAGTTACGACTATGTTGTAAGTGATACAGGTACCTACACGAAATTCATGAGAAATGAGCCGATTTATGTTGTATGATTAGTAAGGATGAAAATGAGTATGTTATGCCTTTAATCATTCAAGAATTATGTGCAAGTTTATAATATGCTATGAGTATGATAATATAACAGCCCAATTTAGGGGATAGTCAGAACAGTGGTTTCAAAATCACTAATCCGAGGTCAGAGAAAATTATTTTCATGTTATTTTATGAGTTAGGGCATGATTATATAAGTGCATGAAAATTTTGGTGCTTTAATTTTAGCAACTTCATGCTTAATCGCGAAAAAAGGACTAAATCGCATAAAGTGTGAAAGTTCAAAATTACAAGCTAAGGGTGACAAATAGCTATAGAATATTAATTGGAAGTCTTTAAAGGGAAATTATCCCTTAAATGATGGTTGGCCGGCCATAGGGCACAATAGAGGTCAAAATTTGGTCAAGTAGGTGGATTAGGTGGACTAAATTGAGATTTTATATTAATATAAAGAAAGAAAAGATATCATCTTTTCTCCTTCATTCCTCCACTGAAAATTAGCAGCAAATAGGGGTTTGAAAGCTTCAAAATTTCAGCACACCCTTCTCTTTACAAGTAAGTGTTTTAGTGACCATTTCTTGATAATAATTGTACTTTTGGAACCCCTAAAGCTTAAACTTTCTAAAGAGGGGACTATTTTGTAAAATAGTAAAGAGTTTAGAGTTTTTCCATGAGAGTTTTTAAGTAGTTTGCTGCATTTTTTTGTAAGAAAATGAGTCTTAGTTGTTAGATGAACAACTTTTGTGAAAGGTGTTACCATGAAAACACCTAAAATGACCTTTTTTGCAAAGGTTGTAAAATGTGAGGTAAATGTGTGAAATAATGAGTTTTGATGGTTTCTGTAAGAGACATAAATGTTCACCTAGGCTACCTTAAAGGTAGAAATTTAATTAGAATTGATTATCGAGCCTATGGGTAAAATGGTCATTTTACAAAAGTTTGAGGGCAAAATAGTAATTTTGCCAAAGCATGATTATTGAAATACAATTATTAATATGATTATTAAATAATTTAATTTGCTATTATAGATCAAGAAGAACCAAGAATCAACCTCGGCCGAGGAAAGAACAAAGTATCAGACTAGATCAACAATCTAGCTTATTTTGAAATCGAGGTAAGTTTGTATGTGATAAATTCAACATTTATGCAAGTATGTTTGAGAATGTTTGATATTATAATGATATATGATATTCTATGAAATTGAGTATGGGTGTTGAATGAGAAAGATGATAAAAGTTGAGATGTTGAAGTCCGGTTGGACTATAATGAATATGAGAATACTATTTTATAAAAAAAAGAATATGAGAATACTATCATCGAGACATGAGATGGATAAGGTCCCGTGTAAGACCATGTCGGGGACATAGCCTCGGCACTAAATTGAGATCCTTTATAAGACCATATATGGGATATGGATTCGGTATTGAATATGAGAATCATATAAGACCATATCCGGGATATGGCATCGATACTTGATATGAGATTCCGTATAAGACCATATCCTGGATATGGCATCGGCACTCACAAATGACCCCATGTAAGACCACATCTGGGATATGGCATTGGCTTCGTGTTTATGTTAATGATGATGAATATGCGTCTTTGAGTATCCTTAGTTATTTAGTGGGATAAATAGATAAGCTTGGAAATTGAAATGAGATTAGTACTAAAGCCATGTGATTGAGTGAACACAGGTACTTGTGAGTAATTCACGAGGAATGTTTACGATATGTGGCATGGATATGTGCTAGATAAGAACAAGTATGAATAAGTAATGAAAAAGTGCTTAAGATTTTGGCTGATTACCTAATGCCATGGATTGAGGTCATCATGAGCTTATTGTTGCTATTTATCTTCATGTAAACTTACTAAGCTTTATGCTTACCCCTCTCATTTCCCTTTTCCTTATAGTATTGCCAAGATAACTCGAGGATCGTGGGACGTTAGAGTTCGAAAATCACACTATCAACATCTCTTTGGTATAAAAAAGTTAGATTTATTTTGAGTATGGCATGTATAAGACTTGGGTATTTTGTTATGTCATATTGATAGCCAAAATGTTGGCTATTTATGTTATCAAATTCATTTTGTAAATGGTTATTTGAATTGGGCTAATACATGACAAGTATATTTATATTCAATGAAGATGTAATTATGAAGTTTACGCTTGTGTGGATGCTATGAATTGAGTTCTTAAAAGTGTCTTAGGGTCATGAGTTATGTTGAAATGGATTGGTGTAAGTATGGTTGTTATGTAGGGTGGCATTTGGCTTGGAATATAGCCTTTTTAATGTCCACAAGTGTAGACACACGGGCATGTGTCTAGGCCATGTGTGGCACACGATTAGCCCCATGGGCATGTTGATCGGCCGTGTGTCCCCTTGGATGCTAGGCTTACGAGTCAGTATGCTTAGTAGTAAACATACGGGCAGAGACATGGCCGTGTGTCTCAGCCGTGTGAGAGGCACGACCATGGACATGGGAGTGTGCCCAGGCCGTGTGAAGTCTGCTCTTAAAATTTGGAATTTAATTTGACACACGGTCTAAGGACACGGGCGTGTGCCTTGGCCGTGTGGCGATAGTGAAGTGACGACGTCATAAATAGAATGCCATGGTTTTGGCACACGGGATAGGACACGGGCATGTCGAGGCCGTGTGAGGGACACGGGCGTGTGTCCAGCTATGTGAAAACCCCTATAGATTCGAATTAGAAAATAAATACCACATGGGTTAGGAATATGGGCGTGTGTGACCACACGACTTGCCTACACGGGTGTGTTCCATTTCACACGGGCGTGTAGGTAAAATAAATTTCTAAGTGCGTAAAAGTTTTCAATTTAATTCTGAGACCTTCCGAATGTATGTTTAAGGCCTCATAGGCCAATGATAAGGATGTTATGCATATGAATGAGAAATTTTAAGTTGGGGATGAATTTTTTTAAAGCCCAAAGTTTATGTGCAAGCCAGTTAAGTCGGTAATGCCTCGTACCCGGTTCTAAAGTGAAATACAGGTAAGGAGTGTTAATTTAGTGGTATCAGAACTATGGTTTAGTCAATTCTCGGACTAACGTAGCATAAGTATGAGTCTAGCTATACATGCCACACGTAAGAGTAATTGTGTAATGATAGTGTGACAACTCCTGACAATTTGAATTGTGTTTTTATATATAGTAAATGGATCCTAATCCTGACCGAGCTGCAGTCGATGATGCTGCAAGTAATGCACCGACTCTCGCGCAAGGGACCAAGCCAGTAGAGAGTAGACCCGAGACTATGGGTCAAGGAGAAGAGGCTCGAGAAGCCTTTCTCTATATGATGAGTAATTGGTACACCGAGTATATTCGAGCAAATCCTAACGCTCAACCCCCTCCACCCCCACCTATTCCTCAGCCCACTCCTATGGCTCCTCAAGTGGTTGAGGTAGTGAGAAGAGAAATACCTCCGGTTGATAAGATTCTAAAACAAGTGGCCGAGGAATTTCGGGCTAATAAGGATGATGACCCAAAAAGGGTAGAATTTTGGCTTAATGATACCAACAGGGTATTCGATGAGTTGTCATGCAGGCCTGAAGAGTGCATGAAGTGTGTAGTATCTCTCTTAAGAGATTTGGCCTATCAGTGGTGGAACACCCTTGTGTCAGTGGTTCCAAGGGAGAGAGTTAACTGGGAATTCTTTCAAGAGGAATTTGGAAGAAGTATATTAGTCGAAGGTTCATCGACCAGAAAAGAAGAAAGTTCCTGGAATTAAAGCAAGGGCGAATGACGGTGGTTGAATATGAGCGTGAGTTTGTAAGGCTCAGCAAATATGCTCGAGAGTGCGTATCGACAGAGGCTATCATGTGCAAAAGGTTCGAGGATGGGTTAAATGAGAATATCCGTTTATATGTCAGAGTTCTCGAACTAAAAGAATTTGTGGTGTTGGTAGATAGAGCCTGTAAGGCTGAAGAGTTGGCCAAAGAGAAAAGAAGAACGGAGTTTGAGTCCCGTGACTCGAGAAAGAGGCAACTGAGTAAGTCATACCAATCCTCATCTAATAAATCAAGGGATTTTGTTACTTGATCAGCCACTTTAGCTAGGTTTTCAAACCGAAGCAAGGTCAAATAGTTCTCGGGGCTAAGGCTCAAACTACTTCGGTTGCTAGTGTTGGCAATGCCCGACCGAGTAGACTGGAATACCCATAGTGTGGCAGACGTCATTCTGGTGAGTGCCGAGCAAACAAGAAGGCTTGTTCAGGTGTAGGTCTCTAGACCATTTTATTAGAGATTGCCCCGAGGTGGGTGAGAAAGAGAAGCCACAGAATACTAGACCAGGGATTACTGCTAGGGGAAGACAACAGAAAAACCCAAAAATGAGATGAGTAGCAAGAATTCATCTAGAGAGCAGACTGCAAGAGTTGAAGGTAGAGCACCTGCGAGAACTTATGCCATTCGTGCTCGCGAAGAGGCGTCCTCCCCCGACGTAATCACGGGTACATTTTCTCTCTATGATATTCATGTTGTAGCTTTAATTGATCCAGGGTCTACCCACTCGTATATTTGCATGAAATTAGTCTCTAGCATGAGCATGTCTATAGAGCCTCCTGAATTTGTGATAAGAGTGTCGAATCCTCTAGGCAAATGTGTATTGGTTGATAGAATATGAAAAGGTTGCCCTTTGATGATTAGGGGTCATTATTTTCCTGCTAATCTCATGTTACTACTGTTTGATGAGTTCGATGTCATCCTTGGGATGAATTGGTTAGTTACTCATGATGTGATTGTAAATTGTGGAAAGAAGTTTATTGAGTTAAAATGTGAAAGCGAGGATCTTATTCTTGTTGAATCAGATAAGCAAGACAGATCATCAGTAGTGATATCATCCTTGTTGACTCAGAAGTATTTGAGAAAGGGGTACAAAGCTTACCTTGCCTTTGTGATGAATGCTAAAGAGATTGAGTCGAGTATCGAGTCGGTACCTATAGTATGCGATTATCCAGATGTTTTCTCAAAGGAATTTCCAGGGTTACCTCCGGTTAAAGAGATTGAATTTGGGATTGAGTTAGCTCCGGGTACTGCCCCCATCTCTACTGCTCCATATAAAATGGCTTCAACCAAGCTAAAAGAATTGAAAGCACAGTTACAAGAACAAACGGATAAAGTCTTCATAAGACCGAGTTTTTCTCTGTGGGGTGCTCCAGTATTATTTGTGAAGAAGAAAGATAGTTCTATGAGGTTATGCATAGATTATCAGCAACTTAATAAGGTAACTGTGAAGAACAAGTACCCTTTGCCAAGAATCGATGATTTGTTTGATCAATTGAAGGGAGCCACGGTATTTTCCAAAATAGACTTGAGGTCTGGATATTATCAGTTGAGAGTCAAGGACTCGGATGTGCCGAAAACCGCATTTAGGACTAGGTATGGCCACTATGAATTTTTTGTCATGCCTTTTGGTTTAACAAATGCCCAACTATTTCATAGACTTGATGAATCGCATTTTTTGACCATATTTGGATAAATTTGTTGTGGTCTTCATTGATGATATATTGATCTACTCTCGAGATAAGAACTAACATGTCGAGCATTTGAGAAAGGTTCTGCAAATTCTGAGAGATAAACAATTATATGCCAAGTTCAGTAAAAGTGAATTTTGGCTTAAGGAAGTTGGATTTTTGATGGAGCTCGAAACTAAGTATTATTTCGACAAAGGCAAGCGCACCTATCGAACAATAATATAGCTATGGTGAGTCTGGAATATCATATCCTCAAGGACTAAAATTACTAGTAATAACTATCTTTTTATTATCTAGCCTAGTAATTGAGGGGATTTATTTTTAATCTAAGATTAACTAACTAATTTAACTAACTAAATGACTATGAACGTGACAGAGAAAGAATTGGGAAAATACTTTTGGACAACTTATATGAGATAGGCAATACCTAAGGAAGAATCCACCTAGACTTCACTTATTACTTTTGATTCATTTGATTTATTCACTGGACTTAATCAGCAGAAATCCTTGATTTATGTTAATATCTCTTTCAAGACTAAAAATGACTGACTCTAGGTTGATTAATTGAAATCTCTTTCTAATTAAAACCCCTATTGCCGTATTAACTCGATCTATGGATTCCCTTATTAGATTTGACTCTAATCCGACAGATTTTCGTCGCCCTATTTCTAGGGTTGCTATCAACTCCGCTTAATTGTGCTGATCTTCTCTTAAACAGGGACTTTTGCTCCACTGAATAAGCACATTCGACTTGAATTAATAACTTGAATTATCAAAAACAAGAATAAAAACTCACAATTAAGAATAACAACAAGTATTTATCTTACAAATCAAATAATAATAAGATTCGTCTAGGTTTCATCCCCTTTAAGTATCTAAGGGATTAGTTTATACTAATAGAAGGAAACATCATAAAATAGGGAAAACCACAAAACATAATGAAAACCCAAAAACTTCTAAATAACTTGATGGGAGATCTTCAGTCTTGATGGAGATCCTTCTCCTAAGCTATTCCCGATGGCTGTCTTAGAGTATTTTCCGCCTCCTATTCGGCATCTGTTCAATGTCCGTTCAACGTCCCTTTTTAGGTTGCCCCCTAGGGTGTTTATATAGGCTTTGGAGCACCTCTATTGGCCCACAAGTATCTTATTCCGAATAGAATTCTTCTTTTCTATGGCAGGGACACACCCATGGTGGACTCCTTCGGCCGTGGTCGATTCTGCTCGCCACACACGACCGTGTGATCTGCCCGTGGTCGATAGTCCAGGCCGTGTGATTTTTGATATAGGCCCATTTTGTCCCTTTTTGGCCTGTTTCTCGTTCTTTTTTACTTCCTAAGCTCTCCTGAGTATAAAACATGAAATTAAGGGATTAGGAGCATCGAATTCATCAAATATAATGAAAATTCATCCAAAAATAAGCCAAGTATAGGGTTAAAATATGTGTAAATTATGGTTTATCAAATATCCTCACAGTTAAGCGTTTGCTTGTCCTCAAGCAAAATTCTCAACTCACAATTAAAATTAACTTCCCTCAATTCATAATTCTCATCAATAATGTCTCATCATAATTTATAGATAATTCATACATGGATAATTAAATCAATGAGTCCTAAAGATTCAAACAATCTAAGTCATTAATTTTTATAGCACGAAAACATAGGTGTTTCCGCTTACCTAAATAATTACCTCTGATTCAAAACTGACAAGGATTGACATCCTTACTAAGGATTCACTCAAATCACTCAAAGTGTATAAGGTTCAATTTAAGCAATCAAAAGTCAAATATGAAAAGTTAATCCCATAGGCTTGCTTGAAAATCAAATCTCCACCACTATAGAATGAGATGATACACGAATCAAAAGGTCTTTAAAAAGGTTGTAATAGGGCTTGGGTTAAAGGTGTGGATAAAGCTGAATTAAAGGGTTAGAATCGAGATTGAATTGTTAAATTACCTAACTAGAACAATAGAATAATACTGAATAATTACATCAATTGAAAACTTATAATAACAC
This sequence comes from Gossypium rotundifolium, assembly GCA_025506655.1. Classification (NCBI taxonomy): domain Eukaryota; kingdom Viridiplantae; phylum Streptophyta; class Magnoliopsida; order Malvales; family Malvaceae; genus Gossypium; species Gossypium rotundifolium. The sequence goes on from CP106724.1 coordinate 107,414,229, forward strand.
GAGCTTCTTCTCAAAATATGAAATTAACAACTTAAGCTCAAATAACATAAAACTAATACTGAATGAATTTCAACTTTTTTTTTTTAAGAATAAGAACAATAATAGGAAAGAACATAACAACTGAAATAGAGAACATAGTTAGGCAACTGATCAAATCAAATCTCGACATAAGGGGATTCAAGAAAATGGAAGAACAAAAATTTAGTTTTGGGTTAATATTGATGGGTGAGTCAAGAAACGGTCCATTAGGCTCAAAAATGTTTCACTAGGGGTTAATTATGAAGGTAGGCTTTTTGGTGGGATAAGTGGGTTAAATCCTAGGTGCCTTTATCATCTCAGCATATCAAATCAAAGGTGTGGTCTCGACATGCATAATCGAAGCAAGTTCTAGAGTAACAAATCAATGTTGACACACTCATAATCAATAAAGTGAGCATGAAAATATATATGCTCTAAAGGCTCAAAATCCCACAAAAATTATGGTTTTTTATGTCAACCTTGCCAATTTCAAATTTCAAAGTAATATTTAAATTTAGGAAAACAACCTAGAAATTTTTAAATCTAAAAATAGAATTATCATGCTTGATTCTCTAATGTCTTAAAGTTTAAACCATCAATGCACAATTACCTATGACTTAATCCAAGACATATCAATGAAAAATCATAAGTTAATGGAAATTTCATTCTAATAGTAATATGATAAAATTATTAAGAACAAGACAAAATTCAGGGATTTTTCTGGTAATGAAATCAATAACCTCCCCACACTTAATATGTACATTGCCTTCAATGTACAAAGATAGATAATGACAATATAATAATAAAATCATAAGACAGGAAGAGAGGTGAAACTTTCTGAATTTTGGATGGAGTCAAAGAAAAGAAATCTAGTAAATTCAAGCAGAGGAGGTGGATACTCCAGTGGTGGTGTGGTGATTCCCTAACAGCCTTTTAAACTTAAATTAAAGAAATCAAAATATAATAATATAAATTAAGCACAATAAAGATAAAGAGAAGAAAATTAAAGTAGAAGAGAAAAGAAAAAGAAAAAAATGAATGGATTTAAAGGTCATTGTCTTGTCAAGGGAATGAAGCGGCCGACATGAACTTATGTAGAGTGGTCGCGCACGGGGAAATCGTGCTAGGATCCTTTTGCTTCTTTAAAATGGGGATGGTGGTTGAAAAGAAAGAGTGAGAGAAAGGGAAAAGGAAAATGAAAGGAAAAAGAAAGGGATGTAGTGGTTAGGGTTTGGGAAAAAAGGAAAATGGGAAGAAAGTGAGAAAAGTGGGGTTTTAAATAGGAATCAGGGATCTGGTGGCTGCCCACGCCCGTGTTCCAAGGGCGTGCCAGGTCACATGGGTGTATCGCACGGCCGTGTGGTGTCTTGTTCGTTTCTCCCACGCCCGTGTTGCTTAATCAGTGTCGACCATGGCCGTATCACACGGCCATGGCATTTTATTTCCATCCGTGGTTTGGGGATGTTTCGTCCTTGGTCTGAACGGTGTTGGCCACGCCGATGTGCCTAATCGTGGTGTCCACACAGCCATGGCCATGCCCGTGTGCAAGTCCGTGTGGTAGGGAAACCTGCGCTTTTATTGAATTTGTTAGTTTTTATTTAGGTGCTAAAAATTGAAAATATAAATTAATGGGTTTATACTCGGGTTGCCTCCCGAGAAGCACTCGTTTAAAGTCTTAAGCTAGACTTACCTCTCCTTTGCATAATCATGGTGGTTTGAAGAGTTGAAACTCCTCATTCTTACTATCAATTCGGTTATCGATATATAGTTTAAGTCGAGTGGTGTTTACCTTAAAAATGTTGAATGTAGGATTAGTTACCTCGACTGTTCTGTATGTGAAGACATTCAGTACCGTGAAAGGCATTTCTTCGTTTGTATTAAGGTTTGAAGTGGCGATTTGAGGGTCTTTATTATCCAACAATACTTGATCTCCGATCTTAAATTGTGTTGTCCCATCCTTAAGTTTGACATGGTTTTCCTTTGGTTCATCGTTTTTCCTCAATTTCTCCTTTTCATGTGTCTTTCACTCTAAATGTAACACCCCGCACCCAAGACAGCTACTGGGTCTGGATACTAGACATTACTATGCTTGAACTCACTGAAACATGTACTTACGAGCTATAAATTTTCGTTTCAAACTTAAAAAATTCACTTTATTAGTCAACACATATAACAAGGGCCTACGAGGCCTTTAACCCATGTCAGAAAACTTTCAGAATTAAAATCAAATAACTCATTTCTGAAGCAGGGTTCACACCCCGTGTAACTTGGGAACACGCCCGTGTACCCTTAAGCACGCCCATGCCTACCAACCGTGGGAGGCTACTGACTAATTTCACACGGCCATGACACGCCCTTGGACTTAGGCTGTGTGCTAATCCTTGATATACTGACTAAATTAACACGGTCTGAGCACAGCCCATGTCCAAACCGTGTGTCTTACACGGTATACACACACGGCCGTGGGATTTGCCCGTGGCCTATTATGGTTAATAATACTAAGGTGCAGGGTTAACACGGTCTTGACACACGCCCGTGTGTCCAACCGTGTGGGCACTTACAGGCTATTTACCAAGCCTTTAGCCACCCTGAATTAGAGATCATAACCATACACAATTCAACGATGCAATAACAACCTAATTTTAAGAATGATACTACATGCTTCATTGATCTCAACAAACATACATGCTTAGTCAAATTTGGCCAATCACTTAGCCATATACAAAAGAATAATAAACTTGATAGCCTTTACAAAGGCCCTTCTTAAAACATGTCCACAAAATGAATGTTTCCTATACATGCCATACTTAGTAAAGTAACTTGGCTATACCAAAATAAGAGTTGATAGTGTGTTGCGAGCTCCAACTTTAATGATCCATGAGTTAGCTGGTCAAGGGATGCATAGAAAGAAAGAATCATAACATAAGCATAACGCTTAGTAAGTTTGCATGTAACAACTCATAGCATCATCATTGCTTAATATAAACCATTTCACATAAACAATGGTATCACAATTTCACTAAAGAGCTTACTTACTCATATAAATTCTTACATGTCTCATGACACTTACTATTATCATACTTGTAAGGTAACCATGATACCTGTATCACTTGATCACATTGATCAGTGCACTATAATAACAATAATCATGATATCTACTTTCTCATTCACAACATGAATAATACTCAGCTTCATCTAACTTCATCTTGATACTAACTTTACTTTCTTAGCTTTCTTGCTATCTTCGTTAAGCTTACTCATTTTGCCGATGAATTTCTGTGAATAACCGAGGATACTAAATCACTTTCCACATAATATGATTCCAAAGTCATATCCTAGACATGGTCTTACATGGGTTATCTCATTTTGGTTTCACCGCCATGTCTTGACATGGACTTATATGAAGTCTTGCTTTTGATAACATACTCTATGCCAAGCTTGCCTTGGACTTACATGATAACTTGCTTGCTAACTTGATCAGTGTCAAACTTACCTTGGACTTACATGATAAATTGCTTGCTAACTTGATCAATGCCAAGCTTGCCTTGGACTTACATGTAACTTGTGTGGTAGATCTAGTATCCCAGGGAAATTCATCTTCAATCGAGACTTGCTTGTACATATTATCGTGATTTCTTGCTTGAACATAACATGGTCATTTCATACAATTATTGTACATTATACTAAGCAAATTAATGATAAAAACCATAAAACTTAGAAATCATACAAACTTACCTCAATATACAAAATGTATGTAGATGTGCAATTTAGTCCTCAACTTTGTTCTTGCCTCGGTTTCGATCTAGGCTTCGTTTTTCTTGATCTATAATCATAAATAGATCATTTAATAACCATATTGACTAAATTGACTCATAACTCATACTTTGGAAAAATTACTATTTTGCCCCTATACTTTCTAATATTTGCACTTTTGCCCCAATTCTCATAAAATGATTTTCATGCAACTTTCTTAAACTTCATGCTCAACTGAATCATTTTCTCTTCTATAACAGTCATCAATTCTCACTATTTCTAATAGGTATGACCAATTTTATAATTGTTACAAAATGGTCCCTACTACCATTTTTCCTGAAAATCATCAAGGAAAAGATGTTTATCTAACATCAAACTCTCTTAAACTTCCATAAAACATCATTTAACAAGCATGTAATTCAAGGGTAGATTTTTGAACATGCATCTTAGCTCATTTTATAGCTAAAATTAGATAATTCATAATATGGGAACTTCAAAAATACGAAGAATATTAAAAACGGGGCTAAGATGAACTTACTATGAGCTTGAAAAAAAATGAAGAACCCTAGCTATGGTGTCTCCAAATTTTTGGTAGCCCAAGGAAGAAGATGAGTGGATTTTTCTCATCTTTTTCCCACTTAAAACACTAATTAGGCCAAATGACCAAAATGCCCTTCCTCTTAAAAATTTCTATTTAACCATCTTAAGGCCAATTTTGTCCAAAATTTTATTTTCGGGCAATTTTCTATTTAAGGGCTCATAATTATCATTCTAAAGCTATTTCATGCAAAAAGCTTCTAGAAACTCATATGTTGTAACTTTTGCAATTTAGTCCTTTTTGGACCAATTGACCTCAACTTAATAAAATTGCTTTACAAAACTTTCATACTAGCATGCAAACATGGCATAAACTTGGAAAACTCATAATTACACCTTGGGTTCGTGGCCTCGCATCACTATCCCGACTAGGCCCTATATCAAGCTGTTACAATTCTCCCTCTTAGGGATTTTCATCCTCAAAAATCTTACCAGCAAAAAGGTTTGGGTACTGATTTCTCATACTCTCTTCTGATTCCCTTGTAGCTTCTTCGATTCCGTGCCTTTGCCACAATACCTTTACTAAGGCAATACTCTTATTTCTTAGTTACTTAACTTCCCGAGCGAAAATCTTGACTGGTTCTTCACTATAAGTCATGTCGGAATGAATCTCTATTTCGAAGGGGTAATTACATGCGAAGGGTTTGGTCTCTAGCGTCATAGCATTGACACGTGAAACACATCATTTATCTTCTCTAAATGCTCTCAAGGCAAATAGGGGTTTTCTGCTTAAAGCATCGGCGACCACACTCGCCTTTCCAGGATGGTAATCAATGGCCAACTCATAGTCCTTTATCAACTCTAACCATCTTCGTTGTCTTAAGTTCAACTCTTTCTGCGTCATCAAGTATTTCAAACTTTTATGATTGGTAAAAATCCGACATCGTTCACCATATAAATGGTGTCTCCAAATCTTCAAAGCGAAGACTATGGCAGCTAATTCAAGATCATGCATCGGATAATTTTTCTCATGAGGCTTCAACTGTCTGGAGGCATAAGCAATTACATTGCCTTCTTACATGAGTACACAGCCCAATCCATTTAAGGATGCATCGCTATAAATTATGAATTCTTTTCCTGCCTCGGGTTGTACTAAAACTGGAGCTTCTGTCAGCATTGCTTTCAACTTCTCAAAACTTTGTTGGCATTTTTTCGACCACTCAAACTTCACATTCTTTCGCAACAATTTAGTCATCGAGGTTGCAATCATAGAAAACCCCTTGACAAATCGTCTGTAGTAGCCGGCTAGGCCTAGAAAACTTCTAATCTCTGTGATGTTCTTCAGTGGTTTCCAGTCTATTATAGCTAAAATCTTACTTGGATCTACTCGGACTCCATTTTTTGAGACAATATGTCCCAGGAATCCTACTTCCTTGAGCTAAAACCCACTTTTACTGAATTTGGCATACAACTGATTTTCTCCAAGAGTCTGTAAAACTATCCGTAGATGATCAGCATGTTTATTCTCATCTCGGGAATAAATCAGTATGTCATCAATAAAAACGACTACAAACTTGTCAAGGTATGGTCTGAAAATGTAGTTCATTAAGTCCATGAATACCGCAGGAGCATTGGTCAGCCCAAAGGGCATGACTAAAAATTCATAATACCCATATATTGTTCGAAAGGCAATCTTGGATACATCTGAATCCTTCACTCTCAACTGGTAGTACCCTGATCTCAAGTCTATTTTGCAGAATACAGTTGCTCCTCTCAATTGATCAAACAAATCATCGATCCTAGGCAATGGATACTTGTTCTTTACTGTCACTTTATTAAGCTGACGGTAATCAATGCATAATCTCATGGTGCCATCTTTCTTTTTCACAAACAAAACCGGAGTGCCCCATGATGAACAACTTGATCTTACAAAGCCTTTGTCTGTCAACTCTTGCAACTGTAACTTCAACTCTTTGAACTCTGTTGGAGCCATTCTATAAGGAGTAATGAATATTGGTACAGTACCTGGAGTTAGCTCAATGCTGAACTCAACTTCTCTAACTAGTGGTAATCTTGGTAATTCCTCAGGAAAAACATCCACATACTCACATACTATCGACACTGATTCAATCTTTAGCTCTGTCTCTTTATCATTCAATACAAAGGCCAAAAATGCCTCATACCCTTTTCTTAGATATCTCTGCGCCATCATATGAGAAATTATTATCGACGATCTACCTTGCTCATCTAATTCTACATGAAGAGTATCCCCATTCTCACATCTCATCTCAATGTATTTCTTCCCACAATTTACAATTACATTATGAGTAGTCAACCAGTCCATACCAAGAATGAGGTCGAAATCATCAAATGGTAACAACATAAGACTTGCTTTAAAGAAATGACCTCTAATCATCAATGGACAATATTTACAAACTTTATCAACTAACATACTCTTGCCTAAAGGATTAGACACCTTAATCACAAATTCTATGGTATCTATAGGCATACCCAAACCGGGTAATAATTTCATGTAAATGTAAGAGTGTGTGGATCCGGGATCTATTAAAGTAATAACTTTGGTATTGTAAAGAGAAAAGTACCCGTAATAACATCAGGGGAAGATGCTTCTTTGCGAGTGCGTATGGCATAAGTCCTTGCAGGCACTCTACCCTCAGGTCTCGCAGCCTGCTCTCTGGGGTTACCTCTTCTACTTGCCCCTCTTCTCGGGTTTCTCTGCGGCCTCCCTCTGACCATACTCTCGGATCTCGGGTTCTAAGTTCTCTCTTCTTTAGTCATCTCTGGACAATCCTTTATGAAATGGTCTTAGGAACCACATCTAAAACATGCATTTTCATGTGCTCGGTATTCTCCCAAATGGTGTCTGCCACATTGTGGACAATCTGGTCTGTCAGGTCTAAAATTCCAAACACTTGCAACTGAAGTCGTCTGTGCTTTATTTTCCAAATACTGCTTACTCTTGTCTTTTCCTGAAAATCCAGTGGAAGTAGCTGTTCGAGTAGAAAAATCTCTTGACTTCTTGGATAATGATTGGAATGACTTGTTCCATTGTCTCTTTCTAGAATCATGAGACTCCATTTCAAATTTCTTCTTCTCTTTTACTAGTTCTTTGGCTTTGCAAACCCTTTCCACTAGCACAGCGAATTCTTTTAATTCGAGGACAGCAACAACTAGCTTAATGTCCTCATTTAAACCATCTTCAAACATTTTACTCATAATGGCCTCAGTGGACACACATTTGCGAGCGTACTTGCTGAGTCGTACAAACTCTCGCTCATAATCGGTTACTAACATCTTGCCTTACTTCAGCTCTATAAATTTTTTCCTCTTCTGGTCTACAAACTCTGGCTGATATACTTTTTCTTAAACTCTTCTTGGAAGAATTCCCATGAAATTCTTTCCCTTGGTACCACCAACACAAGGGTGTTCCACCATTGGTAAGCAGAATCTCTTAAGAGAGAGACTACACACTTCATGCATTCATTAGGAGTGCAGGACAATTCGTTAAATACTCTGATGGTATTTTCTAACCAGAACTCAGCTCTTTTTGGATCGTCATCTTTTCTAGCTCAGAATTCTTCTGCCCCATGCTTCCTGATCCTATCAATTGGAGGTTTACCTCCTCTTACCACCTCTACTACTTGAGGGGCTACTGGAGTAGGTTGTAGAACAGGCGGGGGTGGAGGGGGTTGTGCATTTGGGTTCACTCGAACGAACTCCGTATACCAAGCATCCATCATATGGAGGAAGGCTTCTCTAGCCTCTTCTCCTCCTCCTTCTTGACTCACTGTAGTGGTTCTATTCTCATTCTCATATAGCACCGTCCCTTCTGCGGGAGTTGGTGCGTTACTTTTTACATCATCCGCCTCAGCTCTTTCGGGATCCATTTACTATATGTGTAAACATAATTTAAGTCATTAGGAGTCGTCACACTATCATTATAAAAACATTCTTACGTATGGCATGTATAGCTAGACTCATGCTCATGCTACGTTAGTCCTAGAACCAACTCAACCTAACTCTAATACCACTAAATATAACCCCCACACCCAATACTGATACTGGGTCTGGATACGAGACATTACTATGCTTGAACTCACTGAAACATGTACTTACGGGCTATAAATTTTTATTTCAAACTTAAAAACTTCACTTTATTAGTCAAAACATATAACAAGGGCCTACGAGGCCTTTAACTCATGTCAGAAAACTTTCGGAATTAAAATCAAATAACTCATTTCTGAAGCAGGGTTCACACGCCCGTGTAACTTGGGAACACGCCCGTGTACCCTTAAGCACGCCCATGCCTATCAACCGTAGGAGGCTACTGACTAATTTCACACGGCCATGACACGCCCATGGACTTAAGCCGTGTGCTAATCCTTGATATACTGACTAAATTAACACGATCTGGGCACACGCCCATGTCCAAACCGTGTGTCTTACACGGCATACACACACAGTCGTGGGATTTGCCCGTGGCCTATTATGGTTAATAATACTAAGGTGCAGGGTTAACACGGTCTTGACACACGCCCGTGTGTCCAACCGTGTGGGCACTTACAGGCTATTTACCAAGCCTTTAGCCACCCTAAAATGAAGATCATAACCATACACAATTCAACAATGCAATAACAACCTAATTTTAAGAATGATACTACATGCTTCATTGATCTCAACAAACATACATGCTTAGTCAAATTTGGCCAATCACTTAGCCATATACAAAAGAATAATAAACTTGATAGCCTTTACAAAGGCCCTTCTTAAAACATGTCCACAAAATGAATGTTTCCTATACATGCCATACTTAGTAAAGTAACTTGGCTATACCAAAATAAGAGTTGATAGTGTGTTACGAGCTCTAATTTTAATGATCCATGAGTTAGCTGGGCGGGACTGCATAGAAAGAAAGAATCATAACGTAAGCATAACGCTTAGTAAGTTTGCATGTAACAACTCATAGCATCATCATTGCTTAATATAAACCATTTCACATAAACAATGGTATCCTAAATTTCAGCTAAAGAGCTTACTTACTCATATAAAATCTTACATGTCTCATGACACTTACTATTATCATACTTGTAAGGTAACCATGATACTTGTATCACTTGATCACATTGATCAGTGCACTATAATAACAATAATCATGATATCTACTTTCTCATTCACAACATGAATAATACTCAGCTTCATCTAACTTCATCTTGATACTAACTTTACTTTCTTAGCTTTCTTGCTATCTTCGTTAAGCTTACTCATTTTGCCGATGAATTTCTGTGAATAACCGAGGATACTAAATCTCTTTCCACATAATATGATTTCGAAGCCATATCCTAGACATGGTCTTACATGGGTTATCTCATTTTGGTTTCACGGCCATGTCTTGACATGGACTTATATGAAGTCTTGCTTTTGATAACATACTCAATGCCAAGCTTGCCTTGGACGTACATGATAACTTGCTTGCTAACTTGATCAATGTTGTAACACCCCAAACCTGGCCCATGTGTTTCGACTGGATCTGGCGTGTCACGGCTTGTACATTAAAAACTTTTGCCTTGTTGGTTTTGGAAGTCGTAAGTTAATTAGACATTATTAGAGTAAATAAGTGACATTTTAAAAATAAAATCTTATATTAGTATTATTAAGTATAAATAAACCATGACATAAAATTTATAAGTTGCATAACATTGAAAACTTCTTAGTTGAATAAAAACTAGGGCCTTAAAAAATCCCAAATAAAAATAAAATAAACTTAAAGAAATCCGAAATAATTTGTAGAAATAAAATTTGATGGCCCTCAAGTCGCCTCGGCTCCATGTTCACGATCTATCGCTCACGAAATGTTGGGAAAATAAAAGGTTGAGTCACCAAGACTCGATGTGCAAATCCGAGAACACATAAAAGGCTTGAGGCCCACAAACACATTATGAGCCTTGGCCCGTATACAAGGGTAACAAAATATGCAACATGGCCCATCCCAAACCTATGAGTCCATCCTCTACACACCCCCGTACCAACCATCACACCGTGGGGATTTCTACAATCAACCCTCCATCCGCAACACACCATATCGACAACTGTGCTACCTGTCATAAAGACCGATCACTATGTGACCTATATGGCGAAGCCACCGATCGCTGTGTGACCTTAATAATATATTGATAAATTGTCTTTTGTCATAAATATCGATCACTATGTGACCTATGTGGCAAAGCCACCGATCGCCTCGCGACCTGCTCCCCTTCCGTAAATCAATCAATCCCATCCCATGCATACATGCAAGAATCAGAACATTAAACTATCTAAACAGATCACGTATTTTTACATACTTGATACACAGAGAAGTTTCTATGATTACGCACTGCATCCCTTGCCTAGCCTTTTCGGGTAATACTACTGTTCATCTGACCTCATTTTTCGACTTTTAGCCCATAACATACATATATTTCAGATTAACTAGTGTGATAGAGATCTACACACCTTTTCTGGCTTTTAGCCCATAACATACATATAATATAACAAAGCTTATGTGTCAAGAATCTACACACCTGATTACCGATAAAACGAGGCTTTCTATATAGACGCTATCCTTAGTCGACACAACTGCTATCTGTCTAAGGTGTTGTTCAGAAGTCGGTCCACAACCAATTGGCCAATCTCGAACAGCAGATACTACTCGTTTCTTAAACTTAGGGATTCTTTCTTTTGCTTGATCCATATTTAATTCCATCATAAATCCTTATTAGAGTTTCTATAATAATATTTAATCGTTAATCCTCCTTATAAAGTTAAAATCTTGTATATAATGATGAAATCTAATAAAAATCTAGGAAAATCTTCTTACCTTAAAAATCCCGAAATTGGAGACTTATGAATTTCGGCTTTTAGATCTAGTCGACTAGGCTTCCTTCAAATCCCGACTTGCGCCCATCATAAACCATTAAACTATTAGCTTTCGACTTTTGCCTTTTAAAAAATCGAGAATAGATTATGAGAACTAATCAAAAATCTACTCTTACCTTAACTTAGGAGATTCGGCTAGTACTAGAGAGAGAATTCGACAATGTCAATGGAGGATTTAAATGTCGAAAGTATAGAACAATTTCTCAAATAGGATGATAAAATAAAAACTATAGAGATTTTGGCTTTTTAGAGAAGGAAGAGAATAATGGAGTTTTCAGCTTTTAGAAGAAAGAAGAGAATAATGGAGTTTTCAGCTTTTAGGAGAAAGAAGAGAATAATGGAGTTTTTGGCTTTTAGAAGAAAGAAGAGAATAATGGAGTTTTCGGCTTTTAGAGAAATTGGAGAAAGAAATTTGGAGAAAAGAAGCTAAGGAATTTCGGCACAAAAGGGAGAGGATTTAATGTTAGAAACAAGGAGATAGCCCCCCTATTTATAGGAAATTTGGCAACCCTTTGCCATGTAGTAGATGGTTTCTTTACTCCTCTCAGTGATGGATTCTTGGCCATCACTCTCTTTGTAGTTAAATTCCTAACTTTTCTCTTTTAACTTAATCTACTAGCTCATCTAAAAGAGACTTAATTATCTCTAACTCCTCCCTCCTTTATAAGCATATTATCCACATATTTTAATCATAAAAATCCCTAGATCTTAGCCTTTATCTGCTTATTATCCACATAAAATAAATTCCTTAATAATAGCCTTTATCTACTTATTATCCACATTTTAATCATAAAAATCCCTAAATTTTAGCCTTGTTGCCATCCACTCCACCTAATCCTAATGCCCAAAATTTAGCTAACTTAAATTAAAAGAATTGGGCTCCATGAAACTTAAATTTGGGCCCCTTACTCCTTGTGTGTGGCGTCACCTCCTAAGATTGGGCCACAAGCCCACTTTGGTATTTCAAACATAGATACTACCTTTTAAACCCTATAATGCCCAAACAGATAATTTTAATCAAGGCCTCTGCCTAAGCCTGAGCCCAATTTGGACCCCTAACACTTAAATTAACTCATTCCACATATTCACCCATTAAACGCATAGGCCCAAAAATTTAGGATGTTACAATTCTACCCTCCTTAAAGAAATTTCGTCCTCGAAATTTCCAACTAACTAGTAATCATTCTACTTGAGTCCCACCACTATGCTTTCGTTGCGCACTCTAATTCTAAAGCCAAAATAAACACTTAGTATACTATGGTAGGGTACGCACCATTATTCGCATCTGAAGCGTCTTCGTCCCCTTGTGCTCATTCTACGTATTTGCGTTTATCTGATTAGAAATTTTATGAATCATTATTTCTTTCCACTAATTTATCACGAACAGTCTTATGATTAATAGTTCTAAAAAGTAGTTCTTTCAAATTCATACACACACTATAGTCTCAAGTTCATTCATTCAATCATCAACATTCATGAACTCGCGTTCATTATAGAAAAGTGTTGTGGTTGTCATTGTTATTGTTTTCCACTACCCAGGGATATTTTCGTAATTTTATCCAATAGGGGCATTTTCGTAAATTTTTTTTAAAATGAGGTTCATTGATGATTTTATAAAATAAGGGTATTTTGGTAATTTTGCATTCTCGGGGGTATTTTGGTAATTTTGGAAACTGAGGGTATTTTGGTAATTTTGGAATCTGGGGCATTTCAAAAATTTTGAAATTTAAGGGTATTTCGGTAACTTTGTAATTCGGGGGCATTTCGATAATTTTGAAATTCGAGGGTATTTCGATAATTTTGAAATTTTGGGGTATTTCGGTAATTTTAAAATTCGGGGGTATTTCGATAATTTTTGTGATTTGAGGGTATTGTGGTAATTTTGTGATTCAAGGGTATTTCAGTAATTTTACAAAACAAGGGTAATTTGGTAACTCTACAAATCAGGGCTATTTTGGTCATTTTGCATAACAAGGGTAATTTGGTAATTTTCTTCATAGTTGCGAACATTTTCAAATCAAATGTATTTTTTTTCTGGAAGTGTACAAAACTTAGGGGTTTTGGTTGCAAAATAGAGTGGTTGGTCCCTTTCAGGATTTAATTATAGGTTCAGCCCATGAACAAGTCCTTATAGCTAGAGTGAACAGTCACTACGCACCAGGTAGGATTCCAGAGAAGAGGAGATTAGTCACTTGGACTGCTTAAATACCAAGCTCTTCCGGATCTACTCCTAGACATGCATATGCCTGTTGCCACACCTTAGTCTTGTGACTCGTTTACAGGTTTTGTTTTAGTGAAGTTAAGTCTTATGGAATTGAAGAGTTGTTTGCCTAAGCCTAGATTCCATCAAGTTCTAACCTAGATAGTCTACGTCCCATAAAGCTCATTAAGCCCACATAAATAACACAGCAAGAGTTTAGAATACTTACCGGGGTGGATCGGGTGCCGGTAGACTCGAAGGCCATGTCCTCGAACCAAAAAAATTTCTAAAACATTTTAGACCCATTTCACGATTCGAGTTTTGAACTGGGCTCTAATACCAAAATTGTAACACCCCAAACCCGGCCCATGCGTTTCGACTGGATCTAGCGTGTAACATCTTGTACATTGAAAACTTTTGCCTTGTTGGTTTTGGAAGTCGTAAGTTAATTAGACATTATTAGAGTAAATAAGTGACATTTTAAAAATAAAATCTTATATTAGTATTATTAAGTATAAATAAACCTTGACATAAAATTTATAAGTTGCATAACATTTAAAACTTCTTAGTTGAATAAAAACAAGGGCCTTAAAAAATCCCAAATAAAAATAAAATAAACTTAAAGAAATCCCGAAATAATTTGTAGAAATAAAACTTGATGGTCCCTCGAGTCCGCCTCGGCTCCCATGTTCACGATCTACTGCTCACCTGAAATGTTGGGAAAAATAAAAGGTTGAGCCACCAAGACTCGGTGTGCAAATCTCGAGAACACATAAAAAGGCTTGAGGCCCACAAACACATTATGAGCCTTGGCACGTATACAAGGGTAACAAAATATGCAACATGGCCCATCCCAAACCTATGAGTCCATCCTCTACACACCCCCGTACCAACCATCACACCGTGGGGATTTCTACAATCAACCCTCCATTCGCTACACACCATATCGACAATTTGTCTTTTGTCATATAAAGACCGATCACTATGTGACCTATGTGGCGAAGCCACCGATCGTTGTGTGACCTTAATAATATATCGACAGCTGTGCTGCCTGTCATAAAGACCGATCACTATGTGACCTATGTGGCAAAGCCACCGATCGCGTCGCGACCTGCTCCCCTTCCGTAAATCAATCAATCCCATCCCATGCATACATGCAAGAATCAGAACATTAAACTATCTAAACAGATCACATATTTTTACATACTTAGATACACATAGAGAAGTTTCTATGACTACGTACCTGGCATCCCTTGCCTACCCTTTCTGGGTAATACGACAGTTCATACAGCCTCATTTTTCAGCTTTTAGCCCATAACATACATATATTTCAGATTAACTAGTGTGATAGAGATATACACACCTTTTCTGGCTTTTAGCCCATAACATACATATAATATAACAAAGCTTATGTGTCAAGAATCTACACACGACACCGATAAAACGAGGCTTTCTATATCAACGCTATCCTTAGTCGACACAACCGCTATCCGCCTAAGGTGTTGTTCGAAGTCGCCCACAACCAATTGGCCAATCTCAACAGCAGACATCGCTCGTTTCTTAAACTTAGGATTCTTTCTTTTGCACGATCCATATTTAATTCCATCATAAATCCTTATCGAGTTACTATAATAATATTTAATCGTTAATCCTCCTTATAAAGTTAAAATCTTGTATATAATGATGAAATCTAATAGAAATCTAGGAAAATCTTCTTACCTTAAAAATCCCGAAATTGGAAACTTATGAATTTTGGCTTTTAGATCTAGTCGACTAGGCTTCCTTCAAATCCCGACTTGCCACCCATCATAAACCATAAAACTATTAGCTTTCGCTTTTGCCTTTTCAAAAATCGGAATAGATTATGAGAACTAATCAAAATCTACTCTTACCTTAACTTAGGAGATTCGGCTAGTACTAGAGAGAGAATTGACAATGTCAATGGAGGATTTAAATGCCTAAGTATAGAACAATTTCTCAAATAGGATGAATAAAATAAAAACTATAGATATTTCGGCTTTTTAGAGAAGGAGAGAATAATGGAGTTTTCACTTTTAGAAGAAAGAAGAGAATAATGGAGTTTTCGCTTTTAGGAGAAAGAAGAGAATAATGGAGTTTTGGCTTTTAGAAGAAAGAAGAGAATAATGGAGTTTTCGCTTTTAAAGAAATTGGAGAAAGAAATTTGGAGAAAAGAAGCTAAGGAATTTCGACACAAAAGGAGAGGATTTAATGCCGAAACAAGGAGCTAGCCCCTATTTATAGGAAATTCGCAACCCTTTGCCATGTAGTAGTGGTTTCTTTACTCCTCTCAATGATGGATTCTTGGCCATCACTCTCTTTGTAGTTAAATTCTAACTTTTCTCTTTTAACTTAATCTACTAGCTCATCTAAAAGAGACTTAATTATCTCTAACCCTCCCTCCTTTATCAAAGATATTAACCACATATTTTAATCATAAAAATCCTAGATCTTAGCCTTTATCTCGCTTATTATCCACATAAAATAAATTCCTAAATAATAGCCTTTATCGCTTATTATCCACATATTTTAATCATAAAATTCCTAAATTTTAGCCTTGTTGCCATCCACTCCACCTAATGCTAATGCCCAAAATTTAGCTAACTTAAATTAAAAGAATTGGGCTCTATGAAACTTAAATTTGGGCCCCTTACTCCTTGTGTGTGGCGTCACCTCCTAAGATTGGGCCACAAGCCCACTTTGGTATTTTAAACATAGATACTACCTTTTAAACCTGTAATGCCCAAACAGATAATTTTAACCAAGGCCTCGCTAAGCTCGAGCCCAATTTGGACCCCTAACACTTAAATTAACTCATTCCACATATTCACCCATTAAACGCATAGGCCCAAAAATTTAGGATGTTACAAATGTCAAGCTTGCCTTGGACTTACATGATAACTTGTGTGGTAGATCGAGTATCCTGGGGAAATTCATCTTCAATCGAGACTTGCTTGTACATATTATTGTGATTTCTTGCTTGAACATAACATGATCATTTCATAAAATTATTGTACATTATACTAAGCAAATTAATGATAAAAATTATAAAACTTAGAAATCATACAGACTTACCTCAATATACAAAATGTATGTATATGTGAAATTTAGTCCTCGACTTTCTTCTTGCCTCGGTTTCGATCGGGCTTCATTTTTCTTGATCTATAATCATAAATAGATCATTTAATAACCATGTTGACTAAATTGACTCATAACTCATACTTTGGCAAAATTACTATTTTGCCATTATACTTTCTAATATTTGCACTTTTGCCCCAATTCTCATAAAATGATTTTCATGCAACTTTCTTAAACTTCATGCTCAACTGAATCATTTTCTCTTCTATAACAGTCATCAATTCTCACTATTTCTAATAGGTATGACCAATTTTATAATAGTTACAAAATGGTCCATACTACCATTTTTCATGAAATTCATTAAGGAAAAGATGTTTATCTAACATCAAACTCTCTTAAACTTCCATAAAACATCATTTAACAAGCATGTAATTCAAGGGTAGATTTTTGAACATGCATCTTAGCTCATTTTATAGCTAAAATTAGCTAATTCATATCTACGAACTTCAAAATACGAAGAATATTAAAAAGCGGGCTAAGATGAACTTACTATGAGCTTGAAAAAATGAAGAACCCTAGCTATGGTGTCTCCAAATTTTTGGCAGCCCAAGGAAGAAGATGAGTGGATTTTTCTCATCTTTTTCTCACTTAAAACACTAATTAGGCCAAATGACCAAAATTCCCTTCCTCTTAAAAATTTCTATTTAACCATCTTAAGGCCAATTTTGTCCAAAATTTTATTTTTGGGCAATTTGCTATTTAAGGGCTCATAATTATCATTCTAAAGCTATTTCATGCAAAAAGCTTCTAGAAACTCATATATTGCAACTTTTGCAATTTAGTCCTTTTTGGACCAATTGACCTCAACTTAATAAAATTGCTTTACAAAACTTTCATACTAGCATGCAAACATGGCATAAACCTAGAAAACTCATAATTACACCTCGAGTTCATGGCCTCGCACCACTATCCCGACTAGGCCCTAAATCGGGCTGTTACACGTCTAGTTCATCGATCTGAAGCCTTCGCTACTCATGAGTTATTTCTTTGTTAGCACGAGGTCTAGGATCTGGCTCAGTTGTGTTCTCACATTTATTACTCGATGTCCTAGCTGAGTCAAGAGCTTGAAGAGTGATCGTTTCGTCAGCTGCACAAAGTGTAAGTTCACCTCTACCAACATCAATTCTAGCTTTAGCAGTTGCTAAAAAGGGTCTTCCTAAAATTAAAGGAACATTGTTGTCCTCATCCATGTCTAAAACAACAAAGTCTACTGGAAATATGAATTTATCAATTTTTACTAGTACATCCTCAATTATACCCCTAGGAATTCTGATAGTTTTATCAGCCAATTGAATGCTCATCATAGTTTGTTTGGGTTTCTCGAGACCTAGATGTTTAAACATTTTATAAGGCATAACATTGATACTAGCCCCTAAATCAGCTAAAGCATTATTAATAGATAAACTACCAATTAAGCAAGGAATCATAAAACTCTCTAGATCTTTTAACTTTTGCTGTAGTCTATTTTGTAAGATTGTTGAGCACAACATTTAGCTCCACATGCGACGCCTCGTCTAACTTCCATTTGTTTTTCAAAAGCTCCTTTAAAAATTTTCTTGAATTGGGCATCTGTGAAAGAGCTTAAAGAAATGGTAAGTTAATATGTAATTTCTTTAGAAGTTTAACAAATTTATCGAATTGTTCATTTGTGCGGTCTTTTTCATCGCATTGGGGTATGGTACACGAGGGTGGTTGTAATTACTAGTTTTGGTTGATCATGGCTTATCTCAACCTTACCTTCCTCTACCAAATTCTCTTGCCTCAATTTTGGCTAATCTAACCCTTCACTATCGTGAGTAGTAATGGCATGAAGTTGCTCCTTTGGCTTAGTTTCAGTGTTGCTTGGTAAGCTGCCTTGTGGCCATTCAGATATGAGCTTAGCGAGTTGTCCTAATTGGTTTTCAATCCTTTGAATCGGTGCTTGCTGATTTTTTAGTGTTGTTTCGGCATTTTGGAAATGGGTTTTTGACACCGCGGTAAATTTTGTTCGCATTTCCTCAAGGTTCGGCTTTTTTTCTTGTGGGTAGGGTTGCTACTAAAAGCCTGGAGGGGGTTGTTGTCTCTGATTTCCTTGGCCACCCCATGAAAAGTTTGGGTGATTCCTCCAACCTGGATTGTAAGTGTTACTATAAAGGTTATTTTGAGGTCTAGAGTTGTTACCCATATAGTTCATCTGTTCGTTTTCTATTCCAGGGTTGTAGGGTGGGTATTCTGTATTGTTCGTTCCTCCTCCGTATGTATCACACTACATCACTGGATGTACCTGCGAAGAACCACACAAACTATCAATCTTTTTATTTAACAGTTCTACCTGATTCGATAGCATGGTCACTGCGTTGAGGTTGAAAACACTGGCGACTTTTGTTGGCTTTGTCCTCATAACTTGCCACTGATAGTTATTCAATGCCATCTCTTCTATAAACTCATAAGCCAATTTATGGGTCTTGTTGTTTAGGGTTCCATCTGCGGCTAAATCAATCAACTGCCTAGTTGAAAGGTTCACACCATTATAAAAGGTTTGAACCTGTAGCCACAAAGGTAACCCATGGCGAGGGCATCTTCTTAGTAGATCTTTATATCTCTCACATGCATCGTAGAGTGCTTCTAGATCCATCTGCACAAAAGAAGAAATATCATTCCTCAACTTAACCGTTTTAGCCAGCAGAAAATATTTTAACAAAAATTTTTTGGTCATTTGGTCCAATGTAGTGATTGGTACTGGTGGTAACGAGTTTAACCACTGTTTAGCTTTATTCCTTAATGAAAAGGGAAACAACCGAAGGTGAATGGCATCGTCAGAAATGCCATTAATTTTGAAAGTGTCGCAAAACTCTAGAAAATTTGCCAAGTGATTGTTTGGATCCTCATCCTGCAAACCATCAAACTAAACAAATTGATGAATCATCTGTATAGTATTAGGTTCAGTTCAAAATTATTTGCAGCAATAGTAGGTCTTACAATACTTGAGTCGGTTCCAGTTAAATTAGGTTTAGCATAATCATACATAGTACGAGGAGCAGGATTTTGATTCACTAGATTTGCGGCAACTACAGGAGGTAGTAGATTATTATCAGCCATTTCTTCGGTATTATTAGTTTCGTCTTCTTACTCTTCTTCTATGTATTGTAAGCTTCTCCTTATTTCTCTTTGGTTTTTGCGAGCGATAGCTTCTATATCGCTGTTAAAAAGTAATGGTCCTGACGGGTTTCTTCTAGTCATAAACTAAAATTACCTGCCAGAAGAAAATAAAAGAAAAATTAGAGAAGTAAAAATAAATAAAAAGTAAAATTAAATTGAAATAAAATAAGAATGGCTAAAGTAATAAAAATTAAGTGTTCCTAATAATTTAGTCCCCGAAAACGGCACGAAAAACTTGATGGAGCTTGAAACTAACTATTATTTCGACAAAGGCAAGCGCACCTATCAAACAGTAATATAGTTATGGTGAGTCCAGAATATCGTATCCTCAAGGACTAAAATTACTAGTAATAACTATCTTTTTATTATCTAGCCTAGTAATTGAGGGGATTTATTTTTAATCTAAGATTAACTAACTAAATGACTATGAACGTGACAGAGAGAGAATTGGGAAAATACTTTTGGACAACTTATATGAGATAGGCAATACCTAAGGAAGAATCCACCTAGACTTCACTTATTACTTTTGATTCATATGATTTATTCACATCACTTAATTCGTAGAAATCCCTGATTTATGTTAATATCTCTTTTCAAGACTAAAAACAACTGACTCTAGGTTTATTAATTGAAATATCTTTCTAATTAAAACCCCTATTGTCCCATTAACTCGATCTATGGATTCCCTTATTAGATTTGACTCTAATCCGGCAGATTTTCGTCGCCCTATTTCTAGGGTTGTAATCAACTTCGTTTAATTGTGTTGGTCTTCTCTTAAACAGGGACTTTTGCTCCACTGAATAAGCATATTCGACTTGAATTAATAACCTGAATTATCAAAACAAGAATAAAAACTCACAATTAAGAATAAGAACAAGTATTTATCTTATAAATCAAATAATAATAAGATTCGCCTAGGTTTCATCCCCTTAAGTATCTAAGGGATTAGTTCATACTAATAGAAGGAAACATCATAAAATAGGGAAAACCAAAAAACATAATGAAAACCCAAAAACTTCTAAAGAACTTGATGGGAGATCTTCAGTCTTGATGGAGATCCTTCTCCTAAGCTGTTCCCAATGGTTGTCCTAGAGTATTTTCTACCTCCTATTCGGCGTCTGTTCAATGTCCGTTCAACGTCCCTTTTTAGGTTGCCCCTAGGGCGTTTTGGAGCACCTCTATTGGCCCACAAGTAGCTTATTCAGAATAGAATTCTTCTTTGCTACGGAAGGGACATGCTCGTGTGACACGCCCGTGGTGAACTCCTTCGGCCGTGGTCGATTTTGCTCGCCACACACAGTCGTGTGATCTGCCCGTAGTCGATAGTCCAGGCCGTGTAATTTTTTATGTAGGCCCATTTTGTCCCTTTTTGGCCCGTTTCTCGTTCTTTTTGACTTCCTAAGCTCTCTTAAGTATAAAACATGAAATTAAGGGATTAAGAGCATTGAATTCATCAAATCTAATGAAAATTCATCCAAAAATAAGCCAAGCATGGGGTTAAAATATATGTAAATTATGGTTTATCAATTTTTAAGGCACATTGTCTCGGGAGATGAAATTAGAGTCGACCCGAGTAAGATTTCAGCAATTATTTAATAGAAACAGCCAATTAGTGTAATTGAAGTGAGGAGTTTTCTGGGCCTAGCTGGCTATTATAGGAGTTTTGTCAAGGGGTTCTCTATGATAGCTACTCCAATGACGAGACTATGGCAAAAAGATGTGAAGTTTGATTGGACAGAAAAGTGCCAATGGAGTTTTGAAAAATTAAAGGCGTTGTTGACTAAGGCTCCTATTTTGGTGCAACCTAAGCCAGGAAGAGAATTTTTCGTCTACAGTGGTGCATCCATGAATGGATTGGGTTGTGTACTTATGCAAGAGGGAAAGGTGATTGCATATGCCTCTAGACAATTAAAGCCGCACGAGAAGAATTACCCAACCCATGATTTAGAGCTGGCTGCTATTGTGTTTGCATTAAAGATATGGAGACAACATTTATATGGTGAAAGGTGTCGGATATTCACTGACCATAAGAGCCTAAAATACTTGATGACTCAAAAGGAATTGAATTTGAGACAATGAAGATGGTTAGAGTTGATCAAGGATTATGAGCTAGTGATCGACTATCATCTGGGAAAGGCGAACGTGGTCGTCGATGCTTTGAGTAGAAAATTGTTATTTGTGCTGAGAGCCATGAATACGCGAATGACTTTGGTAGATAATGGTTCTATTCTAGCTGAGTTGATGGCTAGACCATTGTTTCTCCAAGAGATTTGTGAAGTTCAGAAAGGTGACAGCGACTTACAAGCCAAAAGAGTTCTATGTGAGTCAAATATTGAATCAGACTTTCAGGTAACTCCTGACAGATGTTTGACGATTCAAGTTAGAGTCAATGTACCTAGAAATGATGAGCTTATCCGAAAGATTTTTCATGAAGCATATAGTGGATGTTTGTCTGTACATCCAGGCAGCACGAAGATGTATAACGACTTGAGGAAATGGTATTGGTGGCCGAGTATGAAGAAAGACATCTCTGAGTTTGTGTCGAAATGCTTAATTTGTCAACAAGTGAAAGCTGAACACCAAGTACCTTTGGGTCTACTTCAGCCTATTATGGTTCTCAAGTGGAAATGGGACTGTATCACTATGGACTTCGTGACGGGTTACCGTTGTCACCGAGGAGGAAAGTTGCTGTATGGGTTGTAGTCGATAGACTTACGAAGTCAGCCCATTTCATACCAGTACGAGTCGATTACTCTCTTGATAAGTTAGTGAATTTATATATGCCAGAGATAGTAAGACTTCATGGAGTATCGTTGTCGATTATTTCGGATAGAGATTTGAGATTCATGTTATGGTTTTGGAAGAAGTTGCAAGAGGCTTTAGGCACAAAATGGAGTTTTAGTACAGCTTTCCATTCGCAAACCAATGGGTATTCGAAGAGAGTGATACAGATACTTGAAGACATGCTTCGATTTTGCATTTTGAAATTCCAAGGTAATTGGGAAAAATACTTACCGTTGATGGAATTCGCCTACAACAACAGTTTTCAGTCAAGTTTAAAGATGGCGCCTTATGAGGCATTGTACAGGCGTAAGTGCCGAACGCCCTTGTATTGGACAAAACTTAAAGAGAATCAGATTCACGGGGTTGATTTGGTCAGGGAAACTGAAGAGAAAGTAAAGGTGATACGTGAATCAGATAGACAAAAGTCCTATTCGGATTTGAAGAGGAAAGAGATTGAGTTTCAAGTAGGTGATAAGTGTTTTTGAAAGTATCACCATGGAGAAAAGTCCTCAGATTTGGCCAGAAAGGAAAATTGAGTCCACGTTTTATCGGACCTTATGAAGTTATCGAGAGGATAGGACTGGTAGCTTATCGTTTGGCATTACCACCTGAGCTTGAAAAGATTCACGATGTCTTCCACATGTCCATTTTACGCCGATATCGTTCGGACCCTTCACATGTGATAGTACCAACAGAGGTAGAAATTCAACCGAACATGACTTATGGCGAAGAGCCGATTAAAATTTTGGCACAAGAGGTCAAACAGTTGAGAAACAAAAGTATAGCCCTTGTGAAAGTGCTATGGCAAAGACATTGAATAGAAGAGGCTACATGGGACCCCGAGAGCTATGAGAAACCAATATCCCAACCTTTTTATCGGTAAGATTTTTGGGACGAAAATCCTTAAGGGGGAGAATTGTAATAGCCCCATTTAGGGGCTAATCAGAATAGTGGTTTTAGAATCACTAATCCGAGGTCAAAGAAAATTATTTTCATGTTATTTTATGAGTTAGAGCATGATTATATAAGTGCATGAAAATTTTGGTGCTTTAATTTTAACGATTTCATGCTTAATCGCGAAAAAATACTAAATCGCATAAAGTGCAAAAGTTTAAAATTACAAGCTAAGGGTGCCAAATAGCTATGGAATATTAATTGGAAGTATTTAAAGGGCAATTAGCCCCTTAAATTATGGTTGGCCGGCCACAGGGGACAATAGAGGTCAAATTTTGGTCAAATAGGTGGATTAGGTGGACTAATTTGGGATTTTATATTAAAATAAAGAAAGAAAAGATATCATATTTTCTCCTACATCCCTCCACCGAAAATTAGCAGCAAATAGGGGTTTGAAAGCTTCAAAAATTCCAGCACACTCTTCTCTTTACAAGTGTTTTAGTGATCATTTCTTGATAATAATTATACTTTTGAAACCCCTAAAGCTTAAAGAGGGGACTATTTTGTAAAATGGTAAAGAGTTTAGAGTTTTTTCATGAGATTTTTTAAGTAGTTTGCTACATTTTTATGGAAGAAAATGGGTCTTAGTTGTTAGATGAACAACTTTTGTGAAAGGTGTTACCATGAAAACACCTAGAATGATCTTTTTGCAAAGGTTGTAAAATGTGAGGTAAATGTGTGAAATAATGAGTTTTTATGGTTTCCATAAGAGAAATAAATGTTCACCTAGGCTCGTTAAAGGTATAAATTTGATTAGAATTGATTACCGAGCCTAAGGGTAATGTAACAGCTCGATTTTGGGGCCAGTCGGAACAGTGGGTTCGAGACCACTGAATTGAGGTCAAGGAAAATTATTTTTATGTTATTTTATGTGTTGTAGCACAATTATATGGATGCATGAAAATTTTGGTGTTTTAATTTGAGTGATAGCATGCTTAACTGCGAAAAAGGACTAAATCGCATAAAGTGCGAAAGTTCTATTTTATAAGGTAGAGGTACCTAATAGCTATAGAAGGTTATTTGGAGGATTTTAAAGTGAAATTAGGCCATTTACCTAGTGATGGCCGGTCATGTGCATAGGGGAGACAATAGCATTTAATTTTTGGTCAAAATTGGATGAGTTAGGTGAGAAAAGATGAATAAAATAAAGGGAAGAGAAACTATCATCTTTTACTATTCATTCATCTCTTTCTACCGAAAATTGAAGAGGAAATAGGGCATTTGGGAGTTCAAACTTTCAGCCAAGCCATCTCTTTGCTAGTAAGTGATTTAGGTGGTTTTAGTTGATGATTTTTGTGTTTTTAGAGTCCCCAAAGCTTAAGCTAGTTAATAAGGGGAATAATTTGAGATATGGTTGAAAGTCTAGGGACTTTTCATGAGAGTATTTATGTTGTTAGCTAAGTTTTATGGAAGAAAATGAATGTTAGGGAGGTGAGAAACAACTTTTATGAATGGTGTTAGCCTGAAAACACCTAAATATGGCTTAAATGCAAAGATTTAATTTGTGCCATAAATGCATGAAATAGTTGGAATGGTTAGTAGTTGTAAGAGAAATAAATGTTCATCTATGCTTATTTATTTAGGAAATGTGGTGAAAAATGATTCACGAGCTTAGGGGCAAAATTGTAATTTTGCCATGGTATAAGGGCAAAATGGTCATTTTTGCCTAGGTGTAGATTTTGGTGCATTATGATCGTAAAATGTTTTAAATGGATGAATTTTATTGTCATAGATCAAGAAGCACGCGAGATTAACCTTGACTGGGGAAAAGGCAAGGTTACGGAGTAAACTGCAAATCAACACGTTTTGCACCGATGTAAGTTTACGTGTGAATGATGCATTTTATATGCACATTATTGTTGTTAATTAGTGCATAGCATAATTGAGAACAAGTATGATTCAAGTAGATAGAAAGTGGTAGGTATTGAATAACTCTAGTATGAATGATGGAATGGATATGTAAGTTGTTATATCAAACCTTAATGGTGGGCTAAGTGCGATACCACCTTGTTGCTTAATTACAATGGGCTGTGTGCAATACCATCGTCTATTTATCTTTTGGTGGGCTGTGTGCGATACCACCGTAGCTAATTCTTTGGTGGGCTGTGTGCGATACCACTGTAACTAACCTTTTTGGTGGGCTATGTGCGATACCACCCTAGTAAAGACTGATGGTGGGCTAAGTGCGAAACCACAGAGTAATGTGACTATGAGTAATGTACTATGATATAGTGATGCGTTGTATTATATGACCTTGTGATGCTAAGTGTAGGGGAACCGTTAATGAATGTATGCATTATGCTTGTGATGTGGTTGGAATGTGTGAACAGAGGAAGTGAGTAAGCATGATCTTGAATGTAAATTGTTTCATGCATAGTAAATAATGCTATGGGAGTGTTTAATACACGTTAAAATGTTGTAATATTTACATGTAAACTTACTAAGCTTTAAGCTTACTCCCCTTTCATTCCCTTGTTTTATAGAGTTCAAGAGCCGAGCCAGAATACGTCGATAACCAGGAGACCGCCCACACTATCTGCTCACTTTGGTATAATTAGACTTAGTGATTTTGTAAATGGCATGTATAGGGGCTAGACTAGTTAGATTATTTTGTTATTTTGACCAAAGGTGTATTGGCTCTTGCTAAGACATTTATTTTGTAAATTGCCATGAATGTTGGCTCATTTTACTAATTATGAAATTTC
Organism: Gossypium rotundifolium; assembly: GCA_025506655.1. NCBI lineage: Eukaryota > Viridiplantae > Streptophyta > Magnoliopsida > Malvales > Malvaceae > Gossypium > Gossypium rotundifolium. The sequence goes on from CP106724.1 coordinate 107,440,407, forward strand.
AAATTCATCTATGGGAATTCATATAGAAATTATAAGATGTTTATTAGTATGTTGAATGGATTCATGTAGAGTAAGTTATAGGGGTGCAAGGAGCTTTGCAAACAGCCTTGTTCTTGTCCACATGGGTACGCACACGGGCGTGTGTCTAGGCCGTGTGTGACACATGATCAAGCCATGGGCGTGTGCCGAAGCCGTGTGAAGTCTGCACCTTGAAATTGGAATATGAATGGTCACACGGTTGAAGCACACGGGCATGCCCAAGCCGTGGGGATCTAGTCAAAGGTGACCACGGACCAGCCACATGGGCGTGCGTCCAGGCCGTGTGACTCAAGTTAGTGTCGTCCATGGGTGTCAAACACGGGCGTGTGACTAGGCTTAAAGACCGTGTGTGTGTAGTCAGAATTCACCACGGTTGCGAAGCATGGGCGTGTGTGTATCTACACACGGGCGTGTCTAATTTTACACGGGCCTGTGAGTCCTGTATAAAAGAGAAAATTTTTGTAGAATTCGAAAAAGTTCTGGTATAGTCTCGAGTTTTCTCGTGTGTATGAGTGTGGCCTCGTAAGCTAATAATGATGTTGTTAAGGTGTCTAGATAGAGTAGTTGTATGGGCCTAAGCGACGGTCATGAGAATTTTATTAAAGTAACGCTTGAGGACGGTTCCGGTGTAGAACATGGGTAAGGGGCGTTACAGGTAAAATATGTCATTTTGCAAAAGTCTAAGGGAAAAATAGTAATTTTACCAAAGCATGATTATTGAAATGCAATTATTAATGTGATTATTAAATAAGCTAATTTGCTATTACAGATCAAGAAGAACCAAGAATTAACCTCGACCGGGGAAAGAACAAAGTATCGGACTAGATCGACGATCTAGCTTATTTTGAAATCGAGGTAAGTTTGTATGTGATAAATTCAACATTTATGCTAGTATGTTTGAGAATGTTTGATATTTTAATTATATATGATATTCTATGAAATTGAGTATGGGTGTTGAATGAGAAAGATGATAAAAGTTGAGATGTTGAAGTCCCGGTTGAACTATAATGAATGTGAGAATACTATCATCGAGACATGAGATGGATAAGGTCCCGTGTAAGACCATGTCGGGGGCATGGCCTCGGCACCGAATTGAGATCCCGTATAAGACCATATCTAGGATATGGATTCGGTATTGAATATGAGAACCGTATAAGACCATATCCGGGATATGGCATCGGCACTCACAGATGACCCCATGTAAGACCACATCTGGGATGTGGCATTGGTTTCATGTTTATGTTAATGACGATGAATATGCGTCTTTGAGTATCCCTAGTGATTTAATGGGATAAATAGATAAGCTTGGAAATAGAAATGAGATTAATACTAAAGCCATGTGATTGAGTGAACACAGGTAATGCCCAAAGTTGGGGATGAATTTTTTTAAAGCCTAAAGTTGTATGTGCAAGCCAGTTAAGTCCGGTAATGCCTCGTACCCAGTTTCGGAGTGAAATACGGGTAAGGGGTGTTACAGGTAATGTATGGAAATTTTTGTTAATTATTTACAAGCGACTTACTAAGCTCTATGCTTACTCCCTCTCTTTTCCATTTTTTTATAGTGCTGCCAAGCTAGCTCAGGGATCAACAGACGTCGGAGGCATCGATCACAATATCAATCTAAACATTTGGTATAGTTATATTTATCATTTTGAGTATGGCATGTATAGGGACTGGGTATTTTGTTAAGTGTCATATTGTTTTTGCCAAATGTGTTGGCTTGTCTTGAAGATGAGTTCATTTTGTATAAGGCCATGGATGATGGCTAATATTTGTTGTTGATTTATGCAAATGATGATGTTTTTCATGAGTGATCAAATTGCATGATTAGATTGATAAGCATGTGAATAGAGTATAGTGGCCTTGATGTGTGTATGTCTTGATGTGGCTTATATTGGTGCAAGTAAGGGTGGCAAAAGGGCTTGGTAAATAGCCTTGTTTTTGTCCATATCGGTAGACACACAGGCGTATGTCTAGGCCGTGTGTGACACACGGTCTGCCCCATGGGCATGTAGTCCGGCCATGTGTCCCTCTGCACCCTAAGTTGGCAAAACAAAATGCCCAGTAGTAACCACACAGGCTAAGACACGGACGTGTGTCTCAACCGTGTGGAAGACACGGCCATAGGACAAGGGCATGTGCCCAGGCCGTGTGAAGTCTGCACCTTAAATGGGAAATTAAATTCGCCACACAACCTAGCACACGAGCGTGTGCCTTAGTCGTGCGACCCTAAAATGTTGCTGACGTCAAAAACAGAATGTTAAGGTTTTAACACACTGGCTGATACACGGGCGTGTCATGGCCATGTGAGGGACACAGGCCATGAACACGGGCATGTACCAGGCCGTATGACATCCTGAATTCTCGCAAAGCACAAGTCAGGCTCGCGCACGGGCTAAGGACATGGCCATGCCAACCACACAGCCGTGCCCCAAGTCCACACGGGCGTGTGCCCCTATTTTTAGTGAAATTTTTCTAAAGTTTTCTAAAGAACTCGGTTTGATCCTGAACCATTTCTAAAGTGTGTTTTGGGCCTCGTAGGCTCATATTAAGTATTTTAAAACAAATTCTGAAAAGTTTTAAATTTGAACAAACTTTTATAACCTGGAAATGTACACTAGTATGTTCTTTAGTAAGGTAACGCCTCAAACCCTATACCGGCGTTGGTTACGGGTAAAGGGTGTTACAAATTGTGGTCATGTGGGACATGCAAAATTAGGCTATGGGGGAGACACAGCCGTGTGGAGGGTTCTTGGCCATGTGAGAATCGAAATATCCTAGGGTTTCAAAAGGACATGGTCATGTGGTCCATGCACCCGTGTGTGTCACATCCCGAAAACTAGGTTAGTAGAATTGGGCAATAGATTATGGGTTGAGAGAAAAATTAGATTTTGTGTCATAAGAATTAAAATAGGATAAAATAAATAATTAAATTAAATTAAATACTTATGGTATTAATAATCAAGGCATTAATAAAAATAAAATAATAATAATAATAGAGACTAATTTGGGAGTAGTAGTTAAAGTAAAGGTTAAATGTGTAAATTAAAAAATTAGTGGTTAAAAGAAGAGCTATTAGAACAAGGGAGAATAGGGGAGGACTTACAGGGAAAATAACCCATTTTTAAAAATGGTTAGTTGGTTATAAAAAGCAACTGTCGTCCCATCTTTTTCTCCGTCTCTTTTCATTTTAAAATTTTGTTAGATCTCGGATTGAAAGTTTTCTCTCAAATTTTCTTCGTCTCTTATATTTTCTTGGCATCCAAACAGTCTCTATTCTTTCAATTTTGCAAGAAAATCACTCTTTCTTCTCCAATTTCTCACCTAAACTTAGTTCATTTTTGCTCAATTGGTACAAATTCGTGGAGATTTTCGAGTTAAAGATAAATCTATTAGTTTCTTATGTATTAAATTTTTATTATGTGTTTTTAATTTGAATTTTCATAGATCTAAGCAAAAAAATTAAAGATCCATGACTTTAAAGCTATCTTTTGCAAAAAAAAAAAAAAAAAAAGTGAATCTCATAATAAAGAGCTAAGAAATATTTTTAAAATGATTTGTAGTACATTTTGATGAGATTAAGAGGTTTGCAAATTCAATTTATCAAAATCTTTAAGTAATTGCATGAATTAAATGATTTTCTTTTGAGAATAAGGATGAACAATATCTTTTCGAAAAAAAATTAATTACAGAAATTGAGTAAAGTTAGAGATCTAGATTTATAATTAGGTACAAGTTAGGGGGTTAGGAGGTAGAAATTAAAGATTTAATTAAGCTAGAAATAAGAAATTAAGCGAAATAGACTGTACAAAATAAGTTGAATAAGTTTGTGTGAGTAGAGAGTCCTTGTATGAACATAAAGAGAGAGAAACTAGATTATTTTTGAATGCTTAGTAATATGTATATTTTTGTCGAAGCTAAAAATGTTGGTGGAGCCTCAATAAACCGGGATAAAGGCAAGCGAAAAGTTGTCTAGTTCGACTAGCTGTGGTGAGTTATAGGTGAGTGCATTTGTATATTGTGTTTTAGCATGAATTACGAGATCTAGAGAGCCAAAGTAAGACTTGCGAACCCCACTTATGGTATGTATGTATGGTCTTGTTATATATATTATAAATATACGCGTGAATTTAGTGTTATACATGTGTGAATTTTATTATATAATATATATCTATGCGTTTATAGGGTTTTGTTATATAGTATATGTATATATGCAAATTTGACGAGACAGGGAGTTTTAAATATGTATATATATATGAAATAATTAAACTTTATATATATATATATATATATATATATATATGCGTAGTTTTAAGGAGTATTGTTTCATATAATATATACGTATAGGGTTGTATTATATATAATATATAGGCATGGGTGGTTATACATATGATATATATTATGTGTGTGGGCTTTATTGTATGTACAGTATATTTATACGTATGGGCTTTATTATATATATAATATATACGTGGTTTTTGGTGTTATATATAAAATATAATATACATATGCATGGTTCTATTGTATGCAGTATATATAATTATGGGTATGGTTTTATATGATATATAAATTATGGGGCTTTTAATGTATGCTTAAAATTAGAAGTGACAAAGGTCACTAAATAAATATGTATATATATATATATATATATATATATATATATTCGTATATAATTTTGTAATATTTACTGAATAGATATAAGAATAAATAATATAATGTGGACTTTTATAACGTGAAAATTTTATCGATAATGCATATTTGTGCATGCATGAACCCATAAGTGAATTATGATATTTATGATATTGCGAGTTTTGATTAGTGCAAAATTATATTATCGTGAAATGCTAAGTGCAAGCTCAACTGTAGTGCGAGCTAATTATATTTGTGTATTGTGTTATATTGTGAACTGTGTTAATTGGTGAATTATATTATTATGGCAAACTATATTAATTTTCCAGATTGTGTATCGTGAGATTTTGAGTTGTATTGTATGTAAACTAAGCTATTGCGTGCCCTATGCTAAATAAAATATGCGAACAATGTTTTATGTGAGCTATGTTATGAATGATATGTGAATTATGATTATGAGTGCAATATATGTTGCATGGAAGTTACATTATTTGCGAACCATGCTCTATTGTGAATTGTGAATTGTGTTATATTGTGTGAGCTCTGCTTAATTGTGAGCTCTATTATACTGAATATTGTGAATGTGTTAAAAGATATATGTTGGCATTATGACTTTATGGAACCATTAGATACAGTTGGCATGCCATGGATTATGAGTACTCACCCCTTTTTATTATGTGTTGGGCATTGTGGCTCGAAGATAATGTTGGAGAGACAAGGGAATTTCGGGCATAGCTCCATTCACCATAGATAGCGTGGTGTGTTTGGAGAGTGTGGGCATAGCTACACTTACATGGAGATAGCATACGACTTTATGAGTCATGTCGTGTGTTTTGAAGATCCATTTATCTAATGAGTATATAATTTGACTATGTTTCATCTTCACGAATTGACAATATCTCACTATGTTGTTAATGAAAATTGTGTTATATGTGAATTGTTCAAGTATGTTCAAATCCTAACATGTCTAGTGTTTATATATTTGTGTTGTATGCATGTGTACTCACTGAGCTTTCCCAAGCTCACCCCTTTAATTTACCTTGCAGATACATAGTTCCTAGGTTAGCGAAGAGGGTGGCAAATCGATGATCCATTGCAAGGCATTTTCTTTGAGTATGTGTGTTGAGCTTTTAAGCTCTGAAGTGAAGGAAATGTGGGTTGTTCCAAGGATTTAGTACTAGAATTAGGCTTAAACTTTTCAAATAAAATTTTTAACGGGTTGTAAAGCAGACATTATGGACTGTATGTTTTTTTTTGGGATTTTTTAATGTTATAATTGCTTGCTTGATTGCTAGTTTAGATGGTTTTAATTACTTGCCTAATGTGATGATAATTAAATGAACTAATAAAGTTTTGCAACTAAAGGGGACCGTTGAGTATTAAAGTACACCTTGTACCTTTTGATTGTGTGAATGAAATGATTAATTTAGAAAAGCATGCACTTAGGTCTAACTTCCTATATGAAATATTCTGCAATTGTGTGGTTTGTATGGTTGGTTGGTTTGGTTCGTAAAGTTTTAAACGAAAAGTCACATCGATGGCTAATGTCATGTTCCAAATTTGGGTCAGACAATCACGATTGGGTTTGGGGCATCACAGTGTGGCCCTAATCCGAGGCATAGTTTGCCATTCATTTGCAAAAAACTCAAACCTTTCATCGGGATCTCGAGTGACGCCCCTCACGTTCAAATTTGGTCTGATGCACCTGTAACCGATCCTTCAAATGACATTTATACATGTGTTAAGGTTTGTTTTCAAGATTTATCAAGATTGTCGGGAGTTTCAGCAAGAAACCGTAAAAGATTGATTAATCGAATGAAAGATTGGTATCGGGACAATGATATTATGAACTACGAAATTCGATAGACGAAACAGAGGCACTTACTGATTCTTGGTAAAGTTAGAGATTCAATATACGGTGATTTGCTAATTCGATAAAAACATGATGGAGTGGAAGATGATTTGATTCGAGAATAAAATAATTATCAACAATGGAGAAAAATATTTCATGCAAAGAAGAGAATGAACAAGAGAGATGAGAAAAATAGGGGAAATGAAATAAAATTTCTGTTTTGGTTTGGAAAAAGAAATAAGAATTCAAGCACTATTATGAAAAGGGCTAAATACTTACGGTTTCAAAGCTCTAAGGGGTTGCAAGATAATTTCCCCTGGTTGCTGAAAATAAAAGGGAAATGGGGAAGAATGGTGCGGCTCAAAGAAATGGGGAAGAATGGTGGGCTAAATACTACTGTTCATTCTTGTTAAGTTTTCCCTCTAATTTATATTTATTTTAGAGTGACTTTCATCCTAATTTACTGAAAATGAAAAGAAAATAAGTGGAAAAGGAGTGGAAAGAAACTAAGACCTCTAAAGAGTACACTAACTACTTAACCTTCAGGTCTAGGTCATTATTTGGTTATTTTTTTCAATTAACTCTATTTATTTTGGGGCGTTACACTTTTGGTCATTGTTAATTTTGAAAATGTGCAAATTAGCTTCTCTCAACAAAAATTAAAAAAATATCCAAAGTAATTTTCTAAAATTCTAAAGAATTTTAAAATCAAAATATTTATAAAATTCCAAATTTTTTTTAATTCTAAAGAATATCTAAAGAAAGTTAAAATTTTAAAATTTTATAAAATAATAATTTTAGGTCCTAAATAAGTTAATTAATGATTCAAGTTTATCATACTAAAATATTTTCTTCTTCTTTTTTCTTATTTTGCTTTAAAAAATTTTAAAATATAGATGATTTCAAATTAATGTGCTCTAATATAGAATTAACTATATTGTAACAAGATTTTAATTTGACATGTTTAAATTTTTTAATTTAGCTCGTACAATTTCACTCGAGACTTGAATTTTATTTCACTCGACTCGATTCGAAAAAAAATTCAAACCGAGTTAAGATAATAAAATAGGAGTCATCAACTCAATTAACTCGAATTTTTTTCACTTGATTCAACTTGATTCGACCGAACGCTCACCCCTAAGTTTCGTCAAAGCCACTGACACCGTTAATTTTGTGTTCACATGGCATATGACATAGTGGATATTGTGGCAAATTGATACAAGAAAATTTACATGGCATATTATAGATTTTTTTTGTTTTCATATCTATAATGAGCTTGAACAAATGAATGTTTAATTGCATTTGTATTTAGACATCTATTTTGTGTAGATTCATTATGGACATACATTTTAATAATTTTATATTTTTATAAATTCAAAACAATAATAATGTGAAACCCGATATTTTATTAAAATTCTAGATTAGAAATTATTAATTATTAATTTTTAGATATTTTTGAATTTTTATGGTAAACACTAAACCTAAGATATAAAATTTATAATATTTTTATAATTTAAAAATGTAAACTTATAAAAAAATTTAAAAAATATATACAATTTTTTTTTCTAAAATAATTTTTTATAATATTATTTTTTGAAATTATAAAACATATATAATTACTAAAAATGTATGCCTGTTGAAGTCTTTTTTTTCATGTCCCTTTGAGGGGAATATTGGGGGTATTTATACATACTCCTATTGTTACTATTATAGCTCATAACTGGACCCACCATTTTGTCTTGACCTTGGAGCCTCCGATGTTGACATTCCCTACCTCTAGTGTTAACATTTTATACGCACCCCCTAGCTTGTTGAACGCGTGCCTACATAACACGCAGTCCTTTCTGATCCTGGGGTTGACATCTTCAACGAGCTCCGTACCCATTGGTCACTAGTCCATATTACTTGTAGGCCTCACCATCCTTCCTGTGAGACCCCATCTTACGAATTGTGCCCTCGAACTCTTCTTGCAGGTGGTCTTGGCGAGTACGCCTCTTTCAAGTTGGGTCCATCCAGGTCAAGGGTCGGAGACCCGAATCCTTTTAGGACATCTGGGTTGGTGATTACAGATATATATAACAAACTAGACCCTTAACACGAAGAACTTGGAAGACCAGTGGGCAATAGATGCCTTCATCATGGGAGAACAAAATGACCATGTACAGTACTTATTTGCAGACAACAGGCCGTAGAGCCTAGCTAACCTATAAGAGCGAGCCCATAAGTTCGCAAAGGAAAAAAAGATTAAGAGAGCATCACAAGCTAATTTTCAAAGAGAAGATCGATTACCTAGAAATAGAGACGGATTACGCAACAGACAGGCTCCCATCAATGAGTCCTTACAGGTTAATATTGACAGGTTGCAGAGAACCCTGTCCCAAGCGACACATTCAGAAACTCTCAGAGGTCCCAACAATAGCACGTAAGACATTATCCCCCACAGGGGAAGTTTGAAGCCTACACCCCCTAAATGCAATGCAAACTTACATCCTCAGCTAGGTGAAGAGCTTGGGCATCCTTCCCAAGCCGCCCCCGATGTGTACTACCGGTAGAAGCATGAACTTCAGGGACCAGTGTGTCTTTCACAATGATATGGGGCTCAAAATGGAAGACTGCTTCACACTAAAAGATGCCATAGAAGAAGCAGTACGGAATGGCAAACTCGTTGAGTTCGTAAATTAGGGAGGCCTACAGCAAGGCTAGAGCTCATAGGGTTCAAACCCCAAAGGCAAACAGAGGGTGCGAGGCACCATTTATGTTATCGTAGGCACCGACGATGAATAGGTGCATTCAAACACAAAAAGCCGAGCGTACAAGAGGGGTGTAATGTTGTAACGCCCCATAACTAGCCTAGACGTTATGGCCGAATTCGGAAGTGTCACATGAAATAGGTTGAATAACCATTTTCGTTAAGTTAAAACCTTCCCAGTTCATTAGTCTTTAGTGATATTATTGTTTTCAGAGCTTTTAACATTTAGAGATAAAACGTGTTTGTAGCAGAAGCTTGTAAAAATGTTGCATCCAGAAAATCCGCTCAAGATTTTAGAAAACCATCACCATTTTAAATAAGTAAAAACCAAAAACCCCAAACCAACGACCAAAATTTTAAAAGAGTCCAGAGTCCCAGAAAATACGACTTCAATGCCAAAACTTAATAACCTAAAAACAAAATAAAATAGTAAAATGGGTTGTCACCGTCGAGTCCTCCGCTACGCCGATCCGCCTAAGACTGTGGGTTACCTGTACAGACAAACAAAAAGGGTGAGTTTACTTAAACTCAGTGTGTAACCCAACAGAATTAAGCATATATACATAAAGAATATCACAAATCAGACAGATTCACAATCGGGCCTAAGCCCATGTCAGATACAAATACAGTTATAGATATGCAATTCAGATAATAGATTCCTACCCCATCCTCTACACACCATCCCCGACCATCCCTACACACCATGTAAGGTTTAAAACACCCACCCAGCCCTACACACCATGCTGTACCGATGCGGTACATGTCAGATATAATGCAACTGTGCTGCCAGATATTAGGCATAATCTTCCCTTCAGAACACTTCCTCCAATATATATCATCCCACTCAGATCACAGTAACAGAACATGCATACGAAATTAACAAATAAGTCATGCTTAACATGCTTTCAATAACAGATAATAGATCAAAAACATAGGCATGTACATAACAGTACATCATTCTAACAGAACACACAGTTTTAGGGTTTAGTAAGCCTTTACCGACCCCACAATAGGCCTACAGTCAATTAGGACGACCCATACAACCCTACAGAAAATTTCAGTACAATGGGCCCACACGCCCGTGTGGCCCATACACCCAGATTGGCCTAGCCCGTGTCGATTACACGGCCTGGTCCAGTTATCACACGCCAGTGTAGCGTGCCCGTGTAGGCCCACATGCCCATATGGCCCACACGGCCACACTCTAGCCATCACACGGTAATGTCTTGCGTACGGCCTGGCCTTCGTCGACCACATGGCCATGTCCTCGCACACGGCCGTGTAGCGTCGACAGTGGGGTTTTTTAACTTTTCTCTAACCTCATTTTTTTATGTTCCAGGTACACACCTGGTATCGATTTGATGCGAGAATGCTCCCGAGACCACCATAACCTAAAATCATCCAAAAGACTCTGAATTAATCGCTTAAAACGATAAACTAAACCAACCCAGGCGAATTATTCAGCAAATTGGAAACCCAAACCTTACTTTCAACCGAACAACGGTAACTTCCACACAACTAAGTCCTCGACGAACGATTTTGAACGTCTGAATCTTCTCCTAATAGAGAACAAGTACAAAATCTCCATTAAAACACTAACCACAAAACTTTAAGATAACGGCAAAATAGTTACTTACCGAACGAGCATAAACAAACATTGAATAAAAAGGGAGGCAATTGGAAAATCGGAAAGGAGAGGGGAAAACAAGAAAGAATTTGGCATAGTAAGAAGAAAACGGGACATCAAAACTGGAAGAATTTTAGCGATTTTGAAAAAATAAAATAAAATAAACAACAATTATCCCTAAATCCCTCAATTTACTCCACTAATACCACTATTAACCACTACTCAGACTTTTCGTTCTACCAAACCTCTACAAGCCAATAGAACAAAAATATTAGCAATCACGCTTGTACAAGGATTCAAACACAAGACTTCCAGCATACCCACACTCCACCTAACCACCAGACCAGCAGGCCCATTCTGATATGTTTCTATAATAATTAAATATAAGCCTACTCCCCAAACACAAGACTTAGACTAGGAAAATATCAAAATTTGCCAAAGGTAGGGCTTGAACTTGAGACCTCTCACATACACCCAGAACACTTAACCACTGAAGCAGATACACAATTATGTCAAAATTTCACAGAAATAAAGATAAAAATTTTGGGGCATTACAACTCCACCCCCTAAAAGAAATTTCGACCTCGAAATTTACCTGATCAAAATAGATGAGGATATTACTGACGCATCGAATCCTCAGGTTCCCACGTAGCCTCCTTAGTGCTATGATTCTGCCACAGAACCTTCACTAATAGAATAGACTTCCTCCTCAGAACCTTAACATTGTGATCCAAAATCTAAACTGGCTCCTCCTCGAAAGTCAAGTCTGGTCTAACCTTGACTTCCTTAACAGAGATAATATAGGAAGGATCAGACTGGTACTGCCTCAACATCGACACATGAAAGACGTCGTGGATATGGTCCAACTCTAGAGGTAGCTCCAATCGATAAGCAACCGATCCCACTCGTTTTAGAATCTAATACGGCCCAATAAATCTAGGGCTTAACTTGCCCTTACGACCGAACCTCAGTATCTTTTTCCATGGAGAAACCTTAAGAAACATGAAGTCCTCTATAGAATACTCAATCTCACGTCTCTTCAAGTCTGCATCTGATTTTTATATGTCAGAAGCCATTTTTAAACGATCCTGAACCAGTCGAACCTTATCCTCAGTTTCAAAAACCAACTCAGGACCCAAAACTTGTCGTTCGCCTAACTCGTCGTTTGCCCAACTCAATCCAACACAATAGAGTACGACACTTACGACCTTACAGAGCCTTGTAAGATGTCATCTGAATACTAGACTAAAAACTATTATTATAGGTGAACTCAGCTAGCGGCAGGTAATCCTCCCAACTACCTCGGAAATTAATCACGCAACTCCAAAGCATATCCTTCAGTATCTAAATCACTCTCTCAGATTGACCATCAGTCTGAGGATGGAACATAGTACTGAAGTCCAGTCTCGAACCCTAAGCCTTATGTAATCTCTTCCAGAACTGAGACGTGAAACGAGGATCTCTGTCAGAAATAATTGACACAGGTACCCCATGCAGTCTAACTATCTTAGAAATATACAACTTTGCTAGCTTCGACGGAGAATAATCAGTTCGAACTGGAATAAAGTGAGCAGACTTGGTAAATCGATCCACAATGATCCAAACAGAATCCTTCTTAGTAGGTTTCAAGGGCAACCCATTAACAAAGTCCATAGTCACTCGTTCCCATTTCCACAAGGGAATCTTGACTGGCTGTAGCAAACCCGAAGGTAACTAGTGCTCAGCCTTAACTTGCTGGCACGTTAGACATCAAGCCATAAAGTTAGTAACCTCACGCTTCAAACCTGGCCACCAGTATAACTCACAAAGGTCGCGATACATCTTATTATCTCTAGGATGCGTAGCATAAGGGCTACTATGCGCCTCCTTAGAATAGACTACCTCAGATCATAGTTATTTGGCATACAAATCCATCCTCGAAAACACAACACACCTGTTTAACCCAAAATCAGTAGTACTATTCTCAATTTGTCGAAACCTCAAGCTCAAAGATTCATCCCCTAACTGCTTATCCCGAATGTGCTCAATCCAAGTCGGCTTAACTTGCAAATTAGCCAATAAACTCCCATCATCGAATAGACTAAGGCATACAAATATCGCCCTCAAATCAGATATCGCTCTTCGGCTTAAAGCGTCGGCCACCACAATGGCCTTACCAGGATGATACTCGATGGTGCAATCATAATTCTTGAACAAATCAATCCATCGACGCTGTCTAATATACCTCTTACCATACAGACACTACCTCCAAATTTTAAATGCGAACACCACAGTGGTCAACTTAAGATCATGCGTCAGATAGTTCCCTTTGTGTGTCTTAAGCTGACAGGATGCATAAGCCATAACCTTACCATCCTGCATCAGAATGCAACCCAAACCAATGTGCGACGCATCACTATATACCACAAACTTCTTCTTAGATTCAGGCTGTATTAGAATAGGAGCCTGAGTCAGAACAGACTTGAGTTTCTCAAAGCTCTCTTGTTGTGCATCACCCAAAAAAAAGGGACACCCTTACGTACAAGCTTAGTTAGTGGAGCTACAATCAGAGAGAACCCCTCGACAAATCAATAATAATACCCAGAAAACTACAGATCTCAGATACATTCTTAGGTTGTTTCCAATCCAGCACAGCCTCAATCTTTTGAGGATCAACACGAATCCCCTCAGTAGAAACCACATGCCCAGAAAAGTTACTTCACAAAGCCATAACTCACACTTGCTTAGCTTAGAGTAAAGTTGCTTCTCACGCAGAGTCTGAAGCACTACTGTAAGATGCTCATCATGCTCATCTTCAGTCTTAGAGTAAACCAGAATGTCGTTGATGAAGACCACGACAAACTAATCCAGATAGGGCTGGAATACTTTATTCATTAGATCCATAAATGCGGCTGGTGTATTCGTCAACCCGAAAGGCATAACTAGGAACTCGTAATGCCCATACCGAGTCCTAAATGTCGTCTTATGTACATCCACCTCCTTAACCCCCAACTGATGATACCCTGAATGGAGATCAATCTTAGAGAACACAGAAGCCCCTTAGAACTGATCAAATAAGTCGTTGATCCACGGAAGTGGATATTTGTTCTTAATGGTCAGCTTGTTCAACTATCGATAATCTATATACATCCTCATGGTCTCATCATTCTTCTTAATGAACAGAACTGGTGCTCCGCACAGAGACACACTTGGACGAATGAAACCACGGTCCAACAACTCTTGCAATTGAGCCTTAAGCTTTGAAAGCTCTTTCGGTGCCATTCGATAGGGAGCAATAGACACTAGAGCTGTACCCGAAAAAAGCTTGATACCAAATTTCACTTCTCAATTTGAAAGATATCCCGGTAACTCCTCAGGGAAGACGTCCGGAAAGTCCTTTACTATTCTAATATTCTCAACAGAAGAGTCCCAAGAATCCAAAACACTTACATAGGCCAAGTACGCCTCACAACCTTTCCGAACAAGTTTTTCAGCTACCAATGTGGAGCTCACATACGACAGATAGTCTCGACACTCACCAATCACAACCACCTCTACATCATCCTTAGTCCTTAGAACAACCCTCTTAGAAGTGCAGTTTAAACTAACTCGATGCTCCACCAACCAGTCTATACCCAAAATCAGGTCGAACTCCCCAAAATGAAGCTCCTTAAATTAGCCAAAAATATCTCCCATTGCACCTCTAACGGAACATCCTTATACAGTTTATTAATCCAAACAGAATGTCCCAACGGACTTATCACAGTAACCTCACTATAAGTACTCTCAACTAATAACCCCGAATTTTTGAAAACAAAATAGACTATATAGGAATGAGTGGATCCTATGTCTATCAGAGTAAAGTAAGGTACATTAAATATAAGAAACATACCGATGATGACGTTAAGAGCATTTCTGTCCTCTCGACAATGTGCAGCATAAACCAAAGCAGGTTGTCTTACCTCAGTCTGACCAGCACCTCTGTCCGATGCTCTTTGTCCTCTACCAATACCATTACCACCCCTAGCCTATCCACGGCCTCTAGGCGGCTACTGAACTACTCTCTAAGGCTATACAGTACCTAGAGCTAGAGCTTGCATTTGATTTGTACATTATGGATACTCCCTAATACGGTGTTTAAGAGACCCACACCTCAAGCATGCCCCATTCCTCCTCCAACACTCACCTAGATGGCGCTTCCCATAGTCACTTCATGGCTGTAACCCAGTAGGAACAACAGAAATAACAGGGGCCCCCACTCTAATTAGCCCATCAAATCTAGCCTTTTTCTTAGGCCTCTGCACAGAACTTGAGGGATCTGATTCCCTCTTGTTCTTACCTCTCTCTGTCTCTGTTTTGGCGCTCCACGCGCTTAACATCCTCAGCAATCTTAGCTTTCTCCACTAGAACAGCAAACTCTCACTCCTTCTGTGGAGCAATCAGAACCATCAGATTATCCCTCAGTCCATCCTCAAAGTGAATACACCTCTCATAGTCTGATGCCACCATACCTCGAGCATAGCAGCTCTGCATCAGAAATTCGACCTCATACTCAGCCACAGATCGATCACCTTGCGTGAGATTCAAAAACTCACGTCTGCGAGCATCAACGTAGCTGGCTCCCATATATTTGCTCTAAAATGTAGTCTTAAAGAACTCCAAAGTTAGACGGTTAGGTTGAGTGCCCTCCTTAACAGTCAACCACTACTAATATGCTTCGTCACGAAGCAAAAAGACTGCACCTTTCAATTTCTGCTCAGGGGTATAGTCCAGATCATCCATAATCCTCTCTGTGGCCTCCAACTAGTACTCAGCTACATTAGAGGCGACTCCCGTGACACCCTTCAATAACAAAGCTCCATTGGACCGAAGTCGCTCAATTACCGACCCTCGGACCCCAGATCCAGAATTGGGCCCAACTACCCTCTCCAATATCATTAGCATGGCTTGAGATAGTGCATCGTCCCCAGCCGATTGACTGTAAGACGTAGCCTCTGTAACAGGTGACACCGGTGTCCTACTAGTGTCCAGATTCGGCATGCTACCCGGACATGAGGACTCAGCTTGAGCCCTCCTATGGCCTCTACCTCGGCCTCGAGTACCACGTCCACGGATACCTCGTGCGCATGCTAATTTGAATTTATCTACATTAAGAATTTTATGCATCAGTTTCAGTATTTATTAATAGATATTTTATGTAATAAATATCAGATGTTCAGTAATGTTTTCGAGAGTTTCAATCTTTATTCGTTTCACTACAATTTCAGATGGTACTAACTATAGTATTTCAGAATAGTTTAACTAAGTATAGAAATACTTATAGGATCAGCGCCGGAGATTCGGTGAACCACATTCTTAATCAAAGTGTTTAAAATCATTTGAAAAGCTATTCTTTAAAACATATTTTGGAGCCCAAAATTCATAGTCGAGTTTTACGACCTAGCTCGATACCATTAAATGAAATACCTCATACCCGGCCTAGACTTTATGGCCAAATCCAGAAGTGTCACATGAAATAGGTTGAAAAATTATTGTTGTTAAGTTAAAACCTTCCAAGTTTATTAGTCTTTAGTGATATTATTATTTTCAGATCTTTTAAAAAATTAAAGATAAAACGTGTTTGTAGCAGAAGCTTGTAAAAACGTTGCGTCTAGAAAATTCATTCAAGATTTCAGAAAACCATCACCGTTTTAAATAAGTAAAAACTGAAAACCCCAAACCAACGTCTAAAATTTTAAAAGAGTCCAGAGTCCCAGAAAATACAACTTCAATGCCAAAACTTAATAACCCAAAAATAAAATAAAACAGTAAAATGGGTGGTCACCGTCGAGTCCTATGCTGCACCGATCTGCCTAAGACTGTGGGTTACCTGTACAGACAAATAGAAAAGGGGTGAGTTTACGTAAACTCAATATGTAACCCAGCAGAATTAAGAATGTATACATAAAGAATATCACAAATCAGACAGATTCACGATCGAGCCTGAGCTCATGTCAGATACAAATACAGTTATGGATATGTAATTCAGATACCAGATTCCTACCCCTATCCTCCATACACCATCTTTGACCATCCCTACACACCATATGGGGTTTAAAACACCTATTCAACCCTACACACGAAGCTGTACCAATGCAGCACATGTCAGATATAATGCAGCTGTGCTTCCAAATATTAGGCATAATCTTCCTTTCAAAACACTTCCTCCAATATATATTATCCCACCCCGATAACAGTACTAGAACATGCATGCGAAATTAATAAATAAGTCATACTTAACATGCTTTCATAAACAGATAACAGATAAACAAACATAGGCATACTCATAATAGTACATCAGTCTAACAAAACACATAATTTTAGGGTTTAGTAAGCCTTTACCGACCCCATGATAGGCCCACAGTCGATTAGGACGACCCGTGCAACCCTACAAAAAATTTCAGTAAAATGGGCCCATATGCCCAGATTGGCCTAGCTCGTGTGGATCACACAGCCTGGCCCAGTTATCACACGCCTGTGTGGCGTGCCCGTATGGGCCCACATGCCCGTGTGGCCCACACGACAACACTCCATCCATCACACGGTCATGTCTTGTGCACGGCCTGGCCTTCATCGACCACACGACTGTGTTGTCTCACATGGCCTACCACACAGTCGTGTGGCGTCGACAGGGGTTTTTCAGCTTTCAGCAAACCTCATTTTTCTGCGTTTCGGGTACACATCTAGTATTAATTTGATACGAAAATGCTCCCGAGACCACCAGAACCTAAAATCATCCAAAAGACTCTAAATTAATCGCTTAAAATGATAAACTAAACTGACCACAAACGAGTTATTCAGCAAATTGGGCAACCAAACCTTACCTTCAATCGAACAACAGTAACTTCCACACAACTAAGTCCTCGACGAACGATTCTAAACCTTTGTATTTTCCCCTAATCGAGAACAAGTACAAAATCTCCATTAAACACTAACTACAAAACCTTAAGATAGCGGCAAAACAATTACTCATCGAACGAGCGTAAACAAATATTGAACAAAAAAGGAGGCAATTGAAAAACTGAAATGGAGAAGGGGAAACAAGAAAGAATTCAGCATAGTAAGAGGAAAATGGGACGCCAAAACTAGAAGAATTTTTGGGATTTTGAAAAAAATAAAATAAAATAAACAAAAATTATCCCTAAATCCCTCATTTTAGTCCAATAATCCCAGTATCAACCACTACTCAGACTTTTTATTCTACCGAAACTCTACAATCCAACAGAACAAAAATACTAGCAATCACGTTTGTGCAAGGATTCGAACACAAGACTTCCAGCAAACCCACACTCCACCTAACCACCAAACCAAAAGGCCCATTCTAATATGTTTCTACAATAATTAAATATAAGCCCACTCCCCAAACACAAGACTTAGACCAAGAAAATATCAAAATTTTCCAAAGGCAAGGCTTAAACTTGGGACCTCTTACACACACCCAAAACACTTAACCACTGAAGCAGATACACAATTGTGTCAAAATTTCACAGAAATAAAGATAAAAATTTTGGGGCATTACAAATGTCGCTTAATGTTCCGAAAAGGTCGCAATACCAGGAAAAGTATAATGCTGAGCTCAGAAGGACGACGAAGAGCTAATCTGCGATGAAGAGGGAAGTGACCCAATGGTAGTCTTAGCAACAATCACTGGCTTCGAAGTGAAGAGGATATTGGTCGATAGTGGAAGCACAGTGAAAATCCTATCGTGGGAAACGTATAGAAAAATAGGTTTAAAAGAATAGTCATTATCCAAAGCTAGCCCACTGTACCATTTTGCTAACCACCCTATCAAGGTGAAAGGTTCAATCATACTATCGGTCACCTTGGGGGACGGGGAGCATACAACCACAAAATATGTCCTATTTTACGTTGTGGACCATCTGATGGCATAAAACACCATATTTGAAAGACCAATAATGAGAATAGCGATAATAGTGGTGGCGACCTACTGCATAAAGATCAAATTCCATACAAGTACAAACGTTAGTGTCCTGCAATTTGACTAACACACGGTGAGGTAGTGCCACATGTTATCTGTTAGAAAAGTGAAGAAACTTGTGGTTAAGGAGCGAAGCTCATGAGAGGAAATGTTAACGATCCAATCCTTCAGCCTGGACGATCTAGATGTAAAGGAAGAACATTGGAGTAAAAATCCTGAAGCAGCGGAGTACATTGAAACCCTACAACTATTTTGCTACAACAAGAAAAGAACAATTAAGATCTCGTTAACACTGAGTGAGGGAAAAAATGATGTTTGTCAAATACTTGTGGAGGAATTCAGATGTTTTCGTATGGTCCACGATAGACATGTTAAGGGTAGACCCGACAGTAATCGTGCATAGGTTAAATGTGCTCCTAGAGGCAAGGCCTATAAAGCAAAAAAAAATTTAGTACCGCATGTGATAAAAGAAATAAGGCAAGAGGTCGCCAAGTTATTATCTGCTAGGTTTATTAGGGAAGTGGAACACCTGGACTAGATCTTAAATATGGTGATGGTAAACAAGGCAACTGGTAAGTGGAGGTTGTGGATCGACTTCACCAATATCAATAAGGCATTCCCCAAAGACAACTTTCCCTTACCTTTAATCAATCACCTGGTGGACGCCTCCGCAGGGCACAAATTTATGAGCTTCATGGATACCTTCTCAGGTTACAATCAGATCCTACTAGACCAGACTATTAAAGAAAAAATAATCTACATCACTGAAGAGGGCCTCTTCTACTATCGGGTCATGCCTTTTGGTCTCAAGATCGCGGATGCAACCTACCAAAGGCTGGTGAACAAGATATCCAAGGACCAGATAGGCCACGGTCTAGAATTTTATGTAGATGAAATGCTGCTAAAGAGTGAATCCACGAGAGAACATGTGTGAAACCTGTCCGAGACATTTATAGTACTGAGAGCTCACAACATGAAGCTTAATCTAGAAAAATGTGCCTTTGGTGTGCGAACCAATAAATTCCTGGGCTTTATGATCTCAGAAAGGGGATAGAGGTAAACCTAGAAAATATCCAAGCCATCACGGAGATGTCTTCCTGTAAACCATAAAAGAAATTCAACGCCCCAAGTTAAGGTGGTGCCATTTATTAAATTCGTCTCTAGGATGGCAGACAAGTGTCTCCTATTTTTCAAGGCTCTAAGGACATCTTTCTCATGGACTGAAGAATGTCAAATAGCTTCGAACAGTTGAAATAATATCTCACCTCCCCTCTGCTACTAAAGCCACCTCGAACAGGAGAACCATTCTACCTATACCTAGTTACCTTGAAAGAAATGGTTGCAACAGTCCTAGTTAATTTAGAAGGTGCCCTTCAGTTCCCCATATACTATGTTAGCAAAGTGCTCCAACACGGTGAGCTCAGGTACATGAAAATAGAAAAATGTATCTATGTTTTAATTATTGCAACTCGCAAGCTACCACCATACTTCCAGGCCCATCCAATTGTCATAGTTACCAATGAAGAACATCCTCGCCAAAGTAGACACCCTGGGAAGGATAATAAAATGGAGCATCAAGCTCGCAGTGTTCGAGGTGAACTATGCCCCACGAACAGCGATAAAAGGACAAGTGTTGGTAGACTTCATGGTGGAATGCTCATTCGAAAGGAGTAGTGACGACAGGTAATACATGTTGTACCTTAATCATCAAATAGTAGAATATCTTACAAAAATTATGTAATGTATGAACATTAATGAAACTTAGCAATTTGATGATAGCACATTCGATAATAGGGTGTGACACTTTGACAACTCTGAGGTTCTATGGAAGAACGTTACATACCTCGCATTTTATACTAAAAGTTGATTTTCATTGTTGAACATCATTGATAGTAAACCCAACCTCAAAAATGGTGTGCACTATTGACAACCAGAAAGGTTGGTCAGTCTATGTTGATGGCTCCGCAGCCAAAATAGGGTCAGGTGCGAATGCGCTTGTAGCAAACCCCGATGACAACAAATGAAAATATAGATTATCATTTGGGTTCCAAACGTTGAACAACATCGCCGAATACGAAGCACTGATTTTGGGACTACAATTAGCTCGGGAGCTAAAGATCTGACCATACATACAGATTAGATAGCTGCATGGTGGTAAAGTATGTCCTCGCTACAAACTATGAATATTTATTATGTTCCCAATATGAGAATTAGATACTTATCTATTGTGGTCCTATTACATGCTAAGTTAAAATAACACGTTTCATTCATCATTCAATAGATACACCCTTTTGGAGGGTGTGCTATATAGAAAAGGATTTTCACACCTATTGTTGCAATGTCTTTTCCCATCGGAAGCTAAATATATCATGAGAGAAATCCACAAAAGCATCTACGGTGACCACTCAAGAGGAAGACTACTCGCACAAAAAATACTCAGACAAGGGTATTATTGGCCCACCATCTATGAAGACACCTACCTGTCGAAACCATTTTTTTGTTTGGAAAACGGGGTCGACTTTAAAGACGAAAATGAAGCCGCCACCAATCTTTTTTGAGGTGTGATCGGGTCAACTTTGAGATTGATCGTTAAAACATTTTGATTTATTAAAACGATAATTTTGGCCTTCGAAATTCGAGAAAAACAGGTTCAGGAGTCAGTTACATACAATGAAGTATTTGCACCCTCGTAAAGCCCAAAATTGTTACCGAATTAATTGATTAATGTCTTAATGTCAAAAATTTGAAAAGATTTTAAAATACGATCCTCTTTATTTAAAAAAAACTTGAATAAATTAAATCGGATACCGAGACCCGCTTATTTCGAAAGAATAAAATATCATACCCAGTGAGTTAGGATACAACATTTCGAATCCTCGAAACTATGCTTGTCTTTTTCCATTCAGAACTTATACATTTAAATTAAGAAGGATATTCAATTATTTAGGTCAAATGAAAAATCGAAATCCAGTAAGTTAGGGCACAATTTCTCAAAATTCCAAATATAGAATATTGCCTTTATTTTTAAAAATCTTTACCTTGAGATAGCAAAATGTCACATCCAGCGAGTTAGGACACAACACTTTTGAATTCCCGAGAATAAGGATTTTATTTAACTTCTGTGTTTTGATTTTAAAAATAATTAGTTCTTTAGATTCGATGAGAAAAATCGAAACCCAGTAAGTTAAGGCACGATTTCTTTCGAATATTAGAACACGAAGTAATTGCTTGTTTCAAAACAAAAATCTCATATTTAAAGAACAATTATGTGTCATAAATTTATATATTTAATAAAGCATAAAGATCATGATAATAAAAACACAATAAACCAAAAATACGACCCTATTTAGAAATTCAAGAATAAAAATAAAAATAACATGTACATATATATATATTAGAGGTGTGCATGGTAGGTAGGGCCGATTTGGTCGGACCCAAAAAATTTTAACTGATTGGTAGGCTCGAGTTCTACCTACCAAATATGGGCCTAAAATTTGTCCAGTGCCCTACCACTTTAAAATTGGTAGGCTCGAGCCCGGCTTTGAGCCCTACCGACTAGTATAAATTTTTATTAAAAATAAAATATAATAAATTCAATACATTTTAAAAATAAAAATAAAAATTACAACAAAAATAAATGAAAAATATAATAAATCAAATACATTTAAAATATAATAAATCAAATACAAATAAAAATACATTTAAAAATAAATCAAATACAATTAAAATATAACAAATAAAAATATTTTGGGTGCAGTGCCCGAGCCAAAAATTCATACCGAGCCCGACCCATTTTCTAAATCAGCCTCGCTTTTTTTTACCCAAGCCCATTTTTGGGCCTATATTTTGCCCAAACCTCCCACATTTCTAAGGGCCTTGGGCCAGGTCAGCCAGCCAAACCCATGCACACCTCTAATATATATATAGAGAGAGGTGTGCATGGCTATGGGTCAGCCCAACTAAAATTTTAGAATCATTCATTGGGCTCAAGGTAGGCCTAAAATGGGCCTAAAATTTTGCCCAAGCCCATTTATATAAAAATACTAAAACTAAGCCCTGCCCACCATATTAATTTTTATAATATTTTATATAATTTTTAAATATATATAATACATCAAAATACTAAAAATTAAAATAAATACTTTTCAACAAATTGAAAATAAATTTTAAAAAATATGTAGACTTAAATAACACTAAAATAGATGCAACTTAACAAGCAAATGCCTCTAAAATAATAACAAAATTAACAAATGTCTTTAAAATAATAATAAAACAATAAAATAAATTTTATATAATATCTAAACAATAACAACAAAATAATAGAAACATAATAGTAAAATGGTAGTAAAATAAGGAGAGCAACAATAAGAAAATATTATTAAAAAATAGTTTTTTTTCATTAAATGAATTCGGGCCGAGCATGGCTGGGCCCGGGCCAAAAATGCCTTACCCGAGCCTGCCCATTTTTTAAACGAGCTTTATTTTTTTGTCCAAGCCCATTTTTAGCCTATTTTTTTTGAACCCTCCCACATTTAAGTACGCCTTACCATGCACACACTTTTATATATATATAGGTAAGATAATAAACAAATAATGAGAGAAATAAATAAATAAAAGAATAAGTGAGTAAATGAAACAAATATATAATATTAGATTTAAGCATTTTATAAGTAAGATAATAAAATAAATTAATTAGTAAAACTAATATAGAATTTAGGTAAAAATAATGAAAATAATAATAATGATATATTAATAATAATAACAAAAAAATAAAAGCTAATAGTAAATCAAATAAAAATAAGTATTATGTACAATAGTTTAAAGATAATAAAATAATAATAATACAATAAAAATAATAAAGTTAATAATAATTATAATAAAGAAAATAATAATAGTAGTAGTAATATTAAAAATAATAGTAAAAATATATATAATATAGCAACAATGAAAATAATAATAATAATAATAATAATAATAATAATTATAATAAGAATATTAAAAATAATTAATGAAAATAAATAACATATAAAGAGAAATAAATAATATCTAGAACAATTTAAAATATATCATATTTAATATTAATTTAAAAAGGAAAATAATTAGAAAAATCAATAAACAAATAATGAAATAAATTAATGAGAGGACTATACCGAAATCAAGATAAAAATTAAGGGCTAAAATTGCAATAAATTGAGAGATAAAATCGAAAAAGGACTGAATTATGATTAAAACAAAGTTAAGTGGCCAGATTTAAAAAGATAAAAGAGAATCGGGGAAAATTAGAAATAAAAAAATAAGAAGGACCAAATTGAAATGCGCACCACGAGAGAGGGATCAATTGGGCAATTTTTCCCTTATCCCAAAACAGCATCGTTCAAATGGGGACCCAATTGACAACGAAACAAAATTTCGGGTCCAAATTAAAATAATAAAATAATTTAATTGTGAAACTTAAAAAAAGCGAAAGGACCAAACTGGTAATTATACCAGTTCCAGAAAACACGCGGATCCTCCCCGGGTAGGGTCAACGCGCGGGTCTGGAGGGGCAAAACGACGTCGTTTCATGCCTCAGAG
Source organism: Gossypium rotundifolium (assembly GCA_025506655.1). Classification (NCBI taxonomy): domain Eukaryota; kingdom Viridiplantae; phylum Streptophyta; class Magnoliopsida; order Malvales; family Malvaceae; genus Gossypium; species Gossypium rotundifolium. Next base: position 107,464,834 of record CP106724.1, read on the forward strand.
ATTGTAACATCCAAGGTTTAGGGGCTATGCAGTTGAGTATAATTTAGGTGTTGGAAGGTTTTTGGGTGTGCTTGGATGTGTTTAGAGGATTTAAGAATGCTTGGATGAAAGGAGAAGGCTTTGGAAAATTTTAGATTTTTAGTGTAAAAAGGGGAAATAGGGCAAGAAGGCCTTAAAATTAATTGGTGGAATTTAGGACACAAGAAACAGTTGGGTGGAGTGGCATGGAGGTGCTGCTTGGAGCTTTGGAAGGGGACGCCTAAGGGAGCAAGGGTTCGAGCTGCTAAGGCATCAATTTTGTTTTATTTTTGCGTCAGCCAAAGGACTGGGCTAGGTAGGCCTTAAAAATTAATGGCCAGGTTGGTGGACATGAAAGTCCAGTTGGCAAAGTGGCTCTCATGCGCCACTTAGGCGCCGGAGGAGAGAAAGGGCGCAGGTTCGAGGGCTGGAGCGGTATTTTTGGCGTTTTTATTTTGTTATGTGGTGATGGGCTGAAGTAGGAAGGATTTAAAAATTAAATGTTGGGGCCATATGTCATGAAATTCAATGTGGCCGAGTGGCCTGGGCGTTGGAGGAGAGGCGTGCGATGAGCAAGGTTCTGTGTTCGAACCTTGGAGGTCGCAATTGGTTTTATTTTTATTTTCTTTGGCTTTTTGCTAATTGGACTAACACTGAGTCTTATCGGTTGTGGATAAGTGTGATTTATTTTGTATTCAGCTGGTAGGTAGGGGATAAGTATTTGGTTATTTTATTATTTTAGATAATTATAGGATTATCTTAGTTAGTTTTAAATTAGAAATAGGAGATAAATGGCTGCTATTAGATTGTTTTTTTTAGGATGAGGTGATAAATAGGAGTTTAAATAGGAAAGGAAATTGGAAGAATTGGTGGCCGGCCAAGGGGTGGTCTTTTGCTTTGTTTTTATTAAAGTGGTGGAATTGGATAAAAGTTTTATTAGTAGTTTATTTATTTATCTACTTAGTTATTTTAAGTATAAGATTATTATTATTATTTATTTGATTAAGTGAGGATAATTGTTGAAACCATTCAAACTATTTTGAATGGATTAAAATAGAAGTGGACTAATTCAAATTAATTTGAATTAGTAGGTGTGTTAATCTTGGCTTCTTCGTGGGGGTGCCAAATTCTATAAATAGGGGTTAGAATGTCAATTATTCTTTTAGTCTCTTCTTGAAAAGTTGTAAATTGTGTCTCCTAAATTTTGCTAGCCTCATTCTCTACTTGATTTCTTTTGAGCTCTCCTAAAATTCCCTATTCACGTTGTTCTACATTTTATTTGGTGACCGAATCTGAACATTCTCCTCTCATTTCTTTTACTTTCTTTCATCACTTTGCATGCCGAATCTCTCCTTTTATTGTCAAAATCTTCCTTTTCTTTTTGTCTTCATCTTGGTCAATATTTGGTGTTGATCTCTTTGGGCTATTTCTCAATCGGTTAAAGTAGGTAAGTGTTCATCTTAAGCAATTGATTTGGATTTTTCTTTTATGGCCAAAACCGAATGGTTGGCCTTAGTTTTGGTATTAGCCGATTCTAATATCGTAATGAGGATTTTTGGCAACTTCGGAAGATCGGTGGTGTTTCGGGATCCGAGAAAAAGGGGTAAGTGATTCATTGGTAATCGGCCTTAGGCCATTGTATGTGTTTTTGTGTTGACCGAGTGGTGGCTATGATCTTTTTAGGGCCAAATCGACAAGAGTAAAGAGAAGCCTTTGGGATCTCAGTTCATTTGGTAAGGATGAATAGTTTATGGTTATTCGGTTGAGATCTGTATTAATCGTGTGTTTATTAGATATCGTTATGGATGCGAGTGCCAGTCAAGAGGGCAAAGGGAAAGCTCCCATCCCAAAGTTTAAGAAAAGAGCTGTCTCGACGGTTCGGGATTGGCCACCGGGGTGTGGGCCAGCAGCAGGAGAAAGCTATAGGCAGATAGCCGCAGTCTCATTAAATGATAGCATCGGGATCGAGAGTCTAGAACTTCAAGTTATAAGGTGTGTAGCTAGCCTACTGTATCCGGGTTTTATGTGTATAATGTGTTTACTAACAATGCAGTGATGAATGTGACATAAATACCCTTAAAGGGTATAGCGATGATCAGGTTAGTATCGAACCTGTGGAAATGTGATTACTTGCTTGTATATGAGTATGCTTGTGGATATTATTAAGCATGTGCATGCATTATCATGATTATATTTTATGTGGCATGTGCATGGGTGGGTTATGAAAAGAAGGTACGGTGTACTTGATGCGTGGTTGATGAGTGGCTATGTGCCTCATCGTGATTGATATAGGCTACGTGCCATATCGTGGATTGATGAGTGACTGTGTGTCCCATCGTAATTTTGGTGTTAGCTACGGCTACATCGTGGATTGGCGCTGACTGAGGTCGCGTTGTGGACTTTATGCTTAATTGCACGTGGAGTTAAAAGGAGAGGGTGATTTGATAATCCCCTGGTGTGTGGTAGGCTGGATAAGGGGGTGTGTAGAGGATGGACCTTAGGCTTGGGTCGGGTTTTCATTATTGCATAATTGTGGTATGTGAATACATGTGATTGTGGACTTAAAATGAGAAATGGGCTAAGCCCAGTATGTGGAGGGTATGTGGTTAATTACCCGGTTACTTGATAAATGTTATGAGTATGGGCCAAGCCCAGAATGTGATATGATCTGAACATGATATATGATATCTGAGGCATGGGTTATCATGTGGTTAGCATGTGGGTGGAATTCAGTGGTTAATTACACACTGAGTCTGTGTGAATCACCCAACTTTTTAAACATCGCAGGTGATTCGTGATTAATGGACCGGGTTGGAGTGGATACAAAGGTGGCCATGTAGAAGCGGATTTTCATGCAGTAGATGTTTTACTAGTTTTAGTTGATTATTAATGGTTTTTTTTATATTATCAGTATTTTGGGAATTTATTCGATGTAATAAGGGTCACTTTTATTTAAAGTATTCTATTTATGATTGTTGAAGTTTATATTATACTTAGAAATATTTTCACAAATGATTTATATTATAACAACTTATAATAATGTTTTTTTTATTCGAAATTTTCAATAAGCTTATACCATCCAATAATTTTTATGGACATAGATTTCAAAAGTTAACAAAATTTTCAAGTTTTAATCTAAAGTCAAAAGGTTTTTCAAACATTTTCATGAATGACATACCAAATCCGATCGGGACTTGTGGTCGGGTTTGGGGTGTTCAGAGATGGGCTCAAAAAGCTACCCGATTGGGGTGCTATTTAAGGCCGAAAAATCTAAAAAAAACATTTGAAATCAGTTTAAAAAAAAAAGAAAGAAAGAGAGAGATCTCTTTTCTCTCATCCAAAGTTCTCCAGCCAGAGGCCCGGCCATTGGCCGGCCAATCGCCACCGCTGGCCACCGTGTACTCCCGAAAGTAAGTTTTTTTCTCTTTTTTTTATAATATATTATATTTTTAATATATGTGTAGTTTATAAAAGTAAAAAAAAAACTGATATCTCTATATGAACAGATTTAAAGTGCGTGAAAAAAAAAAGAAAAAAGAAAAAGAAAAGAAGAGAAGAGAACCTTTCAAAAATTTCTTTTACTTCTCTGTATTGATTTTGTTTGTAAAAAATTGTAGGGCTTTACAACGCTTTTTTCTCTCGGTTTTTATAGCCGATTTAGAAATAAATAAAATGAAAAAAAGAAAATACAAAAATCCCTAGATTCGGTTATCATTTGCTGGTTTTCTTTGTTTTTTGTTTCTTTGTTTGTTGCAGATGAAACTATCGTGGAGGGGTGGCCCGAGTGCTCTGTTGGCATGGAGGCCCGAGTGCGTGGAAGTGGGGGAGGGTTGCGGTGCTGGCTGATTCCAGAACCCTCTAGGGTTTCTAAAACCTTTAGAACTTTTGGGCCAATTGGGTTGGGGTTTAAATTGGGCTTGGAATTTTGGGCCTCGGGTTTAATTTAATTAGGCTATTGTAAATGGACTGTTAATGGACTTTTTATTAATTGGATTTTTATTTATTTATTGTTTTGTTTTTTCGGTTTAAAATTGGTTAATGGGCCCGGGCGAAAATGGGCTTTTACAGCTACCCCTCTTTACTCGTTGTCATGTAACGAGAATGGAGCAAAGACTTCAAAAAGGACCATTTTTGCCTGGTCTTCAAATCTTTGACTTCTTTCGGTGTTTTTCTTCTTCGAGTAGCTTCATTCCATCCCACTGCATCTTTAGAGGTATAAGAACTAGCACTTCAATCAAATTCAAGGAAATTAAACTTGTAGCTTCAATCTGCTCCGCCGCTACTTTGGGGAGATAAGATTTGCTATCTTCAGTTTGCTCCACTGCAACTTCAGGGAGATAAGGCTGGTGTCTTCAATTTGCTTCACTGCAACTTTAGGAAGATAAGATCCGCCGTAATTTGTAGCTTTAATCTATTTCACTGCAACGCTAGGGAAATGAGATTTGTTGTCTTCAGTCTGTTCCACTGCAACTTCAGGGAAACAAGGCTGTGGCTATGGGTGAGCAAAACTCGATTCGATTCGAAAAAATCGAAAAAAATTTGAATTTCAAATTATTCGAATCGAGTTAATCAAGTTAATCTAGTTAATCGAATCAACTCGAATTTTGAGTTTCGAATTTCGAGTTCGAATCTAGTTGAATTTTTGAATTCGAATAACTCGAATAATTCGAATAAACCGAATATAAACTTTTTTTTTAATTTTAAGCATTTCCCTCAAGCCCAAATATTTAATTTTATCCCTTCCCCCCCCAACCCCAAGCCCATCAGGCGTCAGCCCAAAAATTTATCTTCCCAATTCCTCCCCCAAATAAAACCCCCAAGCCCTAACACTAACAGCAGCAAGTAACAAATTTCATCCATCGTGGGTGCTGCAGATTCTTCTTCTTCAAACCCCAAATTAATTTTCTTCTTCTCTGTTTTTCTCTGGTAAGTTGTCTAATCTCTTTTTCTACTCTTGAATTCCATATTTATTGAGTTTCTCTTCTTCCTGCTGCACTTTTGCTTCTGTATGTTGGCTGTGAGTTTGGACACTCATTTACTCTGGGTTCTACCTTTTCTCCACTTTCAGACCCTGTTGTAGCAGTAGCCATCATCTTCATCGATTTAAACGTTCAACACTGGTCATTTGTTCTATATCGAAACCTCTCTTTGAACAAAGGTATGTGTACTTGCTATATGTCCGGCTTAAAGCTTTCTTGAGCAAGCTAGGTGAAGCTAATGACATGTAATTAAAATTGTTTATGACTCACTTTGAAACTCAATGCTAATTCTAGTTCAACATGTGTTTAATACAAAAAAAAGGAATTATGCATCGAGATTTCTCATGGAATTGAGTGGAGAAAGAAAAAAAGTGCATGTGGTTTGTTTTGTTTATTGCCTTAGGCGTATTCTTCATCTCTTATTATAATCAATACATCTCTTGATTGTTGTAGACTTGTAGTGTTGTTCATGTTTTGAAGGTATGTGCTAATTCTCTTTCTCCACCAATGCTAATCCACATATGTTATGGGGTGAAAAAGATATAATTTGTAAAATAAAAAGAAGGTACCCATCATCCAAAGGCACAAGAAGCTACTTGATGAGTTGATGAGTAGTTCTTTTCTTAAAGCAAAACATTGAGAAAAAGATAATACAAGACATTAAAAATTAAAATATCTTTTCTTGCATATGTTTAATTTTTTATTACTATTTTGTTTAATTAAAATTTACAATATAAAATAAAATAAAATAAAACTTAATTAAAATCTTGTTTAGTAAGGTAATGGTGGGATATTAGCGAGCCAATTATGTATTTTTATGAATATAATAAGAAATTTACTTCACAATATTATTATTCAATTTGATTCGACTATTTTATTTAAAATAAATTGTATTTGAAGTAAATTAATTCTCAATCCTTATATTCTTGATATGAAATTATCTTATTTTATATATCAAGCCATGAAATAATTTAAAGCTTTAAAAATTTAAAAAATCAAAAATTATAATTTAATTTCAAAGAATCAAAATTTTGAATGATTTTTTTGTCTTTCCGATTGATATCCAATTCAATTCAATTCTTGAGGAGTAAGCCAACACTTGATCCACAATGTGATAAATTTAATTTCAATAATTAGAACTTTTAATTTTTAAAAATTAAGGTATTAAAAATTAAAAAATAAATTTTTGAAAGTAGATAAATTTTAAAAATTAAAATTAAAAATCGAAAATTAGAAAGATTCAAGGCATAAGCAAACTTATGTCTTTTTCGTGGTCAATTTTACATTATGATGTTTTCATGTCTCACTTGTGCTATGGTAACACTATCACTTGTTCATGTCTCACTTGTGCTATGGTAACACTTTGGTTCGAAAATGAATTAAAGCATAAATGTTATTAAGTTTGATTTTAAATCAATTATTGGTTATCATTAGTGATTGCAACAAATGTTTGCTTGTAGATGAGTGATCCAAAGCAAGATGGTTCAACTCAAAGTTCACAAAATTCTTCCCAAGTAGAGATGATCAATCAACAACCAAGGAAAATGTTAGAAAAAGATTACTCCAAGGGCGACTTGTTGGAACCATTTCACCAAGTATGTGACTAAAAGGGGAGAAGAGAGCAAGGTGCAATGCATGTGATGTTACTTACACCATGGAAACAACTATGGGTTCTACAACAAATTTGAATAACCATTTGAAAACATGCCTAAAAAGACCTCGAGGTAATACTTCGATCCAAACAATCGAATTAACATTTGTGAATGTTAGGCAAGAAACAACGGATTTATCAACTTGGGTGTTTGATAAAGATGCTATTAGAAAAGCATTGGTTCATATGATAATTGTGGATGAACTACCTTTTAAAATTGTAGAGGGAGAGGGTTTTAAATACTTTCTTTCTATAGCATGCCCACGCTTTAGTCTTCCATCTCGTTGGACAATTAGAAGGATTGTCTTGATTTATTTAACTTCATGAAGAGTGCGATGAAGAATTGTTTTGAAAAAGATATAAGTAGAGTTTGTTTGACTACGATACTTGGACTTCATTGCGGAGGATATCTTACACGTTTTAACAAAGACATTGGGTGGATGATGAGTGGAGGTTGCAAAAAAGAATTATAAATTTTTGCCCAATATCTGCTCATAGAGGTGAAAGCATAGGTCAAGCTATTGAAAAATGTCTTCGAGATTGGGGGATTGAGAGGGTCTTCACTATTACTGTTGATAATGCATCCGCCAATTATGTTGCCATTGAATATTTGAGAAAGAAATTGAATATCGAAATGCTTCTGTTGCAAATGGAAAATTTATTCATATGAGATGTGTTGCACACATTCTTAATCTCATTGTGCAATACGGTATTAAGGACGTTTCTATGTCTGTGGATCGAGTTAGAGGTGCTGTGAGGTATATAAGAGCATCACCATCGAGGTTGATAAAATTCAACCAACGGGTAAAAGAAGAAATGATAGATAGTAAGGCTCAATTGTGTTTAGATGTGCCTACTAGATGGAACTCAACATTTATGATGTTAAAGGTGGCCAAAAAATATGAGCGTGCATTTGAATCATATGTACATGATGACCATAATTTTTTTCTTCACCTTACTGCTGGAGATGGAGTTCCTACATTTGATGATTGGGAAATTGTTCGAAGAGTTATAAAAGTATTAGAGCCTTTTTATCATCTTACACTGAAGGTGTCCGGATCTTTGCATGTTACCTCTCATTCACTTTTTGAAGTATTGACGGATGTGCATTGTCTTTTTGATGGGTGGCAAAGTTGTGGAGATCTAGACATAGTTTCTATGACTTCCAAAATGACAGAGAAATATAATAAGTATTGGGGTGAAGGAAACAAGATCAACATGCTAGTTTACTTGGCGGTCATCTTTGATCCACGATGTAAAATGAGTTTTTTGAACTTTGGGGTCAACTTGCTTTTTCCTAATGTTGCTAATGACATTATGAAAATGATTGATAAAGAATTGCATTGCTTGTTCAACGAGTATTATTCTAATGCCGGGAGAATTCAACAGTTTGAAGGTAGATCTAGTTCTTCAACAAATCTTTGTAGTTCAATGGAAATAGATCATTGAGAAATGAAAAAAAGCTTGGCCAAACAAAAGTACCTTTGAACAAGAAACAAGTTGGATTAGAAAGCAAACTGAGTTGGATAGATATTTGGGTGAGGATGAAGAAGTAAACAATTCAAGTTCATTTGATTTCTTGTTGTGGTGGAAAATGAACAGATCCTAGATTCCTATTCTTTCACAAATGGCTCGAGATATTCTTGCTACTCCTATTTCAACATTGCCTCGGAAAGTGCATTTAGCACGGGTGGACGTGTTCTCGATAGTTTTAGAATTTCTCTAACTCCTCTCATGGTCGAGGTTTTAGTTTGCACACAAGATTGGCTTCGGAAATCTAATGATGTCATCAATCTTGAAGATTATGTTGATGAACTTCAAACCATGGAAGATGGTAATATATAAATTTTAATTTATAAAATAAGCTTTTGTGTTATTTATATTAGTAAGCATAATTTAACTAACACTTTTGTTTTAAATTTGCTAGACTTGTCAAAATACTCGAAGATCAAGAAGGTAATATACTTAGCATTAGTTTATAAAGTTAAATGTTTATTTAATTTTTTTTTTGAACATTTTATCATTTAACTAACTCATTCAATACTTTTACTAGATGTTTCAAGATTATCAATGCCAACGGTGTTTGAAGCACAAGAAGAAACTTAAACTATTCTATAATGGTTTTGAACCGATGTGTTATTATTATTAGTTTGGTTTGGTTTGTTATTGTTGTTGGTTAATTTAGGTTAATGTTGTGTTGCTTTTGTTTATTTACTTGTTTACTTCAATTTTTTGTTGTATGATCATGTTTAAAAACTTTGAAGAATTTTTTTTTTGAAAAATTACATAAAAATAAAAAACACTAAAGTCATTTTTTTAAAACTTAACTCGAACAAATATATTCGATTCGATTCGATTTGAATTTTGTGTCATTCGACTCGATTCGAAAAAAATTCAAATTAGGTTAGGATGATAAAATACGATTCGAAAACTCGATTAACTCGAAAACTTTTGATTCGATTCGATTCGATTCAATCGAATGCTCACCCCTAGCTGTGGCTTCAATCTGCTCCACTACAACTTTAGGAAGATAAGATCTACCGTAGTTTTAATCTGTTTCACTGCACGCCAGGGAAATGAGATTTGTTGTCTTCAGTCTTCTCCGCTACAACTTTAGGGAAATAAGGTTGGTGGCTTCAATCTGCTTCACTGCAACTTCAGGAAGATAAGATCTACCATAATCAGTAGCTTTAATCTGTTTCACTGCAACGCCAGGGAAATGAGATTTGTTGTCTTCAGTCTGCTCCGCTACAACTTCAGGGAAACAAGGCTGTGGCTTCAATCTACTCCACTGCAACTTTAGGAAGATAAGATCTACCGTAGCTTTAATCTGTTTCACTACACGCCAAGGAAATAAGATTTGTTGTCTTCAGTCTTCTTCGCTACAACTTCAGGGAAATAAGGCTGGTGGCTTCAATCTGCTTCACTGCAACTTCAGGAAGATAAGATCCATCGTAATCTGTATATTTAATCTGTTTCACTGTAACATTAAGGAATAAGATTTGCTATCTTCAGTTTGCTCCACTGTAACTTTAAGGAGATAAGGCTGTGGCTTCAATCTGCTCCACTGCAACTTCAGGAAGATAAGATCTGTCGTAGTTTTAATTTGTTCCACTGTGTCTTTAGGGAAATAAGATTCGCTATCTTCAATCCGCTCCACTGCAACTTTAGGGAGATAAGGGTAATGACCTCAATTCGCTCCACTGCAACTTCAGGGAAATGAGATTTGCCATGGTGGATTTGATCCGTCCTACCGCAACTTTAGAGGTATTAGACCTGTGGATTCGTCGATCTTGTTACACTCTGCTCTGGGGAACATGACCTGGAGAATCGATTTATGGACTTATGCTTATGCATAATGATTAGGATGGCATGATCGAAATGAATCAAATGCTCCTAACTAAATGTATTATGGATGACATTAGCATGAATGCGGAATGTCATGAGAATGATCCTTTTGTATAATAATTAGGATGCAATGATCAGAATGAATCGAATGCTCCTAACTAAATGTGTTTTGCCTGAATGCAGAATTTCATGAGAAAGATCTATTTTTTAACGTTTGGGTTGTCATTGCTCGTTGTTCCTCCAAGTTGTATCACTGACGTAATATCCTGTCTTCTTATTCAACCTACATTTTTGACAGAAAGTCTGAAGAAATGGTCACTGTTTAGAGTTTCCTTCTCAAATATTTCCAACCCTTAGGCTTGGTGGGTTTTAAATAAAGGTCCTGTTTCAGGTTCTCGTATTATTTAGAAGTTTCCAGAGTAATATACAAAACTCCTTTTGTGAAAGTATTATTAGTCCATTAATCATTACTTCAATACAAAATGCTTGAAAATGATCATAATGATGGACAAAAATATAATTTATTAGAAACGAAATCTAAAAAGAATAGGTTAATTTAAGAAAGCAAACATTACTAGGATACAAAATGACGAGGGGAAAAGATTGGTGACCCAGATACCGCAGTCTAAGCTTCTCTGTACGGGCTTTTGAAGACCATTTTAAGCTTAATATGTGTAGATCAAGAGTACTCTGCTAATGCTGCAAGATGTAGCATCTCTCCTTCCTCTTAATTCAGGTATAGCAAGATCACCGCGTGCCCCTTCTTTGATTGCAATTTGAGCCGCCCTTTTCGAGTTTTTGACTCAAATCCTCTTTGGTCTCAAGGCGCCTTTTGTGGGTTTTTACCTTGGCCTCTCTGTTTTATTTTTTTTTAGAAAGCTTCAAAGTGCCCTTTGTGGGTTTTCACATTGGCCTCTTCATTTTTTTTAGGAAGTCTCAAAGCGCCCTTTGCGGTTTTCACTTTGGCCTTTTTTTTTTTTAGAAAAGGTCTCAAAGCGCCCTTTGTAGGTTTTCACTTTGGCCTTTTTCCCTTTCAAGTATAGCATTTCTTGACTGAATCTGAATTTACAGGATTGGGTAAGCTTTTTCCCATCCATCTCAGCTAAGATCAGTACTCCTCTGGAGAAAGCCTTTTTCACCACATAAAGTCCTTCCAAATTTGGCATCCATTTCCCTCTGAAATCCTTTTGTATAGGGAGGATTTTTTTCAAAACCAAGTCCCCCTCTGAAATTCTCTTGGGCGAACCTTTTTTTTTCATAAGCTCACATCATTCGCTTTTGGTACATCTGACCATGACGAATATCCCTTAGCCTCTTTTCCCCAATCAAGTTCAACTGATCATACCGAGACTGGATCCATTCTACTTTATCTAATTTTAGCTCTGACAAGACTCAAAGAGAAGGAATTTCAACTTCAATGGGTAAGACCACTTGCATTCCATAGACCAATGAGAAAGAATTGCCCCAGTAGAGGTCCTGACTGATGTTCGATAAGCATAGAGAGCAAATGGTAACTTCTCGTGCAAATCTTTATAAGTTTCAGTCATATTCCTCACAATCTTCTTAATGTTTTTATTGGCTACTTCTATTGCACCATTCATTTTTGGATGATACGGTGATGAATTGTGGTGTCTGATCTTGAATTGACTGTAGACCTCCGCTATCGTGCTGTTGTTCAAGTTTAAAGTATTGTCAAATATGATCCTCTCAGGCATTCCATATCGACATATGATTTCCTTTTTTAGGAATCTGCTGACTGCCGTCTTAGTAACACTAGCATATGAAGCAGCCTCTACCCACTTGGTGAAATAGTCGATGACTACAAAGATGTACCAATGCCCATTTGAAGCTTTTGGAGAGATCAACCCGATGACATCCATGCCCCCACATAGAGAAAGGCCATGGAGAAGTCATAACATACAAAGGTGAAATAGGTACATGAATTTTGTCTCCATAAATTTGGCATTTGTGACATCTCTTAGCATAATTGATGCAGTCTCCCTCCATGGTAGACCAATAGTACCCAAATCTCATAATTTGTCCATTGTGAAACCATTGGCATATGTTTCACAAACACCCTCGTGGACTTCTTCTAGAATTTTTTAGCTTCAACAGTGTTCATACATCTCAATAGTACTTGATCCTTTCTTCTTTTATAAAGGATCTCTCCGTCTAAGACATAGTCATAAGCTAGTCTTCTCAACATCCTTTTTCGTTCTCAGTTGTCTGATCAGGGTATTCACGGTTTCTTACATACCGTAATATATCGTGGTACCAGGGGCGATCATCTCTTTCTTCTTCCTCCACATTGTAACAATGAGTTGGGGCCTCTTAAACACTCATTTGAATGGGTTTTACATCTTCTTATTTACTTATTCTGACCATGGAAGTCAAAGTAGCCAAAGCATCTGCCATCTAGTTTTCATCTCGCGGGAGATAATTAAAAGTGATGTCATCAAACTCCTCAATTAACCCCAGAACTAACCTTCGGTAATTGATCAATTTAGGGTCTCTTGTCTCCCATTCACCTTTCAACTGGTAGATCACCAGTGTAGAATCTCCATATACTTCCAGCATTCTAATTTTGCGTTCTATGGCGGCACGGAGTCTCATGATACATGCTTCATATTTTGCCATGTTATTTATACAATCAAAATTCAACTTGCATGTGAACGGATAATGATCTCCATTTGGGGATACCAAAACTCCCCAATTCCATTACCTACAGCATTTGATGCTCTGTCAAAGCTCAATTTCCAAAAGTGATCTTTTGTAGCGTCTTCTTTAGTAGTTGCCACATACATTAATTCTTCATTGGGGAAGTCAGAGTTCAGGGCCTCATAATCTTCTCGAGCTTTGCTGGCCAGAAAATCTACTACTGCTCTTCCTGTCATAGCTTTTTGGCTCACATAAACTATGTCGAATTCAAAGAGGAGGATTTTCCATCTAGCCATCCTTCCATTCAAAGTAGTTGACTCCATCATATACTTTAGAGGGTCCAACTTTGAGATTAACCAGGTTGTATGGTATAGCATGCATTGCCTCAACCTTCGAGTTGTCCAAATCAAGGCACAACATAATTTCTCAATCGGCGAATATCTCATTTCACACTCAGTGAATTTCTTACTAAGGTAGTATATCACCTTCTCTCTTCTTCCTGAATCATCATGTTGACCCAACACACATCCCATAGAGTTGTTGAGCACTGTCAAATACATGATTAATGGCCTATCTGGGTAGAAAGGTGACAATACTAGAGGACTTGACAAGTACTGTTTGACCTTATCAAAAGCCTTCTGGATTCATCATCTCACACGCCTGGATTGTGTTTCTTCAGAAAATGAAATATGGGATCACATTTCTCGGTTAACTGTGAAATGAACAGAACAATGTAATTTAACCTTCCCAGGAAACCTCGAACTTCTTTTTAAGTGTGCGATGAAGGCAATTCTTGTATAGCCCAGACCTTGTCTAAGTCAATCTCGATTCCCCTCTCGCTGACTACGAAGCCCAACAATTTTCCCGATCTAGCTCCAAAAGTACATTTTGTTGGATTGAGTTTTAATTGGAATTTCCTCATTCTCAAGAATACCTTCCTCAAAACTTTGATATGTTCCTTTTCTATTCAGGATTTTGCCATCGTATCATCGAAATAAAATTCAATTTCTTTGTGCATCACATCATGGAATAATGTCACCTTTTTTACTGTCTCTTCATGAGGTAGAATTTATTTTTCCTCTTGTTTTACCATTCTTAACAAGTCCGGAGATAAGCCACAATCTTTGTCATCTTCAAAGTCTTGGGATCTCTCTAAACACATGTCTTACTCAAAAGGAAGTTCTAACTCCGTAACAGCGTTACTCATGTCATTGATATCTGAGGACCTGCTATAGGCACAAAAGAATATGCAAAGAATGAATGGATTTAAGAATAATTATTGGCATGGTATGCTTATAAATGAAATGGAAGAATGATTTGGAACAAAGGTCCAAGGAATGAAAGAATCTAATATAGTTATTTGGATAGAATGAATGAGAGGATATTTATTCAAAATGATCTCAAGTATGTATTTCATAATGATGTTCGAACATAAGCCTATTTCACAAAGGAATTCTTATTACTTCTAGGCTTAAAGCAACAAGTGTGTATTGAACATTACTCTGTGTAAGCTCTAAAAACTACAGGAATTTCTTTTGTAGTCCAGTTATTTAGAACACTCCCAGGTTCATAAGGGCTAATATCTAACAAGGTCCCCCTTTCAATGATGTAATGCAATGCTAATGCATGAATGCAAAAACATGCGTCGATCCTGATTCAATTTTATTTAGAAAACTTTACTAGAGGACAAAATTCTTTACATAAAATGGACTATAAATATACGTACAGCCGTATTGTCTTCCATTTTATCAAGAAATTCGTGCTCCATGACAAGCTTAGTAATCAAACATTAATAGACACTCTTTCAAACCTAAAATCACATGAAAAGCAGTCATAGCCAAAACAAAATGAAACATATTAGTACAAAGTAAAAGCAAGCGAGAAAGAAACAAATAGAGCACTTATTCGGGTAACCACTATGGTTTATCGTGGTACTATCTAGGTTGAGCTCATAGGTCTTTTACATTCGGTTTGAGTTCTAAAGTTGAGGTACCTGAACTAGCAGATTCCTCGATCCTCACCCATTATAGGCTCATACGGACTGAGTTCATTTTAGGGGAATACATTTCCCTATGGCTACACAGAGATGAAAATCTCACGAAGACATAGGTACGGATGACGGATGTATCCCGAAAGCGATCCACTATCCTGCATAAAAGTGAAAACCTCATGAAGGAGTAGCTTCTCACTCCCACTTAAAAAAGTAAAACCAAGCGGTCCTTATGCAATATGATACAAGACTCAAACCACAGTGATCATATAACACAAACAAATGCAATCAAAGGGTCATAATTTTCAATTCAAATTTTTAATTTTCGATAACAAGACAAAAAACAATCAATTTTACGGCTTGACTCTCTTATTTGTCCCCAGTGGAGTCGCCAAGCTGTCGAAACCATTTTTTTGTTTGGAAAATGGGGTCGACTTTAAAGACGAAAATGGAGTCGCCACCAATCTTTTTTGAGGTATGATCGGGTCACCTTTGAGATTGATCGTTAAAACATTTTGATTTATTAAAACGATAATTTTGGCCTTGAAATTTGAGAAAAATAGGTTCGATAGTCGGTTACGTACGAGGAAGGATTTGCACCCTCGTAATGCCCAAAATTGGTACCAAATTGATTGATTAATGTCTTAATGTCGAAAATTTGAAAAGATTTTAAAATATGATCCTCTTTATTTTAAAAAAAACTTGAATAAATTAAACTGGATACCGAGACCCGCTTATTTCAAAAGAATAAAATATCATACCCAGTGAGTTAGGATACAACATTTCGAATCCTCGAAACTATGCTTGTCTTTTGTCATTCAGAACTCGTACATTTAAATTAAAAAGGATATTCGATTATTTAGGTCAAATGAAAAATCGAAATCCAGTAAGTTAGGGCACAATTTCTTAAAATTTCAAATACAGAATATTGCCTTTATTTTTAAAAATCTTTACCTCGAGATAGCAAAATGTCACATCCAATGAGTTAGGACACAACACTTTTGAATTCCCGAGAATAAGTATTTTATTTAACTTATGTGTTTTGATTTTAAAAATAATTAGTTCTTTAGATTCGATGATAAAAATCGAAACCCAGTGAGTTAGGGCACGATTTCTTTCAAATCTTAGAACACGAAGTAATTGCTTGTCTCAAAACAAAAATCTCATATTTAAAGAACAATTATGTGTCATAAATTTAATAAATTAATAAAGCATAAAAATCATGATAATAAAAACACAATAAACCAAAAATACGAGCCTATTTAGAAATTCAAGAATAAAAAAGACATGTATATATATATATATATAAGTAAGATAATAAACAAATAATGAGATAAATAAATAAATAAAAGAATAAGTGAGTAAATGAAATAAATATTTAATATTAGATTTAAGTATTTTATAAGTAAAATAATAAAATAAATCAATTAGTTAAACTAATATAGAATTTAGGTAAAAATAATAAAAATAATAATAATGATATATTAATAATAATAACAAAAAATAAAAGCTAATAGTAAATCAAATAAAAATAAGTATTACGTACAATAGTTTAAAATAATAAAATAATAATAATACAATAAAAATAATAAAGTTAATAATAATAATAATAAGGAAAATAATAATAGTAGTAGTAATATTAAAATAATAGTAAAAAAAATAATACTAGCAACAATGAAAATAATAATAATAATAATAATAATAATAATAATAATAATAATAATTAATGAAAATAGATAACATATAAAGAGAAATAAATAATATCTAGAATAATTTAAAATACATAATATTTAATATTAATTTAAAAAGGAAAATAATTAGAAAAATCAATAAACAAATAATGAAATAAATTAATGAGAGGACTATACCGAAATCAAGATAAAAATTAAAGGCTAAAATTGCAATAAATTGAGAGATAAAATTGAAAAAGGACTGAATTGTGATTAAAACAAAGTTAAGTGGCCAGATTTAAAAAGATAAAAGAGAATCAGGGCAAATTAGAAATAAAAATAAGAAGAGGGACCAAATTGAAACGCGTGCCACGAGCGAGGGATCAATTGGGCAAGTTTGCCCTTATCCCAAAACGGCGCCGTTCAAATGGGGACCCAATTGATAACGAAATAAAATTTCGAGTCCAAATTAAAATAATAAAATAACTTAATTGTGAAACTTAAAAAAAGTGGAAGGACCAAACTGGTAATTATACCAGTTCCAAAAAACGCGCGGATCCTCCCTGGGTTGGGTCAACGCGCGGGTCTGGAGGGGCAAAACGACGTCGTTTCATGCCTTGGAGATGGGCTCCAAAATGGCGCCGTATTGGGGTGCTATTTAAAGCCGAAAAATCTAAAAAAAACATTTGAAATCAGTTTAAAAAAAAAAGAGAGAGAGATCTCTTCTCTCTACCAAAGTTCTCCGGCCACAGTCCGGTCTTGGTGACCAATCATGCATATACCACCAAGTACGGTGGTCGAACTCAAAAATAAGTTTTTTCTCTTTTTTATAATATATTATACTTTTAATATATGTGTAGTTTAAAAAAAGTAATAAAAAAACTTTGATATGTCTATATGAATAGATTTAAAGTGCATGAAAAAAAAAAGAAAAAAGAAAAAGAAAAGAAGAGAACCTTTTGAAAATTTCTTTTATTTCTCTGCATTGATTTTGTTTGTAAAAAATTGTAGGGCTTTACAACGCTTTTTTCTCTCGGTTTTTATAGCCGATTTAGAAATAAATAAAATGAAAAAAAGAAAATACAAAAATCCCCAAATTCGGTTATCATTTGCTGGTTTTCTTTGCTGTTTGTTTCTTTGTTTGTTGCAGATGAAACCGTCGTGGAGGGGTGGCCCTAGTGCTCTCTGCCCGAGGCCCGAAAGCGTGGAAGCGGGGAGGTTGTTGTATTGGTGATTCGAGAACCCTCTGGGTTTCAAATCTTTAGAACTTTTGGGCCAATTTGGTGGGGTTTAAATTGGCTTAGAATTTTGGGCCTCGGGTTTAATTTAATTAGGCTATTATAAATGGAGTGTTAATGGACTTTTTATTAATTAGATTTTTATTTATTTTTTGTTTTGTTTTTTTGGTTTAAAATTGGTTAATGGGCTTGGGCAAAAATGGGCTTTTATACTACCAATTGGTTTGCAAATGTGAATCCTGCCAAAGAAACTCCAGAATATAACGACAACCAGCGAAACCCTTCCAAGTCATGTCAGATCCTTAGCCTTTCGCGACCTGAGGAGTCGACATCGTCGACCCATTCCCCATGGTCGTGGCGTAGAAGAAGTTCATTTTAGTGGTTGTAACCAAGTAGATCGAGGCTGAAGCCTTGGCGACCATTACAGAAAAACAAATGGAGTCTTTTCTGTAGAAGTCGATTGTCTGTAGGTTTGGAATACCCCGCACAATCGTCACAAACAATGTCACGTAGTTTTAAGGGAAATTCAAGCAGTTTTGCACAAACCTCCATATAACCTTAGCCTAAAGTTTGGTAAAAACGCCACAGACCGATGGGCAGGTAGAAGCCATAAACAAAAAATCCTAACAGCTCTCAAGAAAAAAGTAGGCAAACTTAAAGGGACTTGGTTGGAGGAATTGCCATAAACCATATGGGCACTGCGAACTACACCTCACACCGTGACAAGGGAAACGACTTTCTCTCGCTTATGGCACAGAAGTCGTCATCCCTGCGGAGATCGATTTAACAATGCATAGAATACAACACTTCAACAAGGAAACTAACCAAGAGGCCTTGAGACTTAACCTAGATCTAATCAATGAACTCAAGGACACGGATAAAGTAAGGAATACAACTTGCACCCAACAAATAGCTCACTACTATAATTTCAATGTCAGAGGAAAACAGTTTCAAGTAGACGACCTTGTACTAAGAAACACCGAGGCTACTCTACCTACTTCCCAATGCAAAAAAATGGCTCCTAACTGGGAAGGGCCGTACAAACTGACAGAACAATTGGTTATGGAGCATATAGATTAGCAAGGATAGAGGGCACGATGGTAACACGAACCTAGAATGCCCGGCACCTAAAAAATTACTATGTATGATTCCCCACTTTATGAATAAAATTTCATTCTAATGATGCTATCACCTATCACACCAAGGCTTGTAGGTGAAGAGCCGCATCCTTCAAAATAATTAGCGAGATCAAAGCTTCCAGCTGTAATATCAAGGCTCGCAGGTGAAGAGCCATAGCTTCCAAAAAATTTAGCGAGAGCAAAGCTCCCAACTATAATATCAAGGCTCATAGATGAAGAGTCGTAACCTCCAAAACAGTTAGTGAAAGAAAAGCTCCCAACTGTAAGACGAAGGCTCGTAGGCGAAGAGCCGTTGCCTCTAAAATAGTTAGCAAGATCAAAGCTCCCAATTGTAAGATCAAGGCTTGCAAGCGAAGAGCTGCAACCTCCAAAACATTTAGCGAGAGCAAAGCTCCCAACTATAAGAATAAGGCTCACAGGTGAAGAACTAAAACCTCCAAAACAGCTAGCGAGAGCAAGGCTCCCAACTGTAATATTGAGAGTAAAGTTCCCAACCGCAATATAAGTTGAAAATAGATCACGAATTCATATTCCCAGAAAACGCTTTAAGTGTAAAATAGCTCGCGAATTCATATTCGAAGGTTATAATTTCAAAAAAAAATTTATAATTTCAAAAAAAATAATCTCTAAGAAAAAAATATATCACCAGTTCATATTCCCAGCTTATAATTTTGAGAAAAAGCTTTAAGTGTAAAACAGCTCGCGAATTATTCCTACTTTTTAGTTTTCATTTCTGTTTTCCTTTTATTCGAACCATGTAGAAGATGAAAGGAGCCCTTAATCAGATCGTCTTGGTTTGACAATCTCGATCAACTCTAATTATCGTGATGGAGAAGCCCTACGTTTGTACCACCACGCCGGAGGAAATGGAGCGAGCTTTGACCGTGCAGGGAATAAAGCTTCCCCACTTCGCCTATGAATTTTCTATCCCTAGAGGATCATCCCAAGTATACGAAACGATAATTCCCCTTGTTTCTCATTTATTATTTCATTCTCTTCTTTCATCTTGTAGTACAATTTACGCACCCTGTCTAACTCAGCCTTGGTCTCCGCGAGCTCCTTATGATGGGCCTTCGCGTACATCAACCCAACAGTGCTAACCTTGGATAATAGAAAACACAGAGACGAGGAAAATCTCTGCGCATCTAAGTCTCTGCGCCACAAAAAGGGACACCCAACCATCTCAATAGACACTTCTTCAGTAGTAGGGGTAGGAGAACTTTGAGCAACAGAAGGGAGAGTATCTTCATCAATCGCGATTGACAAGCTCGCCACAGGGGGAGAATGAGCTTGGGTGACCACAGAAATAAGACCAGCAGGGTCTGGTCTTCTCTTTCGGTGATGCTCTAACTAGGTACTGCTCCCGTCCTCTCTCACTGGGAGGGTTGACGTGCACAGCACCGGCTAAAGTCTTATGCTTCTTGCGGCCACTACTTATCAAAACATCAATGTCCATGGCTACGTTGAGCTCACGCAAGAGCCTATCAGTTTCATTCAAATTATCATCGCAACCCTGATTACACCTTACACCAGCAATAACCCTATAGTCAGTAGGAGCAATTGACAAGTTAGCACTTCCCTACCCTCCTCCTCTTAAATGAATTCGGGAAGAGAAAAAAGATGGAGCTTCATCATACAAAAATGATAAAAGAAGTTCGCATGCTCCTCCTCGTGACCGACAGTATCCAACCCAACTAATCACAGAAACCGTGAGGTTAAGTAGCCCTCGTAGGTAGCCTACCAACTAACCGAGTGACCACGTCTTTTTCGCCTGTCCTCCACCCATTGGGGCTAAGATCCTTTAAATAGAATTTGAAAACATTCATCGCAATGAGAACAGTCTCCAAGGCTAGTAGGTGACCAATGCAAAGCCTTTGAAACTATACGACAGATTCATCTATGGGGAAGCTTCTCTAGAACGTGTGCATATCCTCACTAGGCGAAGACCATCTGATTGGGAACCTGAAGTCCTCACCAAGAATACTGCATACTCGAATGCATTTTCCCAGTTTCAAACATAGGTTCTTACAATAATTTGAATAATTATTTGAACTTTTTTGCAATAAGAGAAATAATAGAATCTCGCAGATTCCCCCACATCGCTGCCCTTCAACTGGTATAGGTGTTGGAAAACAACGAGTATCGACACCTCATCGTTCAAAAGGATATAGAACAAATGGTGCAGGGGTAAATGGAATCCAGCCTCTAAGGCATGCAACCGCAGTAAGAAGCTATCATCCGTTGTCTCGCATACTTGGCTTGATCCTTTAGGGATAAAAAATTCATGGGCAAAGTGGGGGAGCTTTATTCCTTGCACGGCCAAAAATCGTTCCATTTCCTCCAGCGTGGTGGTACAAACGTAAGGCTTCTCTGTCATGATAATTGGAGTAGGTTGAGATGGTCGGATCGAGATGATCTAATTGAGGGCTCCTTTTATCTTTGGCATGGTTCAAATAAAGGGAAAACAGAAATGAAAACAAAAAAGCAGGAAGAATTCGTGAAAATTACATTAATTTTAACTTGTAGAAAATGCTAAACAATGAAGAACCTAAACCCCTAAAAGCCTCCATTTTAAAGAGGATTTCCCTGGACGATTCATATGGCCGAAGGGAACCAATGACCCAGATGCGAACAGGCAAAAATCGTTTCATCTCTCAATGGTTAGATGCTTAAAGAGAACCAACGACCTAGATACAAACAAGCAGAAAATGATTCATCTCTCGACAGTCAGATGCACGCACCCAACACTCGGCCTCGCACGTGAGAAGAGCGTGTCCAACAAGTTGCACTCAAATCTGACACGATGTACCTAAGGCCTGCCACTTTGTAACGCCCCTCAGGCTTATTAAAGGGGGATTGGTTTGTTATTTAAATCTATAACTGCCAACCCAAATGTCTTAAAAGGATTCAGGTCTCCGACCCTTGACCCAGATGGACCCAACTCGGAAGAGGCGTACTTGCCAAGACAGCTCGCAAGAAGAGTTCGCAGGCACACTTTGCAAGATGGAACAGTGAAAGGTGTTCGCAGGAAAGATGGCGAGGCCTACAAATAATCCTAACTCGTGGCCAACGGGTACGGAGCTCCCTAAGGATGTCAACCCTAGGATAAAAAAGAGGACGACGTGCTAAGCAGGCACGCGTCAACAAGCTAGAGGGCGTGTAGAGAATGTCAACACTAGAGGCAAGAAATGTCAGCACCAGAGGCCCTAAGGTCGAGACAAAATGGTGGGCCCAATTATGAGTTGTAATAGTAACAATAGGAGTATGTATAAATACCCCCAATATTCCTCTCAAGGGACATGAAAAAAAAAGCGTCAACAATTCCCATAATGAATCTGAACATATGGACATCCACTACATTTGAATCTAAACATTTATATGTCAATGTTCACTCTAGGTATGTAATCGAAAAATAAATAACTTAAAAGGATATAATATATCATGTAGTCAATTTGCCACATTGCCTTCCATGTTAGCTACCACTTATCAATTTCCAACTTTAAATGTTACGTCAACTACCACATCATCTATTTGTCACGTTAGCACAAAGTTGATGATATTAGGGGCTTTCACGGAAGTGAGCAATTCAAGGGTTTAAATGATTGCTTATTTTAGATTAGGAGGTTCAATTGAATGTTGTTTTCCATCAAAATTTCAAAATGATTTTTGTATTATTTTATAGAGACTTTTCTTATATTAAGCCTTATAAAAATTAACAATTATGCCAAAAAATACTAAAATAAAAATAAAAATCTTACAATATGATTGTTTTAGAAAATTTAAAAAAAATCCATAATTCATTCATGAAGTTATAAGATTATTTTTAAAATTATAATTGTGCAAAACAACTAAAAGAATCATAAAACTTAAAATTCCTAAAATTCCAAAAGAATCTAAAAGTTTAAGTACTGTTTTTTAATTATTATTTTTAAATTATAAAAATGTAAAAAATATTAAAATTATAAAATTGTAAAAAAGTAAATTAAAATAAATCTGAACAAATCCACATCTAGGTTACTCACGTATTTTTGTAAATTCCTCTGTTTTATTTGTTGTTGTTTTTTACATAATTTCTTTTCTTTTATTTTACTCTTGCTCTTCTCATTTTCGAGAATTAAGTGTTCTGATAACCAAAAAATCGTAAGATAAAAATTAAATACGTCAACATTTTTAAATTTTTATGTCACTTTTCTTTTCAAGCTTTCTATATTATTTTTAATATTATATATTATATAAATAAAATTTAACATATATATTTCAATGAATTTTGTCATATTATATTCATATCTTATAATTATATTTCATTTAAATATAAAAGAATTATATTTACCGGTTTTGCATTTCCCACTTCTTTATGTGACAAAACTCTAATATTATATAAGGCATAATGATTTGTTTTGCCTCAAATTTTATAAAAAAAATTGTCATTTTAGTTATTCATTTAATTTTTCGTCTCTTTTAACCATTAAATTTATATTGTGTGTCAAATCATCCAAAATAAATGAAAAAGTTAATGTTTGTTAACTTTGTCGACGTGGCATACACGTGAATTACACATGGATGCTACGTCAACAATTAATTAATTTTTAAAAATTTTAAAAATATAATTTAATTTTTGATCTAGAATTTTTAAAAATAAATATATTTTTAAATTTTTAAAAATTAATTAATGGCTAATGTAGTATTCATGTGCAATTCACGTGTATGTCATGTCAGCAAAGTTAAACAAACGTTAACTTTTTCATCTATTTTAGGGTGATTTGACATACAATGCAAGTTCAAAGGCAAAAAGAGACAGAAAATTAAATGGAGGGCTAAAATAAATTTTTTTTATAAATTGGAGAGCCAAAAAAATTATTATGCCTTAAAGTAATTTGTTTTAATATGATTAAAATAATAAACACTAATAAGTATTGAGTGCAATAATAATAAATAATTTATTCTCAAGAAGAGAATTCATATTCAATTCTAGAAATAATATTATTAAAAAGACGACCTTACAATTCTAAAAAATTCATCCTAAGGATATTGAAATAGACATGAAAGACACCATCCTCCTAAAAAAGATAGTGACTTATGCCAAAATATTACTAAATTTCTTTCCTAGTTTTAGGAATTTTTACTTAGTTTTAGAATTTCTAAAATTTTCGCGTAATTATAATATAAGAACATTTTTATAATTTAAAATAAATTTTTTTCCAAAATTTTAGAATTCTGTTATATTTTTATTTTGTTTATATTTAAATTTTTTAAAATATTAAACTGATTTTTATTTATAATTTAAGTTCAAATTAGATTTTAATTCTGTGTAACGTTGAGTAAATGTGCGACGTGGTCACTAACAAGTTGTTAGTTGAAGTGATGAGAAAACACATTTAAAATTTGAGAAGCACATTTGTTAGATAATGTGACTTGGGATTTGTCTAATATGAGTTGGGAATACTATAAATTTAAACCAAAAAAATAATGTGAGGATGTAAATGAAAATATAAGTCTAAAAAATAGATTTCGATAAAAAAAAAATCCGTTTAGAAAATGAATTGAGCCTTATGTAAAATTTTTTGGCTCAGGCCCAGCCTGACGCAAATTTGCAATAAAAAAATCATTACTGTTTTTCCATGTTTTGCTATTGTTTTCTCACTTTTTGCCACTGTTTTACTATAATTTCACTATTATGTTACTATTACTTTATTCTTAATATTTGAATATTGTTATGTAATGGGTAAAATTTACCCAGGCCCATATTAAAAATAAACCAATAAAATCCTACAGTCCAATAAAACAAAGTCCCAAATTTTTTACAACAAAATTTCAGCCCAAATTAACCTAAGCCCACTAGACTTAAAAAAAAAATGTAGAGACCTTAGCCCTTGACCAGCACCGCAGCCACGTCAACCCCCAACACCGCACGCCCTACGCATCGTGCGCCTCCATTCCACGACGTTTCACCTGCGAAAAAGGAGGAAACAGCACAGCAAGGATAACAGAAAATCGGAGGATTTTTGTATTTACTTTTTTCATTTTTTTTCCCAAAATCGGTTATAAAAATCGAAAGCAAAACTTGTATGAGGGGGACTTTTTTTTTTTTACACAACACACTTTTACGATACAATATCAATACAAAGAATCAAAAAAGCAGCAAGAGAGAAGGTTTTTGCATCTGTTTTATTTTATTTTTTTCCGAATCGGTTCTTTTTTTAAAAATTTCTTTTTTTTTTTTTAATACATAGGAGTTTTAAAATATAATAAAAAAGAAAAAAATACCTTCTTTTTGAATTTCACCATAGTGAGAGTGTGGTACGGTGGTGACAACGTGATCGGTTGGACTCTCACCGAAGTCCTATGCTCTGTAAAGGAAAAAAGAGAGGGGGAGTTTTTTTTTAAAAAAAACTGATGAAAATGAGTTTTTTTTTTAGAAAACCTGACTTTTATAAGGCCCCAAAACGACGTCGTTTTGGGGCTGGCTTCAATGGCCCAAAACGACGTCGTTTTGCTTAAGACCCGTGCGCAGTTTACCTGACCCAAAGGGATCTGCGTGTTTTCTTGAAGAAGGGATATTTGTGCTTTTGGCCCTTCTACATTTTTAGTTCTTTTTAATCAAGTTTTCTTTTATTTTTAAATTTACCCTTAAGTTTTGTTCTGTTTTTGATTTGGTCCTGCTCGAAGCGCCGCGTTTTGGAGGGTGGGGATATTGTCCCTTTTAGCCCCTCCTTGTTACTCGCGAGTTCTAATTGGTCCCTCTTTTTAATTTTATTTCTGATTTTGCCCTAGATTCCTGTCTTTAAGTTTAATTTTGCCTTTTTCTTTACTTCTTTTATAATTTTTGACATTTTTCATTTCATTATTGTTATTAGTAATTTTATTTTTTATTATAACAATTATTATTATTATTATTACTACTACTCATCATTATGGCTATTATTATTAATGTTATTATCATTAATTGATTTTAATATTTCACTATTATTTTACCATTATTACTTTTATTTTATATATATTATTATTACTATTACTTTTATTATTATTAAGCATTATTATATTTTTATTACCATTATTTTTATATATTACTACTACGCTATCATTTCCTATTATTATTATTTCTTATTAACTATTATTGTTTACCTAATATCCATTCATTTATTTATTTCATTCATTTTTTAATCATTTATTTACTTACTTATTTTTTTGTAATTATTTTTATTCATTTTATTTTTCTTTATTCTTGTTTTGTTATTTATCTTATCTTTATTTTATTGTTATTTTTCTCTTATTTGGTTCGCTTTATTTGAATTTTGATGTTTATTATTATCATGCACATATTGGCATTGTAACTCATTCCTTATTTTATTACGATTGTATTATATTTTATTCGATACATTAAAATTTTTATTTTAAAATAGGCAAACATTCCGCGTTCTAATGTTCGAAAGAAATCATACCCTAACTTCTTGGGTTTCGATTTTTCTCTTTGAGGCTAAAGAACCTATTACTTTCTTTTTAAAAGTTAAATAAAACCTTATTCTCGAGAATTCAAAATTGTCGTGCCCTAACTCACTGGATGTGGCATTTCGTTATCTCGAGATAAGGATTTTGAAAAACAAGGCAATGTTTCGTGTTCGGAAGTTCGAGACATTGTGCCCTAACGTGCTGGGTTTCAATTTTTTCGTTCGTCCAAATGACTAAATATCCTTTTAAGATTTTGACGTGGTTTTCTTAACTTCAAAAATCAAGCAATATTTCATGTTTGAAAATTCGAGGGATCGTGCCCTAACGTGCTGGGTTTCGGTTTTTTCGTTTGGCCAAATAACAGAATACCCTTTTTAAAATTGCAATGCATGAATTTTGGAAATCATGAAATGATCTTGGTGTCAAGGGTTTGAAACGTCGTATCCTAACGTGCTGGATGTGATATTTTATTCTTTCGGAACAAGAGAATTTTGATATCCAATTCGAATTATCCAAACATTTTCTCAAAGATTCATATTTTAAAATCTCTTCCAATTTTTGATATTAGGACATTAAGCAATCAATAAGGTACCAATTTTAGGCGTTGCGAGGGTGCTAATCCTTCCTCGTGCATAACCGACTCCCGGACCTGTTTTCTTAAAATTCATAGACCAAAATGTTTTATAAGGTGACCCAATCACACTTCAAAAAAGATTGGTGGCGACTCCATTTTCGTTTTAAAAGTCGGCTCGTTTTCCAAACAAAAAATAGTTTCGATAACTTGGCGACTCCATTGAGGACCAATAAGAGAGTCAAGCCGTAGAATTGATTATTTTTTATCCTTTTATCGAAAATTAAATTTTGATTTTGATTCTTACATTGCATGAGTTTGGGTCACGTCATATGTTCGTTAAGTGTCTAAGGTACTCTCACATCATATTGCATGACCGTTGTGGTCACACCTTTTAAGTGAGAGTGAAAAGCTACTCCTTCATGAGGTTTTCACCTCCGTGCAGGATAGTGGATCGCTTTCGGGATACATCCGTACCTATGTCTTCGTGAGATTTTCATCTCCATGCAGCCATAGGGAAATGTATTCCCCTGAACTAAACTCGGTCCGTATGAGCCTATAATGGGTGAGGATTGAGGAATCTGCTGGTTTTGGTGCCCTTTTCCCCTTAGAACCAAACAACATATAGTGAACCCTAGGACCCTACTTTAGGTAGAACTATGTTGAACCCTAGCAGTCACCTGGATAGGTGTTTGATTTTTACCATCTGTATATGATACTAACATGTTTCTTTTGTTTATAACTACATTGCATTTCATCATCAAAGAAATGAGGTTTTGATTCATATTCAATTGCTAAATAGAAGAGTTGGTCATAGGAAAATGGAGTTCTTGATAAAGTGGGTTATAATACGTTCGTCCAAATATAGTCCAAGTGTATACAATGAGAAAAGACTGACAGTATATAACTTTGCCTCGTTGCCCGGAGATTCAAGCCAACAAGGATTATTTGAGAGTCATCACGTCTCAGTTTTCTTAAAAAAAATCTTATGAGCATCACGGAGGATAATGAGTGAAGAGTCATGGCCTGGATCAAGCAACAAGGAGCTAGAAGAGACATCTATTGAAAAAGTCCATGGGACACGACCGTAACATCCGGATACGAAGAAAAAGATTGGTGCCTTCACCTGGACTATGAGGACAAAGCCGCATATGTAATTCGTTTTATGTGAAGAAATTTATTTTCTAGAAAAGTTCTTCTAATAGAATTGAATTCAGAATCAACGCCTCTCTTTCTTTTTTTGCATCCATGCATTTGCATCACATATCATGCATTTGTATTACATTGCATCATATGCATTGAATGTCATAAAAGAACCCTATTAACTAGAGATCGTATTATAGTTACCTTGGAACAACGCTACTACACTCGAAGGAAAACTAAAGTTATGGATCAAAGGTTAGAAAGGTTAGAACAGATGCAGAAGGAGATGCAAGACCGGCTGCAAGCTCAGATGCAAGAGTAGTTGGCTAAGATCCAACAGGACATGAAGGATCAAATGCTGGAATCCCAGAGAAGCATGATGAGCTAGTTAACGTAATTGTTGACTAGAGGGCATGATAAAGGAAAGGGCCTTATGGTCAATACCGGAGATGATAATGAAGATTCTGCTTATCCTCCAGGCTTGACCCCGGTAAATTTCCAGATACAACCACCAAGAGTGTCCGTCAACATCAAGTCCCAGTATCAATCTGGTACCTCAGCACCGGTAAATTTCCTGACAGTCTCGAGCTCTAACCCCGAAGATAATTTGGCAAAACCAATGGTCCTTGACTTCGATGATACAGCGGAAGGAGAAAAAGCGAAGGAGGAGCTCCCAAAGGAGTTTGAGGATCGCTGCAAATGGTTGGAAGAGAAGTTCAAAGCATTGGAAAGTGTTGATTACCAATGCGAGGTAGAGGCTAAAAAGTTGAGTCTGGTCCCAAATCTGGTATTCCCACCAAAGTTCAAGATGCCAGAATTTAAAAATATAATGGGACTAGTTGCCCTGAGGCCCACATTACAATATTCTATCAAAGAATGATCGGATATGTCAGCAACGACCAGTTGTTGATCTACTGTTTCTAGGATAGTTTGACTAGGGCCCCAGCAAAATGGTACAATCAGCTGAGTTATACTCAAATCAAATAATGGAAGGATTTAGCACAGGCCTTCATGAAAAATTATGGCAATGTGACTGATATAGCACCTGACAGGATCACGCTACAACACATGGAGAAGAAGTCGGGCAAAAGTTTCAGGAAATATGCCCAGAGGTGTAGGGAAGTCGCTACACAAGTCTAACTGTCGCTGCTGGAAAAAGAAACGACCATGTTCTTTGTTAATACCCTAAAGGCACCTTTTATTAATCACATGCTAGGAAGTGTAACTAAGAGATTCACAGACATGGTGATGTCTGGAGAAATGATAGAGAATGCAATAAGGTACGAAAAAATAGAAGTTGGGGAAAGGACCAGGAGATCAGCCTCGAAGAAGAGAGAAAACAAGGTTAGCAATGTAAGCGGGGTTTATGTAAAACCAATCACAATAAATCAACCGAGAGCGGTGGCCACGGGCCAGCAAGCCTCACCTAGGCAGGAGCCCAACACAAAGCAAAATATGGAGAGATTTCAATTTACTCCCATACCAATGACGTATAGGGAGTTGTATAAAAATTTGTTCGATGCACATGTTGTAGCCCCTTTCTACTTAAAACTATTGTAACCCCCATATCCTAAGTGGTATGACACAAACGCTCAATGTGAATACCATATAGGAATCACAGGAAACTCGATAGAAAACCGCACCTCATTCAAAAGGTTAGTCGAAATGCTTATTGAAGTGGGTGTTGTGAAATTCGACGATGCACCTGGTGTGAGAAATTTGGTAACCGGTCATACGGATAAAGGGGTAAATGCAATATTCGAGAACATGGGGAGGAGAATCAAATAGAATGTTGCTGAAGTAAGAGCCTTATTGAGAGAGGTTTGGAAGGAAATGACAGAAATGGGTTTAGTTCCGCAAGGTTGGGGAGCAAATCTCGGGACTCGAGAAACTACTTTGAGTTTCACAATAAGAAGGACCACGAGATCTAATAATGTAGTGAATTCAGGGCCCTAGTGCAAGGGTTAATGGATAACAAAGAGCTGGAGTTCTTTGACTCTTCTGAAGGAGAAAGCGTGTGCACTATAAGAAGAGAGTCGGTAGAGAAGGACGCTGAGGTCAAACGGGGATCAATGACTTTTCCCTATATATCCAATGCATTCTATCGGAAGGAATTGTCCATCCAGGACCAGAGAACATGAATAAAGAAACGGCTGAAGACATGTTGAAAACTGTGAGCATCAATACCATATTTTAAGAGGGATTAAAGGAAGGAAACTTAGAGGGCATACGCCCCTATGAGCTTGGAAGTGTTCTGAACAACTGGACTGCAGAGGAAATTCCTGTAATTTTTAGAGCTAACACAGAGTAATTTCAAAACACACTTGTCGTTTTAAGCCTAGAAACAATAAAAATCTTTTGTGAAATAGGTTCATGTTCAAACATCTTTATTTTCAATAAAAAATGCATTGTTGTGTTTCATCCCGGGCAATTTTTTTCTTTTTTATTCTCTTATTTCATTCATAATCATACCATATAAATAATCACCCTTAGAATAATTTATTCTTTAGAATTTACCTTCGTTCCTACAATAGGTACCCAGATATCAAGACAGGAGCAACGTTGTTGCTGACTCCCTTTTGAGTGAGATATGGGTCTAAAAGGATCTAAGGATTTTGAAGATGACAGAGATTGTAACTTATCTTTTGATTTATTAAAGATGGCAGAATAAGATAGACTCTACCGTACAAAGGGTTAGTGGACATTGTGAGTCTAGGAAAAGACTGAAGATCGAAGTCTAGCTCACACAGAAACAAAGCGAGGTGTCATTGAGTTATTCCAAGAATTCAAAGATGTCTTTGCATGATCGCATCAAAATACGCCTAGGGGTGAGGATGTTGTAGAATGTTCGGAAAGGCACATACTAATAGTTTTCTGATAGTCAGGCCAATTATAAGGTTCGGGTATTGCTGGTCTACCATGAAAGGGAGATTATATCAGTTATGGCGTAAATGCCAAATTGAGGAAAATAAGACTTATGTGCTTCCTCCATTTTTTCCTATACGTAGGGCATAGATGTTATGGGGATGATCTCGTCAAAAGTATCTAGTCGACACCAATTCATCTTCATGATTGTCAACTACTTTACTAAGAGGGTGAAGGTCGGTTCATATGCCAAAGTTACAAAGTCAACAGTCATTAATTTCAATTTCAATTTCAATTTCAATTTCAATTTCAATTTCAATTTCAATTTTAATTTCAATTTCAATTTCAAATTCAAATTCGAAAAAAAAAGAAGAAGAAGAAGATAATGATGAAAATAAAGATGAAGAAGAAACCATCCAAAAAGATTTTGAAAGATGATTGAGACTTGTAAAGATTGGCATAGATAAGTTACCATTTACCCTTTATGCTTCTCAAATGTTAGCCAAGACCTTTGTCGAAACAACACCTTTCCCATTGGTTTAGGAAGGAAATAATTTTTGAAAGGTGAGATCTCTTTTCTTCGAGCTTTGATTGAATTAAGAATCAGACGAGGCAGGACATTTCCAGTAAGCTTGATTAAAAGTATTCATCATGGTCGGATGCACCAAAAATGGATGGTACAAGTTTATGACAAAAAGGTTCGCCCAAGAGAATCTCATGATGGTAAAAAAGCATCTTTCTCAGGTAAAAGGGACTTCAGCGGATGCCAAAGTGGGAAAGACCTTATGTAGTAAAAAAAGCCTGTTCTGAAGGAGTATTGATATGGACGGAGATATTCTCAATTCGGTGAATTCAGATTCAGTTAAAAAAAAGGGAGAGACTAGGACGAAAACATGCAAAGGGCGCTTTGAGACCTTCTCAAAAAAAGAAAGAAAAAATGAAAAATGAAAAACAGAGAGGCCAAGGTAAAAACCCGTAAAGGGTGCCTTGAGACCAAAGGGGGCTTTGAGTCAAAAACCCGAAAAGGGCAGCTCAAATTTTAATTGAAAGTGGGGCATATAGTAGTCTTGCTACGCTTGAATTAACAATGAAGAAGTATGTTACGTCTTGGGGTATCGACAAAGTATTTCGGATCCCCTGAACACATATTGAGCTTAAAATGGTTCTCAAGAAGTTTGAACAGAGAAGCTCAGGTTATGATATCTAGGGCACCAATTCCACCCTTACTCATTTTTTGTACCTTAGCAAAAAAATTGCTTCTTTGGTTCAATCCATTCTTTATGGGTTTAGTCCCAAATAAATTACAGTTTTATCCATCTCTATAATCTTTTTCAAGCATTTCATTTTGAAATAATGGTTAATGATGCTTTCACAAAAGAAGTTTTGCATATTACTCTGAAAGTCTCTATATAATGCAAGAATTTGAAACAAGACAATTTTTTAGAACTCACCAGGCTTAAAGGGCTGGGAACGCTTGAGAAATAAGGGTCTAAGTAGTGACGACATCTTCAGATTCTCTATTGAAAGTATCAACTGAATAAGAAGACATACGTCAGGGATATCACCTTAACAAATGGCGAGCAATGGCAACCTTAATGATAAAAAATGGATCATTCTCATGACATTTTGCATCCATTCATATAACACTCATAATACATATGGTTCGGAGCATTTTTCGATCATGACATCCTAATCATTTGGCATAAGCATGGACCCCATGAAATCAATTCTATAGGTAGGTTCCCCAGAGGACGATGTAGCAAAATTGATTAGAATTACAGATGTGGGCGAATCTTATCTCCATGTATCGGCAATAGAGCAGATTCAGACCAATAGTCTTATCTCCCTGAGCAGGAGCGGAACAGGCTAATGATAGCATATCTTATCTCCACTAAGTAGGAGTGGAGCAAATCGAATACAGCAAGTCTTATCTCCATGTATCGACAATAGAGCAGACTAAAGATAGCAGATCTTATCTCCACTGAGCAGGAGTGGAGCAGATCAAAAATAGCAAGTCTTATCTCTATGTATCGGCAATGGAGCAGACTGAAGATTCAGATCTTATCTCCACTGAGCAGGATAGGAGCAGATCGAAGACAGCAAGTCTTATCTCTATGTATCAGCAATGGAGAAGACTGAAGATATCAGTTCTTATCTCCACTAAGCAGGAGTGGATTAGATCGAAAATAGCAAGTTTTATCTCTATGTATCGTCAATGGAGTAGACTGAAGATAGCAGATCTTATCTCCACTAAGCAGGAGTGGAGCATATCGAAAATAGCAAGTCTTATCTCTATGTATCGACAATGGAGCAGACTGAATGGTAGCAGATCTTATCTCTACTGAGCAGGAGTGGAGCAGATCGAAAATTACAAGTCTTATCTCCATATATCGGCAATGGAGTAGACTGAATATTGTAGATCTTGTCTCCTCGAGATAGCAGTGGGACAGATCGAAATGGAAAATCTTATCTCCATGTATCGGCAATGGAGCAGATTTAGGCCAATAGCCTTATCTCCCTGAGCAGGAGTGGAGCAAGCTAATGATAGCAGATCTTATCTCCACTGAGCAAGAGTGGAGCAAATCGAAAACAGCAAGTCTTATCTCCACGTATTGGCAATAGAGCAGACTGAAGATAGCAGATCTTATCTTCACTGAGAAGGAGTAGAGTAGATCGAAGACATCAAGTCTTATCTCCATGTATCGGCAATGGAGTAGACTGAATGATAGCAAATCTTATCTCCACTGAGCAGGAGTGGAGCAGATCGAAAATTACAAGTCTTATCTCCATGTATCGGCATTGGAGCAAACTGAAGATTGTAGATCTTGTCTCCTCGAGATAACAGCAGGGCAGATCAAAATGGCCAATCTTATCTCCATGTATCGGCAATGGAGCAGATTTAGCCCAATAGCCTTATCTCCCTGAGCAGGAGCGGAGCAAGCTAATGATAGTAGATCTTATCTACAATGAGCATGTGTGGAGCAGATCGAAGACGACAAATCTTATCTCTATGTATCGGCAATGGAGCAGATTTAGACCACCAGCCTTATCTCCCAAGGATAGCAAGGGAGCAGGCTGAAATTACAAGTCTTATCTCCATGTATCGGCAATGGAACAGACTAAAGATTGTAGATCTTATCTCCTTAAGCAGTAGTGAAGCAGATTGAAACAAAATTCCTATACCCCTGAAGATGCAGTGGATGGAATGAAGCTACCTTAAGAAAGGAGGCATCAAGAAATCAGGGCTCAGCAAGACCGGGCAAAATTGGCCCTTTTAAAGTGTTTGCTCTATTCTCGTTATACGACAATGAGCAAAGAGGGGCACCTGTAATGGGCAAAATTTGTCTGGGCCCATATTAAAAATAAACCAATAAAATCCCACAGTCCAATAAAATAAAGTCCCAAAATTTTTACAACAATATTTCAGCCCAAATTAACCTAAGGCCACTAGACTTCAACAAAAAAAAAAAAAACGTAGAAACCCTAGCCCTTGACCAGCGCCGCAGCCACGCCAACCCCCAACACCGTACGCCTTCCGCATCGTGCCTCCACTCCACGATGTTTCACCTGCGATAAAGAAGGAAACAGCACAGCAAGGATAACAGAAAATCGGAGGATTTTTTTATTTACTTTTTTCATTTTTTTCCCAAAATCGGTTATAAAAACTGAAAGCAAAACTTGTATGAGGGGGACTTTTTTTTTACACAACACACTTTTACGATACAATATCAATACAAAGGATCAAAAAAGCAGCAAAAGAGAAGATTTTTGCATCTGTTTTATTTTATTTTATTTTTTTTGAATCGGTTCCTTTTTTTTTAGATTTCTTTTTCTTTTCTTTTTAATACATAAGAGTTTTAAAATAAAATAAAAAAAGAAAAAAAATCACATTCTTTTTGAATTTTGCCACCGCGGCGTCAGCGCCGGCGATCGGTTGGACTCTCGCCGAAGTCCTATGCTTTGCAGAGGAAAAGAGAGTTTTGGGGCTGGCTTCAATGGCCCAAAACGGCGTTGTTTTGCTTAAAACCTGTGCGCAGTTGACCCAACCCGAAGGGATCCGCGTGTTTTCTTGCGGAAGGGATATTTGCGCTTTTGACCCTTCTGCATTTTTAGTTCTTTTTAATCAAGTTTTCTTTTATTTTTAAATTTACCCTTAAGTTTTGTTCTGTTTTTGATTTGGTCCTGCTCGAAGCGTCGTGTTTTGGAGGGTGAGGATATTTTCCCTTTTAGCCCCTCCTTGTTACTCACGTGTTCTAATTGGTCCCTCCTTTTAATTTTATTTTTGATTTTGCCCCAAATTCCTGTCTTTAAGTTTAATTTTGCCCTTTTCTTTACTTTTTTATAATTTTGACATTTTTCATTTCATTATTATTATTAATAATTTTATTTTTATTATAACAATTATTATTATTATTATCATCATTATGGCTATTATTATTAATGTTATTATCATTAATAGATTTTAATATTTCACTATTATTTTTACCATTATTACTTTTATTTTATATATATTATTATTACTATTACTTTTATTATTATTAAGTATTATTATATTTTTATTACCATTATTTTTATATATTACTCTATCATTTCCTATTATTATTATTATTATTATTATTATTATTATTATTATTATTATTATTATTATTATTAACTATTTTAATTGTTTACCTAATATCCGTTCATTTATTTATTTGATTATTATTTTTAAATTATTTATTTACTTACTTATTTTTCTTATAATTAGTTTATTTTTATTTTTATTTTTATTTTTATTTTTCTTGTTTTGTTATTTATCATATTTTCATTTTATTGTTATTATTCCTCTTATTTCGGTTCGCTTTATTTGAACTTTGATGGTTATTATTATCATGCACATATTGGCATTGTAACTCACTCCTCATTTTATTACGATTGTATTATATTTTGTTCGATACATTAAAATTTTCATTTTGAAATAAGCAAACATTCCACATTCTAATGTTCGAAAGAAATCGTACACTAACTTACTAGGTTTCGATTTTTCTCTTCGAGGCTAAAGAACCTATTACTTTCTTTTTAAAAGTTAAATAAAAGCTTATTCTCGAGAATTCAAAATTGTCGTGCCCTAACTCACTGGATGTGACATTTCGTTATCTCGAGATAAGGATTTTGAAAAACAAGCAATGTTTCGTGTTCAGAAGTTCAAGAAATTGTGCCCTAACGTGCTGGTTTTCGATTTTTTCGTTCGTCCAAATGATTAAATATTCTTTTAAGATTTTGATCGGGTTTTTTTAACTTCAAAAATCAAGCAATATTTCATATTTGGAAATTCGAGGGATCGTGCCCTAACATGCTGGATTTCAGTTTTTTTCGTTTGGTCAAATAACGGAATACCCTTTTAAAATTGCAATGCATGAATTTTAGAAATCATGAAATGATCTTGGTGTCAAGGGTTTGAAACGTCGTATCCTAACGTGCTGGATGTGATATTTCATTCTTTCGGAACAAGAGAATTTCGATATCCAATTCGAATTATCCAAACATTTTC
Organism: Gossypium rotundifolium; assembly: GCA_025506655.1. Taxonomy (NCBI): domain Eukaryota; kingdom Viridiplantae; phylum Streptophyta; class Magnoliopsida; order Malvales; family Malvaceae; genus Gossypium; species Gossypium rotundifolium. The sequence continues at coordinate 107,501,080 of CP106724.1, forward strand.
TCAAGGATTCGTATTTTAAAATCTCTTCCAATTTTCGATATTAGGACATTAAGCAATCAATAAGGTACCAATTTTGGGTGTTGCAATGGTGCTAATCCTTTCTCGTGCGTAACCAACTCCTGGACCTGTTTTCTTAAAATTAGTAGACCAAAATGTTTTATAAGGTGACCCAATCACACTTCAAAAAAGATTGGTGGCGACTCCATTTTCGTTTTAAAAGTCGGCCCGTTTTCCAAACAAAAAATGGTTTCGACAGTATAAGATTTGTTTTTTTGTTAATTTTATTACTATTTTAGAGGTATTTGCTTGTTAAGTTGTACTTATCTTAGTGTTATTTAAATATAAAGACTTTTTTAATTTATTTTTAATTTGTTGGGAAATATTTATTTTAATATATTTTAGTATATTTGGTGTATTATATTTTTCAATTAAAAAAATTAATACGAGCAGGCCGAATCTAAATTTTAACATTTTTATTCGAGTTGAACTTGAATAAAAATTTAAGCTCATTTTTCAGCCCGGCTGAACGGATGATCAAAATGTTTCAATAGCATTATTAATTATTTTATAATTTTTTATAATTCAAAGATTAATAGAAAAATTACTAATAAGGTCATCTTAATGTAGTTTGAATAAAAAAGAAAAATGATTAAGGGCATCTTTGTCAAAACGAAACCCGCACAAAAGTAAAATAGTAGGTCTGAGCCGCAGGCATATAATTATCCAAAATCATTGGCCTTTTATCAGGTTGTATGAAAAACGTATAAATGTGAAACAAAGATTATGCTTTAGACCAAAATGCCCCTAATTCACTCTCTTCAGCATTTATCTATTTGGCGCTATGACGCTATTCTAACCAACGAAGCCACTAAAAATTCCAAACCTATAAAATTCAAACAATCACTACCGTTCCTTACACTCAACGTGGACGGTCCAAACCTCACATCACCGCAGCCAACCCTTTCTCATTGGTCCACATTTCCCCCTCCAGCTGGCCCACCAAACATTATTAAAAAACAAGCTCACTGTAAAAAGTACTCTCTATTTATTTAATGTCTTAACTAAAAAATAAAGGGACAAAGGCACACTTGGCGCTTGCTCGAAGCCCCCTAACTTGCCAGAAGAAAGAAGAATTCAAACCAAACGCTGTCCCGAAAAGGTAAAAAACCTTTTATTTTATTTCTCTCCAGCTCTTGCTTAAAAAATTTTGTCTAGTTCTTGACCATACTTCTCTCTGTTGTCGTTTATGTGTTGTTTTTGGAGAATTAATAAACTAATTTGCCGTATTTATTGTGTTTGTGTTTTTGGGATTTGGTTGGTTTTTTTCTTAACCAAAGAAGAAGTTTATGTTTTTCACATTCCATTTTTATGTTTATGTTTTGATTGTTCTTCTTAGTTTTTCTGATCTTGATTGAAAGGGTTTTTATAGAAAACCTGAAGGTCCCAAATTTTGGAAAAAAAAAAAACATAGAAATCTTTAATTTTGGGGCCAAATTTGTTAACACTGTTTTATCCAGATTTGAATGGCGGCTAACATGAAGTTGGAGAACTTTGGAAGTAACCAACCACTACCAGCTGACGGCGGTGGGAATACTCTGTTAAGTAGACAACCATCGATCTATTCTCTAACCTTTGATGAGTTTCAAAGCACTATGGGTGGAATAGGCAAAGATTTTGGGTCTATGAACATGGATGAGTTGTTGAAGAACATTTGGAGTGCTGAAGAAACTCAAACAATGGCTTCTTACAGTGGTGGCCTGGACGCATATGGAGGGCTACAAAGGCAAGGGTCTTTGACTTTGCCAAGGACGCTAAGCCAGAAGACTGTTGATGAGGTTTGGAAAGATATTTCAAAGGAATATTCAATAGGGAAAGATGGGATTGGAACTGCAGCAGGGACTAATCATGTGCCCCAAAGTCAGCAAACATTAGGGGAGATGACTTTGGAAGAGTTCTTGGTGAAGGCTGGTGTGGTAAGAGAGGACACCCAATTTGCTGGGAAGGATAATAATGTTAATGGAGGGTTCTTTGATGGGTTTCAACAAGGTGGTAGAACTCCAAATTTCATGGGAAATAGGCTTTCTGAAGTTGGTTTTCAGGCTTCTAATTTGCCTTTGAATGTTAATGGAGTTAAATCAAACCAGCAACAGTTACCTCAGCAGCAGCAGCAACAACCAATTTTTCCTAGGCAACCTGCTGTAGGATTTGGATTTCAGATGCCTTTACAAAGTGGTGGTCAGTTGGGGAGTCCTGGAAATAGAGGGGGAATTACTATGATGGGGGATCGGGGACCACCTAATGGTCTTATTCAGGGTGGAAAGATGGGGATAGTTGGTTTAGGAGGGCCAGTCAGTGTTGCAACTGGATCACCTGCTAACCACTTCTCATCAGATGGGATAGGGAAGAGTAGTGCAGATACTTCCTCTGTCTCGCCGGTTCCTTATGTGTTCAATGGAAGTTCTAGGGGTAGGAAATGCAGTGCTGTGGAGAAGGTTGCCGAGAGGCGGCAAAGGAGAATGATAAAGAACAGAGAATCTGCTGCAAGATCTCGAGCTCGAAAGCAGGTGACTATATGTCTTATTTACTTCATTCTAGTGTAAAGATAGGCGATTTAGAATATGCGTTGTTAATCATCTTTGAACTCAATAATATTGGTCTGCATATATGTCTCAAAATATTTTGAACTCTTCTTTTAATACACTTGAAGCAACATGATAACCAAATTTCGTCTCTTATTACGGATTAATGAGTATTACAAACGATTGACTTTGTGCTTTTATCATCTATGACATGCTGCATGCCTGCATCTCAAACTTCATGAAAGATTGTGCGGCAGTATGGTAATGTGATAGCAATCTGACATGAGAAGAAAGATTTTGACAAGTCAAGGTCATGAGAAGTTATAAGGATTCGTATTGCGGGGTAACGGAGCATTTGTTTCTACATGAGAAGTACGAAGCTGTATGATATTATAAGAATCAATAAAACCATTGATTAAGGTTGACATTCCTTGACCTAGTTCATTTTGTTATAAACATGGCGAATCAAAACGTTTCTATCCTAAAATAACTGGTAAACTTATGGTGTGTCCTCAAGTTTTATGGTTTGATGTTTCGTATGGCATTCACTTTTGTATGATCTGCTAGGCTTATACTACGGAGTTGGAAGCAGAACTTGCGAAGCTAAAAGAGGAGAATGAAGAATTGCGGAAGAAACACGTATGTTCTTCCCATTCTCTTTTTCAGTGCACCCATATCAGAATTTGCTCATTGACTGTACTTTGATTGCTGCAGGCAGAATTAATGGAAATGCAGAAAAATCAGTTCATGGAGATGAACATGCAGCAAGGACCTAAGAAGCAATGTTTGCGAAGAACACGGACCGGTCCATGGTGAAGTGAAAACATTGTGCTTGGGGTTCTTGGTCAGCAGATGGTTGTACATATTTAAGTCAAAGGGTAGTAGTTGATATTTCTTTTAGATTTTAAAAGATGAAATTAGTGCACAGTAGATAAAAGAAAACCCAATATTGGTAGTATTCTTTTTTTATGGACAACATGCATGGTTTTATTAAACAATATCTGTAAATATCAGAATCTCAGAGTTCCTCTTGTTGGTTCTTATTAATTGAAGTAATCCTGTGTGTCTTTTTCTTATCTGTTTCATACATGCAGTATGCATAATTCATTTTTATAGTTGATGCATAGCATTGGAAAGTGGCAGAAAGTTTTTAAGTCCAATATCATTGCCATTTGAAGTGAATCGTCTTACGATGCTGTGGCGCTGATTGTCAACTGGTTTAGGTGGCAGTATTACATTTTGGTTTCTCTTAGTGTAGAGAATATTTCATTAGAGAATAGTTCTTTTTGTTTCCAGATTTTCTTCTTTATCATTTTCTATTTGTTTTATTTGTAGAGTTTATGCCATTACTGGAGATATTCATGACCGGATTAAATTAGGTTGGGGTTCAGTTGATATGTGTCAAAACTATTTTTTATTTAGAAAAAATGGGTCGACTTTCAAAAGGAAAATGGAGTCGTCACCAATCTTTTTTGAAGTGTGATTGGGTCACTTTATAAAACATTTTGTCTATGAACTTTAAGAAAACATGTTCGGGAATCGGTTATGCATGAGAAAGGATTAATACCCTCGTGACGCCCAAAATTGGTACCTTATTGATTGATTAATGTCCTAATATCGAAAATTAGAAGATATTTTAAAATACGGATCTTTTAGAAAATATTTGGGTAATTCGAATTGGATTCGAAAGGATGAAATATTACATCTAACACGTTAGGATACGATGTTTCAAACCTTTGACATCAAGATCATTTCATGACTGTCAAAATTCATGCATTGTCGTTTTAAAAAGGGTATTCCATTATTTGGCCAAACGAAAGAACCGAAACTCAGAACGTTAGGGCACGATTCCTCAAATTTTTAAACATGAAATATTGTTTTATTTTTAAAGTTGAAAAAACACAATCAAAATTTTAAAAGGATATTTAATCCTTTGGATGAACGGAAAAATTGAAACACAGCACGTTAGGGTACAATTTCTCAAAAACTTCCAAGCACAAAATATTGCCTTGTTTCTAATTTAAGGAAACACAGATACAATCTTAAAGGATATTTAATGATTTGGTCAGACGGAAATCGAAACCAGCACGTTAGGGCACGATCCTTTAAATTTTCAAATATGGAACATTGTCTTATTTAAGAAAACATTTTTATGAGTTTGAAAAAAATGTGGTAAAAGAAAAATAAGATAAACGATGGTATTAATAATAAAGAAAATAATAATAAAAGTAGTAGGAATAATAACAAAATAGCCATAATAATATAAGAAAAAAATAATACTAATAATAGTAATAAAAAATATAAAATAATAATAATGAAAATGGCAATAACAACGTTGATAATAAAAATAAAAATAAATATAATTATAATTATAATTATAAGAATAATAATATGTATAATAAAATAGTGATAGTAATAAAATAATAATGGTAAAAATATTAGTAATAGAATAGTATAATAATAAATATAATAAATGTAAGGCTAATAATAAATATAATCATAATAATAATATATACATGTAAAAATAATGGCAATGAAAATAATAGTAATAATGCGTATAGTAATATATATATATATATATATATATATATATATATATAAAATAAGAGTGAGGAAAAAAATTAAAATAGAAACGTTAATAATAATGAAAACAGTAGTCAGTACTAGCGAAAAAAACACTAATAATCAAATAATAATATTAAAGTCAATAAGGATAAATGAAAGTACTAATGAAAATAGAAACAATAAATAGTAATGTTAAAACAAAATAATGATAATAAAATATAAGAAATATAAGAGATATGATTATAGTAATAATAATATTTTATATAAAAATAATAATAATATAACAATAAGTATAATAATAAATATTAAAAATAATTAATTTGGAAAAAAATAGGTGGAAAAAAAGGATGAAATTAAACTAAAAAATTAAAGTTTGGGGGCGAATCATAAAAAAAAAAGGGCTAAATTGCAACTCGCGTTAGAGAGTAGGGACTACAAACATCATTATTCCAAATTCTTAAAGGGAGTGCCTAAACGCGGACCAAATCAAAGCGGCGTATAAAATTCAGGGGCAAATTTAAAAAATAAAAGAAAGCTGAAGGGGGATGCAATCAAAACAGGGGCGCAAAAGAGAGGACCAACTGTGCAATTTACCCATTTAGGGTAAAATTGCGCAAATCCACCCGTGGAACAGGTGATCGCGCAGGGCTTCCCCCTTTTTACACGACGCCGTTTGCTCCATGTTTTAAAAACTAAAAAAGCATTTCCTTCATTTCCTTTCTGCTTCAAAAAACGAAAACCAGAACCCCCTTTTCTTATTTTATTAGAGGTTGAGTTCCCCTAGTTCCTCACTTCGTCGCTGCGACACCATCGGTCCGGTGACCAATCACGTGCGCGCAAGATCGATGGCCTGGTAAGCTTCTTCCCCTTTCCTTTTTTTTTTCGAATTTTTTAAAAAAAATGGTAAAAGAAAATTATATAGAAAAGGTATCTGCGAAAATCACCTTTGAAAATGGTTTTCTGTTCAAACGTTTGTCTATCCTTGTCAATAGTTTGCTCTCTTTTGACTGATATTGTATATTCTATTTTTGGAAACTGCAGGTGTATTGCTTTTCATGTAAAAAAACTGTGTATCCCCTTGTTGTAACACCCCAAACCCGGTCTAGAAGTTAGGCTCGAATCTGACGTGTCACAATGAAGAAAACATATAAAGGATTTGAAATTCGTACTTAAATAAGTTTTGTTAAAATCAAGAAAAACAAGTTTGATTTGAGACATTTGATAAAATACTACTAACCTCGAAGATTGATTGATAAATCGTTAGATTGAACTAATAATCTTATAAAACGTGACTTTTGAAAATGTCATTTGAAAATGTCATTGAAAATTCAAAGAAGATTTTCGTATTAAAAATATTTGTAAAAATTTTATTATGAATTCCATTTGTTAATCGATTTTGGAAAACCTTTATTTTAGCTTTTAGAAAAATTCTCGTTTAAAACAATTTAAGCAAAATAATAAGTAAACCAACCATAAAGCAAATAATAAAATAGTTCAGAGGCCTTATTACAACTTAAACCAAAATAATAAAATAACGGAAATAGAAATTTAAAATTTAATAACACTATTTCTGAAGAATGGCCTCCATCGAGTCATCCATGGCCCAAGTCCACCTCACGGAGCATTACCTACAGGGTTAAAAAAAAAGGGGGTGAGTTACAAGAACTCAGTGTGTAACCCACTCACCGTTGTTCACTGGGCCAAAATCTATAAAGCAAATATTTGGGCCTAAGCCCATTTATAAATGTAACAATATAACAAATATAAAATGCATGTGATATGCAATTCCCAACCAAGCTTAAATTTCCATCCGCTACACACCACCGTACCAACCAACACACTGGGGATCAAGTCAACCCACCCCGCCAACACACCAATAGCAGGCATTAAGCTAATTATAATATTTGTGGCAGAGCCACCGAACTAGATTTTGCAGCAGCCATTGTGACAGAGTCACCGAACTAGATTTTTGCAACAGCCATTCTTCTCTTTGTCAATTATCCCAACCCATGCGGTCATGTATATATATATATATATATAGATAATGCATAACAATAAATTCATAAGGTAAATTTCAACAAAAAGCCCATATTACAAGTTATCAATTTGGCCCATTAGTCAAAATAGCAATTTTGGCCCATTTAACGATCTAACAAACTTTGGCCCATTTAACATATTTTGGCCCTCATAACAAAATATATCAAATAGGCCCATAAAGTAATATGTCAATTCAGTTCATTAAGCAATTTCGTATTTCGGCCCATTAGGGGTAATTTCGTATTTCGGCCCATTAGGGGCAATTCCATAATTTGACCCATAAGGGCATTTTCGTAATTCGGCCCATAAGGGCATTTTTGTAATTTTACTCGTCGAGGATAATTCGGTAATCTCGCAACCCAGGGGTATTTCGATAATTTACCCTCTAAGGGTATTATGGTAATTTCACAACCTAGGCTTAACTACTAATTTGGAGCATAAAATCGAAACTGTCCATCTGCATCATACTAACTAAATTGACCATAACTCGAGTTAGAAAACTCGAAATCTAAATCTGTAAATTTTCCTTGAAAGTAGACACATATATCTTTCTCATATAATTTTTCCAGAATTTTTTTTAGCTTAACCATTTAGTACAGTTTATTCCTTAAAGTTTTCCTTGTTTCACTGTCCAATAATTCTGACCTCTCTTTCCTTAATTACAAATATCTTACTGTACACTTTTCATCTACTGCTCCCACTTGTTTCCATTGAAAATAGGTTCAGTAAGGGATCTATACATATAAATTATGTCCCATAATTCACTTTGTACAATTTTATATGATTTTTCCAAAACAGAACAGAATACCCCAAAGTCATTCAGAACCAGTCTCACTAAAATTAACATATCTTAGAATATAATATTTCTTTTCCTTCTCCGTTTCTTCCATATTAAAGTAGACACAGTAAGATTTAATTTAATATCTTACTCACTTTGTAATTCCTTTTATCCAATTTTTCGTGATTTTTCAAATACACGTCACTGTTTCTGACCGAAACTGTTTTATTACAAAATATGATTACCACTACGAATATACGCACTCCGGAGTGATCACAGATGCCGGTTATCGATTTTATTTGGTATTTCTACCGAATCACAGAATATTTCATGTAAACTTTCAAAGAGATGTGAGACTTACTCACCATTTCAAACATATATTCGGAAGGGTACGGGATTACACACCTTGATTACGAGTTGTGCTTTCTACCGATTTCAACACCACAACGGTGATCTCCCTCGATGCACCAAGAATCGATCCTTATCGATATTGGATCCAATTACCACCGTTTGAATTTGGCTAAAACAATACACGGTCTCCCACTTAAAGCACTACGAAAAGAGAGAGTGAATAAAACATGAAGAAGTGGAGGATAACACCATTTTCGGTTACGATCACGATTTACAACCGAATAGTGATAATTACTTATTTGGCTAAAGAGGAAAGAATATGATCATAGAAAAGAATTCACTTACCGATTGTACATAAATGACCACTCGAATGGAAAAGAGAGTTCAATAGAAGGGTGGAAGATTCGGCTATCCAAAAAGGGAGATAGACAAGAGATGAAAATCTTGATCAAACAAAAGAGCAAGAAAGTGCACAAATGTGTTAGGGGAATTCGGCCAAAGTAAAAAGAAAGAAGAAACATATCGTCACCAAGGCTTGTAATTTTGGCACAAAGCAAAGAAAAAAGAAAAGAATTTGAGAGGAAAACAATGCACTATTGCTCTACTATGTTTCAGCAAGGTGGGTTGCAAAATTGAGAGAAATGGCACAAAGTTGCCAAAAGGATTTCTGGGCAAAACAAAGCTAGGATTTTACCAAAAGCCAAAATAAAATTTCAACCATCTAACTACTCCAAAACTGTCCACATGCATCCCCCCTTAGGATTAGAGTTTGGCCTCCTAAGTTTTCCAAAACATCATCCATGGAATTAGCCTCATGTCCCCCTTTCTTTCCTATTTCTCTTGATTCCTTTCCCCAACTTCAACATTGCCTTATTCTTTTAGCCACCTTACCAAAATAATGAAGTCCACCATTGCCATATTTATTCCTTGACTGATACATAAGGAAGGGAAGCAAAAGTAAAAGCCAAATTGCATACAAAGCGATTCGAACTCCTTCCCTCAAGGTAATACATGTGGTGCCATAGCCTCTTTACTAACTGCTCACTTATGCTAGCTATTTAATCAATTATTTCCATATACTTTAAGGTCACTTACTCCATCTCCTTAAAGTGCTAAAATACCAAATTTTTCCTAAGGCCCAATTAAACCCGAGACTTCATAGAAACCTCGTAACCTTCCAAATTCACTTAGCTAACAAGTCCAATTTGCAATAATGCCATTCTCTTGTTCTTGAAATTTTAAACATTCTTATGTCTAAGGCCCATTGGGCCCAATCCTACTAAGCCCAATTTCGGGATGTTACACTTGTTACATGTTTTTCTTTTGGCCTTTATAGCAAAAAAAGCCTTAAAAATAGAACAAAATCCAAAATACGATCTGTTTGTTGCTTTGCTGGCCTTTTCCCTTCTTTTCCGCAGGTGAAGGCAATATGGAGGTGCACGCTGCGGAGAGTGGGGCGACGTGCGGAGTTGAGGCTATTGGTAGCGGCACAGAACAGTGGCTAGGGTTTCTGCCAAAAATTTATGTTGTTGGGCCATCTAGGTTTGGGCCTTAAATTTTGGGCCTGCTGTAATTTAGACTTTTTGTTTTATTTTTCTGGTTTATTTTTTGGGCTTTGGTTATTTGGGCCAAAATTTTGGGCCTCAGGTGTTTATTCAAGTCTATTTTTTTGTTTTATTTTTCTGGTATTGATGTGGTCCCCGGGCTAAGATTGGGTCATACAGCTGCCTCTCTTTGCTTGTTGTCGTGTAACGGGAACGAAGCAAAGATTCTAAAAGAGCCAATTTTACCTGGTCTTGCTGAACCCTGATTTCTTGATGCCTCCCTTCTTTAAGTAGTCTCACTTTTAGAGGTATCGAAATTTTGTTTCGATCTGCTCCACTACTGCTCGGTGGAGATAAGCTTTGTTATCTTCAGTCTGCTCTATTGTCGATATATAGAGATAAGACTTGCTGTCTTCGATCTGTTCTACTCCTGCTTAATGGAGATAAGACCTGCTATTTTTGATCTACCCCACTCCTGCTCAGTGGGGTAAGATCTGCACTCTTCAGTCTGCACCATTGCCGATACATGGAGATAAGACTCGCTGTTTTCGATCTGCTCTGTAAAGCCTAATTTTTTGTTGCCCGGACCCAGTGTCAATTAACAATGAAACAAAAAAAGGTCCAAATGTCCATTTACATTAAAAAATAGCCCATTTTAACAAGGCCCAAACCTTTAAACAAGGCCCACGAAGCCCAAACGGAACAAAAAATAATGTAAAAAAAACCCTAGCCTTTGTTTCTCGCCAGTGCCGCCAGTAGCCCTAACACAACACGTCTCCTCTCCACAATGTGCGCCTCCACGCCTCCGATGGTGGAAACTACAAAATAGGAAGCAACAAATTATAGTTGGGATTGGATTCTTTTTTGTTCAGGCTATAAAAGCTGAATAGAAACAGTGTAAAGGGAGGGGTTGTTTATATACACAAAAGCAATACATACAAAGAAAAAAATACTAGAAATTTTTTAGAGAAAAAACAATCTGAATAATTGAATCTTCAGAGAATTTTTGAAACATAAAGAAGGTTTATATTCCCTTTGTTATTTGTTGTTTTTTTTAGTCCTGTTTTGGGTTTTCTTTCATTCATTCATTATTTTCTTTTTTTATTTATTACAAAAAATTGCACATATTTTAAAAAAATACCTTGCTTTGGCAGGTGTCGGCAACGTGAGAGATGACGGAGGGCTGCTGGACTGAGAAGACTCAAACCCTAGAGAATAAGAAAAGGGGGTTCTTTTTTTTTTGAAACAGAAAATAGAAATGAGGAAAATGTTTATTTTTTAGGTTTTAAAACATTCAAAGAACGACGCCGTTTAGTTGGGGGCTCAGCGCTCGACCCGATCCATCGCTGGATCAGCGCGTATTTACCCTAAATGGGTAAATTGCGCGTTTAGTCCTCCCATCTTGCGCCCTGTTTTAATTGCATCCTATTTCAGTTTTTTTTTAATTTTTTAATGTTACCCTAAATCTAATTTGTCATTTCAATTTGGTCTTCATTGAACGCACCGTTTCAAAGGGAAGATTAATTTCTATTTTGGTCCCCCTATGTTGCGCGTGTGCCACAATTTAGCCCAATTTATCTTCTTTTATTTTAAATTTTTCCCAAAGCTTCTGTTTTTAATCCAATTTAGTCCATTTTTGATTCTTTTGTTATTTTACAATTGAATTAAGTTTTTGTAAATGTTTTTATTGCAATTTTTTATATTATTATGACCGTGTTCTTTCTATTGTATTTCTTGTTATTATATATATTATTGCTTAATTTTTTATATATTATTATTATATCTATTATTTTTATTATTATCAATTTACCTTTTTTTTACTACTACTATATTTTTATTAATACTATTATTTTACTATTGTTGCTATTATTTTCTTATTAATATTTTATTTTGCTTATTATTATTCTACAATTATACTTAGTATTTTAATATTATATTTACCCTTTTATTATTACTATATTCATTAATTTTATTAGTATTATTTTAGTATTACACCTACCATTATTATTTCTTATGTTTATTATATTTATTATTATACTATTCTATTACAAATATTTTTTGCTCCTACTATTTTACTACTATCACCATTTTATTATATATATTATTATTCTGTCGAAACCATTTTTTAAACGGGTTTGAAAAAATGATCGTCGACTTTAAAATGACAAATGGAGTCGCCACCGATCCTTTATTCAAGGTATGATCAGATCACCTTGAGATGAATTATTTTAATAAAACATTTTTATTAAAACAATAATTTTGGTCTACGAAATCTAAGAAAACAGGTTCGGGAGTCGGTTACGCGCGAGGAAGGATTAGCACACTCGCAACGCCCAAAATTGGTACCAAATTGATTAATTAATGTCTTGACGTTGAAAATTTGAAAAGATTTTAAAAATACGATCCTTTTTGTTAGGGAAAACTTGAAGAAATTAAGCCTGATGCCGAGACCCGCTTATTCCGAAAGAACAAAGTATCGTACCCAGTGAGTTAGGATACAACATTTCGAATCCTCGAAAATATGCTTATCCTTGGACATTCAATACTCGTACATTTAAAATTAAGAAGGATATTCAATTATTTGGGTCAAATGAAAAATTGAAGCCCAGTAAGTTAGGGCACTATTTCTCAAAATTCTTGAATACGGAATATTGCCTTTGTTCTTTTGAAATTCTTATCTCGAGATGATAAAATATCACACCCAGTGAGTTAGGGCGCAATGTCTCAAATTCCTAAGAATAAGTTTTTTATTTGAAATATTGTGCATTTGGATTTAAGAGGAAAAAAAGGGTACTCGGTTGCTAGGTTTCAACGAGGAAAATCGGAACCCAGTAAGTTAGGGCATGTTTTTCTTGAAACCCCCAAACACGAGCATCGCCTCATTTCAAAAAAAACATTGAATAATAAGATTTTAAAACTGAAATGAAATTAAAACATAACATTTTCATAAGATACAACGGAATACTAATATACAATGCAAGATATTAATCCATACATCAAATATTACAATGATGAATCACAAATGATTAATAATTACAAATGAACAATTTCTAATTCATACAATAGCAATAATCATGTAACACAATCTTAACCTTAGCAATTGAAGAAAATGGCGCAAGATATTATACAAAAAACGAATGTAGAATGAAAAGCAATAAAAACCAATATTATGCAACATTATTTAAAGACAAGATATGTGTGAAATAATCAAAATAATTAATATACAATATCTTAAAATAAGTAATCGTAAAATAATTTTTAAGATAAGTAAAAGTATGAAATAATTTAAATTAACTAATATATACATATATGAATATTCAAAGTAAACAACATGAAGAAAATATTTAACATGAATACTATATGAATTTAGTATATATTAAAACTTAAAAATAAAATAGTTTAATATGAATTTAAAATAAAACACAATAATAAAACTTTTTATTTGTAAAGTGAAAAAACAAATAGATTAAAACAGTTAAAATAAATAATATATATAAATAATAATTTAAAGCAGGTAGTATATGAATGTTTTTATATCTTATATGAAAAAGGTTTAAAACTAAATTAATAAATGAATTAAATTTGATAAAATGCAAAGATTATGTATGAAACCAAAAGGTACTTAATTGAAACAAAACAAAATTAAAAAGACTATTTTATAATAGATAAAATCATTTAAACATGCACGGGGATCAAACTGAAATGCGCGTAAACTATTGGGGGCTAAACCATCAAATATTTTCGTGGTTCCAAACTCAGCGTATAGGCTAGGCTAAATTGAAATAGTACGCAAATTATAGAGGCCAATTAAGAATTAAAAGAAATGTATAGCAGGTTTAATCGAACAACAGCTGAAATAGAGGGACCAAATGCACAAATTAACCCTTTTGATAAAACACGTGGATCCTTGAATTGGGTCGGGTTGACGTGTGGGTTGTGGCCTTTAAACGATGCCGTTTTGGGTTCAAAAGACCCACGCCAAAATAACGTCGCATGGGTCTGCTTTAAATACAAAAAAAAAAAAACCAAAAAGCTTCATTTTAAACACCCCTTCTAAATTTTTTTTAAAACTCTCTCAAAAAACCTTCTACCCTCCGAACACAGGCCCAGGTTCGGCCGAGTTACGGTTATCGGGCCGTTATGCTCCGCCACCGTCAACCATCGTGCGCGGTGGCCGGAGGCTCAAAACTGACCGTTTCGAACCTTTTAAGTTCCCTAAGCCCATATCTACCCCTCAAAAAGCCAAAACCACTCAAAAAACAATCAAAAGAAGCATGAAATGCTTCAGTTTCAGCTCGAAAATGCTTCAGTTTTGGCTTCCGATCGTCACAAAAGGTAATAATCTTTTATGCCTCTCCTATTTCTATCTGTATGTATAGTATATTTGAAGCAAAATAGACTACCAAAAATCTGAAATATACCTCTGTTTTTCGATATATCTGTATTCGAAAAAATCCTCCTGTACAATAGTTTGTTTCAGCCTTTTTAATGCCGAAAATCGGAAATAGAAATAAAAATAATGATAAATACAACTATTTTTCTCTTTTTTGTTTTTGTTGCCATTTGTTTGCTGTCGTTTATCCTTGTTTTTGCAGGTACATTGGCCATTTGTGGAGGTTTGTCTGAGTGGTGTCTGGAGGCTGTTGAAGGTTGGGTTCTGCTCTGAGTTGCTTGGGCTAGGGTTTGTTACTGGTTTAGGTTGTTGGGCCATTTTGGGCTTATTTAGGTTTTGTAAATTTGGGTTTAATGTATTGGGCTATGGACTGATTGGGCTGTAATGAACTTTTAATGGACTGTTTAATTTTTGTTATTTTTGGTTTCTGTTTTGGTTAATGTTTTGTTTGGCTAATTGGCCCGAGCAAATTTTGGGCCCTACAATTATTATTCTACTATTATACTTAGTATTTTAATATTATATTTACCCTTTTTATTATTACTATATTCATTAATTTTATTAGTATTATTTTAGTATTACACCTACCATTATTATTTCTTATGTTTATTATATTTATTATTATACTATTGTATTATTAATATTTTTGCTACTATTATTTTTCTACTATCACCATTTTATTATATATATTATTATTCTTATAATGATATTTATTATTTTTTATTTTATTATCAACATTGATATTGCCATTTTCGTTATCATTATTTTTATATATTTTTATTATTATTGTTATTTGTATTATTA
Source organism: Gossypium rotundifolium (assembly GCA_025506655.1). Classification (NCBI taxonomy): domain Eukaryota; kingdom Viridiplantae; phylum Streptophyta; class Magnoliopsida; order Malvales; family Malvaceae; genus Gossypium; species Gossypium rotundifolium. Next base: position 107,516,131 of record CP106724.1, read on the forward strand.
TTATTGTTGTTTTTATATTTTTGTGACTATTTTGTTATCATTCCTATTACTTTTATTATTATTTGTCATTTTCTTTAGTATTAATACTATCGTTTATCTTGTTTTTTTCCTTTTACCACGTTTTTTTCAAAACTCATAAAAAGGTTTTTTTAAACAAGGTAATATTTCATGTTTTGGAAATTCAAGGAATCGTGCCCTAAAATACTGGGTTTCAGTTTCTGTCTGACCAAATCATTGAATATCCTTTGAGACTGTGTCCGCTTTTTAAAAATTAAAAGCAAGGCAATATTTTGTGCTTGGAAGTTTTGAGAAATTGTGCCCTAACGTGTTGGTTTCAATTTCTCGGTCGTCCAAAGGACTAAATATCCTTTTAAAGTTCTGATCGTATTTTCTCAACTTCAAAAATAAAGCAATATTTTGTGTTTGGAAATTCAAGGAATCGTACCCTAACGTGCTGGGTTTCGGTTTTTCATTTGACCAAATCACTAAGTATCCTTTTAAGGTTTTGACCATGTTTTCCTCGATTTTAAAAAATAAGGCAATGTTTCATGTTTGGAAATTCGAGGAATCATGCCCTAACGTGCTGGGTTTCGATTTCTTTCGTTTGGCCAAATACCGGAATACCCTTTTTTAAATTGCAATGCATGAATTTTGGAAATCATGAAATGATCTTGGTGTCTAGGGTTTGAAATATCGTATCCTAACGTGCTGGATGTGATATTTTATTCTTTTGGAACAGGAGAATTTTGATATCCAATTCGAATTGCCCAAACATTTTCTAAAGGATTCATATTTTAAAATCTCTTCCAATTTTCGATATTAGGACATTAATCAATCAATAAGGTACCAATTTTGGGTGTTACGAGGGTGCTAATCCTTCCTCGTGCGTAACCAACTCTCAGACCCATTTTCTTAAAATTCGTAGACCAAATGTTTTTTAAGGTGACCCAATCACACTTCAAAAAAGATTGGTGGCGACTCCATTTTCCTTTTTAAAGTCAGCCCATTTTTTCAAACAAAAAAATGGTTTCGACAGCTTGGCGACTCCACTGGGGACCAATAAGAGAGTCAAGCCGTAGAATTGATTGATTAATGTCCTTTTATTGAAAATTAAAATTTGATTTTAATTCTTCCATTGCATTTGTTTGGGTTGTGTCATATGTTTGTTACGATTTAAGTGTCTAGGATACATTTGCATCATATTGCATGACCGTAGTGGTCACACCTTTAAGTGAGAGTGAGAAGCTACTCCTTCGTGAGGATTTCACCTCCGTGCAAGATAGTGGATCGCTTTCGGGATACATCCATTCTTATGTCTTCGTGAGGTTTTCACCTCTGTGAACCCATAGGGAAATGTATTCCCCTGAATTGAACTCAGTCCGTATGAGCCTATAATGGGTGAGGATCGAGGAATCTGCTGGTTCAGGTACCCTTCCTTTAGAGCCAAGCCACATATAGTAATTCTTAAGAGCCCACCCTAGATATAGCCATGCTGAACCTTAGTGGTTACCCGGATAGTTGTTTGACATCCTTTTACTTACTTTGGTTACTATTATTCGACACTAACCTGTTTTATTATGGCTATGATTGTATGTTATGTCATATTAAAAAGGTGTCGATTCCTGTTTGATTATTGAATTAGAAGGCTTTGTAACACCCCAAACCCGGCCCAAACACCACGACCGGATCTGGTATGTCACTAAGGAAATTTTTGTAAAATAAATCGTGTTGTCAGAAAGCCCAAATGTAATTTATATAAAATATGCCTTTATGAATAAAACCCAAACTTAATTACATGCCTTAGTTTAATTAAAATAAATGTTTGAATAACTAAAAATAATTTATCCCATAATAAAACAAGATATAAACTAGTGGCACATGGCCTTATTACAACGAGGTTTAAAATCCATTAAATAAAACATAATATAAAAATAATTAACTTGAGTCTTTTTTCCGGATCAACATATTCTTTTGCATGGCCACCTTGCGCTCCTCTCCAGCCCGGTCCGATGCACTAAGTATTACCCGAAATGTTAATTAATTGGTTAAGTCGCGAGGCTCAGTGTGCAACCTTCATGCACCATTAGATTTGGGCCTTAGCCCCATACAACTAAAATAATCAGAATTAATATGCATAATAAAAATAATATGCAAGCCCAACCCAAATCTTAGGTTTCCATCCGCTACACGCCCCCGTACCAGCCATTCACACCATTGGGGATTTCTACAATCAACCTACACCGCTACACACCAAGATGATAGTCATGCTGCTCATCAACATATCATGGCCGAAGCCCTTATAACAGATCACGGCAAAAGCCGCTACAACATATAACAGATCACGGTAAAAACCACTACACATATAACGTATAACTTCCTCCTTTCGTCAAACCCACCCCATGCAATCACAAAAATCAATACACTTATAACATATAGTCAGAATATTCACTGACCTGGTGATTCGCTTTTACCCTCTTTGGGCTTCCATCTTTATGCCGGGATTTCGACATTTATCACAACATATAATACTTATAAACAGGTATTTAACAGACAGATCTAAATGGTGGGGAAGTATTACACACTTGATATCGCGAAATCCAATATTCTTAGTCAATGTACTTGATATCCGGATCTATTATCCTCAATCTATAACTTTGCTTAAAAGCCGAAAAAGCGTGAAAATATGCCTCTCCTATATTCGCCATGGTTAGTATTCTACCCGATTTATATATATAAATAAACAAATCCTCTTACCTTGAAATCCGAAAGTAACACGATTCTATAACTTAGAGATCTATCGATTGGCCTCCTTCTTCAAATCCGGAATCTTGAAAAGAAGTGTGAAATAAAGATTAATTTCTAATAGCCATTCGCTAAGGACTTTGAAAAGTGAAAGAACATTGAAATCCCAAAATCAACACTTACCTATTGTTTCCTTGATTTCAGCACAAGTAGACTCCATTAAAGAGGATTCGGTAACCACGGAGATGAGATCTAGCGATTTGGCTTTTATGAAAATCCCGAAAAGATGGTAGCGCATTTTGGCTTTTAGAAAAAGCGAGTGAAGTGTTTGACTTAGAAGGAAAGTGAAAAGAAAGTGGAGAAAAAATACTTAGGGTTTTGACTTTCAGAAGAAATCAAAAGAAAAGAGATTACCAAGAAGAACTGAGAATTTCGGCACAGAAGATGAGAGAAGAGAATGGGGTTCAAAATACCGGAATTGAAGAGGTACCCCCTATTTATAGGGAATTTCGACACCCCCTCCAGGAGATGAAATTTCGGCCAACTCTGTACTCAGAAGATAACTCCTATCTTTTCTCCTCTATCCTTCTATCCCTTATCCCTATCAAAACACTCATCCATAAGAGGCCACATTTGCACCAACTCTCCCTTTATTTTATCAGCTTGTTATCCTCATTAATTAAACAAAAATAATCCCTAAATTATAGCCTTGTGTTAGTCCCCCTTAGCTCACCTTGGCTGCCAAAATTTTGACCCAATTCTTTGGGCCCAACTGAACCTCAAATTAACATATTAAACATAACATTATGCAAAATGCACAAGCCCATTAATACCTTACCATAACATTCTAAGTGCTATATGCATCTCAAAAATTTTAAACGTTCCCATTCTCAAGGCCTATTGGGCCTAATTCTACTAGGCCCAATTTCAGGATGTTACAGGCTTGTTATGGAGAACAAATTCCTTGATAAAATAGAGGATAATGCGGCCGTGCGTATATGGTTAGACTTGAGAAGAGATAGGCCGTATATGTGACTCTGTTTTATGTAAAGGATTTTGTTTTCTAAATAAGTTTCTAAAAGAAATTAAATTAAAATCAACGCCTTTTATTTTTGCGTTCATATCATACATTTGCATCGCATCGTATCATATGCATTTAATATTATAAAAGAACCCTATTAACTAGAGATCGTATTATAGCTACCCTGGAACATCATTACTACACTCAAAGAAAAACGAAAGCCATGAATCAAATGTTAGAGAGGTTAGAACAGATGCAGAAGGAGATGCAGGACCAATTGCAAACACAGATGCAAGAATAGTTGGCCAAGATCCAACAGGATATGAGGGATCAAATGCTGGAATCCTAAAGAAGCATGATGAGTCAGTTAACGCAATTGTTGACTGGAGGGCATGACAAAGGGAAGGGCCCTATGGTTGATACCAGAGATGACAATGAAGATTGTACTTCTTCTCCAGGCTTGGCCCGGTAAATTCCCAGATTCAACCACCAAGAGTGTCCGTCAACATCAAACCCCAGTACCAATCTGGTACCCCAGCATCGATAAACCTCCCGGTAGGCTCGAGCTCCAACCCAGGAGATCATTTGGCAAAACCAATGGTCCCTGACTTAAACGATACAACAGAAGGAGAAAAAGAAAAGGCAGAACTCCCAAAGGAGTTTGAGGATCGATGTAAATGGTTGGAGGAGAAGTTTCAAGCATCGAAAAGTGCTGATTACCAATGTGAGGTAGATGCTAAGAAGTTGAGTTTGGTCCCAAATCTGGTACTCCCACCAAAGTTCAAGATGCCGAAATTTGGAAAATACAATGGGACCAGTTGCCTTGAGGCCCACATCACAATATTTTTTCGGAGAATGACGGGACATGTCAACAACGACCAATTGTTGATTCACTATTTCTAGGATAGTTTGACTAGAGACGCGACTAAATGGTACAATCAGTTGAGTCGTACTCAAGTCAAATTGTGGAAGGATTTAGCACAGGCCTTCATGAAGCATTATCGCCATGTGACTGATATAGCGCCTAACAGGATCAAATTACAAAATATGGAGAAGAAATCAGGTGAAAGTTTCAGGAAATATGCCTAGAGGTGGAGGGAAGTCGCTACACAAGTCCAATCGTCGCTGTTGGAAAAAGAAATGACCATGCTCTTCATTAATACCCTGAAAGCACCTTTCATCAACCATATGTTAGGGAGCACGACTAAGAGTTTTGCAAACATAGTAATGTCAGGTGAAATGATAGAGAACGCGATAATGTGTGGGAAAATAGAAGCTGGAGAGAGCACGAGAAGATCGACTCCAAATAAAAGGGAAAATGAAGTAGGCAGTGTAAGCTTGAGTTATCCAAAACCCGTTACTATCAGTCAACCGAGAGCGGTAGCTGTAGGCCAGTAGGCCCCACCAAGACAAGAGCCCAACACGAGGTAGAAGATCGAGAAATTCTAGTTTTCTCCCATACTCGTGACGTATAGGGAGTTGTATAAAACTCTGTTCGACGCACATGTTGTAGCCCCTGTCTACTCAAAATCATTGTAACCCCCATATCCTAAATGGTACTATAACACCCCAAACCCGATCAATACGCCAAGACCGAATCTGGCATGCCACAGAGGGAAAACATTTTGAAGAAAATCGAGATAACGATAAATTTTTTTAGTGAAAACTCTTTGTTATTCTATATTTGAAGAAAACAAGTTATAATAAGTTAAAAGCGATAGTTTACTTTGAAATTCGTGAATAAATTTTTAAAACTTAGTCACGACTCCATAGATTAGAAAACCTTTTATAATTTTTATGAAAGACTCAAGCGAATGGTTGAAAACCGTTGTTAATTGAAATTCGAAAACTTAAGTTTTGGAAAAACGTATGAGTTATCAAAATCACTTAAGTTATAAAATATTATCAAACAATCTATATTACCCGATGGTAATGTTTTGAAAACCATTGCGTTTGTAATTTTGAAAACTTTGTGCTCAAATTAATATATCAACCATGTACATTTTAAACCATATTTAAAACAAGTCCAAAACATATAAATAATCCAAAAACATTATTAAAAGGGCCTTATTACAAACCCAAATAAAAATATAAAATAAATTAAAATAAAATATAGTACCCAAACTGAAGTCCTTATAAAACTGAATTTTATTTCATGGCCTCTTCGAGTTCATCCGGCTCCTCCTCCGCGATCAAGAATCACCTAAAAAGATAAAGGAGAAGGTGAGTCACCAAGACTCAGTGCATAAATCCTTCCCCCGATTAATACAATATTCTTACACAATTCATAACCAAGCAATATATATATATATATATAATGCACCCATCCTAGCCATCCATAACTCCTTTTCTACCCCGTGTGGTACCAAACCACTGGTGGTGCCAAACCACTGGTAACCCAAAGTCACGATATCCACTAATGTGATGCCAAATCACTAGTGACCCAAAGTCACAAATAATCAAGTTATGGGGCCAACCCACGTGTGATACCAAATCACTGGCGACGATCCCAATATATCGAAAGTAGGGCCAACCCACGGTGGTACTAAGCCACTGGGACGAGTCGCTATGAGGTGCCAAACCTCTGGTGTCCCAAAGACACGGATATCAAATCTTCCCCCTCCTCTCATATCACCCATAACCATGCAATTATTATGCAAATCATGCCATCATGCTCTAATATGAACATATAACAAATATATCATAGATCATGATATTAAACTACATATATCAACATCATATTGAAACGGACTTACTCGAGTCCTTGTTCATACTCATCAAGGAATCATATCAAGATCTCATAGTTTTCCACTTTGGTAACATGATTAGTTTATTAATATACATATATATATATATATATATATATAAACCGAATTATAAAGTGTGCAAGGTACACACCTGACACTAGTGAAATCACTAAATCCCGAAGCCTCGATCTACCTCTCTAGATCTCCTTGTCCTACATTCGGCTAAACCACAAAATCATTAACAAGACCATTCGGCCACACCAACAAACCTTAATCTCACAAGCCTTGACTTTACATCCACTTAAAGATTAATGAACCAACAAAATCCTTACCACTTGACTTACCACTTCGATTGCTAGAGAAATAGGGTTAAATCGATTGCTTCCAACGTCTCGAAGAACCTAAAAGAAATAAGTTCCTATGGTTAAAACCTTACTAACAAATTCCCAAAATTTGGCTTTTGTCCTTAAGGAAAACGACATAGAAAAGAGAAAAGAAACAAAGAAAATACGGCCATGAATACTTACCCCCTTCTAAAACCGTTTGAAGAAAACCAAGTGAAGACCTACCCTTGTTGATATTTGGCCAAGACAAATCAAAAAGAGAATGAGAAGTTTCGGCAATATGGTTAAATGGTGAAGGAAATTTCGGCTATGGTTGATTTGTAACAACAAAAAGGATTCGGCTAGAGTGGAGAAAGAGAAAGAAAAAGGAAGGAAAAGAAAGAAATTGCAATAGAAGAGGGATGTTTTTGGTTTTGAGCAAAAGTGGAAGAAAGAAAAAGATGAAATGGGGAGATGGAAGATTCGGCCAACCACTAAAGATGAAGAAAAAGATGGAAGGGAAGAGGGTTGGTTTTAGGCTTCAAAGAGAATAAAAATATGTGAGAGGCTCTATTGAATATTCGGCCAAATGCCTAAGAAAAAATTTGGCAAATCTCTATGGTCTTTTTGGATTTGACACAAAACAAGAAAACAAATGCTAAAACTAAAACAAAATTTACCTTATTGCCAAGGCACATTCGGCTAAGGAAGAAAACTTTTGGAGAGGAAAAGAAAAATGTAAAAGCTGCACAAAATGCAAGAATTGACCAAACTAAACACCCCCAAACTTCCTATCAACATTCGGCCACCCCCTAGCCACACATGCCGTCCACATTCATGGACTAATGGCCTTAGCATAGTTTCCAAAACACTCTCCATCATCTAAGCCCTTTGTCCCCCCATCCTTCCATAAGTCTTAAGAATCTTATCCCATAATACAAGCTTTCCAAATCAATTATTCAACTTACCAAAAATTTTGAAAGTCCAACCTACCATAAGAATAGCTTGGCCGACACTTAATGCAAAGGTGCATAAAAAAATAAAGTCTTCCAATACAATCCATGCTACTCGAACCTCTTCCCTCAAGCAACCCTTCATGCATCATAGCCACCTTGCCACTAACTCCTCATGTGCTAGAATTTAATACTTATATCATCTTAAGTGTCAAGATCACCTAGTCCACTTCATTAAATTTTAAATACTAAGAATTATTCTAGCTTCACAAATAAAGTCAAGCCTTCACAAGGCTATACTAAGCACACAAACAATACTACCCGAGCTAACACAAGCTACCAACTGATACACAAATTTTAGGATGTTACAATTCTACGCCCTAAAAATAATTTCGTCTCGAAATTACCTAATCAAAAGAGTTGAGGGTATTGCTGCCTCATAACATCCTCCGGTTCCCACGTAGCTTCTTCTATGCCATGGTTTCGCCATAAGACCTTTACTAAAGGAACTGACTTCTTATGCAAAACTTTTATGTCTCGATCTAGAATCTGCACTGGTTCTTCTTCTATCATCAAATCTGGACTCACCTCTATTTCCTCCACCGCCATGACATGTGATGGATCAGAATGACAGCGTCTAAGCATGGAGACATGAAACACATTGTGTATCTGACTCAACTCTGCTGGCAACTCGAGCTGATATGCTACTGGTCCCACTCGTCTCAACACTTTATACGGCCTAATAAACCTTGGACTTAACTTGCCTTTTCTCCCAAATCTTAACACTTTCTTCCATGGCGAGACCTTTAAGAAGGCCGTGTCACCCACGACAAATTCTATATCCCTTCGCTTGAGATCAGCATAAGACTTCTGCCTATCCGAAGCTTCCTTCAAACGAGCCTGAATCATCTTAACCTTATCTTCAGTCTCTGCAACCAACTCTGGTCCTAACATCTGACGCTCACCCAACTCTGTCCAGCATGTAGGTGTGCGACATCTCCTACCATACAACGCCTTATATGGTGCCATCTTAATGCTTGCCTAATAACTATTGTTGTACGCGAACTCAACTAATGGTAAAAACTCTTCCCAGCTGCCTCTGAAGTCCAAAACACAACCTCTCAGCATATCCTCTAAAATCTGTATAACTCTTTCCGATCGCCTGTCGATTGTAGATGAAATCTGATCTTGAAATCCAACTGCGTACCCAAAGCTTGATGTAACACTCTCCAAAACCTCGACGTAAATCTAGGATCTCTGTCTAAGATGATCGACACTGGTACATCGTGCAACCTTACTATCTCCGCCACATACAACTTAGTTAACTTCTAAAGCGAGTAATCCACCCTTACCGGAATGAAATGAGCTGACTTAGTCAAACAATCCACAATCACCCAAACTGAGTCCTTTTTACTAGGTGTAAGAGGTAATCCACGACAAAGTCCATAGTGATCCTTTCCCACTTCCTTTGTGGAATCTTCACCTATGAAGTAATCCGGATGGTAAGCGATGCTCGACTTTAACTCACGACACGTCGGACATTTACCCACAAACTCAGTTACCTCCCGCTTCAGACCTGGCCACCAAAATTGCTCTCTTAAATCCCGATACATCTTGCTATCTTTAGGATGCATAGCGTATGGGCTGCTATGTGCGTCCCGAAGAATCCTTTGCCTCAATTCAACATCCTTCGGCATACAAGCTCTCCCTTGAAAACACAACACTCCATCACTGGAAAAACTATAATCCTCTAAACCACCATTCTGAACCTGCAACCTCCGATCATTTAAACCATCATCTTCCAACTGTTTCTTCTTGATCTGCTCTAACCAAGTCGGCTTGACTTGCAATTCTACCAAAAGACTCCCATCATTGTATAAACTAAGACGAGCAAACATCGATCTTAAGTCTGATACAACCTTACGGCTCAACGCATCTGCCACCACGTTAGCCTTGCCCGGATGATACTCAATCGAACAGTCGTAGTCCTTCAATAACTCAATCTATCTACGCTGCCTCAAGTTTAAACCCTTCTGAGTCAAAAGATACTTTAGACTCTTGTGATCAGTGTAGACTATCGACTTCTCTCCGTACAAATAGTGTCTCCAAATCTTCAAAGTGAAAACCACTGCAGCTAATTCCAAGTCATGCGTCGGATAATTAACTTCATGTGGTCTCAACTGTTGAGATGCATAAGCCACTACCTTCCCTTCCTGCATCAGCACACATCCCAAACCAGTATGTGATGCATCACAGTAAACCGTGAATTTCTTGCTTGCCTCAGGTTGAATTAAAACCGGAGCTTCAGTCAGAATCTTCTTCAACTTTTCAAAACTTTCTTGTTGCTTCTCAGTCCACACAAATGGAACTCCTTTCCTCAATAACTTAGTCATAGGTGCTGCCTAAGTGCTTTTGGTCATTTAGGCAAAATGTATTTTCTCTCCATCTATCTTTCTTTCTAGCCGAAATTTGCCAACATACTTGAGTAAGCAATTCATTTTTTTTGAGCCATTCTCTTTTACCATTTTGGTTTTTGAAACTTTTTCTCTCCCAAAACTTTTCTTCTCATTGTGACCAAAAGCACTTAGGCAAGCAAAGATTCTTCTTCTTTTATTTTTCTCACTTCTCCTCCTCAATGCCGAATGCACTTTTCTCTTAAACTCCATTCTCTTTTCTTCTCTTTTCTTGTCTTTTCTTTCTCTCTTTCTCTCTAGAAACCGAACTATATCATTCCATTTGCCCATTCTTTCATTTTCTTCTTCATTAAAATCTCTCCAATACTTTCATCCATGGCCGAATGTTAACTTGTTCTTGTGCCAAAATTTCTTTCATTTTCTTTGATCACAATCGATTTCCTTTAATCAACATAATTATTCTCACTCAATTTTCTTTCCAATCGTGAGCATTAGTGAGATTATGGTGGGTAAAAACTCAAGGTGTTCTTGAGTTTTTTTTTGGAACTTTGGAATCGATTTCAAGAATTAAGGTAAGGAGATTTTCTTTTAAGGGTTCTTATTTTATTCATTATATTAGTATAGTTAGTTATTAATCTATTTCATTTTAGGGACATAATCGCTCGATCGTTTCTTTGAGGAACGAAGATAATTGTGGTAAGCCAAATCTCAAATCTTATAAATCGTTAGCCATATTTCGATACTTATAAGTTGGATTAATGATCTTATGTCTTTAGAGACATTCAAGATAGAGGCGAAAAAGGCGGTCCATAGTCTTGAAAGAGGCGATTTCGCTAATCCCTAAATATAAGCGAAGAATTTTTTTTGAATCGAGATTTTCCACCGGGTTGCGGACCTTCAACCGAGAAGAATCAATTGTTCGAGGTTATTCGTACTCTCGAGCCTTTGTTCGTTCGTGGATTCTCATCGGGAAACGAATCAACAATCGAGGAGAAACCAAAAATAGAAGTGGTTCAAAATCAAAAGGATGTTGACGAGTGGGAAGGTTTAGTACTCACAATATCAAGGTGTGTAACTTCACACTTATCTCGGGTTAGATGTCATACCGTAGTATTGAGAAAAATCATAAAAACGAAAAAATTGGTACAATACGTAATAATTGGTATTTTTGGTGAAATTACATGAAAACGATTAAAGTTGTGAAAATTACAAAAATGCCCTCGATGAGTTAGTTGGAAAAATGTAAATTTTATGTCTCATGTGTAAATGGGCCAAAATCTATACTAGATCGTTAAATGGGCCGAAATCTATACTAGATCGTTAAATGGGCCAAAATCTCTGTTAGATCGTTAAATGGGTCGAAATCTAAACTAGATTATTAAATGGGCTGAAATCCCTGATAGATTGTTAAATGGGCCAAAATCTATACTAGATCGTTAAATGGGCCGAAATCCCTGATAGATCGTTAAATGGGCCGAAATCTCTATTAGATCGTTAAATGGGTCGAAATCTCTGTTAGATCGTTAAATGGGCCGAGATCTCTGCTAGATCGTTAAATGGGCCAAGTTGCTAGATTGTTAAATGGGCTAAATGTTATTTTGTATTTTGGGCCTTAATAAAAACTTGGAATATTAACTCATATGTAAATTGGGCCTTTTTGCTAAAATCATCATATGTAAATAGACTATTTTGCATACATGTTGCATGGGTTAGGATTAATGATGAAGAGAAGAAAGGCCTGTTGCCAAAATCTAGTTCGGTGGCTTTGCCACAAAATAATTAAATGGCTCATTGCCTCTAGTTCAGTGGCTCTGCCACAAAATAATTAAATGGCTTATTGCCTTTAGTTCGGTGGCTTTGCCACAAATATTTTAATGGCTCAATGCCTCTAGTTCGGTGACTTTGTCACAATCTAGTTCGGTGGCTCTGCCACAAATATTAAAATGGCTTTATGCCTACGATTGGTGTGTTGGCGGGGTGGGTAGACTTGATCCCCACAGGTGTGATGGTTGGTACGGGTGGTGTGTAGCGGATGAAAATTAGGTTTGGGTGGGAAATTTCATTTTTGCATAATCTCATTATTTATCTTGTTAAACCTGTTTATGGGCTCAAGCCCAAAATTATGACTTGATGATCTGGCCTAGTGGATGAAGTAAGTGAGTTATACACTGAGTTCTGAGTAACTCACTCCCTCAAATTTTTCATCTCAGGTAATGGAAATTGACGTGGACTTGGTAGAGGATGACTTCGTGGAGGCCATACGTAAACATGGGTTTAATAAACTTTGAACTTTTAATAAGTACTTTCTTTAATTTGCTATTTTGGGTATGATGTAATAAGGCCTCTTTTAATATTTTATGGATTTTATGTGTGGATGGATTTAAATTATGTTTTAGATATTTAATATGGGTTTATATTTATCTTATAATGTTTTCTAAAAATACTTTGGGTTTTTTTTTCAAACATATGAAATCCTTTATCTATTCTTATTTTTTAATACTTTGAACTCTTATAAAATTACTTTATAGTTTTGATAATTAAATATTAAATGATGAGATTTTCAACTAATGTTTCTCAAGTACATCAAACTTAAAATTATTTCTCTTGGTTTTTATTAAACTCTATTTCAAAAAGGTTTTGAAATACCGATTCACCTAAATTATTGAGATAGTTCGATCTATATAACAAACCAAATCTCGTCTTAATGCATAGGCCGGGTTTGGGGTGTTACAGGTACGATGCAAGCACTCAATGTGAATACCATGAGGGGATAGTGGGGCACCCGATAGAAAATTGCTTTCCTTTTAAAAGGCTAGTCGAAAGGCTTATTAAGGAGGGTGTTGTGAAATTTGACGACACACTAAGTGTGGAAAATCCATCGCCCAGTCATACCGAGAAAGGGGTAAACGCGATAGTCGAGTACATGAGGAGGAGAATCAAATGAAATGTTACTGAAGTAAGAACCCCATTAAGGGAGGTTTGGAAGGAAATGCGGAAAAGGGGTCTGGTTCCGCAATAGTTGGGGAGAAAATCCCAGGATGCTAGGAACTACTGTGAGTTCCACAATAAAGAGGACCATGAGATCCAGTAATGTAGCGAATTCAGGGCCCTAGTGCAAGAGTTAATGGATAACAAAGAGCTGGAGTTCTTTGACTCTTCTGAAGGAGAAAACGGGTGCACCATAGGAGGAGAGTCGGTAGATAGGGACGCTAAGGTCAAACGGGGATCAATGACTTTTCCTATATCTAATGCATTCGTATCGGAAGGAATTGTCCATCCGGGACCAGAGAACATGAATGAAAAAATGGCTGAAGACATGTTGAAAACTGTGAGCATCAACGCCGTATTTAAAGAGGGATTGAAGGAAGGAAACTTAGCGGGCATACGCCCCTATGAGCTTGGAAGTGTTTTGAACAACTGGACTGCGGAGGAAATTCCTATAGTTTTTAGAGCTAATGCAGAGTAATGTTCAAAATACACTTGTCGTTTTAAGCATAGAAATAATAATAATCTTTTGTGAAATAGGCTTATGTTCAAACATCCTTATTTTAAAAAAAATGCATTTTTGTGTTTCATGCCGGGTAATGTTTTCATTTTAATTTGCATTTTTATGTTTCATGCTGGGAAATATTTTTCCTTTTTTATTCTCTCATTTCATTCATAATCATGCCATATAAATAATCATCCTTAGAATCATTTTATTCTTTGGGAATTTACCTTCATACCTACAATAGGTACCCAAATATCGAGACACGAGCGACACTGTTACGGACTCCCTTTTGAGTGAAATATGGGTCTAAAGGGATCTGAGGATTTTGAAGATATCAGAGATTGTAACATATCTTTTGACTTGCTAAGGATGGTAGAACGAATTGAAATAGACTCTACCGTACAAAGGGTCAGTGGACATTGCGAGTCTAGAAAAGGAGTGAAGATCGAAGCCTTGCCCACCACAGAAGCAAAGCGAGACGTCATTGAGTTATTCCAAGAATTCAAAGATGTCTTTGCATGATCGCATCAAGATATGCCTAGGCACAAGGAGGCTATGGGGGATTCGAAAAGGCACATGCTAAGAATTTTTCGATAGCCAGGTCGATTATAAGTTTCGGGTACTGCTGGTTTACCATGAAAGGGAGATTGCATCAGTTATGCCTTAAATGCCAAATTGAGAAGACATGACTTATATGCTTCCTCTATTTTTTTTCCAGTACGTAGGGCATACATGTTACGGGGACTATCTCGTCAAAAGCATCTAGTTGACACCTATTCATCTTCATGATTGTCAATTATTTCACTAAGAGGGTAAAGGTCGGTTCCTATGGCAAAGTTACAAAGTCAACCGTCATCAAATTCAACTTTGATTTCAAATTCAAGTTCGAATTCAAAAAAAGAAAGAAAAAGGAAAAGAAAAGAAAGAAACCATCCGAAAAGATTTTGAAAGATGATTGAAACTTGTAAATATTGGCATAGACTAGTTACCATTTACCCTCTATGCTTCACGAATGTTGGCCAGGACCTCCCTCGGGGCAACGCCTTTCTCATTGGTTTATGGGATGGATGCAGTCTTGCCTATCGAAGTTGAGATTCCTTTTCTTCGGATTCTGTCAGGGCTGAAGTTGGATAAAGCAGAATGGGTTCAATCTCAGTATGATCGACTGAATCTAATCGAGGAAAAAAGATTAAGAGACATCCGTCATGGTCAAAGGTACCAGAAGCGAATGATGCAGGCTTACAATAAAAATTCCACCCCAGAGTGTTTCATGAAGGAGACTTGGTATTGAAAAAGATCATCTCTATGCAAAAGGATTTCAGAGGAAAGTGGATGCCTAATTGGGAAGGACCTTATGTTGAAAAGAAGGCCTTTTTTGGAGAAGCATTGATACTAGCCGAGATGGATGAAAAGAGTCAGCCAAACCCAATTAATGTAGACTCAGTCAAGAAACACGGTGTTTAAGAAGGAAATTGGCCAAGGCGAAAACCTGCAAAGGGTGCTTTGGGGCTTTCCAAAAAAAAAAAAGGAGAGGCCAATGTGAAAACCCGCAAAGGGCGCTTTGAGACCAAAGGGGCTTTGAGTTGAAAACCCGAAAAGGGCGGCTCAAATTATGATCAAATCGTGATGGGGTGTACAGTAGTTTCGCCACGCTTGAATTAACAATGAGAAAGTATGTTACGTCTTGAGGCATCGAAAAAGTACTCCGGATCCCCTAAACACATATTGAGTTTAAATGGTCCTCAAGAAGTTTGAACAGAGAAGCTCAGGCTACGATATCTAGGGCACCTAGTTCCATCTTACCCATTCTGAATTTGCTCGTTTCAAAATACACTACCAATAAATTTCCTTCTTGATTGCATATGCCATCTTATTTGTTTCGAGCTATGCTCCTAATTAATTTCTTTCTTGTCCATTATTATGATCTTTTTCAAGCATTTTTAATTGAAATAATAATTAGTGGACAAATAATGCTTTCACAAAGAAGTTTTGTGTATTACTCTGAAAGTCTCTAAATAATACAAGAATCTGAAACAAGACAATTATTTGGATCTCACCAGGCTTAAAGGGCTCAGAGCATTGAAGATAAGGGTCTAAGCAGTGATGACATCTTCAGATTCTCTGTTAGAGGTATCAGCTGAACAAAGAAGACATACGTCAGGGATATCACCTTAATAAACGGCAAGCGACGATAGCCCAAGTGTTAAAAATGGATCATTCTTATGAAATTTTGCATTCATTCATAACATTCATAATACATATGGTTAGGAGCATTTTTCATGACATCCTAATCATTTGGCATAAGCATATACCCCATGAAATTAATTCTACAGGTGGGTTCTCCAGAGGACAATGTAGAAAACTTGATGGGAGTTACAGAAGTTAGCAGGTCTTATCCCCATTGAGCAGGAATGAAATAGATCGAAGACGATGAGCCTTAATTCCCTAAGCAGTAGGGTAATAGGCTGAAGATAACAGATCTTATCCCACTGAGCAGGAGTGGAATAGATTGAAGACGATGAGCTTTAATTCCCTAAGCAGTAGGGTAACAGGCTAAAGATAATAGATCTTATCCCACTGAGCAGGAGTGGAATAGATCGAAAACGATGAGCCTTAATCCCCTAAGCAGTAGGGTAACAGGCTGAAAATTACAAGATCTTATCCCACTGAGCAGTGAAGACGATAAGCCTTAATTCCCTAAGCAGTAGGGTAATAGGCTGAAGATAATAGATCTTATCCCACTGAGTAGGAGTGGAACAGATCGAAGACGATGAGCCTTAATTCCCTAAGCAGTAGGGTAACGAGATGAAGATAACAGATCTTATCCCACTGAGCAGGAGTGGAACAAATCGAAAACGATGAGCCTTAATTCCCTAAGCAGTATGGTAACAGGCTGAAAATTACAAGATCTTATCCCACTGAGCAGGAGTGGAACAGATCAAAAATGATGAGCCTTAATCCCCTAAGCAGTAGGGTAACAGGCTGAAGATTACAGATCTTATCCCACTGAACAGGAGTGGAATAGATCAAAAGTGATGAGCCTTAATCCCCTAAGCAGTAGGGTAACAGGCTGAAGATTACAGATCTTATCCCACTGAGCAGGAGTGGAACAGATCGAAAACGATGAGCTTTAATCCCCTAAACAGTAGGGTAGCAGTGGAGTCGCCAAGCTGCCGAAACCATTTTTTTGTTTGGAAAAATAGGCCAACTTTCTTCTTGTCCCCAGTGGAGTGGCCAAGCTGTCGAAACTATTTTTTTTGTTTGAAAAAATGGGCCGAATTTAAAAAGGAAAATGGAGTCGCCACCAATCTTTTTTGAAGTGTGATTGGGTCACCTTATAAAACATTTGGTCTACAAATTTTAAGAAAATAGGTCTGGGAGTCGGTTACTCACAAGGAAGGATTAGCACCCTCGCAACGCCCAAAATTGGTACGTTATTAATTGATTAATGTCCTAATATCGAAAATTGGAAGAGATTTTAAAATATGAATCCTTTAGAAAATGTTTGGACAATTCGAATTGGATATCGAAATTCTCCTATTCCAAAAGAATAAAATATCACATCTAGCA
Source organism: Gossypium rotundifolium (assembly GCA_025506655.1). NCBI lineage: Eukaryota > Viridiplantae > Streptophyta > Magnoliopsida > Malvales > Malvaceae > Gossypium > Gossypium rotundifolium. The sequence continues at coordinate 107,533,391 of CP106724.1, forward strand.
TGTTAGGATACGATATTTCAAAACCTAGACACCAAGATCATTTCATGATTTCCAAAATTCATGCATTGCAATTTAAAAAAAGGATATTCTAGTATTTGGCCAAACAAAAGAAACCGAAACCCAGCACGTTAGGGTACGATTCCTTGAATTTCCAAATAGAAACACTGCCTTTTTTTTTTAAATCGAGGAAAACATGGTCAAAACCTTAAAAGGATACTTAGTGATTTGGTCAAATGAAAAAACCGAAACCCAGCACGTTAGGGTACGATTCCTTGAATTTCCAGACACAAAACATTGCCTTATTTTTGAAGTTGAGAAAATACCATCAGAACTTTAAAAGGATATTTAGTCCTTTGGATGAGCGAAAAATTGAAACCCAGCACGTTAGGGCATTTCTCAAAACTTCCAAGCACAAAATATTGCCTTGCTTTTAATTTTTAAAAAACGGACACAGTCTCAAAGGATATTCAATGATTTGGTCAGGCAGAAACCGAAACCCAGCACGTTAGGGCACGATTCCTTGAATTTCCAAAACATGAAACATTGCCTTGTTTAAAAAAACCTTTTTATGAGTTTTGAAAAAAACGTGGTAAAAGGAAAAAACAAGATAAATGATAGTATTAATACTAAAGAAAATGACAAATAATAATAAAAGTAATAGGAATGATAACAAAATAGTCACAAAAATATAAGAAACAATAATAATAATACTAATAAAAATAAAAATAATAAAAATATATAAAAATAATGATAACGAAAATGGCAATATCAATGTTGATAATAAAAACAAAAACAAAAACAATAATAATAAATATCATTATAAGAATAATAATATATATAATAAAATGGTGAGAGTAGTAAAATAATAGTAGCAAAAATATTAGTAATAGAATAATATAATAATAAATATAATAAACATATGAAATAATAATGGTAGGTGTAATAATAAAATAATACTAATAAAATTAATGAATATAGTAATAATAAAAGGGTAAATATAATATTAAAATACTAAGTATAATAGTAGAATAATAAAATAATAAGCAAAATAAAAATATTAATAAGAAAGTAATAGCAACAATAGTAAAATAATAGTATTAATAAAAATATAGTAGTAGTAAAAAAAGTAAATTGATAATAATAAGAATAATAGATATAATAATATATATAAAAAAGTAAGCAATAATATATATAATAATAGTAAATACAATAGAAAGAATACGGTCATAATAATATAAAAAAAATTCAATAAAAACATTTAAAAAAACTTAATTCAATTGTAAATAACAAAAGAATCAAAAAGGGACTAAATTGGATTGAAAACAAAAGTTTTGGGCAAAATTTAAATTAAAAGAAGATAAAAGGGACTAAATTGTGGCACACGCACGACATAGGGGCACCAAAATAGAAATTAATTCCTCCCTTTGAAACGGTGCGTTCAACGAAGACCAAATTGAAATGACAAATTAGATTTAGGGTAAGATTAAAAAAAAAAAAAATTGAAATAGAATGCAATTAAAACAGGGAGCAAGATGGGAGGACTAAACGCGCAGTTTACCCATTTAGAGTAAATGTACGCAGATCCAACGATGGATCGGGTCGAGCGCGCGGAGCCCCCCAACTAAACGGCGCCGTTCTTTGAATGTTTTAAAACCTAAAAAATAAACATTCTCCTCATTTCTATTTTCTGTTTCAAAAAAAAAAACAGAACCCCCTCTTTTCTTATTCTCTAGGGTTTGAGTTCCCTCAGTCCGGCAGCCCTTCGCCGTCTCTCACGCCGCCGACGCCGGCCAAAGCAAGGTATTTTTTTAAAAATATGTGCAGTTTTTTTATTTTAAAAAAAGAAAATAAAGAATGAATGAAAGAAAACCCAAAACAGGACAAAAAAAAAAAAAACAACAACAAATAACAAAGGGAATATAAACCTTCTTTGCGTTTCTGTCAAAATTCTCTGTAAGATTCAGTGTTTGTATTGTTTTTCTCTGAAAAATTTCTAGTATTTTTTTCCTCGTATGTATTGCTTTTGTGTATATAAACAACCCTCGCTTTACACTGTTTCTATTCGGCTTTTATAGCCTGGACAAAAAAGAATCCAATCCCAACTACAATTTGTTGCTTCCTGTTTTGCAGTTTCCACCACCGGAGGCGTGGAGGCGCACGTTACAGAAAGGAAACGTGCTGTGTTAGGGCTACTGGTGGCGCTAGCGAGAAACAAAGGCTAGGGTTTTTTTTTAATATTATTTTCTGTTCCATTTGGGCTTCGTGGGCCTTGTTTAAAGGTTTGGGCCTTGTTAAAAATGGGCTATTTTTTTAATGTAAATGGACATTTGGACCTTGTTTTGTTTCATGGTTAACTGACACTGGGTCCGGACAACAAAAAATTGGGCTTTACAATATGCATGAGTTAATTATATGGATTAATTAAAATATATTAAATCATTTTGTATTAAAATTTATTTATTTATTTGTTTTGTTAAAATTAATATTTATTTATATATATTATACATAAAATATGGTAAAGAAATTAAAAGATTGAAATTAAATCATTGTACACATACATGATACCGTAAAAGATGAAAGTAATTTATAAAGGATGATTTAAAAAGTTAGAAAGTGAATATTTTTCCATAAATTTAACTTTAAAATTAAATAATTACAATTGAAACTTTAAAAATTAAATAGTTACAATTGAAAATATAAATAAAATTATTATATGTATCCTAGTATGATTTATTATTCTTTGTATAAAATTTTACAGAATACTTGGAAAAATCTCCAGCCAAAATGCAATTGTCATCTTTGTCCTCGTGTGTATCTTCATATGTTCTTTTTAAAAAAAAATATTTTTGATATGTAATTAAATTTTGAAATTTTAATCTATTTTTAATATTATTAGTTTAGCACACTATTTAAATTAGTTTTAAAACATGAATTAATTTTATATTTAAAAATATTTAAAAATTATGTTTTCTAAATTAAAGGTATTGAAAATTTATTTGAAATTCTTTTGAAATTCATTTGTTCTTAATGAAATATTTGGATATATTTCATTTTTAAAATATGTTTTTAAAATCTGATTATGTTTTAATTATATTAATTACATATTTTAATTATGTTTTTTATTGTTCTACAAATGTGCAAACAATATTTAAACTATTTTAATATGTTTGTAAAATTTTTAAAGTATTTTATTGGTTTTAATTTATAATAAAAATGTTTAAATTCGTTTTAAAATTTTAAAGTTTTTTTACTGTTTTTCAACGTTTGAATAAAAGCAAAATGAAATAATTATCCACGTATTGATTATCTTGCTTAACTTTTTAATGTGTATAAATTATTTATAATTTTTTTGGTAATGTAAAAGAATATTTTCAGAATATTTTTAGTTATGGAAAATTTTTGGACTGTTATAGAAAATATTTTTTAGAATATTTTCGGTTGCGGAAATCATCTGACTTTTGCAGAAAATATTTTCAGCATATTTTCAATTGAGGAAAATCCTCTTGCTATTTTTAGAAATTGATGCCTTTCAGAAAACTGTATAAATAGGAGGTCATTCTCCTCATTATTCACAGAACACAACAAGAGAAAAATAACTTCTCTCTATTCTCTAAATTTTGGTGTTCTGCGAAATTACACGAGAGGAAAATTCTGTCTAGGAGATTGGGTTTTAAGCGGGACAGCCTGTGACCCTTCCAAACTTTCCTAGGAATTGAACCTAATGTGGTTTCACTGGTTTTCTTCCATTTTAGTTTCTGATCATATTTCCAACTAATTGCTTTTGTTTTTCGATTTTGATTCATTTCGAGAAGAGCAATACCAATTGTGTTCCACCTTCTTTATTTGGGTGTACAAATGTTTAAGTACTGTGTTAACCTTGGAGGCGACGTCCACTACACGATTACATTGATCAGGACGAATTTGCTTCTATGGAGTGGTTCTTCCACAATGATTGCTTTATTTATTTACACTCAGTTTAGTTTCCTGTTAATACTAACGGTTTTACTTTGCACTAGTATATTTCCAAAAATTTAGAAGCCAATCATACTACAGTTTAAACATGAGAATCATTTTCGTTTCCTGTTACTAGAACCAAAGAAGTCTCTTATAGACAATCGATTTGAGGGCACTTGAGTAGTGCAAGAGTGTGCCTAAGTAGCGTTGGAGTTGTTGCAAGCTCCATCTGTGTTAGCTAGTGGAACATTGCAATCAAGATGGTCCCTTAAGTTTGAGTCAGTCTGAGGACCTTTGAGTTTAAGTTGGTTGGAGGTTCCTTGAGTTTGAATGGGTCTAAGGACCCTTGAGTTTGAGTTGGTTGGAGGACCATGAGCAGACCACTAGATCTTGTGTTTGGGATAGGGCTTACAAAGCCCTTATCCATGATAAGCTAATAATACCTAATTCAGGACTCGATTAGATTAGTAATTATTTTTTATAATTAATTTAATAATAACTTCTCCAATCTGCAACCCTTGGAATACTTACCAGTATTTCGTTGTAAACTTTTCTATATTACAATTTGACCTATACACTTGCGGATACCGCTAATTTAATTCAATATATTTTTGGTGTAATATTTTTACTATAAATGATAACAAGTTTATAGGCGGTCAACGGTCAACCAATCCATACCAAGAATGACGTCAAATTTATCAAATGATAATAACATCAAATTCGTAAGAAACTCATAACCCTGAAATTTCAGCAGACTCTTACTATATATCTTATTAACTATGATGCACTGTCCTAAAGGGTTTGATACACTAACATCAAACTCAGTCCATTCTACTGGCATATTTTTCACAGTTACTAATATAGTGCATATATAAGAATGCGTTGATCTAGGATAAATTAAAACATAAATAGAAACATCAAAAAGTGAGAATGTACCATCAATCACATCAGGGGAGGCAACTTTCTCTTTGGATCAGATTGAGTATGCTCTGGTAGGTGCTCGATCTTTAAACTTTGTAGTCACTTCACATCTGGCGTTACGTCTAATTCTCGCTTTACTTTTGGATCCTTATTTTCTACCTCTCAATGGGTGGTTGATGGTTTAGTGATCTGCTTGGATCTAATTTCGATTTTATAATGACAATCCTTCAAAAAATGCTTAGTCGATCCACATTGAAAATAGGCTCCACTCTTCAATCGCCATTCACCAAAATGGTTTTTACCGTAATTATCACATATAGGCTTATTCGAGTTGCAGACACTACCTGCACTGGAAATTGATGTTGCTTGGGGTCTTGGACTTTCTTGTCAAGATCGATCTCTCCCCAAATATCCAGAAGAAGGTGTAAACCTATTTAAAACATCTTTGAACCTTTTTGGTGGAGGGGGAAAGGAATTAAATGTACTCTACTTACTTGAATCCCGTTGTTTCATTTGAACTTGCTTCTTGGCATTACATATATCCTCTATTTTCTGTGCCCTATCCACTAAAATAACAAACTCCTTAATTTTAAGAACAACGACCAACATCTGAATTTCTTCATTCAAGCCTCATTCAAAGCGAATGCACATTTCAGCCTTGGTGGGAACTATCTCTCTAGCATATTTACAGAGTCGAACAAATTCCCTCTCAACTCTGCCATTAACATGTTTCTTTGTTTTAGCATGAGAGACTCTTTCTTCTTCTTTTCTAGATACTGCGAACTGATATATTTCTTCCTAAATTTAGTTTTGAAGAATTCTAAGTTTACTCTTTCCTTTGAACCACTACGGTCAGCGTAGTCCACCACTGATAGGCCTCATCTTTTAATAACGAGATAGTGCACCTCAAACAATCATTTGGTAGGCATATAAACTCATCAAGAACACATTGCATATTTTCTAGCCAATATTCGACTTTAGTTGGATCACCATCTTGTTTCCTCAGAATTCCTCAGCTCTAAATTTTTGAATTTTATTAATCAGAAGTTTATGAACATTTATCGAGTTTAACGCTACAGGATGCAAGGTTGTTGGGGGAGACATATTAAGGGGTGGAGGTTACGGAGCCACAAGATTTGTTCGCAAGAAATTTGCATACCACTCATTCATTATCTGGAAGAAGGTAACACGCACCCTTCCATGCTCTTGAGCTGAGGGCGCACTCAGAGCAGCTTATTGCTTAGGAGCTAGTACATTAGTATCTACCTCATCAGGTGCAGCATGATTAACCTCAGCAAACATCTTTTATCTATATTAAAAAAAATTAGATTAGACTTATACACGCTATGTTTCAGTCCTAGAATTGACTGAACCATAACTCTGATACCACTAAATGTAACACCCTTTGCCCGGTCCGATGGTCAGACCTGAGCTACAGGAGGTTACCACACAAAACTCGTATAACATTTACATACTTTAAACATACATGGTGGACCATGTCATAGACTAATAGGTGACGGATCGCTCTAGCGGATCGATCAGCTACACATAGTATTTTAGATGGTTAAATTGTGAATTATTCCACTGACACAACTTTTGCAAAAACATAAGGCATATATTTAATTTGGAATATCTCCTACGGACACCCAAAAATGGCAAACTGTTTCGTAGATACCCCACACTATAGAAGGTCTCGTAGAACTTAAAACGTGGAACATAACAAAACTGAACTTCATATTTATTATCATACATAAAAAAAACTCAAAATATTCACCTTCAAAGTTTAAAAAGTTTGTTTACAAATAACCAAGTGACTATAAACATGCAAATTAGACCGACTTAAATAAATCAAGAGTCTACCGCAACTTCTAGTGGATAGTGTAACAGCCTGATTTAGGGGCTAGTCGAAACAGTGATCTCGGAATCACTAATTCGAGGTTAGAGAAAATTATTTTCCTATTATGTTATGTGTTATAACATGTTTATAATGATGTATGGAAATTTTGGTGTTTTAATTTTAGCGATTTTATGGTAAATCATGAAAAAGGACTAAACTGCATAAAGTGTGAAAGTTCCATTCTATAGGCTAAAGGTACCAAATAGCCATGAAATATTAATTGAAGGTCTTTAAAGGACAATTAGACCATCTAGGATGTGTTGGCCGACCATGTAGACAAGGGGGACAAGAGCTTTTAATTTTGGTCAAAGTTGGTGGGTTGAATTGATGTTTTATAATAAAATAAAGAAAGGAGAAAGATATCATCTTTCCTCTCTTCTTCTCCACCGAAAGTTTCAGGGAACAAAGGGTGTTTGAAAGCTCAAAATTTCAGCAAGCTTTACTCCACTCAAGTAAGAGATTTTGATGGTATTTCTTGAAGAAAATTGTACTTTTGAGATCCCTAAAGCTTAAGCTTTCTAAAGAGGGAACTATTTTGCATTATGGTAAAAAATTTAGAGATTTGCCATGTGAGATTTTAAGTTTTTAGCTCAGTTTTTATGGAAGAAAATGAATGTTAAAGTCATGGGAAACAACTTTTGTGAAATGTGTTGCCATGAAAACACCTTTTTGGGACTAAAAAGCAAAAGTTGTAATTTGTTCATTAAGGCATGAAATAGATGAAATTGTGGATAGTTGTAAGAGGATTAAATGTTCATCTAAGATTTTTTAATAAGAAAATGTGACGAAAATTTATTTACGAGCCTAGGGGCAAAATTATAATTTTGCCAAAGTATAGGGGCAAAATAGTCTTTTTTGCCTAAAGTATAGATTATGGTGTATTATGATTTATAAGTGATTAAATCAGTAAATTCCATTGTTCTAGATCAAAGAAAACAAGATTCGGACCTAGAACGAGAGAAAAGAGAAATATGGGCAAAAAGGTTCCTTTCGGCCCTTTCGACATCGAGGTAAGTTCATGTGTGATTGTTGTAATCACGTACGAGATAATTTAATATTCCAATATAATTTGGAATATATATTTACTTAATGAATGTTTGAAATACCTTTTGATGAGATGTTAAAAGAATCTAAGAGTAATAGAAAATGTAGATAGCATGATATGATGATAGTTAAGGTCTCGTGTAAGACCATGTTGGCATATGGCCTCGGTGTGAGTTATTGAATAAGACCATACCAGGGACATGGCATCAATAGAATATATCATGTAAGACCCTATTGGGGTATAATGTCAATATGACGTTATGTGTATAAGACTCAAGAGTGTTATTTAATAATTTGAGTGATTCAACGGGTATGTTAAAAGAGAGAAAGTATGTGGTTGTGCCATGAGAAGCACAAGTATGTGTTAGAACTGAATTGAGATGAATTCAGAATATGATAAAACCTAGTGGATTATGTGTAATCAACACACCTAGTTGCATAAGATAGATTTATAAATGCATTGTGTGAATGTGAATGATTATTGTAAAATCTAAGTAAGACTGATAGTGAGTGAGGATGTTCATGGATGAACATTTGAATTAGAGAAATGTATGTGGATAAATATTTGTGAATGTATAATAACGGTGAGCTATGTGCAAATACATCTCATTGAGGGTTATTGATGGGCTGTGTGCGATACCATCAACCATATTATCATTGGTGGGCTGTGTGCGTTACCACCTGATTAATTATTAATTGATGGGCTGTGTGCGATACCATCAACTATATTATTATAGGTGAGCTGTGCACGTAACCACCTGACTAATTAGTAATCGATGGGCTGTATGCAAAACCATCGCTTATAAATGATTGGTGAGCTAAGTGCGAAATCACCATAAGTATAAATGATTGGTGGGTTGTGTGCGATACCACCCTATTAGAGGTTTATGGTGGGCTAAGTGTGAAACCACCGAGAGATTAGTAGAATGAGTGGCTTATCAAAAATATTGGATGTGTTGTTTTATATGATCATGTGTGATCAGTGAAAGAATGTATGTTAATTAAATGAGCAAATTGGTTTTTGGCATGGTAAGAATGTGGTAGGAGATAGAATGAGTAAGCTTTAAGAATGATTGAGTAAGTAATCATGAGCTAATGAGAAAAACTCGACATATTACCTCGTAGTTACATTTATTCAGTGAATATCAATAATTTTCAAATTATGCAGATGAACTTACTAAGCATTATTGCTTACTCCTCTTCCTTTCTCACCTCTTATAGGTTATTTTAGCTAGCTCGGGTTGGAGATCACCGGAGATGTTTTCGCACTATCGAGCAGACACTTGGTATGAGGTATCAAGTCCTTATGAGTCATGGCATGTATAGGGCTAGTACTTGAGGTTGATTAAGGTTGATGTAGCCAAATTGTGTTGGCCTAAGAGAATTTATAATTGGGTTGTGTGTAGCCATAGATGATGGCTTAAGTTGTTGTAAATGTATTGGGAATAGTTCTCCCTAGTGTGTGGGATGAAGATCTTATCACTTTTATGATTAAATGTCCTTAATTCAAGAGTTATATTGATGTTATGTGATATTATGTGCTAATATATGATGGTATGCAAATGAGAGTAGAAGAAGCCTTGGTAGATAGCCTCTAAGTTCCTACACGGATAGACACACGGGCGTGTGTCTAGGCCGTTGTTCCCTGCATGTTGGTGTTTTAAGTTAGCATAGACCACGGACTAACCCCACGGCTGTTTGTATAGGCCGTATGTGACACACGGTTAGCACATGGGCGTGTGCTCCAAGCCTTGTGAATAAATCAGTATATCAAGGTGTGACACACAGTCTGAGGCCACGGGCGTGTCAAGGCCGTGTGTAATTTGGCAGTGTCCACCACGGGTGGAAGACATGGGCGTGTCCCTAAGCCTACACGAGCGTGTGGTCACTGTTCAGGTAAAAATTTTCTAAGTGTGTAAAAGTTTTCGATCTATTTCGAAACCTTTTAGAGGCATGTTTAGGGCCTTGTAGGCCTATTATAAGGATGTTAGAGGTGTGCGTGCGGAAAGGTTGTAATTTGGAATGAAATTTGATAGCCCAAAGTCATATGACCCTGTGAGTTAAGTACAGTAATGCCTCGTATCCGGTTCCGGTGTACAACATGGGTAAGGGGTGTTACAGATAGTGTAAATTTCTTGCTGATTCGATCAACGCGTTCTGAAAGTTCAAAATCTACAAGGTAAAAGGAATCAAGGTGTAAGTATTTAGAATACTTAGTAAGCTCATAAAAGTTTGAAAGTTTCCTTACCTCACATGATAATTGTATGATAATTTAATACACAAACATGCTTTACCTATCAGCCAACACAATTCGCCAACAAGATAAGTGCATATACTTCATCACATAGAGTATATCGAGTATGCAACATGATACAATAACACTCTTAATGTCAAATTCATTATCATAATTTTTTCCTTTCAACTCATTTTCTAATTTTCCAATTTCACATTTCACATGTTTTATATTACTCGATGAACATCGTAAAAGAACACAAAACATAAGTACGTTTCACATCAAGGGATCATTTGAGTTAATCAAATACAAGGGTGTCAAGTTACCTGTTCAGGTTTAACCTTTATCGGCACAATGAAAGCCTGGCCAGGGCTATATATACATGTAAGGTTACCAATCTAGGCTAAACCTTTAAAACGACATCAAATTACCAGTCCATGCTAAACCTGTGCCACTTGTATCTTTGAGTCTACAACAAATGCTTGATCTCAGAATCATCAGAAAATAACATGTAACAACGTGTATGAGTATTTTACGAAGTTCATCAGGACATTGTCATTTTGTAATTCCATTCACATTCCTTCATAACATAATTCAATATTTCTCCTCTATATATTTAGCAAGCAAATCTACTTTCCAAATTTTCAATTATACAATTTAAGAACAAAAAGGAAAGAAATTTAAATAATGTTCATATTGAACTTACCTGGCGAAATGGTAGCACACCACACTAGAGTATACTCAACAACTTTTCCTTTCCCACGATCTTCTCTTGGCGGATTCAAGTCTTGATCTATAACATAATTTTAGTCTAATTTTTGTCAACCAACATCATTAATTAGCTTGGAAAGCATATAAGTCACTTTATTTCTATCACTCAAAATTCCCTTATGCCTAACACAGTATACAATTAAACTATTTTATAACATAGGTTATAGAAATTTCAATCTGGTTTTGAAATGTCTATACTTAAGCCCTGATTTTTAAGACTGACAAATTTTCATTTTATCAAGTGCTCCATTTTTATAGCTTCACTTCTAATCTAATCATTTAACACTACAATTTTAGGCATTCAATAATGGTAATCCTATGAAATCCTTAACAGTTTTAGAAATGAACACCACCGTTAGCTATATTGAAACCTAATAGTCTCAAAAACATAAAATTCATGCACAACAGGTTTGATTTAGCTTACCATACAAGAGCACAAAGCTTGACTGACTTTCCTAGCTAAACAAAGAAGAAAAACGGTGATGGAGAGGATGAATGAAAGAAAATGAACTACATATTTCCATCGACTATGATACGATATATAAATATATACATGTCTAATCTAATTATTAATTAAGATTAACATCATTATAAGTAATGCCGACACTTGTCAACTATAGATAAAAATGGATAAATTATCATTTTAGTCCCTAATCGATCAACTTAATATCAATAGCAAAAGAAATCTATAATGGTCACTTCTACCACCTTTACAATTTCATCCCCGTACCATGATTAGTTTTCTAATAAATCAAATTAACAAACTATGTTTTCATATAATAATATAATAGACTAATAATTATTAAATATTAAAATTTACAGACTTAACCATCGGTAAATAGGGTTTCAGAACAACCATTTTAGTACCACTAAAAACAGGTCGTTAATTCACAAACATTAACATTTTCTGCTTGCGATCCTTCTTCACCTTTGTAGAATTGAGTATGATTGATACAAACTTCAGTACCTTATTCTCAACAAGCTCCACCTTTTTTTATTCTTGCGAATATCTTGGATCGTTCTAGGCAGTCCCGCATCTTATGCGGACCACAACATAAGATGCATTCTACTAGCTTCTTCTCACTCTTTTTGAACTTCTTGGCTGTAATAAAATGCATGATTGAACCAAGCCTCATTGATGCTCTATCTGGATTATCATCCTCTTTGATGGCAGAAAGTACTGATCATTCGGATAGTCCCTTACGATGTGTGGACGTTCACAAAGGAAGCATCTTATTGACCCCTTTAGTTTGTTCTTGGGCTTCCACTTTCCATTATGTAGTTTCCTATTAAAACTATTGTCGTTGTTGTTTTTAACTTGCCCTTCTTTATCTCCCCCGCCATTTCCCTTCTTCTTAGGCTTAGAAGCCTTGAACTTATTTTTTCCTCAGAACAAGCTTGATTAAAGACTCCGCTACAGTCATTTCTTTGGAAAGTTTCTTTACTCATCAACATTACAACTCTTGCTTTGTCCAAGGTTTAAACCTATCCATAAAGGAGAAAAATGTCTCATTCTCATCCAAATAAGAAATCTGGAGCATGAGTTCGCTAAACTCCTTCACATACTCCCTAATTGTGTGTTATTGCGTAAGTCGGTGCAACTTAGCTCGAGCTTCATCCTCAACATACTTTGGTAAAACTGTCCTTTGAATTCACTATAGAACTCCCAAGTCTTAATAGCGGTACCACATTATCTCTCATCTGTGGGCCTATGATGCCACCATAACAAAGTAACATCAGTAAAATACATGGCAACAATATTTACCTTAGTAGCATCATCCATGATACCTTTGGCATGAAAGTATTGCTCCATTCCCCACAATAAGTTGTCCACATCCTTTCTGGGCCTCGTTCCATTGAACTCTTTTGGCTTCGGGACATCTACTTTGGCTTGGGTGCCGCAATAAATACACCACTGCCCAAAGCAGCTTTGCAGATATTGAGCTCCCCCTTGAGCTCTTCAATCTATTTCTTCAAGGTCAACACCATATCCTTGAGGGCTCAATTTTCCCAGTCAGCTCGCCCACAGCGGTATTGAAGACCCCTTGAATTAAATCCATATTATCATTGAAGGCCTTTGCCATTTGATCATTGAGCTAATCTTACTTCAATTATAGCTTTTTGGTATGCCCATCAACTTCTTCAACGATTTTCCTCACATTGCACATGGATCCCTCGAGTTTGGAAACCCTACCATCTAAAGCTGATAACATACCTTTTGAGCTTCTCACTTTCATGCCCCTCCCACAGGTTTCTATAGGCTCAACTTACTCGTCTACCCCTTTCGATATCTCAAATGGCACCTTTGACACTGGCTCAGATACCAACTGTCACGAGACTAGAACTTTAGTCTAACAAATTGCACAGCCTTAGGTGATTTCTTTGCTTTAAATTCACCTAAGTCAACCTAACTATCGCAAAGTGTGAATCCTCTTGAAAATTCTCTAAAGCATCGAATAATATAACGGAAGCAACTTAAAAGTTAAAGAGCGATGACATAATTGCAAACGCCACAAAAATGTAATGCAGACCAAGTTTTTGAGTAAATTCTCTCAAATTTATTCTTTAACTCAAGAATAGAATACAATAGGATTCAATGGATGCTTACAAATGAAGTGAGAGGTTTCTATTCATATTTGAGCTCCCCCAAAACCAATGATACAAATTGAGTTGCATCGGCGGTCAAGATTAGAGCCTATCTAAAATTGAGAGTCCTAAGGGATTTAAACTCTATACATCTTTACCCCGTAGGATTTACTTTAATTACTTTGGTAACTCTAGTTTTACTAAAGTGTTTCACTAGGCCACCAAGGCTTCAAGTAGATGGGTTTTCCATATGTTCCACGAGTCGGGCCAGTTCAAGCTGGTCAAATAAGCTCCATTTAATCAGTTGACCTCCATGGGACATTTTGTGCACAATAGTCACGAGCTTTGATTCACGGCCCATGACAATTGCACTTGCTAAAATCATTACCTATTTTTATTATTTAGATCAACACTTCAACATCCCAAGTAAATAGGCTGCTTTATGTATTTCATCTATTGGTATTTAAGATGCATCTTCTTCTTGATGAATAACAAGACATAGAAATTTTCTTTTGTTATTTTCTCAAAGGTCATAGATGGAAAGCATTTCAATTTTGGGTAAGTATCACGGAGGTTCCTGTACTGTGAGTCAAATTGCATTTTTTCCCAACACGGAGGTTCCTGTTCTATGAGTCAAATTGCATTTTTTCCCTTTTACTCAAAAAAAAAAATGGGAAATTAATCTTTGTACATTAGATCCAAGAGAAAATTGGTCCTATTAAAAATTTCATCCATTTTTCTATTAAAAATTGGTATATATACATCAGCATGAGGTACACGTGGCTTTATTTGATTATTCTATTAGTCACATCAGTTTTTAACAGTACAAATGGATGAAATTTTTAACAAAAAGAAAAAAATTTACTCTCTGATCTAACATATAGAAATAATTTTACCTAATTTTTTTAGTAAAAGAGGTAAAATATAATCTGACTCTTAGTATAAGGGTTTCCATGAAACTTTTACCTCATTTTTGACAATAAAACTTCTAAATGTATATCACAATTGAAGCTTTCACAATGTTCATAATTACCAATGATCGCTTCATTTACTTTTATTGAATTCCATAAAGAATCATGCATTAATTACATCTTTCTTTTTTCCTATAAATATCACCTAGGTTGCAGTTAAGATCTTCCAATCACTGAATCTATTTTCACATATCTGTATTCTTATATATCTATACATGTTCATGGAATATATCCTTATTGTAATTCATACCTTCCAATAATGAGGTTTATGAGTATTGAAATAGGTTTCAATCTCTTTTAAGTTGGTGAACCGAGGACAAGGTTCCGAGTCGGATAGAATTGACATAATCTTGAGGCATATGAGCTGATATTCCAGGCGTTACTAATCCCATTATCCTCAACGTTATCATAACCCAGTTTTCCTTGTACTCTGGACCCTTCATGTAAGGAAGAATGAAAGCCCTAATAAGCTCCCAAACTGCAATAATCCTTTTTGGTATCGCCCATAGCCAAGAGAAGTAATTCTTGTTCGGTTCTTCTGACAAAACCTGCATTTCAAAAATTTGTTCTCAAACCGATCCCTACTCCTATTCCTATTGTTCTGAAATCTATAGTTTGCGGATAGACTACTCAATAATCGAATTGGTTTCCTATGATTTGAAAATATTTTTATTAGATTCGAAAAAGGTTTTTTAAAAAAAAAACAAAATTAGAACCATTTAAAATATGTGTTAGGCTCAAGTTTTAAAATTTAAAGTCTAAGCTTGTCCCGTTTTCAAGTTAATATATATATATATATATATATATATATATGGAAAGTTTAAATGGACTTTGAGTAGCTATTTTTAAATATTAGTGAGTTTAGACAAAGTTTGGTTCTGTTATTAATACTATATATAGACTTGGCGAAATCCGGTCTAACTTGATTCATAAACATTTATATTAAGGAGTTGTAGAAGAATACGAGAGTTATTTTAAATTAAAAGGCATAAATCTCAAATTTATATATAAATTTTAGTTTAATGTACAATTTTATATATAAAGTTTTGATTTGATCTAATTCTCACAAATTATTAACACAATTATTGATATAGCATCATTTTATATTTATACTTTGCATACACAAATAATTATATTTATCAAATATAGAAATAAATTGATATATTTATTTAATTAAATGTGTATGGTGAATCAAAATTAAAGTTTCATGTATAGATTTGAACCACAATCAAAGTTTCATGTCTATAATTACACCGAATCAAAGTTCATATATCAAATTGTACATTAAATTAAAGTTCATGTATAATTTTAAAATTTATCCTAATTAAAAATAGGAGACTTACCTTCCCATTATAGAAGCTGTTGAAATAGAAGCAGGGTCCAAAATGCTTGGAAAGGAAGGTGTCATCATCAGGGGGAATCCTGGCCACCATGTCATTGCTGTAAACATACCTGAAATATTTCACATCAAATTTCCTCAACTTGTCAATCATAAACTCTCCAAACTTATGGTCCCCAACCCTAGGTTGCCCAAAGGTGTAAAGAGCTTCCAATTTCTCCAATAACCATTCCTCCTCATGTAACATTAGGACAGCAACAAAGAGTACTGCTAATGCCGAACCTAAGCTGTGCCCTGTCACTATTAACCTGGCATCTTGATTCTCTTGCAAAACCTCCCTCAGCCTTTGTCTGAGAGTGTAGTAAGCAAATTGATGTTGGTGAGTGGATTGTTGGATCTCTTTAGGCCAACCCTTGGTCTTTTGCATGCCTAGAGCTTTCATAAAACCACTATGGATCTTCCCCTTACCCATGTCTTTAAGCTCATACCAAGATATATCAACGTTGGTCTTCCAGTCGTAGGCACTAAATGGTTGGGTGCCTCTAAATGCAACCACTATCAAGTTTGGGTTAGACTGTGTGTCTTGCATCATGAAGGCTTGGGTTGTACTTCGTTCTTCGAAATCTGTCAAACACATAGCTAAGTTAGGATTGAAGAAAATATAAAAGAGAACTATCCTAGTTGACCGAAGAACATACGAGCTAAGCTAAAAAATTAAATTAAAATCTCTTAAGTTGTGATCTATTAATCGTATGTTTATTTTTCTCAAAAAAAACTTAAATTCAAATCATTATCATATAAAAAATTGAATCAAATATTCAACCTTCCTATCGATTTAATAGTTCAATCAAATTGAACGTTTTAATATTTTGTTAATCTTTTACTGTTTAAACCTATCTTATCCTGTACCCTTAGGCCTTAGGTTGAATTTTAGATGTTGAATCTCAAAAGATTCGAAAGTAAAAATATTGCAAATTATGCGATAAAACTATTTCCTCTTATGGATTAAAAATGTCATAGTTGATATTTTTTAAAACTAGATGTTTTTAATTTTGATCTGATTATTATAAATATTGGTATGATTTTCACTTACGCTTCATGTGAGGTAAATTTTTTTTTTGTTAATTATAGAGTAGAAATTTAAAGGTTGCAATATGTTCTAAGTTCTTATGCTATTCATATATTTAGAATTTAGTCTTCATACTTTTATTTGAAAGAATTTAGTCTCTCTACTTTTCGAATTTAAAATTCATATCAATTTGTTAACACTTCTAAAATTCATTTGCTAAATTTTTTGGTGCAACAATTTGAAATTAAAAAAATACTCAATTGGTATGCATATAACAAAATGAAATTGTAATGGACTTGAATTTAATAAATAAATTTACCGGTGTTAACGATTCATAAAAATTCACATAAACATTCTAATCGAAATGAAGTATTTAGACTAACTAATGACATTTTAAGAGTTGAGATACCAAATTATTTTAAAATTGAAATACAAAGATTAAATCTCAAATTTAAGTGAAAAAAGATCAAAACTAAGAAAATTTACTATTCTATATAATTTCAAAAAAGAAAATCAGGGAAATTAGAATTAAAATTAAAATTTAACCATTATATTATTATATAAAAATGAAAATGACTAGGTGTCAAGTAAAGAAGGCCCGAAAGCGATCCTTTTATATATAGTAGTATAGGTTATAATTAATTAAATTTTATAAAATTATATTTAAAAATCAAATTATTGAAAAGTTTATAACATTTTCATTTTTTTATAAATAAGAGGTGAAATTTGAAAATTTTACCACTAAAATTAAAATATGACAAATTTAGCGGAATGTATGGAGTATAAAATTTTATAACTATAACGTTTATATTTTTCTTAAATTGATTGATTAATTCAATGTTGTGGATTTAAAATTTCTATATAAAAATTAGTATAAGTGTAATATTAATGCTACATTTGATTAGAGTTTTCACATGTTTTAATCATTTATTAGCTATAAATTAATCACAATTGGTAACTTTTAGTTACTTACATGACTTGTTCATGACAATGAGGAAAAACATTTTGTATATTTTGAAGAGGTCTTATGTTTTTACAAGAGTTTTTACTTATCTTTTAAGTATATGTTTAATTTGCACTAATTATTTTTATCTTATATTTAACTTTTTTTGAAATATATTTATTAAATACGTTTTTCCTGCAAAACATAATATAGTTTATTTATAGAAGTTCCGGAAAAGTTATTGTAAGAACTAATCCTATACTTATTTTAGTATAAATATAACATTTATAATTTTCAAAATCCGCTATTGAAAGTCCTTACCCATTTGGATTTCTTCGAAGTTAAAACACAAATTTTGGAAATTAATTAACCAAAAATTAATAGAGAATCCTTACATCTTCAATTATCACAATTCAAGCATTCAATAAAGTTTGATTTTTTATTATGTATTTTTGTAGTTTAATAAATTCAGAAAAATAAATATGATTTGAATTTAAGTGATTATGTATTTCATTAATTTAACTTTACCATTTCAATTAAAGTTAGATTTAATTTTTATATTAAATTTTTATAAAATTGTTATATGAATATTTTCACTACTTCATAATCTAATTTTATAAAAAACTGTGAAGTCACTTGAAAAATGAAAAAATCACATGATTCTAACATACCGTTCCAAAACTGTAGAACTTCAAGAATTTCATCTGCAAAAAATAATGTTAGAATGTCATTTAAAAAAAAAAAGTAAAAGGTTTAATAGGAAAGTTTGGTTAATGTACAATTTTATTAATGGTTGCCTTAAATGAAAATATCACATAAATTTAAGGAAAAAAACCTTCCAATGTTGTATGATAACGGTTTTAATGAAGGCTTCATTCTCGTAAGAAAGTTTGGACGCCATCATAGACAGCAACGCTTTATATTTGGGGTCGCCAGGTTTAATGTTGTTGTCTAATTCAACGCGAGTATCCACATTTCCTAACATCGATCTGTACATCTCCGATGATTTTTCAGGCCACACTAATTTCCCTGCACCATTATACCCTTTTAGATTACCAATTTTTCATGCAAACCAAATTAAACAGAAAAGAACAAAATGAAACCTTTCATAAGATTGAGTAGGAGGCCCGATAAACCACCGTTGTATGTTAAAAGATTCAGCAACGTCACGACCACAATCTCCGTCAGGGCTAAAGGTATTCTCACCAAACTGAGGAGCTTCTGAAGGAGAACCGTGCCGAAGACGACCAATCTACGACGAAACCGATGGTTATGCTGCTCCGGAGCGTCGATGAATCTTCTTTGTTTCAATTTAGAGGAAAAAAGTAGACCCAAAAGATCCAAGTAACTTGCTTTTTCCGAGTTGATAATGAAGCAATCGTCGTAAAAACGATTCTTGTTACTAGCCATTGCAAAAAAATGAACTAGAGAAAGAGTTGCTTTATCAACGTGTTCTACAAATTTATTATTGAATATTTGCAGGAAACTAGCCAAGGGGATGTTAATATTTATAATGTGCGGTTAACTATCAAGCATGAAAACCTAATGGAAAGACGTTTAGTACAAGCACAATGAAGCATAGAAATAGAAATGCTTATTTAATCTGCCTTTCCTATTAGCTTTTGTCATTAATGGCTGCAAGTAATTAGGTTAAACAAATCAAAACTCATTTTCACATTGTTTATTGAATGACATTACCGTGATTGTTGATTAGTTTCATCTTCTTCTCTCTGTTTTTTTAAAATTTGATCCGATGTTTAAAAAGTCGAATATAATGTTGGTGTAAAAACTTATAGATTGACTGTGAACAAGACAATCACTTAAAACATTCTTAAAAAAGAAACAGAAAATTAAACATTTTAACTTTTAATAAGTAATATCTCATACTTCATTATTACCGTATAAATTTATATAACTAAACTTTTATATATTATTAAAATAAAGTATTTAATAAAAATGAACAAATATTTTCGATTGAGTTTTAACTCTATTGGTAGCATTATTATTGTAACATTTTATAACATTTTTATGATTTTGTAGTTTGTTAAAAAGAATTTATTAATTAACTATAATTATTATAATTATTACAATTTTATAATTATTTTATAATATTTAACAACTTTTAATAATTTTAAAACTTTTTGAACTACATCTAGAATGAACTAGACAAATAAGTGTTCAGATTCAAATAAATTTAGACGTTCTTTTGTCTAGGTTCATTCAAAACATGCATTTTAGTATTTTTATAAATTTCAGGTTCTAGTTTTTAATATGTGGTACTTGGCATGTCACATCAACATACTTGTTCAAGTGGCATGTCAAGTATTAACTTCTCATTTGATTTTTTCAGTGTTGTACGCGTTTATTAATAGTCAAAACGGTCAATAACAATTTTCATTATCAGAAGGGTCTAGCAGAATTTTTGTTGTTGTTTAGAGCTAATTGAGTGTATTCTTAGGGGCTTAATTGATTTTCTTTTTACTAAGAGCTATTTTTTACCCTTAAGCCTAAATATAATAAATATTTTTCAATATTCAAAATTTAATAATAAAATTAAAATTATTCATATATCAGTAATATAAATACTAAATATATTTTTTTATCAATTTAATTTTTTTCCAAACTCATGCGTAGATATCATATAATAATGTTAACTATGTTTTTCCAAAATTTTTCCCTAGATAATAATTCAAATAAATAATATTTATATACATATCATATGATATAACCATAAACAGAGGCGGATACGGAGCTGGCATGGGCCCTGGCCTCCTAAAATGAAAAATTTCAATTTAAGCTTTTGAATTTTTTTAAAATTTTAAATTATTAAAGGTAAAATTACACTTTGGTTCCCCCCTAAAATTATAAAAATTGATTTAATCCTTTAAAATTATAAAGATATAGACTATAAAAATTAAAATTTTATTCGCCCCCTAAAAATTTATTTTGACTTTACGACCATAAATATTACATACAAATAAATAAAAATATTACATACAAAATTCATATACATATCATATAATAATATTAACTATGTTTATAAATTTCTTAGATATTATATAATCATAAACATTATATATAATAAGCAATTTTATTAAAATAAAACATCTATATAAAATTTCTACTTTATTTAAAGTGAATTTGTATTGTACTATCATCATGTAAAAGTTAAACTAATCATTATGATTGAAATTTATAAAATATCAAAAAAGATTTAAAATTTGTTTAAGCCTGACTACCTAACAGATCAAAATTAAGAAAATCTGAGCTCAAAAAATTTAAATTCGAAAGGGCTGAAGTTTGAGAAAAACCAAACCCAAAAAAATTTGAACTCGAAAAAAAAATTTAAGCCCAAGAAAGCCGGAGCCCCAGTTGATTCGAATTTGAAGACAGCCTGATCTAAGCCCACACGTTTGTCATCTCATATGATATACATAGACATGGGAAGAGATCTACTTACATTAGTGTAATATTATTTTAGTTTTACACACTTTTATAACTTTTTGTACAATTAATATTTAACAATCCAACCGTTGAATTTTTCAATATAGTTGTACTTCATGCACATTTTCATATTGATTTGATATGATTATTATATTGATATATGCAATGAATTCGAAAGAAAAACGAGAAAATCAAACCCAAATATTAAACGTGAAAAACCCATCCGAAAAGTATAAAAAATCACTCGCAAAGAAAACTTCACTAAAATGGTAAAAATTGAAAAGGGGAGTATAAGATGGAGAAATAAATAAACCCTGAACCCAGAATACAAAGGTTCCCCAAAATTCCCACAAACTCTCTGAATTTTATTGTTGTTCTAAAATATAGAGGGTTGCTAAGAGGCCTATTTATAGGCTAAAATTCATGTACAATTATGACTGAAACATCCCTAGAATAATTAGAGTTTAATTGGGAAAATATATCAGAGTTCAACTAGGAGAAGAAACTCGGTTGTGTAAGGAACACGTCACCACGTTATGACATGGCTATCGGCTCATCGTGACTCCAGGCTTTGGATCGTCAAGATGACACCTCTTCCTCGTCTAGATGTCAACTCTGTTTTGTCCAAGAACACAAGGCACACTCCACAAATCTCCACCTTGAATCGTATTTTCGAAACACTTTCTTTGCCAAGCCCCTCTAGGGGCCTAACTTGATCTTTGTCCAATGCTTACTAAGTTCAAACAATGCCTAAACTTGGAAATTAGAAGACTCTTTGTCATCATGTCTGCGTTGGATTATTCTCTCTGCCGATTTTGAGAATTTGGACATCTCCTTGAGTGACCACCTGTCGAACAAAGTGGTACCGAATATCTATGTGCTTCGTTATTTCGTGATGCATATGATTTTTCATGATATGTATGACACTTTGAATATCACAATATATGACAGTATTGTCATTTCTATCAACCAGCTCCCCGAATAGACCTCTCATCCAAATGGCTTCTTTCACAGCCTATATGATAACCATATATTTAGCTTCGATAGTCGATAAAGCCACAGTGGCTCGAAGGGTGGCTTTCCAACTAATAGTGCTATTTCTAAAAGTGAACAAATAACCTTTGAGATGTCTTGTTTTGTCTAGGTCTCAAGCATAATCTGAATCTACATAGCCGACTAGACCTTCTGAACTTCTTTCGAATTCCAAACAAGTACTGGTAGTCCCCCTTAAATATCTTAAAATCGACTTCACAGCTTGCTAGCATAATTTTTCAGGTTTGACCACATATCTACTTACTACACTAACAATATGTGAGATATCGGGACGGGTACAAACCATTGCATACCTTAGGCTTCTGACTACATTGGAATCAGGAATCAAGGACATGCACATTTCTTTTTCTTCGGTTTGTGGTGCGTCTGAAATCGAAATTCTAAAGCGGGCAACTAAGGGAGTACTTACTGGCTTAGAGTCTTCCATTCCAAATCGCTCGAGAATTCTTTTGATATATTTCTATTGTGACAGAAATAGCTTCCCAAAATGTCGATATCTCAAAATTTCTATCCTTAAAATATTCTTGGTTGTACCAAGATCCTTCATCTCTAATTTAGAATTAAGCAAGATTTTAAGTTGCTCAATTTGTATGGATCCTTGGTTGCAATTAGCATATTATCAACATAAAGCAGGAAGGAAATAAATGATCCATCATCTAGACATTGTAGATACATACAACCATTGTACTTACCTCAAGCGAAACCAATACTTAACATGAAGGAATCAAAATTCTTATACCAATGCCAAGGAGACTAGTTTAGGTCATATACATATTTTCGTAGAAGGCAAACATAGTCTTCTTTGCCTTCAATTCTAAAGCCTTCTAGTTGTTGCATATAGATGTCCTCATCCAAATCTCTATGAAGGAATGTAGTTTTTAAATCGAACTGCTTTAACTCAAGATTGTTTGATGCAACAAGAGCTAATAGTGCCTGAATGGATATATGCTTCACAACTAGAGAGAAAACATCATGAAATTCAACTCCCTCCACTTGAATGTAGCCCTTTGTGACCAGCCTCGCCTTATATCTCGTGTTACCTTGACCCGAACCTTCTTTCTTTTTGAACACCCACTTGTAACCAATTACTTTCTTCCCCGTGGGTGGTTTAACAAGCTGCCATGTCTCGTTATTTTGAAGAGACTCTATCTCTTCTTCCATAGCAACAAGTCACTTGCTAGAATCAGAAGCCTGAACTACCTTTGAAAAATTTGAAGGGTCTGCTGAATCGATGTCTCTGCAGCATTTAGAGCATATGCTATGAGATTTCCTTCATAGTATTATTGTGGCGGTTTACTATCTCGTCTTTTTCTATCCCTGGCTAACTTATAATCTCAACATTTAGATGTTTGGGTCTTTGGTTGAGATTGAGAAGCCTTGAAACCTTCTGCTATGTCGAAAAAACGTCAGTTTCAAAATTTCTTCCTGACGTCGTAACAAGCCGATTTTTCTCATCGGGATGTCACTTCTATTCATCATGTCATTGCGACGACAGGATTTGTGATGTCGTGACATCATCATCTGATTTAGTCTCTGACTCTACCTTGCTTGAAATAATCAGATTTTTGGTGCTATTATGTCCCAAAGACCCTCTTTTGGACAAAATCATCGATTTTTCATCAAATGTAACATCTATACTAATGATAATCTTATCATTTTTGGGCACCATAACTTGTAACCTTTTATCCCGGTTGTAAAACCTAGAAAGATGCACTTCACTGCTCTTGGTTCAAGCTTTCCCTAACTAATTAGAGCATATGTAGGACAATCAAATATCTAAGATTAAATTAATTAGGAGGATTTTTGGAACAAATCTCTTCGGAACCTTTCCATCCAAAGTTTTATGTGAAGATTGGTTTACCAAGTAGCTTGCGAGATTAACTACTTCAGCCCAAAACTCCTTTTTTTTTTAAACTTATATTGGAAAGCATACATTAGGCTTTCTGAAGTAATGTTTTATTCATCCGTTCGACAACTCTATTCTGCTGCGAGGTACCTACAATTATGGTGGTGTCTCTCAATTCCTTTCCATTTGCAGAAATTATTAAATTCAGTTAAACAAAACTTGAGCCCATTATTTGTTCTGAATCACTTTATGAATTTCCCAAACTATTTTTCAGTAAAGTCTTCCACTATTTGAAGATTCAGAAGACTTCATTCTTATGCTTTAGGAAATAAACCCAAACTTTCTTTGTGGTTGTCGATAAAAGTTAGAAGATATCTGCTACCTCATTTGGAGACAACTAGAGTTAGACCCCATAAATCGAAATGAATATAATCGAGGGTCCTTTTGGTCCTATGAACTACCGAATCGAAGCTGACTTGGGTCTACTTCCTATAAATGCAATGCTATCAGATATATAAATTTCTAACTCTGGTCTTGTAAGAAGACTTCTTTGTCTTAAAACGGTCAAAACCTTTTTCACTCATATGATCGATTCACATGTGCCACAGCTGGATTGATTTAGAATCCGAAATGAGCAAATTTTTTTGCGTTGTCGCAACGTTATGGGCTTCTTCGTCACGTCGTCCTCACATCCCATGTTTCCTCTTTGGAACATGGCAATGCTTTCTCCTCTACCGTAACTATTGCTAAATTGGACACTGTTACACTTTGCAAAGCGTATAGGCTATCAACTTTTTGTCCTCTCATTAGAACAAGGGCTCCATGAGATACCTGTAAGCTGTTTGACTTAATAATGATTCTGCAACCATTTAAGTCTAAGATTCCCAATAAGATGAGATTTTTTTAAATCAGGCACATGCTTGACATCTAATAGTGTTTGAATAATTTCGTCATGCGTCATGATTTGTATTGTTCCAACTCATGCTATCTTACATGGAGAATTGTTCTCCATTAACACAACTCCACCTTCAACTGAACTGTACGTGGAGAACTAGTCCTTGTTGGGACACATGTGGTAGGAGTACCCTGAATCAAGGATCCACTCATATGTTAGTATGACGCTCAAACCCGGCTAGGATGGTCTGACCCAAATTTCGAACATCACATTAGCCATCGAAGTGACTCTCTGTTAAACCACCACATAGCAAACCAACTAACCATACACACCTCATAGTTACAATACTAATTCATATTAAAAATAAATCTTAGCACATGCTTTTCTAAACAAACATAAAAAATTATTCAGGAAATCAAACATACAGTACTTGTGACCTTACCTGGCAGCGAACTTTTAAAGAAATTTAAATAGCTTACAGTCAACCCTGTTAACCTCTAGCTCGCAATCTACCCTACAATCCCTATTACTGGATAATCCCCCTTATTTTGGAAAACCCTATATTGGCGAGCTGTATTCCATTTACATAATTCATGTAGCTTTACAACTTATTTAACAATTCTATATGTCAACCCTTTATTATCTTATTGAAGTCCTTACTCTTGCAAACCCTAACATTTCTTGCCTACCCATTTGCACATAAATTAGATAGTTCTCAGGCATCAATGTAACATGTCACAACCTATTTCTCATGCATACTAAGTCATCACATTGATTCAAACAAGCTTAAGATTTAAGAACGTACCTCACTGTCCAAAGAACCCCTTAGTCTGCATATACTTGTTAGTTCATCAATATATCAATCAAATCAAAATGCCATCACAATTCAAACATTTAATCATTCCATCAAAAAGTTATAAAAGACCCAAATATCCAAAATTAACAGTCTGTAATGTCCATTTACAACCCATTCAAAATTTATTGAAAAACTGAATCTAGATCTAGTCCCTTGGAACAGTCCCACATTGCCTTCTTTATTGGGGTTTGGAAATATGACATATACTCAAGGAATTTTCCTTACAATGAATCACCGGAAGGCTCCTTTTCTTAATGACCTGCAAGCTACTTTTCTGTATAGTGGACATAAGGAGTGTGAGCTTATTAAAGCTCAGTGAGTACACAAAACATGCTATAAGTGAACACAACAATCATGTTAATAGTGAGCATGCTATATAGTTCACACAAAGTACGATTCGCACAAATTTAGTCTCACATGGTAACAATGACATAATAGCTCGCATGATGCAATCAATTCACATAACACAACATAGTCGTAACACATGATATTGATATATTGGCAATTTATGACTATGAAACATAATCATGAATCATATGCATTGGTAAAAGGGATCTCCAAACACACCAAATAACTCATAGAGTCCTGCGCTACCTCCATTAAGTGTAGCACGAGTGCTAACACTTTCCTAAAACACTACAATATCTTCGGTGAATGGAGCTAGGCTCTATATTCCTTCATCTCCTCAATGCAAACTTTGGGCCACAATGCCATATCACAATATAAATGTGAGTATTCACAATCCTATGGCTTACCAATAATATCCAATGGTTTCAAGTGTTCACAATGCCAATATATCACTTTTAACACATTAACAAGACACAATATAATAGGCCTCGCAATTTAGCAGAGCTTGCACAATAGCACAATTCACAATACACATAAATCACATCCCATACATTTCGCAATAAAGCATGGTTCACATATAACATAGCTCGCATACAATCTTAGTTTGCATATGACATAACTCTCATATTAGGGATTACACGTAGCACAAAATCTCACAATAAATAATTTTCATAAATAATACAGTTTGCCAAATTAATACAATTCACAACTTTAATATAGTCCGCCATTTTTATATCATTTTCCATTTTAATAATGTAATAGACAGGATTAGACCCTAGTCAGAATAGTGGTTCGAGACCACAAATCTGAGGTCGTAAAAATATTTTAATGATATTTTCTGTGTGAATGATATGTGACATAGCCTGTGTGAAAATTTTGTGTGATGATTTGATCGTTTTAGTGTCGAATTAAGAGAAAGGACTTAATTGCATAGAGAGTAAAATGCTGTGTGCTGATTTATGAGTACTTAAATGTAGTTGGCTTCTTGAGGAGGAGGCCTTATGTTGCTAATGAACCATTTTTAAGTTAGTAGAGTGTTAAATGGCAAATTAGTCTTAAAAAGTATTTATATTATATGTTTTATAAAGGGCAAAATTGGGATTTGATTAATAAGTTATTATTAATGAAAAACAAAACAATTTGATGGCCACTTTTATTCCATCTTTCTTCCACCGAAACTAGAGAAAAGAAATAGCCATTGAAGCTTTGAGATTTTTGGCACTTACTTAGCTTAATCAAGGTATATTTTCGTTTAGTTTTTGATAATTTCTATGTTTTTGTGATCCTTACTTTGTGCTTTACAAAACCCATGCTTAAATTCCAGGTATTGATGATGTTGTTGTGATGAGCCATTGATGAATGTTGAGCTATGTGCTAGTTGATTTTGAAATAAGAAAACTTGGTGTTGGATTATCATAGTTTGTATTGAGATTTTTGATGAAATTGAGTGTTTTGGGCTTAATTGTGAAAAGTGTAAATTGAGGGACTAAAATGTGAAATAAATGAAATGTGTGGACTCCTATGAGACTAAGGAGAATTCGGCCTAAGCATAGTGTAATGAAATTTTGAGTATTTGATGATTTTGTGAGATAGGGACTAAAGTGTTGAAATGCGAAAATGTGAGGGCTATTATGTAAAATGCCCTAAATATGTGTATTTAGATTAAAATGAATGAATTGATGATTGAATGGATTGAATTTAAATGTGTATAGACCAAGAGAGGAGAGGTTCGGATCGAGATCGAGGCAAAGATAAAGTGCTCAATTAATCGACCGTATCAATAGTTCGACGTCCAAGGTAAGTTTGGATATAATACTAGTTGTAAACTATGTCTATGTGATATAAATTGAATATATATATATATATATATATATGTATCTATGAGTTTTGAAAATGCTATGTGCTGAATTGAGATAAACGGGCACTAAGTGTGCGAAGTTGGAAACGAAAAAGAGATGATTAGCACTGTGTGTACGAAAAGATAGAAGCTTCGGCTTATCGAATTGGCACTGCGTGTGCGACACCAATATAAGTTCGATTTAATGTATTGGCACTAAGTGTGCGGTGATGATTATGTTTTAGTTGTAAAATTGGCACTAAGTGTGCGAATAAATCAAAGGATTAGCCAAGGTTTAACGAGAGGTAATATCGAACAATTGAGTAGCATAAATGGTAAGCAACTATGTATTGATCAAGGTACGTTTGAACCTATGTGGTTGATGATAGATTCAAGAGTTGAATGAATAGCTAATTGGGTATGTGGTTGAGATTGATAATGTGATTAGATGTGCCTTTATCTATGTGATGGTATTATATTTATACATATTGACGTTGTAGTATTGAGTAATATGTATTACATTACGAACTTACTAAGCTTTGGAAAGTTTACTATGTGATTTGTTCTCTGCCTTGCAGTGTCAGTAAAGCTAGCTCGGATCGGGGATCGTCAGCTTCGTAATCACACTATCGGCATTCTATTTTGGTACTTTTGGAAAGATGCATATAGCTAGGATATGGCATGCATAGGCTAGTTAATTGAATCAAGTTTGATGTTTTTAAGTAGCCATGAGTTGTGGCTAGATATGTGATATGTTTGGCATGAATGAATGTGATATGTGTGATGTATCTTTTGACATTAATTTTGGGTTGAGAAAATGACTATTGAATGGTAACCTTGTGTTGATAAAATGCTAGTAGAGAGTAGTGAAATTGAGAAGGAATGATGTTTGGTATTGAATGTATTATACTTGTGATAAGACAGATTTTGGTATTGAATTTGTTATGGTTGGAATGGAAATTGAATATATAAATTGGATAGTTATATTGGAAGTTTTTGGTTGCCTTATGTGCATGATATGTTTGGTTGATTGGCTTGTAGGTTTAACCCTAAGTGGGGGGCATGTTGGCCTTGCAAAAAAAATGGCCTATAAGGTTACACGTTTGGGGTACACGGGCGTGCCTCAGACCGTGGGTAAATTGGCTGAATGTAGCTTAAACTACACACGGTCGTGGCACGGGCGTGCCTACAGGTCGTGCGAGAAATGACAGTATATGACCTTATAGGACACGGCCTTAGCACACGGGCGTGCTTGTTATCCTTGTTGATTTTGGCAGTATGTAACCACGGGGAGGTCACACGGGTGTGTCATGTATCCGTGGGAGAGGCACGGCCTACCCCCACAAGCGTGTTTCCCCTGTATTTAAGAAAAGTTTCAAATTTTAAGGAAAATTTTATATGTGTTTCGATTTAGTCCCGACTCAGTTTATAAGCATGCTTAGAGTCTCGATGACTCATTTAAGGGACACTATGATTTTATATGAATGTGTTTGATGATGATTGACTTTGTGTCATGAATGTGATGGGAAATGATCCTATTGTTCGGTAATGCCTCTAAACCCTATTCCGGCAACGGTCTGGGGTTAGGGGTGTTATAATTTTATTGGTATCAGAGCTACGGTTTAGTCGATTCTCAGACTAACGTAGCGTGTGTGAGTCTAACTATACATGCCATATTGTAAAATTTTGATAGTGTGATGAAATCGGCGGTTGAAATGTGTTTTAATATAGGAATGGATCCGTCGAGCGATTCTTGACGATGT
This sequence comes from Gossypium rotundifolium, assembly GCA_025506655.1. Taxonomy (NCBI): domain Eukaryota; kingdom Viridiplantae; phylum Streptophyta; class Magnoliopsida; order Malvales; family Malvaceae; genus Gossypium; species Gossypium rotundifolium. The sequence goes on from CP106724.1 coordinate 107,563,161, forward strand.
AGAGAGTGTCTGTTGCTCCCACTCAAGGGACAATACGCCACATCAAGGCCAAATGATAGTGGTGAGAAAGGTGAGGCTAAGCAAGCCTTTCTTCCGTATGATGAGTGAATGGTTTTCAGAATTTGTTAGAACAAATCTGACAGCTCCACAACCTCTACCCCCACAAGTACCTGTTGTGCCACAAGTTGTAGATCCGATCAGATTGAATAAACCTCCTGTGGATAAGATTCGCAAGTATGGGGCCGAAGAGTTTAGGGCCACAGCTGATGACTATGCTGAGATAGCCGAGTTTTGGCTTGAAAATTCAATCAGAGTATTTGATGAGATGTCGTTGAACCCTGAAGAGTGCATTAAGTGTGCAGTTTCCTTGTTGAGAGGCACAACTTACAATTGGTGGAAAATGTTGATATCTGTAGTTCTGAGAGAGAGAATAAATTGGGATTTCTTTTAATCCGACTGTAGAAAGAAGTATATCAGTCAACGCTTTATTGATCAGAAACGTAAGGAGTTTTTAGAGCTGAAACAGGGCCATTTGTCTATTACTGAGTACGAGCGGGAATTCGTTAGATTGAGTCAATATGCAAGAGAATGTGTTTCGACCGAAGCTACTATGTGTAAACGTTTTATAGGGGGATTGGACGAAGACATTAAATTGTTGGTTGGAATACTGGATATAAATGAATTTGATGTATTAGTTGAAAGAGCATGCAAAACTGAAGAGCTCGGTAAAGAAAAGAAGAAAGCTGATTCTGAGGCTCGTGATGAAAGAAAGAGATCGATGAATAAGTTCTCTCAAACGTCAGCAAAGAGATATAAAGATGCAAGCAATCGTTCAAATGCCTCGTTTGGACATCCAAATAGAGATCATTCGAGACAGAGTACTGGTTTACGGATTCAAGCTCCGAATGAAACAAGTGTTGGCAGTGTTAAGAGTAACAAGCCCGAATGTAGACAATGTGGGAGACGACATGTGGGAGAGTGCTAAGGCAAGTATAATAATAGAACATTCTATAAATGTGGATCCCGAGACCATTTTATCTGAGATTGCCCAAAGATGGTCGGAGAAGAAAATGTTCAGAATAAAAGACCGAGTAACGTGGCAGCTAGGGGAAGACCACCTAGAAACACTAGAATTATGAGTGAAAGCCAGAGAGGGACAACTGATACAGCTGTGCGGTCAGAAGCAAGAGCACATGTCCGAGCCTATTCTATACGCGCATGAGAGGAAGTATCATCTCCAGACGTCATCACTGGTACTTTTACTTTATTTGATACTGATGTTATTGCATTGATAGATCCTGGATCAACTCATTCCTATGTGTGTATGAATTTAGTATCGAATAAGACTCTATCTGTTGAGTCTACTGAATTTGTGATTAAAGTATCAAACCCCTTAGGCAAGTGTGTTTTGGCAAATAAGGTGTGCAAAAACTGCTCGTTGATGTTTCGTGATTTATGTTTCCCGGTCAATTTGATGTTGCCACCATTTGATGAATTTGACATGATTCTGGGTATTGATTGGCTTATTTTGCATAATGCCATCGTGAATTGTATGAGAAAGAATGTTGAATTGAAGAGTCAGAATGGTGAGATAGTTCGAATTGAGTCTAGTGATATGAAAGGACTACCAGCTGTTGTATCGGCGATGAGAGCTATGAACTATGTGAGAAAAGGTTGTGAAGCTTATTTGGCGTATGTGATTGATACAAAGGTGTCAGAAAAAAAATTGAATCTGTGCCTGTGATATGTGAGTTTCCAGATGTGTTTCCAGAATAGTTACCGGGATTACCTCCGATTAGAGAAGTCAAATTTGATATTGAGTTAGTGCCGAGAACTTCTCTTATTTCGATAGCTCCATATAGAATGGCACCAACAGAATTGAAAGAGTTGAAATCTCAGCTGCAAGAACTGACCGAAAGAGGATTTGCACGACCTAGTTTTTCACCCTGGGGAGCTCCTGTATTATTTGTGAAAAAGAAAGATGGAACTATGAGCATGTGTATTAATTATCGGCAATTGAACAAAGTGACGATAAAGAACAAATATCCGTTACCTCGGATCGATGATTTGTTTGATCAGTTGAGAGGAGCTACAGTATTTTCTAAGATAGATTTGAGATCGGGCTACTAACAGTTGAGAGTTAAAGAATCTGATGTGCCGAAAACTACTTTCAGAATGAGGTATGGGCCTTATGAATTCGTAGTGATGCCTTCTGGACTAACAAATGCCCCTACTGTAGTTATGGACTTGATGGATTGGATATTCAGACCGTATTTAGATCGCTCTGTGGTGGTGTTTATTGATGATATTTTGATCTATTCGTGTGATGAGACGCAGCATGCTGAGCATTTGAGAATCATGCTCCAAATTCTATGTGAGAAATAGTTATATGCAAAGTTTAGCAAGTGTGCTGGTTACATGAGATCAGTTTTCTGGGGTATATTGTATCTGCTACTGGGATACGAGTCGATCCGCATAAAATCTCTGCTATTTTGGATTAGAAGCCTCTGAGAAATGTGTTTGAAGTCCGTAGTTTTTTGGGACTAGGGGAATATTATAGACGATTTGTGAAAGGCTTCTCGATGATTGTGACTCCATTGACAAAGTTGTAACAAAAAGATGTTAAATTTGAGTGGTTAGAAAAGTGTCATCAGAGTTTTGAGTAGTTGAAAGTGTTGTTGACAGAAGCACCGGTGTTAGTTCAACCTGAATCGGGCAAAGAGTTTGTAGTCTATAGTGATGCATCGTTAAATGGTTTGGGCTGTGTGCTGATGCAAGAAGGCAAAGTCATCGCTTATGCTTCAAGACAGTTAAAACCGCATAAAAAGAATTATCCAACGCATGATCTTGAATTGGCTGAGATTGTATTCGCATTGAAGATTTGGCGTCACTATTTATTCGGTGAAAAATGTCATACTTATGCTGATCATAAGAGTTTAAAGTATTTGATGACTCAGAAAGATTTGAACTTGCGACAGAGAAGATGGTTAGAATTGTTGAAAGGCTATGAACTTGTGATAGATGACCACTCGGGAAAAGCTAATGTTGTAGCCGATGCTTTGAGTCAGAAATTATTATATACCTTACGAGATATGCGTAATCAAATGGATCTGAGTGATGATGATGCAGTTGTAGCTGAATTAAAAGTAAAATCATTGTTTATACAGCGGATATGCGAGACTCAGAAGATTGATAATGAGTTGTTAGCAAAACGGGTTCAATGTAATTCGAATACGGAATCAAAATTTTGAGTTGATAGTAATGATTGTTTGAGATTCAGAGATCGGATTTGCGTTCCGAGAAATTCAGAGTTGATTCAAATGATTTTGACTGAAGCTCACAATAGTCATTTGACTGTACATCCGGGGAGTACGAAAATGTATAATGATTTGAAATAGTTCTATTGGTGGCATGATATAAAGAGAGATATTTCTGACTTTGTGTCGAAATGTTTAGTTTATCAGCAAGTTAAGGCTGAACATCAAGTTCCGTCCGGTTTATTGCAACCGATTATGATTCCTGAGTGGAAATGGGAGAGGATCACGATGGACTTTGTGTCGGGTTTACCCTTATCTCCGAACAAGAAAGATGCGATCTGGGTGATAGTGGATAGATTGACAAAAGCAGCTCATTTTGTTCCGGTGAGAACTGATTATTCTTTAGATAAGTTGGCTGAACTGTATATCGATGAGATTGTGAGATTACACGGAGTACCGTTATCTATTGTGTCTGATAGAGATCCGAGATTTACCTCGCGATTTTGGAAGAAATTGCAAGATGCTTTAGGCACAAAATTACATTCCAGTACTGTTTTTCATCCACAAACGGATGGTCAATCCGAACGAATTATTCAAATTCTTGAAGATATGCTAAGATGTTGTATACTGAAATTTGAAAGCACATGGAAAAAGCATCTATCATTGATTGAGGTTGCGTATAACAATAGTTTTCAGTCTAGATCAAAATGGCACCATATGAGGCTCTTTACGGTCGAAAGTGTCGAACTCCATTATATTGGACCGAACTAAGTGAGAACAAGATTCACGGGGTTGATCTTATAAAAGAGACTGAGCAAAAAATGAAAGTGATTCGTGACAGTTTGAAAGCAGCCTCAGATCGTCAAAAGTCTTATGCAGATTTGAAATGAAAGGATATTGAATTCGAGGTTGGTGATAAAGTTTTTTTGAAAGTGTCTCCGTGGAAGAAAATACTTCGATTTGGCTGAAAGGGCAAGCTGAGTTCGAGATTCATCGGACCGTATGAGATTATTGAACGAGTTGGGCCGATTGCTTACAGATTGAGATTGCCATCAAAGTTGGAAAGAATCCATAACGTGTTTTATGTGTCAATGCTTCGACGAAATCGATCAGACCCGTCTCATATAATTACACCTACTGAGGTTGAGATTCAGTTAGATTTGACGTATAGTGCAGAACCGATCTGAATTTTGGCACGAGAGACTAAAGAGTTGAGAAATAAGAAAATTTCTCTAGTGAAAGTATTATGGCACAAACATGGAATTGAAGAGGCTACACGGGAGCTTGAGAATGTTATGAGAGAGCAACATCCACAATTATTTTCTAGTAAGATTTTCGGGGACGAAAATCCCTAAGGGGGGAGAGTTGTAATAGTAAGGATTAGACCCTAGTTGGAACAGTGGTTCGAGACCACAAATCTGAGGTCATAAAAATATTTTAATGATATTTTATGTGTGAATGATATGTGACATAGCCTGTGTGATGATTTGATCATTTTAGTATCGAATTATTAATTGCATAGAGAGTAAAATGCTGTGTCCTGATTTATGAGTACTTTAATGCAGTTGGCTTCTTAAGGAGGAGGCCTTATGTTGCTAATGAACCATTTTTAAGTTAGTGGAGTGTTAAATGACAAATTAGTCTTAAAAAGTATTTGTTTTATATGCTTTATAAAGGGCAAAATTGGGATTTGATTAAGAAGTTATTATTAGTAAAAAACAAAACAATTTGATGGCCATTTTTATTTCATTTTTCTTCACCAATACTAGAGAAAAGAAATAGCCATTGAAGCTTTGAGATTTTTGGCACTTACTTAGCTTAATTCAAGGTATGTTTTCGGTTAGTTTTTGATAATTTCTACGTTTTTGTGATCATTGCTTTGTGCTTTACAAAACCCATGCTCAAATTCCATGTATTGATGATGTTGTTGTGATGAGCCATTAGTGAATGTTGAGCTATGTGCTAGTTGATTTTGAAATATGAAAACTTGGTGTTGGATTATGATAGTTTGTATTGAGATTTTTGATGAAATTGAGTATTTTGGGCTTAATTGTGAAAAGTGTAAATTGAGGGACTAAAATGTGAAATAAATGAAATGTGTGGACTCCTATGAGACTAAGGAGAATTCGGCCTAAGCATAGTGTAATGAAATTTTAAATATTTGATGATTTTGTAAGATAGGGACTAAAGTGTCAAAATGGGAAAATATGAGGGCTATTATGTAAAATGCCCTAAATATGTGTTTTTGGATTAAAATGAATGAATTGATGATTGAATGGATTGAATTTTTATGTGTATAGACCAAGAGAGGAGAGGTTCGGATTGAGATCGAGGCAAAGATAAAATGCTCGATTAATAGACCGTATCGATAGTTTGACGTCCGAGGTAAGTTCGGATATAATAATAGTTGTAAACTATGTCTATGTGATATAAATTGAATGGATGTATATGTATCTATGATTTTTGAAAATGCTATGTGTTGAATTGAGATAAACGGGCACTAAGTGTGCGAAATTGGAAACGAAAAAGAGATGATTAGCACTGTGTGTGCGAAAAGATAGAATCTTCGGCTTATCGAATTGGCACTGTGTGTGCGATACCGATATAAGTTCGGTTTAATGTATTGGCACTAAGTGTGCGGTGATGATTATGTTTCAGTTGTAAAATTGGCACTAAGTGTGCGAATAAATCAAAGGATTAGCCAAGGTTGAACGAGAGGTAATATCGAACAATTGAGTAGCATAAATGGTGAGAAAATATGTGCTGATCAAGGTACGTTTGAACCTATGTGGTTTATGATAGATTCAAGAGTTGAATGAATAACTAATTGGGTATGTGGCTGAGATTGATCATGTGATTAGATGTGCCTTTATCTATGTGATGGTATTATATTTATACATATTGACGTTGTAGTATTGAGTAATATGTATTATATTACAAACTTACTAAGCTTTAGAAAGCTTACTGTGTGATTTATTCTCTGCCTTGCAGTGTCAGTAAAGCTAGCTCGGATCGGGGATCGTTAGCTTCGTAATCACATTATCGGCATTCTATTTTGGTACTTTTGGAAAGATGTATATAGCTAGGATATGGCATGTATAGGCTAGTTAATTGAATCAAGTTTGATGTTTTTAAGTAGCCATGAGATGTGGCTAGATATGTGATATGTTTGGCATGAATGAATGTGATATGTGTGATGTATCTTTTGACATTAATTTTGGGTTGAGAAAATGACTATTGAATGGTAACCTTGTGTTGATGAAATGCTAGTAGAGAGTAGTGAAATTGAGAAGGAATGTTGTTTGGTATTGAATGTATTATACTTGTGATAAGATAGATTTTGGTATTGAATTTGTTATGGTTGGAATGGAAATTGAATGTATAGATTGGATAGTTATATTGGTAAGTTTTTGGTTACCTTATGTGCATGATATGTTTGGTTGATTGGCTTGTAGTTTTGACCCTAAGTGGGGGGCATGTTGGCCTTGCAAAAAAAATGGCCTATAAGGTTGCACGGTTGGGGCACACGGGTGTGCCTCAGACTATGGGTAAATTGAAAGAATGTAGCTTAAACTACACACGGCCATGGCACGGGCGTGTCTACAGGTCGTGCGAGAAATGACAGTATATGAACCTATAGGACACGGTCTTAGCACACAGCTGTGCTTGTTAGCCGTGTTGATTTTGGCAATATGTAACCACGGGAAGTCACACGGGTGTGTTATGTAGCTGTGGGAGAGGCACGGCCTACCCCCACGGGCGTGTTTCCCCTGTATTTTAGAAAAGTTTCAAATTTTAATAAAAATTTTATATGTGTTTCGGTTTAGTCCCGACTCGGTTTATAAGAATGCTTAGAGTCTCGATGACTCATTTAAGGGACACTATGATTGTATCTGAATGTGTTTGATGATGATTGACTTTGTGTCGTGAATGTGATGTGAAATGATCCTATTGTTCGGTAATGCCTCTAAACCCTATTTCGGTGACGGTCTCGGGTTAGGGGTGTTATAATTTTATTGGTATCAAAGCTATGATTTAGTCAATTCTCGGACTAACGTAGCGTGTGTGAGTCTAGCTATACATGCCATATAGTAAAATTTCGATAGTGTGATGAAATATGATAGTTGAAATGTGTTTTGATATAGTAATGGATCCCGATCGAGCAGTTGTTGAAAATGTAGAGAGTAATGCGCCTCCCGCTCAAGGGACAGCGCCAGCCACATCAAGGCCAAATGATAGTGGTGAGGAAGGTGAGGCTAAGCAAGCCTTCTTCCGTATGATGAGTGAATGGTTTTCGGAATTTGTTAGAACAAATCACACTACTCCACAACCTCCACCCCCACAAGTACCTGTTGTGCCACAAGTTGTAGATCCGATTAGATTGAATAAACCTCCTGTGGATAAGATTCACAAGTATGGGGCCAAAGAGTTTAGGGCCACAATGATGACTATGCTGAGCGAGCCAAGTTTTGGCTTGAAAATACAATCAGAGTATTTGATGAGATGTTGTTGAACCCTGAAGAGTGCATTAAGTGTGCAGTTTCCTTGTTGAGAGACACGGCTTACAATTGGTGGAAAACGTTGATATCTGTAGTTTCGAGAGAAAGAATAACTTGGGATTTCTTTCAATCTGAGTTTAGAAAGAAGCATATCAGTCAACGCTTTATTGATCATAAACGTAAGGAGTTTTAGAGTGAAACAGGCCATTTATGCATTCTTGAGTCTGAGGGAATTGTAAGATTGAGTCAATATGTAAGAGAATGTGTTTATTTGAAGCTACTATGTGTAAACATTTTATAGAGGGATTGAATGAAGACATTAAGTTGTTGGTTGGAATACTGGATATAAATGAATTTGTTGTATTAGTTGAAAGAGCATGCAAAGTTGAGGAGCTCGGTAAAGAAAAGAAGAAAGCTGATTTTGAGGCTCGTGATGAAAGAAAGATATCGATGAATAAGTTCTCTCAAACTTCAGCAAAGAGATATAAAGATGCAAGCAATCGTTCAAATGCCTCGTTTGGACATCCAAATAGAGATCGTTCGAGGCAATCTTGGTTTACTGATTCAAGCTCGAATGAAACAAGTGTTGGCGATGTTAAGAGTAACAAGCCCGAATGTAGACAATGTGGGAGACGACATGTGGGAGAGTGCTGGGGCAAGTATAACAATAGAACATGCTATAAATGTGGATCCCGAGACCATTTTATCCGAGATTGCCCAAAGATGGTCGAAGAAAAAAATGTTCAGAATGAAAGACCGAGTAACGTGGCAGCTATAGGAAGACCACCCAGAAACATTATAATTATAAGTGAAAGACAGGGAGGGACAACTGATACAGCTGTGTAGTCAGAAGCAAGAGCACTTATCCGAGCCTATGCTATACGCGCACGGGAGGAAGCATCATCTCCAGGCATCATCACTGGTACTTTCACTTTATTTGATACTGATGTCATTGCATTGATAGATCTTGGATCAACTTATTCCTATGTGTGTATGAATTTAGTATCGAATAAGACTCTATCTTTGAGTCTACTGAATTTGTGATTAGAGTATCGAACCCCTTAGGCAAGTGTGTTTTGGTGGATAAGGTGTGCAAGAACTGCCCGTTGATGTTTCGTGATTTATGTTTCCCGGTCAATTTGATGTTGCCACCATTTGATGAATTTGACATGATTTTGGGCATGGATTGGTTTATTTTGCATAATGCCATCGTGAATTGTATGAGAAAGAATGTTGAATTGAAGAGTCAGAATGGTGAGATAGTTCGAATTGAGTCTAGTGATATGAAAGGACTACCAGCTGTTGTATTGGTGATGAGAGCTATGAACTATGTGAGAAAAGGTTGTGAAGCTTATTTGGCGTATGTGATTGATACAAAGGTGTCGAAAAAGAAAATTGAATATGTGCCTGTGGTATGTGCGTTTCCAGAATAGTTACCGGGGTTAACTCCGATTAGAGAAGTCGAATTTGGTATTAAGTTAGTGCCGGGAACTGCTCCTATTTCGATAGCTCCATACAGAATGGCACTAACGGAATTGAAAGAGTTGAAATCTCAGCTGCAAGAACTGACCGACAGAGGATTTGCACGACCTAGTTTTTCACCTAGGGGAGCTCCTGTATTATTTGTGAAAAAGAAAGATGGAACTATGAGAATGTGTATTGATTATCGACAATTGAACAAAGTGACAATAAAGAACAAATATCCGTTACCTCGGATCGATGACTTGTTTGATCAATTGAGAGGAGCTACAGTATTTTCTAAGATAGATTTGAGATCGGGCTACTATCAATTGAGAGTTAAAGAATCTGATGTGCCAAAAACTACTTTCAGAATGAGGTATAGGCATTATGAATTCTTAGTGATGCCTTTTGGACTAACAAATGCTCCTACAGTATTTATGAACTTGATGAATCGGATATTCAGACCGTATTTAGATCGCTTTGTGGTGGTGTTTATTGATGATATTTTGATCTATTCGTGTGATGAGACGCAACATGCTGAGCATTTGAGAATCGTGCTACAAATTCTACGTGAGAAATAGTTATATACAAAGTTTAGCAAGTGTGAATTTTGGTTACATGAGATCAGTTTTCTAGGGCATATTGTATCTGCTGCTGGGATACGAGTCGATCTGCATAAAATCTCTACTATTTTGGACTGGAAGCCTCCGAGAAATGTGTCTGAAGTCCGTAGTTTTCTGGGACTAGCGTAATATTATAGAAGATTTGTGAAAGGCTTCTCGATGATTGCGACTCCATTGACAAAGTTGTTACAAAAAGATGTTAAATTCGAGTGGTCAGAAAAGTGTCATCAAAGTTTTGAGTAGTTGAAAGTGTTGTTGACAGAAGCACCGATGTTAGTTCAACCTGAATCGAGCAAAGAGTTTATAGTCTATAGTGATGCATCGTTAAATGGTTTGGGCTGTGTGCTGATGCAAGTAGGAAAAGTCATCGCTTATGCTTCGAGATAGTTAAAACTGCATGAAAAGATTTATCCAACGCATGATCTTGAATTAGCTGTGATTGTATTCGCATTGAAGATTTGGCGTCACTATTTATTTGGTGAAAATTGTCATATTTATACTGATCATAAGAGTTTAAAGAATTTGATGACTCAGAAAGATTTGAATTTGCGACAGAGAAGATGGTTAGAATTGTTGAAAGACTATGAACTTGTGATTGATGACCACCCGGGAAAAGCTAATGTTGTAGCCGATGCTTTGAGTCAAAAATCGTTATATACCTTACGAGCTATGTATAATCAGATGGATCTGAGTGATGATGATGCGGTTGTAGCTGAATTGAAAGTAAAACCGTTGTTTATACAGCGGATATGTGAGACTCAGAAGATTGATAATGAGTTGTTAGCAAAAAGGGTTCAATGTAATTCGAATGCAAAATCAGAATTTCGAGTTGATAGTAATGATTGTTTGAGATTTAGAGATTGGATTTGCGTTCGAGAAATTTAGAGTTGATTCAAATGATTTTGACTGAAGCTCACAATAGTCATTTGACTGTACATCTGGGGAGTACGAAAATGTATAATGATTTGAAAGCAGTTCTATTGGTGGCATGGTATGAAGAGAGATATTTCGACTTTGTGTCGAAATGTTTAGTTTGTCGACAAGTTAAAATTTGAACATCAAGTTTAAATCGGTTTATTGCAACCGATTATGATTCCTGAGTGGAAATGGGAGAGGATCACGATGGACTTTGTGTAAGGTTTACCCTTATCTCCGATCAAGAAAGATGCGATCTGGGTGATAGTAGATAGATTGACGAAAGTAGCTCATTTTGTTTCGGTGAGAACTAATTATTCTTTAGATAAGTTGGCTGAACTGTATATCGATGAGATTGTGAGATTACACGGAGTACCGTTATCTATTGTGTCTGATAGAGATCCGAGATTTACCTCGCGATTTTGGAAGAAATCGCAAGATGCTTTAGGCACGAAATTGCATTTTAGTACTGCTTTTCATCCACAAACGGATGGTCAATTCGAATGAATTATTCAGATTCTTGAAGATATGCTAAGATGTTGTATACTCGATTTAACAATTTATTTCAACGTAACCACACCAACTCAAACTAAATTACTTATGTATATGCAATAAACAATTACAACTGCAGCACATGGTAATTTGTTACAAAAATATATAATTTGAAATCCTAATCTAATACAGTTATCATAACTATGGATATTTGGGTAACCTTCAGACTTGGAACACGTCACCAAACTTGCTCTATATGCATAATAGCCTGATTCGCCACTCCCTTGGCGTAGTCTTGGTATTGCCCCTCCTGGCGCAAAATCTCATTCAACCTGAAAGGATAAGTTTAACTTATGTGAGTTCGTAAAAACTTAGTGAGAATTAATCACTTATACCATGGTCGTGGTTTCCTTAATGTGCCAGATAGTTCATCCCTTCCAGCTTCTCTTCTTTCAACATCAACTGTCTATCACAAACATCATCTCACAAATTGCACAACATGTTAATTCCATCTATCTACTATATCATCATCTAAATCCATTATCATCATGTATCACTAACCTCGTTCTCTCAGGAATCTTTTTCAATTCATCTTGATCATGGTTCCCTGCCCATATTCTTGCAAAGCAATGTTCAGAATTGTTTCTCGTAATTAATCTTGACTTTTACTATCTATAGACAGATTCCCTTCTTCAGGTTACTAGACGTAGCTCTTTCAGATTTTTTCTTTCAATATGAGTTTTTCACACCCCAAAATTAGACCTAGAAGTTTCTAGGGTAATATGGAGATTTTAGCCCTAGTGAGCTCAGGAATTTCGTTAGCATGGTATTCTAAAATGTTTTTGTCTATGCATTTTGGGAATTAAAACAATTTTTAAAAATAACGTTCAAAAGACTTTCTATTTTGAAATAAGGACTGATTTGTAAAAGGGTCTAAATTATGAGTTTTTAAAAGGCAATTAAACCAAATTTTAATTTTCAACCTATTTTCGCCCTTCATCTCTATAAAACCCACGTTAGTTTCTTTTCCATATTTTTGTTTTGTCGTCCATTGCATTCCAAAGCTCCTCTCATTCAATTTTGGTTCCCAAACTTTATTCGTTTGATTTCTATCATCACCCAATCAATAAACCTCCATATTATTTTAATAAAAACACTCAAAACACCATAGATTTCTCCATTGTTGAGTTTTTTTTATTTTATTTGATCCTTCAAATTGAGTTTTTAGTTGGTAAATCATATTTTTTAAATAAATACTGAAAATTAGGTCGTTAATGGTGGATTTCGGGATTTCGGGTAAAAATGTGATTTCAAAGTGTTTTTCAATTAGTTTTGATATAATTGGAATGTTTCTAAACTTACTTTAAAGTTTCGTTGAAGATTTCCAATGTTTTAATGAATTTTCGTGAAAATATCCATAAACATATCAAAAAATTTGATCCATGAGTTGAGTAGTTTTGAATAGTTTAAATGTTGAGTGTCAGTTGTAGGTGAATAATTAGATGAACGAAATCAATTTTAGGCAAAAGGATTAAGTATAAATTGAGAAAACTGAAATTCAAGTTTGCTACGTCGAAGGTTTTGATTACATGAGAATTTAGCTTAAGCTTGCATTTTTTGTTTGTATAGGTGAGTCTTTGGCTTCTATTTGATGGTGTATATTGTTTGGTTATTATGTGTGAAACATCGAAACCATTGGAGCCATCTACGAGGAAGGAAAAAGGCAAAGAAAAGTTAGTTTAAGCTTTCAACAATTAGGCGAAAGCGTGATCGGTGAGTATTTGGAATCGCTGGGAGCTTAGGAATAGCCTAAACCCCTATCCTAGGTTCTGAGTGTAAACTTTCTATTTCCCTTGCCTTATTTTGGCAAATTATGTGATTATGTGAATAATTGTGGATTGATTATTATGATACAATATTTGTAACATCCTAAAACCGGGGCTATTTGTGATTAAATATTTTTCTTTGTGTTTGAATTATTTATGAAGTGATAAGATTTAGTTAAGGGTCTTAAGTTGGCTTGAGTTAGTAGAAATGTTATTTGGAAGCTTTCAAGGTAGGGAGCCTTAGTACATAGGGGTTATAAGAATAAATGAAGGAACATTTGACATAGAATAAGCCTTGGAAAAGTGGCAAAGGGAGGCCACTTAGGAGCTGAAGTTGACGCCACAAGAGGATAAGGAGAGCCTTGGTTGAGTCACGAGTTCTCTCTTTTGCTCTTGGAATGGACGGCATAGGAAGGAGAGATCTTCTCTCTTTGAAACTCTTTTATTATCTATTTAGATAATAAGTTAATAGAAGATAAATAAGGATATTATTTGAATTGTTAAGAGATTATTAAATGATTATTTGGGGATTAATTCAAATTATTTTGAGTTAATTCAAATGGGTGGCCTAGAGTGAATTAAGGAATTGGTGGAATTTTGGACTCCTTGTTGAGGAGGTGGATGGCAAGGACTAGTTGAAGGGGGAGGCCGAATTTTCTTTAGGCATATTCTCCATCTTTTTGTTTTCTTTTCCTCCAAATTGCAAGTCGCCAAAATTCCCAAACTCTTCCATCTTTGATTTTCCTTTTCTTCTCAATCTCTTAAAACCGAAAACCATTCTCCTTCTCTTAGACCTTGGCTGAATCTTCTACACCCTCACCACTAATCTATTTCTTTCCTTTTCTTCTCAAAACCCTTAGCCGAAACTATTGTCACCTCTTTCTCTCCATTATTTTTCCTTCCATAATAGCCGAATACACCCAGTATAAGTGCCGAATTCTTTCTTTGGCAACCGATTTGGTGAAGGTAAGTGTGCCGAAACTCCATGGTTCCCTTCTATGTTTTTTTTACTAATATCTATTAAGGGTAAGTGCCGATTTCGGCAATGGTTAACAAGGCTTCTGAACGCTTTGTGGTAATCGATCTCTTCTAGGTACCCCAAGTGCGTGAAGCAGTCAACCCAAGCTCTTAATCTCTAGCATTCGGCTTTGGTAAGTGGTGGTAAGGGCCTATTGTTAATAGATTATTCTCTTAAGTGATTAAAAGTTGAAGGCTATCGACACTGTCGTTTGACTGATTATTTGGTGAAGCAGATCTGTGTATTGAGTGCCGTGGTTAGTAGCCAAAAGGGAAAAGGTAAGGAATCGGGATCACAAATAACCCTTTGGATTAATTGGGTTGGCCGAATAGGCCATAGTACTAACCCTTGTATTTGGCCGAATATAGGGACAAGTAGATCTAGGGTGGCCGACTTCTCTTTTCGGGATTTAGACTTCTCGTTGGTGACAGGTGTGTACATACACACTTATAACTATTATTAACTGTGCGAAAGGCATGTTACATATAAATCTGCTCTATGTAGATACGGATTTAGTACCTTAATGGTACAAGCGAGGATCTCGGTAAGTCTCTGTCAGTATGAGATTGTTAATGATGCTTTTGGGAAGCATGGCTTATTTGATACATGTAATAAATGTATGTTGACTTAAACTCTGTTTATAACTGCTTGATATGGGTTGATGAGAGGAGGGCGGTGACATTGTGTCGGCGGACACGGTGTTTTAGTAACACTGCTGTGACTACGGTCACCAGAGGTTTGGCACCTCATAGTGTCTCGTCCCTGTGGCTTAGCACCACCGTGGGTTGGCCCCACTTTGAGATATGGGATTGACGCGGTGATTTGGTATCACGCGATGGGTTGGCCCCATCAACCGATTTGTGTCTTGGACACGGAGGTTTAGCACCTCCGATGATTTGGTATCACATCTGTGACTATCGTCACCGGTGGTTTGGCACCACTAGTGGTTTGGTACCACAATGGGGTAGACAAAGCGTTTGGTTGGCTAGGTTGGGTACATGACTTAATGCATGCTAATATGTTATAAATTGTGTATGATGTGGTATTTACGGGGAAGGGTTACATCTTGAGTCTTGGTGACTCACCTTCTCCTTTATTTTTTTTGGTGACACGCATTCGCGGATATGGGCCGGAGGGACTTGAGGTGGCCATGCGGTGGGATTCTAGTTTATTAGACTTGAATTTTTGTTCTTTTTACATTTTTTTATTTTGGTTGATTTTAAGCGGGTTGTAATAAGGCCTCCTAAAATTATTTTATTATTGTTATATGCTTGAATATTCGTTTTAATTTTTTTTGTTTATAAGAATGAATTCACATGTTTTTCCAAAGCAATCGTAAAAGGGTTTTCAAGTACCATCAGGTACATATAAAATATACATAATAACTTGACTTAACAAGTATTTTCAAAATAAATCCAAGTATGGGATTTGTACACCTCAACTGTTTTAACAAAACGCTATCTTATATCAAAGACTTAAACCGGTTCTAAAAGATTTCAAAAGTTTTCTTCGTAGCAAACCAAATTCGGTCTAAGCGTTTGGGCCGGGTTTGGGCTGTTACAATATTGTGATATGAGACCAGTTCAAAGCTCGGCTGTGGGGGCCCAAGGCCCAAAAATGTTTTGGTAAGCCTCTTTGAGTTATTATTGGGTTTTTAAACAGCATGGCACCGAGTCTCTGGCACCTATCCGCCCAGGTAAGTGTTCCTAACCAGTATGATTATTTTACGTAGAAGGGTAGGAAGCATGGAGCGTAGAATAGACTTATAGGAATTTGAACCTAGGATTAGACTACTCAAACACAAGCAGAGCATAAGACTTAATGAACTCAACCAACCTATGACCAAGTCACCGAGTGGGGTGTGGTAACCCCAGACGCATGTCTAGGATTGGATCGAGAAGAGCACAGTATTTAAGCGGTCCGAGTGACTCACCACCTCTTCGCAGTATCCTACAGTGCGTAGCCTCGGTTCACCCTAACTCGGAGGGCTAGTGGTGTGGCAACCCTCATGCGCATGTCTAGAAAGGTTCGATGGGAGTTTGGTATTTAAGCGATCGCGTGACTCACCTCCTCTCCACTCGAATCCTGCCTGGTGCGTAGCTTTGGTTCACCCTGACCAAGAAGGCTCGGTCATAGGCTAAACATAAACGACTAAAACCCGAAAGGGAACTAACCAAGTTTTTGAAAAAGAAGGAAACAACGAAACTCTAGTTTTTTTTCAAGACTTTTAAAATCACTCTTTCAAATTAGAGAACAACCATTTTCACAACTTTTTCCGAAAAATTTGATTTGTGAAAAATTACAAAAATGCCCTTAGGGGTAAAATTACTAAAATGCCCTTGACTCATAAAATATTAATTCAATGGTTTTGCCCAAAAATTTTTTTTATTATTTTTAGAAATATCCAAAAACTCTACTTTGCAAATCACCAATAAAAACTTGGGTTTTAGAAAATTACGAAAATGCCCTCAACTTGTAAAATTACCAAAATGACCTCGAATTCAAAATTTTTGCAACATCATCGTTTAAAAAGACGAAACTCATAAAAGGAACCCTCGAGTTTTACAAGCATTAAAATACCCAGATTTGTTAAAAATTACAAAATTACCCGATTGACAAAATTACCAAAATACCCCTGGTTCCCAAAATGATGCCATATCTTTAAATTCTACAAATTTTCAGCAATACCCTCCAGTTTTGGGAATTTCAAAGTGATCTTCTTTGTTAAAGTTCTGAAATCCCTCAAATTTTTAATACAAAAAATATCACAGTAGGAAATGGCGAAAATGCCCACAGGATAGAAAGCAGACGAAATGTCAGAAGAGTGAATAAGTATGGAAAGTATTAGGAATGGATGTGCCCTTTGTGTGAACTAGGGTAGAAGACTTAAAACATTGTTTGATCGAAAGAATCCTTATTAAACTTTTCATAAAATTCTTGCGGATAATCAAGCGGAACAAATTACTAATCCATAAAATTTTTCTTAATCATATTAGAAGCGCGTTAGATAGAATGAGTTCTAGAGGGCGTGGCCGGCGTGGGCGTGGTAGGGAAGAATGACCGTATCTCGAACCCGTTAGGTCGGGATAGGGTTCGAAAATGAGATACCACCGCCACCACCCCCAACCTTTGGAGTGAGGAGCAAGATCGGCGGGAGGTGAGGATGTCATAAGTGTGTTGTGAGTCTTGGAGTTGGTGGGGCTAGTGGAAATTTAGGGGCTCAAAATTTATTCCAGCGAATTTGGTCAAGCGAATTTGAAGTGTTCCGGTGTGTCGGAGTGGCACCAGTCTGTGGAATCTTGGTGGAATCTCTGAAAGGATCATGGACGATCTTGACCTGTCCGATGGGAAGAAACTGAAAGGAGCCGTGTCGCTTCTGAAGGATGAAGCATATCAGTGGTGGCTCACGGTCCGAGATGGCACCACGGCAGAGGATCTTACATGGGAATACTTTAGAGTTGCTTTTCAGAAAAAGTATGTGGGTACCAGCTACACTGACGCGCAGAGAAAGGCTTTTCTAGGGTTGGTACAAGGAACTAAGTGCGTGCCGAGTATGAGGCGGAATTCCTAAAATTTGAGTAGATATCGAGAGGCATCGTGGCTCTGAACATGAGCGCCGTGTCCGCTTCGAGGAAGGGTGAGAGATGATTTGAGGCTACTGATTGCTCATGACGCAGCAGGTTCATGAGTTTTCGTCTCTAGTGGAAAAGGCTAAGGTAGCCGAGGATATCAAGGCATCTGTGAGGCAAAACTATGATAGGCTCAAGCAGAAGAGAGGTTTTGGGCCATCTGGGTCAGGTGGTAATGATCAGAAAAAGGCTAGGCAGAGTGGGCCAAGTCAGGCAGCAAGGCCCATGACTGCTAATCAGAAACCAGTTCAGTGTAATCGCTATGGAAAAGCCCATTGGGGAGGTTGTTGGACTGGTGAGCGAGGTTGCTTTGAATGTGGGTCTTTGGAACACCGCGTGAGGGATTGTCCCCGGAAGCGAGCTCAGAATCAGTCAGTGGGGCAGAACCGTACTCAGGATAGAAGTGTGGGACCACAGAGAGGTCGTGGTAATGGTAGAGGGGGAAATGGTGCTAATCGTGGTCATGAAACTTCGAGGCGAGAGGCACGAGCAATCTGAGAGGCAAGGCACTGGCTTAGTCTATCTGGCGAGACGTCATGAGGAGGGTGACGACCGGATGTCATAACCCAGACGTTTCTAATTTTGGTCTTCCTTATGTTGCATTAATTGATGTGGGTTCAACGCATTCCTACGTGGCGAGTAGTGTGGTAGAGACTTTGAACTTAGACTCGAGGCTAGCGCTAGGGAGATGGTATGTAATTAGCCCTTTAGGCCATTACAGTAGTTGTGAACAAGCTTTATAGGAATGTACCCTAGAACTCCAAGGGTCGTGTTTGTGGTCGATCGATGGAACTACCGTTTGGGGAGTTCGATTTGATCCTTGGAATGGACTGGTTGGTTAGGTACCAAAGCGAGGTTGGATTGCCTTTGCTAAGCGCATGGTTCTTAAGATGGTCGAAGGGATGAAGTGGTTATGATCGGTAATCAAAGAAATTACATCTAATGTGGTGTCGGCCTTGAAGGTGAAAAGATGGTTAGGAAAGGGTGTGAGGCGTTTATAGTTTGAATTTGTGCCTTGGAGGCTAAGGAGTCGTGATTGAAAAGGTCCGAACGAGAGGAGAATTCAACGATGTATTCCGGAGGAACTTAGGGTTTGCCTCCAGATCGGGAAGTCAAATTCAGTATAGATTTGCTACACGGAACCGCTTTTGTATCTATAGCACCGTGTCGAATGGCACCAAAAAATTGGTGGAGTGAAGGCTCAAATTCGGGAGCTCTTGGATAGAGGTTTATTCGACCTAGTATATCTCCGTGGGAGCACTGTATTGTTTGTCAAGAAGAAGGGCGGCTCTATGCGGATGTGCATCGACTACCGTCAGTTAAACAAGTTAACAATCAAAAATAAGTATCCGTTGCCTCGATGACTTGTTTGACCAACTAAAGGGTGCGTCGGTATTTTCAAAGATTGACCTTAGGTCGGGTTATCATCAATTAAAGGTGAAGGAGGTTGATGTTCACAAAACGGTATTCCAAACTCGGTATGGGCATTACGAGTTCCTAGTGATGCCATTCGGGTTGACCAATGCACCGGCGACATTCATGGACTTAATAAATAGGGTGTTTCAGTAGTACTTGGATCAATTTGTCGTAGTGTTCATAGACGATATATTGGTTTACTCAAAGACGGAGGAGGAGCATGACAAGCATTTGCGAATAGTTCTGCAAGTACTGAGGGAGAAACAGTTATATGCCAAATTCAGTAAGTGCGAATTTTGGCTAAGAGAGGTGGCTTTCTTAGGTCACGTGGTGTCAGCGGAAGGGATTAGAGTGGATCCCCGCAAGATTGAAGCGGTGTTGGATTGGAAACGCCTAAGTCGATGAGCAGAGATTCGAAGTTTTTTGGGTCTAGCTGGATACTATCAAAGGTTTGTGGAGGATTCTCGTTAATTGCTGCAGATTAACTAAGCTATTAAGGAAGGAGTACCATTTGTTTGGTCGGAAAGCAGCAAGAAAGTTTTGATAAGTTGAGAAAGATTTACGAAGCTCGATTTTGGTACTGACTGAGGTAGGGAAGTTGTTTGAGTTCTTGTGATCGTCCCATATGGGGTTGGGATGTGTATTGATCTGAGAAAGGAAGGTAGTAGCCTATCGCCCCGCAGACTAAGATTGCATGAGGTTAACTACCCAACTCATGACTTGGAGTTAGCGCAGAGTCTTCGCCTTGAAAATATGGAGGCATTACCTTTATGGGAGAAGTCGATAGTTTACGGATCACAAGAGTCTAAGATATCTTGTGACCCGAAAGACTTGAACTTAAGGCGTACCGATGGATTGAAGCTGTTAAAGACTACATTGTTCAATCGAGTATCATCCGCAAGGCTAACGTGGTGGTGACGCGTTAAGTTGGAAGGTCGTGGCGGACTTAAGGCGATGTTTGCTCATTTAAGTCTATCTGACGATGGAAGTCTTTGGTGGAGCTGCAAGTTAAGCCAACTTGGATCGAGGAGATTAAGGATAGCGGTTGGTAGCGAGGATTGTATGCAAAGAGATTGCAAGTCCAAAATGGTGGTTTGGAAGGGTATAGTTTGGTGATCATGGTGTATTATGTTTTCAAGGACTACCTGTATTTGAAGGATGTGGGCCGAAACAAAGAATTCTCCAAGATGCACATAGCAGCCCTTACGCTATGCATCCTGGAGGTAGTAAAATGTACGGAGATTTGCGGAGACAGTTCTGGTGGCCTGGGTTGAAGCGTGAGGTAACTGCGTTCGTGGGAAGGTGTCTGACGTGTCAGCAAGTCAAAGCTGAACATCAGTTGCCATCAGGGTTACTTCAACCGGTGAAAATCCCACAGTGGAAATGGGAGAGGATCACTATGGATTTCGTCAGTGGTCTACCCCTCACGCCCAGCAATAAAGACGCAGTTTGGGTAATTGTGGACCGCCTGACTAAGTTAGCTCACTTCGTACCGGTGAGAATGGATTACTCCCTCCAGAAGCTAGCAAGGTTGTATGTGGCTGAGATAGTCAGATTGCATGGGGTACCAGTATCAATTATCTCAGATAGGGATTCAAGGTTCACGTCGAGGTTTTGGAAAGCGTTGCATCAAGCTTTGGGTACGCAATTGGATTTCGATCTGACTTTCCATCCACAATCGGACGGCAATCGAAAGAGTCATCTGAGATCTTAGAAGATATCTTTGAGGGTTGTGTCTTGGAATTCGAGGTAGTTGGGAGAATTTTACCATTAGCCGAGTTCGCCTACAACAATAGTTACCAAGCAAGTATCCAGATGGCACCATCTGAAGTAATCGTATGGGCGGAAATGCCGAACTCGGCGTGTTGGACGAGTTGGGTGAGCGACAAGTGTTGGGTCCGAGTTGATTCTGAAACAAAGGACAAAGTTAGGGTGATTCGGGCTCGTCTTAAGGAAGCGTCAGATAGACAGAAGTCTTATGCTGATCTGAAGCGCAAAGAAATGGAGTATGATGTAGGAGACAAGGTTTTTCTGAAGGTATCACCTTGGAAAAAGGTGTTGAGATTTGGGCGAAAAGGGAAGCTAAGCCCAAGATTCATTGGCCCATATACAGTATTGAAGCGAGTAGGACCGGTAGCTTATCAGCTCGAACTGCCGACGGAGTTAAGTCAGATTCATAACGTCTTTCATGTGTCGATGCTTAGGCGGTATCGGTCAGATCCATCACACGTGGTGCCTGTGGCAGAAATTGAGGTCAACTCGGACTTATCTTTCGAGGAAGAACCGGTTCAGATCTTGGATAGGGATGTGAAGGTTCTGCGTAGGAAGTCAGTGCCCTTAGTGAAAGTGCTATGGCGGAACCATGGTGCAGAGGAAGCTACGTGGGAACCCGAGGATGTGATGCGGCAGCAATACCCCCACCTCTTCTGATCAGGTAATTTCGAGGACGAAATTTTTTTAAGGGGGTAGGCGTAACATCCTAAAAGCAAGGGCTATTTGTGATTAAATGTTTTTCTTTGTGTTTGAATTAGTTATGAAGTGATAAGATTTAGTTAAGGGTCTTAAGTTGGCTCGAGTTAGTAGAAATGTTATTTGGAAGCTTTCAAGGTAGGGAGCCTTAGTACATAGGGGTTATAAGAATAAATGAAGGAACATTTGACATAGAATAAGCCTTGGAAAAGTGGCAAAAGGGAGGCCACTTAGGAGCTGAAGTTGATGCCACAAGAGGATAAGGGAGAGCCTTGGTTCGAGTCACAGAGTTCTCTCTTTTTGCTCTTGGAATGGACGGCATAGGAAGGAAGAGATCTTCTCTCTTTGAAACTCTTTTTATTATCTATTTAGATAATAAGTTAATAGAAGATAAATAAGGATATTATTTGAATTGTTAAGAGATTATTAAATGATTATTTGGGGATTAATTCAAATTATTTTGAGTTAATTCAAATGGGTGGCCTAGAGTGAATTAAGGAATTGGTGGAATTTTGGACTCCTTGTTGAGGAGGAGTGGACGGCAAGGACTAGTTGAAGGGGGGAGTGCCGAATTTTCTTTAGGCATATTCTTCATCTTTTTGTTTTCTTTTCCTCCAAATTGCAAGTAGCCGAAATTCCCAAACTCTTCCATCTTTGATTTTCCTTTTCTTCTCAATCTCTTAAAACCGAAAACCATTCTCCTTCTCTTAGACCTTGGCCGAATCCTCTACACCCTCACCACTAATCTATTTCTTTCCTTTTCTTCTCAAAACCCTTAGCCGAAACTATTGTCACCTCTTTCTCTCCATTATTTTTCCTTCCATAATAGCCGAATACACCCAGTATAAGTGCCGAATTCTTTCTTTGGCAACCGATTTGGTGAAGGTAAGTGTGCCGAAACTCCATGGTTCCCTTCTATGTTTTTTTTACTAATATCTATTAAGGGGAAGTGCCGATTTCGGCAATGGTTAACAAGGCTTCAACGCTTTGTGGTAATCGATCTATTCTAGGTACCCCAAGTGCGTGAAGCATCAACCCAAGCTCTTAATCTCTAGCATTGGCTTTGGTAAGTGGTGGTAAGGGCCTATTGTTAATAGATTATTCTCTTAAGTGATTAAAAGTTGAAGGCTATCGACACTGTCGTTTGACTGATTATTTGGTGAAGCAGATCTGTGTATTGAGTGCCGTGGTTAGTAGCCAAAAGGGAAAAGGTAAGGAATCGGGATCACAAATAACCCTTTGGATTAATTGGGTTGGCCGAATAGGCCATAGTACTAACCCCTGTATTTGGCCGAATATAGGGATAAGTAGATCTAGGGTGGCCGACTTCTCTTTTCGGGATTTAGACTTCTCGTTGGTGACAGGTGTGTACATACACACTTATAACTATTATTAATTGTGCGAAAGGTATGTTACATATAAATCTGCTCTATGTAGATACGGATTTAGAACCTTAATGGTACAAGCGAGGATCTCGATAAGTCTTTGTTAGTATGAGATTGTTAATAATGCTTTTGGGAAGCATGGCTTATTTGATACATGTAATAAATGTATGTTGACTTTAACTCTGTTTATAACTGCTTGATATGGGTTGATGAGAGGAGAGGGCAGTGACATTGTGTCGACGGACACCAGTGTTTTGGTAACACACTATGACTACGGTCACCAGAGGTTTGGTACCTCCAGAGGTTTGGCACCTCATAGCGTCTCGTCCCTGTAGCTTAGCACCACCGTGGGTTGGCCCCACTTTGAGATATGGGATTGACGCCAGTGATTTGGTATCACGCGATGGGTTGGCCCCATCAACCGATTTGTGTCTTCGGACACGGAGGTTTAGCACCTCCAAATGATTTGGTATCACATCTGTGACTATACGTCACCAGTGGTTTGGCAGCACCAGTGGTTTGGTACCACAATGGGGTAGACAGAGGCGTTTTGTTGGCTAGGTTGGGTACATGATTTAATGCATGCTAATATGTTATAAATTGTGTATGATGTGGTATTTACCCGGGGGAAGGGTTACATACTGAGTCTTGGTGACTCACCTTCTCCTTTATTTTTTTTTCAAGTGACACGTAGTTCGCGGATATGGAGCCGGAGGGACTTGAGGTGGCCATGCAGTGGGATTCTAGTTTATTAGACTTGAATTTCGGTTCTTTTTACATTTTTTTTATTTTTGGTTGATTTTTACTGGGTTGTAATAAGGCCTCCTAAAATTATTTTATTGTTGTTATATGCTTGAATATTCGTTTTAATTTTTTTTGTTTATAAGAATGAATTCACATTTTTTCCAAAGCAATCGTAAAAGGGTTTTCAAGTACCATCGGGTACATATAAAATATACATAATAACTTGACTTAACAAATATTTTCAAAATAAATCCAAGTATGGGATTTGTACACCTCAACTGTTTTAACAAAATGCTATCTTATATCAAAGACTTAAACCGGTTCTAAAAGATTTCAAAAGGTTTTTCTCGTAGCAAACCAAATTCGGTCTAAGCGTTTGGGCCGGGTTTGGGCTGTTACAATATTGTGATATGAGACATGTGTGATGACTATTGTGAATTGTGTTGTGTTGTGTTGTGTTGTGAGCATGATATACATGCTAAATGACAGTGATAATGATATGCTATTAGTGAAAATATTTAGCGAAAACGAGCGGAATTTCGGTAAGTATATATGTGTTGAATTGTGGAATGTGATATTATTTTGACAAGTAATATGTGATAATACTTGTATGTGATATATGATGTGCTAATTTTAAAGCACACATATGTGGTCGGACATGTGATGGTTCAACGATCATTATTGTGGCACTTAAAGTGTAATTAAATGTGAATTCGATAAGCATGAATTGTGTCCAAGTTGTGATGTAAATTGATGAAGATGAACATATGATGTGCATTAAATCAATAATTAAAAATGTGTAATTGTGGATATTTTGGCCTTGTGATCTCTTGAAACTGTTGGCCATAGTTGACATGCCACTGGATTGTGAGTACTCACCTATATGTATTATGTTTTTGGGCATTGAAGCCTTGGGACAGGTTGGAGAGATAAGGGAATGTGAGCTAAGTCCCATTTTACGGGACATGTTTGGTGTGTTGGAGAGTGTTAGCTTTATGCTTCAGTTTTTGGGTTATGTTTGACTCTATGAGTCAATTGGTGTGTTGGAGATCTGTATATCCGATGTATAGTGATATTGCCCACTTTTTTGTTTCCTAAGCTTAAGTACCAAATTATCGTTTAAATGTGATGTTTTATATTATGATAATACGATGTGAGATGGATGCATAAATATGTAAATAACATGCTAAATGAGTTGATTTAATTTTCATGAAAATGTTAGTACGTTCTCATAATAAATTGTGTATGTAATTGTGGTTTGGGTCATTTTCATTTAACCTGTGAATGCATGTGAATATATAAGCTAGACTTGTGAGTTATTAAAGAACATATACGCTGTTCAGTCTTGATGAATTATTGTAAAATGAAATATTTGTATATAAGTTTAGTGTAGTTGTACGTGAGAGTATATGTGAGTTTTATGATTTAATGGTGCATAAATATTTTATTGTGACTTGGTTAGAATATGGTTGTGAACATGTTGTAGTATGCTATTGTTTAATCTTTGATATGGTGTATACTTTGTGGTTACTCCGACATTCACTGAGCTTGTTTAAGCTCACCCACTATCTCTAACCATTGCAGATATTTAGCATTTGTGGTGAAAGCGGTGTGGGGATACCAATGAAGTGATCCAAGTTAGGCTTTAGTATTTGCGTAGGTGGTATTAATATTATTCTTTAAACTATGGGGATAAGTTAATGTGGTTAGACTTGGATTGATTATTATTGTGGTTCTCGTGATATTTTATGGTTTTAACTTTCTAGCATTTTCGATGGATGTTATAATTATTTCATTGGTATTGTTTTAGTTTGAATATTATTATGTTGAAGTGACATTAACTGTATGTATGGTCAATGGACATTGAACAATGTGGTAGATTTTTAGTTGATTGATGCCATGATGTTTTGGATGTTTACATGACTTTGTTGCTCTTAGAATCTATGGATATCAAGCTTGATATGTTGATTCTTGCTCGAACATATTTTCGATGTTTTGAATTGTTATTATAGTCTTTTTGACAATTGTTTGATGTGGTAAAAGTTGCATGTTGAATGGATTTAAGTTAGGTTGGACTAATTGCTTTAATATGCTATATTTTTGCTGTCTGGAGTAGAGGTATCGATATTTGGGCATTAAAAACGATACCTCCATGATTGTCAAAAGTGCAGGAAGTCAATAATGTAATTTGGTATCGATACCACATCACGAGTATCGATACTCGGGGTAATAAACTGATACTTTTTTGAAATATACCGATAATTTATTGGGTTTTGATTTTAAGTGAGAAGCAGAATGCTAATTTGGTACCGATTTTATGGGTGATATCGATAGCATATAGGAGAATTATCGATACCTTTGATTCAGTATTAATACCTACGTGATTTATTCAGAATCTTTTCTTAGTGGTTTGAAAGCATGTTTAATTCTTATTATAGGTACATTTCATGTATGTTTAGCATTCTCATATGATAATTAGGATATGTTTGACTTAAAATTCTAATAAATGCTAGAATAAATGTTGTTCACTTGCTAATGGGACGAATTACAAAGTATGTGATATGTGATGATGATGTAGTGTCCTGTTACTTGGGCTTCGTGACCAGGCCGGGTATAAGGTGTTACAAAGTTCATCCATCACACAATCTCTTCAATTTTTCCTTAATTTTTTTGGTCTTTTATGTAACAGCCCGATTTAGACCCAAATCGAAATAGTGGTTTCGAGACCATAAATCTGAGGTTAAAAAATATTTTAATATTATTTTCTGTGTTTATAGTATGTGATTGAGTATTTGTAAAAATTCAGTGTGAAAATTTTATTGTTTGTGTGTCGAATTGAGAAAAAGGACTTAATCGCATAAAATGTAAAAGCTGTGTGCTGGTTGTTAAAGTGCTTATTTGGCATGGCTTTTTAAATGAGAAGTCCTTATGTTGTAATTAGACCTTTGATAGTGGAGATGGACATAAATGGCCATTAAATGAATGAATATGTAAAGTTTTAATTAAGGGTAAAATGGTAAATGGCATATTAATGTTATTATAATTAAAACAAAAGAAATTAAATGCCATTTCTCATCATCTTTGGCCGAAAATAGGAAGAAAAGGAAAATAAAAAGAAAGCTAGGGATTCGACACTTGTGAGCTTCAATTGGTAAGTGTTTTGAGCTTGATTTTTGATGATTTCTACATTTTTGTGATCGTTGCTTAGTGTTCTATCAAGCCCATGTCTTAATTTTACAATTTGATGATGATTTTGAGATGTTCCATTGATGAAAATGTGAGCTTTGTGTTGATAGTTGGTGAAATATGAAAGTTTAATGCTGGGTTAACATATTGTCTTTGAATTTTTGATGAATTTGATTATTTTGGGCTAAATTGAGAAAAGTGTAAATTGAAGGACTAAAATGTGAAATAAATGAAATTTGTGGACTTGTATGAACATGAGGAAAATTCAGCCTAAGCATGGTGTGATGAAATTGTGTATATTTTGTGATTTTATGAAATAGGGACTAAAATGTCAAAATGTGTAAATGTGAGGGCTAGTTTGTAAAATGCCCTAAATATGTGTGTTTAGATTGAATTGAATGATTTGGTGAATGAATGAGTTAAATTTGATTATGTATAGATCAAGAAAAGAGAAATTCGGACTTAGATCGAGGCAAGAGCAAAGTGCTAGATTGATCGACTTGTTTCGTAATTTCGAAGTTCGAGGTAAGTTTGTTTATAATACAAGTTGTTAAACTTATGTTTACATATATTGCACTAAATGGAAATGTGATTGTTGAGTTAGTGATATGGATGATGAGTTTGAAAAGATGTGGCACTAAGTGTGCGAAATAGAATTGATACAGTGGTGATCGGCACTTTGTGTGTGAAATAAAAAAAAAGTATCAACTAAAATTGATTGGCACTGTGTGGGCGATACCAAGTTAAATTCGGTTTAATGTAAAGGCACTATGTGTGTGATGATATTAAAGCTTCGGCTAAGAAATTGGCACTATGTGTGCGAGTAAATTGAATGCTTATGAAGATTAAATGAAATGTGGTATCAAGCATTGAGTAGCAAAAGTGATCGTTAACTAAGTGTTGGCACAGGTATGTACAGAACCTATGTGGTTGATGATATCGTATAAAGATAAATGGATGACTATGTGAGTAATGACTATGGATGAGATTGTATATCAAAGTGATTTGAATCATGTGATAGTTTATTTTGT
Organism: Gossypium rotundifolium; assembly: GCA_025506655.1. Taxonomy (NCBI): domain Eukaryota; kingdom Viridiplantae; phylum Streptophyta; class Magnoliopsida; order Malvales; family Malvaceae; genus Gossypium; species Gossypium rotundifolium. The sequence goes on from CP106724.1 coordinate 107,591,112, forward strand.
ATATTGAATTAGATATGTTGAGTTAAATGTATTATATGGCGAACTTACTAAGCTTTTAGGCTTACTGTGTGAAGTGTTTCTCTATTTTACAGTATCATTAAAGCTAGCTCAGATCTGGGGATCATTAGCGACTCAATCACACTATCGGCTATCTATTTTGGTACATTTGGATGATGTATATATTTGGTATATGGCATGTATAGGCTAGTGATTATGGTATGTTTTGAAGTGTATAAATTGATATGGCTTGATAGTTTAATGATTTTGGTATATGCTTTGGGTATGTGTAAAGGATGGTTAATATGTATATACGTGTTCTATGTGAATGATCATTTTGACATAAGATAATTAAATGGAAATGGTATGTTTCATATTTAGATTTAGTGAGGATTGAATGATGAATGGTTTATATGATCTTGATGTGGAATTGATATTTTGGATGGGAATGCTTGAGATGAAATTGAGTATGGAAATAAATGATATAGTTGAAGGTTAATTGGTGCATATATTGGTATGTTTTGGATGCCATTTGGGGTATGAATTTATATGGTTTGATGCTTGTAGGTATGATCATAGTGTGGATGGCAGATTGGCCTTGCAAATGGCCTATATTTGCCCACACGGTTGAGCACATGGGCATGTGGCTCGACCATGTCTCTTAAGTTTTCAAATTGAAACAAGTCAGACTTGCACAAGGGCTGGATACACGGGCATGTGACTGGCTATGTGAAATAAGTCAGTGTCGACCACGGGTGAGGCACACGGGCGTGTTTTTGGCCGTGTGGGCAAGTCAGTATGTATGCCCTATTTTGCCACGACTTGGACACACGGGGGTGTTAGAGGGTATGTGAGGGACACGGCCTACCCACATGGGCATGTGACCTCTATAGCTTTGAAAAATGTTAAGTTTTTGGAAAAAAATTGTATGAGCTCGGTTTAGTCCCGACCCTTTCCCAACACATGTTTAAGGTATCGTAGACCTCATTAAGGGACTATATGCATATATCTTGTTATGTTATGACGTTGATATACTTTGTGTTGTGAAATGATTGTTAAAAATTCTGGAATATTCGATATTGCTTCTTAACCCTAGACCGGTGATAGTTACGGGTTAAGTGTGTTACACTTTATCAGGATCCTTTGCAAACCAAGGCATCTGGAACTTCATTGGTATACTTAAGTTCAACCCAGGCTAATCTTTACAGTTACAACTTATTGGCAGACCCTTTCCAGATGTTCAATTTTAACTTATTTTCAAAGCATCTTCTCAATGATATTCCCATTACGTCTCTTCAAATCATTACCTTTATTCTTATCTTAACTTGGTCCTACATTTTCCATATAATCAATAGATATCTTGAATCATTCTAATTTCACTGGTCACATTTAAGAGCCAAACTGAACACGACATAGCTATATACAGAACTCGCTACATGGGTTATCCATTAGAATACGCCTCAAGGGCCTATCGATCATTTTCCACTTCAGTGATTAGACACAGACCTACAACAAGTCCCTTATACACTGACACGATTCATATCAGACACGTCTGATCACCAATCATACATCCTTTAGAACTCATGCTTCCCATACTAGACAAATTAATGTAGTTGGACATCAACATAATACATACATATACGAAATCCATCTTGCAATTCAAACTCATCTAATCTTTTATATAATATTTGGACTCTCTTATTCAATTATATATATATTGGTAGATACTTAGCAACCCTGTACGAGTTGTTGTATGCCAACCATTATTCTGCATATTAATTCTGGCAGATACCACCACATTCTCATCATTCTCTTATATGCTGATTATCATACTCTTTTCCTACAAAATCTTTCTTATCTAGTTAACTAAGAAATCCCTTCAAACTTTCATAAATTTCTTAACAGTATATGCCTTAAGCCATACTCTTATTTCAAAAAATTATTCGCTGACATTTACCTTGAGTGGATACATATGTATTTGGTGAATACTTTCGTTGAATTGAACGCTTTCCAAATGGCTCCCAGACATACCCTAATTCTATACCACACGTATTGATACTGACAAGATAATACATGGACCATTTAGATAAAATTCATATCCATTTCTTCCTGGATATGTATATTCAGAATACCCATCTTCCAGATTTCTTATGATTTTAGGAGAGGTCATTAAACCCCAAACAACCGTGATTTGACAGATTCCAAATAACTCTGATTCAACCATTCATCATAATATAGACAACTCTCAAAGATAGATCCTTAAATCTTACACGATTACAAATATATATATATCTAACCATTTTAGATCATCTTGGTGAATACCTCTACCATCTTACAACTACACGGTTCTTTTCGATAACTTATTCGATTAATTCACAAATCTTACTCAACCCTTGACCTTGAACATATTAATACCTTACCTCAGCTATACTTATTACAAAACTATCTGACTTATTCATATTTTACTAGAAATACAAGTATATAAATATTACCAGACATTCATGACATATCACACCATTTAGGCCAAACAAAACATACCATACAGGCTTCATACCAGCTCTTGTTTATTGTCCTAGTAGACTTTATAGAATATGCCATAAGATTTAACCAAAATGCACCACTGAATAGCATACGCCACAAAACGTTCCACAGAATATGCCAAGAGGCATTGTAATGAATGTGCCTCACAGTTTCATACAAAACACGCCTTAGTGATTTTATACAGGGTCATATACTTACGGCCTATTCATAACATCATTTCATATGCTGCCATGGGTCACGACCTCATGGTCTAACATATTCATTCATGTATCACAATCTTTCATTTCGATTATCGTGTCAAAGGCTACTCCATGAATCATTTCTATCATATCATTGCATATTCTTTACTGCCATAGGACTCAACCTCATGGATTTGCACACACATCATGGATCGCTATTGGCTAATTCAATTATTAATTTATTGAAGGCTACACCATGAGTGTTTTCCTGTCACAGGATGCCATGGGTCAAAACTACATGGTCTTTCATTTCATTCATGCTATGACTTGCCAGTCTGGTTAGCAATAACTGCCCTACCAGAGGCTCCATAGGGAGAACTTAATCATGGTGTTCACTTACCAAACTATTTCATATGCCAGATAATTTCTTACCTTTAGTTCTTAAATTGTACTTAAATAATTATAATAATATCAATCATTCAAGACCTAAAGTTATTCTTACAATCTTATACATGTTACATTCTTTCTTACTTTTCATGATTTCTGATTTGCATTTTGATTATGTTCATAGATATATTTTAATATGAACAATATGTATGCAAGAGTCATAGCAGAGACTCACCTGGAAACCCACTTACAATAGATTGAATGCTAGATCCAAACACCTAACTTGCAATCAATAGCAATCACCGAGATATGATGAAATCTACTACTCTAGATCTGGTCTTCAGTTCCAACTCAAAGGAGAAAGAAATATTATTGGTTCTTTAAGATTAGGCTAGCAGTACTTTTTAAGAAGGAAGAAGAAAAAACTCCTTCTTTCTTGTCTTATGTAATTATAGTATTACGAGATTAAAGTAGAGCTCGTAAAGAGAAAGAAAATATTGTTGGTGCTTTACATACTATACTTGCACATGATTATAGTAGAGCTCGTAAAGGCATACACACTTACCACGGAGGGAAGGGATGGTAGGTGTTCTTATACAGCTAAGAACCTTTTAAATTTTGGTTTATTTCCCTTAAGACCCCTTCATACTCTCCCTATTTTTTTCTAACAAATATCATTTCAATTAACACTCTTTATTTTCAAATTTTACCTTTAATTTAAAATTCTTTTCAATTTAATCCCTACCAATATATATTTATTAACCCGACTATTATTATTATTATTATTATTATTATTATTTTAATTACTACGATTCTATTTCCAATATACCTCTTGAACCCACGACTTAATTACCCAATTATACTAACTCGATTTTCGAGGTGTGGCAATTAGCTTGGAGCTTTCACTCGTAGACACCAACAAGAAATTATCACCTCTGTCCTTGGCTATACTAGCATCGGCTACATCAGCCTTTTACTTTCCTCTATCGTCGTTTTCAACTGCCCTCTTAATTTTATTCCAGAGTTTATAACATTTTGCTTTAATGTGACCCTTCTTTTTACAATAGCCACATTCATTGTCGTGGTGCCTTGACTGAGATCTCACCCTTGATCATCTTTGACTCAAATCTTTAGATTGTTGCCTTCCTCTAACAACCAAAATCGAGGCTTGCCCATCTGATTTGTTCTTCTCGCCTAACTCGTTGTCGAGTTTGTCTTTAAAATATTTTGCTTCACGTCTTCAAATGAGAGTCTCTCTATCATAAATCAGGGTTTCCCTGAAAGTTTTGTATGAAGGGGGCAAAGAACAAAGTAGTAACATAGCCTAATCTTTTTCGTCTATGTTGGCCTCGAAATTCTTTTGGTCATTCAAGAGAGTTATGAATTCACTTATTTGAGCCCTAATAGACTCACCTTCTGCCATACGAAACATATATAATCGTTATTTTAGCAATAATCGATTTGCGACAGATTTTGTCATATGAAGGGCTTCCAATTTCCTCCACAAGCCTGCTTTTGTCTTTTTCGAAAGTAACTTCGGTAATACATTTTTAGTGATACACAATTGATTTATCGAAAATGCCTTCTCATCAAGCTCCTCCCACTCTGTCTGGTCTGCATCTGTGAGCTTTTTCCCTGTAATGACCTTATTAAAACCTTTTTGAAAAAGAATTGTTGTCATCTGAACTTTTCACAAGCTAAAATTTGTAATCCCATCAAACTTTTCAATATCGTACCTCATTGCCATCTCTAGACGACTTGAATGTGGAAACTGAACTTGGCTTTGATACTAATTTATTAGGTCAAACTCAAATTATGCAAAACACTCAAAACAAAAAACGAGAAAAATCTAACACAAGTATTTAACGTGGGAAAATCCCTCCCAAGAGGATAAAAAACCACAAGCAAAGAAAACTTCACTAAAACAATAAAAATCGAAAAGGGGAGTACAATATGGAAAAACAAATAAACACTGAACCCAGAATACAAAGGTTCCTCGAAATTCCCACAAATTCTATTAATTTTGTAGTTGCTATTCTAAAATATCTAGGGTTGCTAAGAGGTCTAATTATAGGATAAAATTTGTGTACAATTATGATTGAAACATCCTTAGAATAATCTGAGTTTAACTAGGAAAATATATCAGAGTTTAACTAAGAGAAGAAACCCGGTTGTGTAGGGAACACGTTGCCACATCGTAACACCAGGCATCGCACTGTCAGGACGATGCCTCTTCCTTATTGGGACGACAACTCTATTTCAGTCAAGAATGCGAGGCACAGTCCACAATCTAGAAAATTGACTTTATTAATATATTTAATCATGTTAATTTTTTTTACATAAAACAAATATATATCTATGCATTTTTATTTTACTTAAACTATAACATGTTGATTGCAATCGTAAACCAACTAAAAATTCGATAAAAGCAAGTGCACCTATTAATTAATAGTACAACTATGGTGAGCACATATATTGTTCCCACAAAGACTAAAATTATTAGTAATTACTGTCTTTTTATTATTTAACCGGAAAATTGGAGTGATTGATTAAAAACTAAAATTAACTAAAGAACACAACAAAAAACAAATTAGGAAAATAATGAGTAAACAACCAAGAAGCAAGACAGTACCCAGGAAAGAATCCACCTAGATTTCACCTATCACTATCAATCTATTTTACGCAATTTCTTCACTTAGTATCTTAATCTGTAGAAATCTCTAAATCATGCTAATATCTCTTCGAGACTAACAGCAACTGACTCTAGGTTGATTGAAATTTCTTTCTAATTAAAACCCCTGTTGTCGTATTAACTCGACCTATGGATCTCCCTATTAGATTTGACTCTTATCAGGTATATTTATGTCATCTTATTTCTAGAATTGCATGCAACTTCACTCAATTGTGCTAGATCTATTCTTAAACAGCCAACAATTAAGCACACATAGTTGAAAACAAGATTCGAGTATTTATTGCGTAAAACATAAATCAAAATACAGAATCCATTCTAAGGTTCATGTCCCTAGGTATTTAGAAAATTAGTCCATAATCGCAATTAAAACATCTCAAAGGCAATATGACCACAAGAAATGAAGAAACTCATAATAAATTTTAAAGAAATCAAAAGGAGATCTTCAATCTTGATGGAAATCTACTTCAGAGTCGACTTCAATGGCGTTTTCCGAGTTGTTTTCTTCAATATTCCTTGACAGCTTAATCCCATCTTCTTATATTTGGTATATATATATATATATATATATATATATATATAGGTCTTAGAATGCCTGAAAATCCTAAAAAATATGTTTTTTTGTGTGTTTTGAGTGCAATTCGCGATTTCCACACGGTCTACCACATGGCTGTGTGGTAGCCCGTGTGGCTCATACGACTGTGTGTCCAGCCCGTGTGAAATGGCCCAGCCCATGTGCCTGTTGAAACTTGCTCCGATTTTCTAATTTTCTCTCGTTTTTCACTCTCAAATGCTCTTCTAAGTGTAGAAACATGAATTTAAAGGATTAGGTGCAAAAAATTCACTATTTTAAATCAAATAATAATCCAAAAAACGCATTAAGAATGAGACTAGCACTTATCACATACATAATTTGCTTGAATGAAAAATTAAATATGACAGTTTAATTATTAAAATTTTAATCATATAAAGAATTATGAAAATATGTAAAACTATTTTAATTTTACAATAATATGGTGGATCTGTTTGGTATATTTTATATTTCTCACAAGATAGCTATGTTAAAGATTTGTTGTATATTGGTTCGTGATTTTTAAATAGTCTCGTATTTTCAATAAATACTCGATTTATTTTTATATATCTTTTATTTGTTAGTTTATTTTTATTCAGATTACATTATTTTTTATATTTGTCTTTGATTTAATTATTAAATGGTGATAATTTTTAGTATTAAATATATAAATTAATTCCTTAAATTAGATTTTGTCAGATGTATTTTATGGATATGAAAATATTTTATGTTAAAAATATATTTTTTATAAAATTTAATCAATAATGATTATATGTGGAGTGATAATGAACTTAAAATTTAATGCCATTGAAGCGTGTTTGATCCATAAATTTATACTTTGTACTTATTTTTATAAAGATGATAAAATTATATGGAAAGATAAAAGTATTGTTATAATAATATTAATTATAATAAAAAATATTTTGTAATTTCACTATTAAATTGGTGATTTAATTAAAAGTGATATTAACTTAATAAAATATTTAAATAATAATATAGATAAAATAGAAAAGAATAACAATATTAATTTTTAAATAACAAAAATAGTAAAATCGATTCAATTTTGATTGATTTTATCGTTTGATAACTTTCTATTATATGCATGTAAACAAGTCACCATTCTATCATTTTGATCTAATTTGACCCAAGTCGGTAAAATATAGGAAAGGAATAAATAATAAATGAAAGGGTAAACTAGATGATAGTTTTGTAAGTTTTTTTAATTAAATTATAAACAGTTACAAAATACTCATAAAATTATATAATTTTGCCTTTTTGTGTCACCTGTCATTAAGTGGTTAACATAAAGATGATGTGATAAATTTTAAATTTTGCTTAATAATAATTTAAACTTTCAACATTTATACATTTTGCCAATTTAGTCTTAATTTTAAAAAATTAACCCTCATCATCTACATATTGTGTAATTTAGTTTTTTTTTTTGTACTTTTGTTTTCTTTGTGACTCTTTCACCTAAAAAGCCAAAAATAAATTTATCACTAACCGAAGAATCCGAGATAATAAATTTCATATTTTCTTATTCTTTTAAAAATAACACCAATGTCACAAGAAAAGAAAAGAAAAAACAAAAACAAAATTATACAATGCATAAATGGTAAGGGTCAAACTTTTTAAAATCAAGACTAAATTGACACAATGTATAAATGTTGAGAGTTAAAGTTACTATTATATCAATTTTAAAAATTTCCAAGTTATCTTTTTGTTAGTAATTTAACGACTGATGACCAAAAATGAAAAAAGTCGAATAGTTTTGTGACCATCTTTGTAACTTTTTATAATTGGGTGAACACCTATGTAGTTTACCCTAAACGAAAAGAAATGATAGTGTTTATTTTTTGTGTAGTAAAATAAATAAAAGAAACTAGAAATTACATCACACTCGAATGTGTGTGGAAACTATATATTTAAAATACATGGGTATTTTTAAAATAAATAATAAAATGTATGGTTTGAAGTTAATTAATAATAACTCATGCTATATGTACAATATTAAAATAAAAAATTAGATTAAATTGTGAGTAAAACGAAATCGAACACCTAGATACATCAAATTAAGAATGTTAAATGCACTATAATTATTTGTTATCAATCTTGAGTTGATGTCAACTTGTGATACCAATTCAATCAATAACATTAACAATATAAATATAATTAACGGAGGTAATAAAGTTTGCATAATAAAATTAAAATGTACAATATATTTCAATATAAAGTTTTGATTGAATGGTAAAGTTAAAGTTTTATCCAGGGGTGTGCAAACTCGATTCATTTCGAAAAAATCGAAATAAAATTCGAATTTCAAATTAATCGAATCGATTTATTTGAGATATTCAAGTCAACTTGAATATGCAATTCGAGTTTTGAGTTCGAATCGAGTGGAACTTTACAATTAGAATAACAAATTGGTGTAAATACCCCTTTGGTTTATGTAAATTTTGAAAATGAGTAAATTGTTCTCTCCCAATAATAATTACAAAAGAAAATTCAAAATAATTTTAAAATTCCAAATATTTATAAAATTCCAAATTTTATATTTTTAAAAATTATAATAATTTTAAAAATTTTCTAAAGAATATATAGAGAAAGTTAAAATTATAAAATTTTCTAAAATAATAATTTTGAGAATCTAAATAAGTTAATTAAGTATTCAAATTTATCATAGTAAAGTATCTAATTATTATTATTATTTTGCTATGAAAAAGTTTTCAAATATATATGCTTTCAAATTTATATGCTCCAAGATGGAATTAGTTATATTGTAACAAAATTTCAATTTGACATTTTTTAATTTTTTAATTTAACTTGAACAATTTCACTCAATTCGTTTCGACTCGATTCGAAAATTTTTGAAATCAAGTTAGGATAATAAAATAGGACTCATCAACTTGATTAACTCGAAATTTTTTTCACTTGATTCGATCAAATACTCATCCCTAATTTTATCAATGCAAATGTCATGTGTTCAAATCTTAGTATATGTATATTATTTATTGGTTTTTAAACAAATAAAAAAATTAAAATACCCTAAAATAATAAAACTTAAGCTTAATTATACAATTGGCCCATGAACTTGTTACATTCTCCGACATTGCCCCTTGAACTTTTTGCCCCATATTAACCTTTAAACTAGTATTCCATTAGACATATTGGCTTTTTTTTCAATGTCATTAGTTTTTGATGATGTGGCGCAGTCAACCTATTAGGGAATGCCACGAATCATTCTTTTTCTTATTTTTCATGAAGTAATTTAAATTAATATTATTATTTATTTATCATTTATTTATTAATAATTTCACTCACCCGATTAAATCTAACTTTAAAAAAATCAAACCCTTCCCAATACCCTTGTAGTTCAACTTTTCAGAAACCTAAAATTCATTTGTTCATAAGATATTTGACTAATATTGTTTCTTGATTCGTCAATAATATTTCCTTGATATTTCATGGCTACAGATGTTTCAAATTTTCAAAATTGTTAAGAAAATATAATGTTTATTTTAAACTTTTCGAATAAAACTTTGAGGATTTATGTTTGCAAAAGGTTAAGGGTTAATAATTGACAATTTATTGACTTTAAAGCATTAAATTTGCTTTTTAACAATTGTTTAAAAGAAGTCATGTTTAGGATTTTAAAAGGGTTTTCAAAGTATAGATGTTAGGTTTTAAATGTTAAAATATTTTTATTTTAGGGTTCGCAAACAAAATCGATTTGACACTAATTTCGATTAGTTTAATGATTTCTGTTGTACTATGCCTGTGTTAAGATTTAATATGTTTTATATTTGCTGACAACTATTAACTTATTATGTTATTGTTGACTACTTTGTGACATGGGTAAATTGATTTTAGTGTTAATGTAAGATTGATGTTTATTTCCATTGTGATTTTTAATTTGTTGTTGACTTTTATCTCAAATATTTTATGTGTTTAAACTTTCATTGTTAATTCTTTATGGTTGTTTATTTTTCTTTTCTTTTTATAATTAATTTAATCAATTATGTCTATTGATATTGTTGATATAAACACATGTTAAACATGTTACTATTTCTGTATTGCATTGATGCTTACATGTCATACTACATTGCATGAGGTAGGACACATTGAAAGGAGAAAGTACTGGCAGTTTTAACTACAAACACTGGTGGTTTACCTACAAATTATTGGCAGTTTTAACTACAAACACTGGTGGTTTGCCTACAAATTATTTGGCAGTTTTCATCTACAAACCCATTGTGTATTCATAACCACTGACAACGTATTAACCTGCAAGCACTCGTGGTTTATCCACAACTTATACCGGCAACTATTATATGCAAACCTATTGTGTAGTCATAACTACTAACAGCGTATTAACTTGCAACACTGGTGGTTTATCCACAAACTGTAGAGTTCGAATATAAAAATTCTAGAGAATTCTAGAGAATTCTTATTTTGGAGTGTAGCGGTGTTGTAGGATCTAATTATACAGTTAAACTGAAATTGCTAAATATATTGCATCATCTCACATTAACATGCTTGAATGAACTGTCAGTTTTTGCTATGCTATATGATTACTAATGTATTGAGAACTAATACTATTTATGCTTGGATTACTGTTTGGCACTCGTTTACTTGTGATGAAACTCACACTGAGCGTCATAGCTCACTCCCCCTTAAATATTCATCCTTACAGATAACACGCCAGGTTAGGATGCGAACGTGACATCCAGAGGGTCTCGCTTTTGCTTTTACTAAAATATTTTAGAGTTATTATTTTATTATTATTACTATTGAACCGTATTATCTTATTTTAAACTGTGATATGAGATTTAAGATTATGAATTTTATTTTGCATGACACTTTGTTTTATTTTAGGATAATAAGATATGATTATTTATAAGCTATGCATGAAACTCCGGTTTTATTTAGAAGCATCCATTTATCACTTTTTCGCTTTTATATCTTAATTAAGGTTTTGAAGAATTAATTGATTTATAACTAAGTTTTCTATTAAATTAAACAAAGGTTTAAAAAAAAAGATTACTTTCAAATTGTAATAGTTTACTGAATCATTTCGGTGACTAATGTAATCTTTTAAATTCGGATCTAACACCTAACCCGAAATGGAGAGGTTAAAAAAAAATTGTTTGGAATGATATTGTGCGGTTGTTATGTTGCGTTCTGGTGTGTAGTCTTGGCGTTAAAGATAATATTGAGAGGTTTGATCAGGCAGGTTAGTTATTGGTCTAAACTCATGGAAATTAAACAAATCCTTCCAATATTAGTGGATGGTAAAACTTTTTAAATACGTCATAATGAAAAACATTTCTTATATGACAAATCTTATAGCTTTTAAGAGCACGCTGGCAGCTTATAGTGGAAAGTTAGGACAACTCTAACTCAAAATAACATGTTGGTAATTTTGCATTTCTTATTTGACATTTGATTGCCTCTATTCAACACCACAAATCTTGTAGTATTACTTTCTTAAACAAATTTGTTCATTTGACTAACAACGTTAGTCGATAAGAAGATAGTCAAATGATATTCTAATTAGTTTGCATACCCGTGTAATATACAAGTTTTTCATATTTATTTTTAAAATTATAATTTATGGAAATGTTTGAAAATTAAATCATTATTGTTGGAATAATTTATTGTAGCATTGTTCCACAGCTATTTATAATTTAATACAAATGAATAGATACATTATAGTCTTTTATGTTTTATATTGTACGTTAATTGTTTAAAAATAAACATGTAAAAATAACACTTATATGGTAAATAAATTAATTTGTAAAAATTAAAGTACGAAACTTGTAGAAATTAAAATTAAAATCATAAAGTCATAATTATAAAAATCAAAATTAAACTTATGTATCAAATCAAATAAATTAAGATATCAAATTAGAGATTAAATTGAAAAAAATGCGTACAACTTAAAAATAAAATAAAATAGATTTAAATTTTAAAATGAAATTAAAAATATGTAACACTCCAAACCCGGCCCAGAAGTTAGGCCTGAATCTGGCGTCCCACATTGAAGTGTTTTTCGAAAACCGTGTTTTCATTTAAAACACTTCTTAATTAAAAGCTTGAGTAAAAACCCAATTATGTCGATTTATTATTTTTTTGAGGTTTATTAAAAAGTTATTACCTTCAAAACCTTATTATTGCGGAAGCTTAATTTAAAACAAATGATTTACGAAAACGTGATGTTTAAAAATTGCGTTGCAGACACATAGTTTTTTGAAAACAGTAATTGTCTTGGGAAAACCGCGTTCTACTTCTAGCAGATATAAATCGTAGTAAATTGAAAATCACAAATTAAGAATCAGAAATTAACAGAGGTCTTATTACAAACCAAACCAAAATAAAGCACTTATGAATAACTTAATAGAAAAACAGAAGCAGTTGTGTGGCCATCACCGAGTCCCTCGCATCTCCGATCCGTCTAAGGCTGGGGATTGCCTGCACAGTTAAAAAAACTGGGTGATTTTATGAAAACTCAGTGTGTAATCCCCTAATATAAAAACAGTTAGTCAGATAAATAGAATACAAAAGTAGACTGGGCTTGAGCCCTATTCAGTCACTGTACAGTTTCAGCGGGCCTAAGCCCATTACCATATCATTTGAGTCTTGGCCCATAACAGAATCGTTTAGGCCTAGCCCATATCCGTATCGGATCTCATAAACAGAAATGCAATGCACCCCACCCACCCCACCCAGCCAGCACACCACCCGTACCAACCAACACACCATGTGGGGATAAAATCGACCTACCCAGCCAGCACACCAATGTTAGCACCGGTTGTGGCACTAACATATATCGCAGCAGAGCTGCTAGAATATAAGCGGCTTAAGTCGTCGATAGGTCCACAGTCGTCTCCGGTGACCTGTGCGACCCTAACAATCAAATCGGTGGGTCCACAGTCGTCTCGGGCGACCTGTGCAACCCTAACAGATCAATCACTTCCTCCAATTCCAAAATCCCAATCCCAATCCCATGCAGTATGTTATGTATGCAAAGCACATATATATAAATCACATGGCATACTCTAGAAAGACAGACAAATCATAGCTCAAGTTAGGCAAAACATAGCATAAAACAATCATTTACCCATGAGGGCAAAACAGTCATTTTACCCTTTAGGGGTATTTTGGTATTCCTACCTTATAGGGGTATTTCGGTAATTCCACAAATTGGGGGTATTTTGGTAATTTTGTAAATTGGGGTAATTTGATAATTTATAAATTAGGGGTATTTCAGTAATTTTACAAATTGGGGGTATTTCGATAATTTTTACAAATCGGGGTCTCAGCGACCCAACAGAAGGTCCACCTTACCTCGAGCGACTTAAGTAACCTAAACAGTCACAACGGTGTAAATAAGCCTAAGGCCCATTACTTAGCCCAAGTGAGCCTGCATACCCGTGCGGCCTAATTAGTCTAGAAATTGCCTCGGCTATACGAACAACACAGTTCAAACCAATAGAAACCATATAACATGCATTTTATCCGTGTGGAGCCCACCAACCCAGTGTGTCCACACGACTCATTGGCCAAAAACAACCCTAGCCATGTGGATTACACGGCTTGGTCTAATATTTACCACAAATTGCAGATTATATCTGTGTGGGGCCCACAAGCTCATTAGGCCCACACGGCCCATTTCGACCCATCGATGCCCATAACAGGCTCTACAGTCCTATGCCTAAGATTTGTAGGCTCGAATCATCACACGTGCGATCACACGTTCATGTGGCATCAAACGTCGTATTTCACTTTTTGACTTTTCGACTTTTGACTTTTCAACTTTTTTCTTTTGCTGATCTACAGTCCAATCAATGTGGAATACACACCTGTTACGAGATCACACGAACAATCTAAGAACACCTCAACCTATATTCAATCAAGGCTACTAACTAATCACTAACAAAAGATTAACAACCCCTTATACACTTTTCACGAAATAAACACCAACTATTTACCTTGATTAAACGAGAAGAGATCTCCTACTTGAACCCTTATTCAAGACTAATAACGATTTCTCCTAAATGGAATTCCTGCATTTCCAAACGCCACTCATGATATATAGCATACACACGAAGTTGAAATAAGGGCACTAAGATTTACTGAAACAGAAGAGAAACGATCGTCTGACAGCCCCATTAGAAAGAATACCCCATACGACAGAAGTAAGGCTCCCTAGCCATTTAATCGACAATAACAACCAAGGTTAGACATAAGATTCCCAACCCGTGAAGGAGAGAATAGAGAAAGATCGAGTACTTACCGATTAATTAAAGAATATTTGCATACAATGAAAACCAGAATAGAGGGGAAGAGCACTAAGAGTTGGTCAATCAATCTATAAAGGAGAAGAGAAGGAGAAGGAAAATAAATGATGATGGAGGAAAAGGGGATGTATTCGGCTAGAGTAGAAACAAAGTGCCAGAAAGGAATAATATTGTGAACAAGAAGGGAAATAAAATCGCTTCAAAAGATGGTACTTGAGAAGGAGCAGAAAAGAAAAGAACCAAAACGAACTGCCTAAATGGTCGTAAAAGCAAAGCTCCAACTTGCAAAAGAAGAGAGGGAAACCCGAAACACAAAAATAAAAACTCGAAATATCAGAAATAGAATTCAGCACCTACTCATACACAATTTCTGAAAATGCACACTTCAAAGCCCTCCTTAGCCGAATTAGCCCAAAGAAGTTGCACAATTCAGCTATAAAACTCCAAGCCTTCAAATCCCTTGAAAATCTTCACATTTTCCTCCTCCAAATCCCCAACAACCATCATCCATATCCCATGATACTCTCCCCCTTTTACCAAGTCCACAACCACTCCAAAGAGTTTGAATCCACCACAAACTCTTGCCATCCATGCTACAAAATAAAACCTCTCTTGCTCCTCAAGAGACTTGAACCTCAGACCACAAGCTTCACTCCATACGCCACTTGCCACTAAGCCACAAGCTCCTCTTATGTTACAATTTAATCTTAATTGTTCTTAAGGCCTACATACCAACATTTAGGGTTTAATTCACCTAAAACCAAAATTTTTGCTAAAGCCCAAGTTTGAACCCAAGACTTCTCCAAGACCCTAAACATTCTAATATTGCTAACCTAATAGTACTAACATGCATTTGTGTCGTTTTCTTGCCCTCAAGAATTTTAGGTGCTCCTAAGCCTAAGGCCCAATTCTTCTAAGTCTAAAATTCGGGGCGTTACAACTTTGCCCCTTAAAGAAATTTCTTCCTCAAAATTTCCAACTATCTAATAATCGCAAAACACAGGTTACACCACTACACTTCTGCTGCGCACTCTAATTCTAATTATAAATTAGGTAAATAGTACACTATGGGTAAAGTATGTACTAGTATTCGCATCTGGAGCATCACCATCCTCTCATTTGAGCATCACCATCCTCTCTCCACCACCCAAACCGTCTCCCCTCTAGCTGCATCCCAATGGACCAAAGTTAGTTTGCGATATCTCAGGCCTCCGCACCCAAATAGGCTCCCATCCTTCTCTAACAATAACCAAACCTCTGAAGGGCTCCGACCCATCTCCTGCCTGCTTTTTCTAAAGGCATCCACTAACTCACCAAGCATCCACTAAACTTGCGCCCACATATTTATCTTGAAACGCAAATTTGAAGAACTTCCAAGTCAATCAAAATGAACACGTCCAGTTATTATGAGCTACTTTTTTCCAAGTAACTCGCCGATTTATCCCTTGTAAGTTTAATCTCGCTAAACTTGCCCACATGATCTTCGCACCTTTCAACTTCGCGCAGTTGATCTGCGCTCGGGGTGTAGTCGAGGTTATCCATTATTCTTTCGGTGGCCTCCATCCAATATTCAGCCACATTAGGAGCCATCCCAGAAACACCCTTGAGATCTCTGCTCCATTCGACCGGAGTCATTCCGTAATCGACCCACAGCCCATAGCACCATTACTGGGCCCAACGGACATTTTTAGAATCTCAGCATTGAGTGAGACAATGTGTCGTCCCCAGCTGCTCAATTATACGACCTCATTTTAGCTACGGTGATGCTGGTGCCTCCCTATCCTTGACATTAGGCACGTGGCCCGATGACGAAGACTCAGCTCTAGCGCTCCCACGACCTCTGCCGCGTCCTTTGGTACCCCTTTCACGAGTACCCGTAGTGCTCATTATCGCTTTGCGAATTATCTGAATTAGAAATTTTATGTAAATTAGCTTACAGTTTCAATAGTTAAGCAGATGTCTTATGAAAAACAAAAGTTTAGAGTTTGTTTTCGCAATCGCAAGCTTAACTATAGTCTTAGTTCCTTATAGTTTTCCAGTTTACTCTCACTAGAGTAGTATAGTCTAATTTCTAAAGTAATCACAATATTTCCTATTGTATAATAGTAAAGAGCAGATAACAGAAAAACTTACAGATTTAGCGCTAAAGACTCGGTGAACCACACTTCTAAGAAACATTCAGTAAAATAGTTTAAATACTCTAAATTTTTTTGAAACAGTTCTTTCAAAAATTTAATTTTTAAAGCCTAATCTCCAGCTGAGTTTTGCAATTGGGCTCTGATACCACTAAATGTAACACCTCAAACCCGACCCAAAAGTTAGGCCTAAATCTAGTGTGCCACATTGAAGTGTTTTTCGAATACCGTGTTTTCATTGAAAACCCTTCTTAATTAAAAGCTTAAGTAAAAACCTAGTTACGTCAGTTTATTATTATTTTTTTCGAGGTTTATTAAAAGTTTATTACCTTCAAAACATTATTGTTGCAGAAGTTTAATTTAAAATAACTGATTTACGAAAACATGATGTTTAAAAATTACGTTGCGGGCACGTAGTTTTTTAAAAATAGTAATCATTTTGGGAAAACCGCGTTCTACTTCTAGCAGATATAAATCGTAGCAAACTGAAAATCCCAATTTAAAAATCAGAAATTAAAAGGGGCCTTATTACAAACCAAACCAAAATAAAGTACTTATGAATAACTTAATAGAAAAGTTGAAGCAGTTGTGTGGCCATCTCTGAGTCCCTTGTAGCTCTGATACGTTTAAGGTTGGGGATTGCCTGCACAGTTAAAAACACGTGGTGAGTTTATGAAAACTCAGTGTGTAATCCCCTAATATAAAAATAGTTAGTCAGATAAATAGAATACAGAAGCAGATTGGGCTTGAGCCCTATTCAGTCACAGTATAGTTTCACCGGCCTAAGCCCATTTCCATATCGTTTGGGTCTCGACCCATAACAGAATCGTTTGGGCCTAGCCCATATCCGTATCGGATCTCATAAACAAAAATG
The DNA here is from genome assembly GCA_025506655.1 of Gossypium rotundifolium. NCBI lineage: Eukaryota > Viridiplantae > Streptophyta > Magnoliopsida > Malvales > Malvaceae > Gossypium > Gossypium rotundifolium. Next base: position 107,608,785 of record CP106724.1, read on the forward strand.
CAAGTGTAAGAATGCACTCCACCCCAATCCAGCCATCACATCACCCGTACCAACCAACACACTATGTGGGGATAAAATTGACCCACCCAGCCAGTACACCAATGTTAGAACCGATTGCGGCACTAACCGATATCGTAGTAGAGCTGCTAGAATATAAGCGGCTTAAAGTCGTCGGTAGGTCCACAGTTGTCTCCGGTGACACGTGCGACCCTAAAAATCAAATCGGTGGGTCCACAATCGTCTCAGGCAGCCCGTGCAACCCTAACAATCAAATTAGTGGGTCCATAGTTGTCTCGAGCGACCCGTGCAACCCTAAAAGATCAATTACTTCCTCCAATTCCAAAATCCCAATCCCATGCAGTATGTCATGTGTGCAAAACACACATATATAAATCATATGGCATACTCTAGAAAGACATACAAATCATAGCTCAAGTCAGTCAAAACATAGCATAAAACAATCATTTACCCACGAGGGCAAAATAGTCATTTTACCCTTTAGGGGTATTTTGGTATTCCTACCCTATAGGGTATTTCGGTAATTCCACCTAGAGAGGTATTTTGGTAATTCTACAAACTGGAGGTATTTCGATAATTTTGCAAATCGGGGCTATTTCAATAATTTTATAAATCGATGGTATTTCAGTAATTTTACAAATCAAGGGTATTTCGGTAATTTCTATAAATTGGGGTCTCAGCGACCCAACAGAAGGTCCACCATCACCTCGAGCGACTTAAGTAACCTAAACAGTCACAACGGTGTAAATAAACCTAAGGCCTATTACTTGACCCAAGTGGGCCCACACACTTGTGTAGCCCAATTAGCCTAGAAATAGCCTCAGCTATACGAACAGCACAGTTCAAACCAATAGAAACCATAAAACATGCATTCGATCCGTGTGAGACCTACCAGCCTAGTGGGCTCACACGGCCTATTGGCCAAAAACGACCCTAGCCATGTGGACTACACGACTTGGTCTAACATTTACCACAAATTATAGATTTTATCTGTGTAGGGTCCGCGAGCCCATTGGGCCCATACGGCCTATTTTGGCCCATCGATGCCCATAACAGCCTCTATAGTCTTACGCCTAAGATTTGTAGGCTCGAATCACCATACGTGCGATCGCACGCTCGTGTGCATCAAACGCCGTATTTCAGCTTTTTGACTTTTTGGCTTTTCGGCTTTGGTTGATCTACAGTCCAATCAGTGTGGAATACACACATGTTACGAGATCACACGAACAATCCAAGAACACCGCAACCTATATTCAATCAAGGCTTCCAAGTAATCACTGACAAAAGATTAACAACCCCTTATACACTTATCACGAAATAAACACCAACTATTTACCTTGATTAAACGAGAAGAGATCTCTTACTTGAACCCTTATTCAAGGCTAATAACGATTTCTCCTAAAGGGAATTCATGCATTTCCAAATGCCACTCATGATATATAGCATACACACGAAGTTGAAATAAGGGCACTAGGATTTACCGAAACAGAAGAGAAACGATAGATCTACAGCCCCACTAGAAAGAATACCCCACACGACAGAAGTAAGGCTCCCTAGCCATTTAATTGACAATAACAACCAAGGTTAGACATAAGATTCCCAACCCTTGAAGGAGAGAATAGAGAAAGATCGAGTACTCACTGATTAATCAAAAAATATTTGCATACGACGAAAACAAAAATAGAGGGGAAGAGCACTGGGAGTTGGTCAGTCAATCTATAAAGGAGAAGAGAAGGGAGAAGGAAAATAAATGATGAGGGAGGAAAAGGGGATGTATTCGGCTAGAGTAGAAAAAAAGTGCTAGAAAGGAATAATATTGAGAACAAGAAGGGAAAGAAAATCGGTTCAAAAGATGGTACTTGAGAAGGAGCAGAAAAAGCAAAGAACCAAAACGAACTGCCCAAATGGTCGCAAAAGCAAAGCACCAACCTGCAAAAGAAGAGAGGGAAACCCAAAACAAAAAAAGAAAAACCTAAAATATCATAAATAGAATTCAGCACCTACTCATACACAATTGCCGAAAATGCACACTTCAAAGCCCCCCTTAGTCGAATTTGCCCAAAAAAGTTGCACAATTCAGCTATAAAACTCCAAGCCTTTAAATCCCTTGAAAATCTCCATATTTTCCTCCTCTAAATCCCCAACAACCATCATCCATATCCCATGATACTGTAACATCCTGAAAATGGGCCTATGCATTTTTGATTTAATTATACGAAATGGCATGTCTTATGTATTATGAATGTATGGTGAACATTTTTGGAAACTTGGAAATGTTAAGTTTAAAAGAGGAAAGTGAACATTTTTGGAAACTTGGAAATGTAAGGAAATGTTTTAGAAATGTTAAGTTTAAAAGAGGAAACTAAAACAAGGTGGTCTTAAGAAAATTAATAGAAGAAATTTGACACAAGAACGGGCTTGGAGAAGTGGCTAGGAGGCACCACTTAAAGCCCAGTAAGTGACACCACAATCAAGGGGGAAGGAGCCTAGGTTCGAGTCACGTGGGAAGCAAATAAAAGAGTTTTATTTTGCTACAAGGAGCAAGGGAGTTGGACGGCACCAAGGCACTTGGGGAAGAGTTTAATTCTCTTTAAAATTTGGCTAAATAGGTGGATCAATGATGGATAATTATTGTTTAAGAGATAAGAGATAATTAAGGGATTATTTCGATTAATTTTTTAATAAAAATAAGAGAAGTGATGGCCAAGTAAGGGAGTCTTGGCCTAGTAATTTCGGCAAAAGGAGGAAAATAAGGCTATTCATCAATCTTCTCTTTTCCATTGAAGTCTCTGTCGAAAATTTCCTAGCAAACTCTCTCATTTCTCTCTTATTTTTGCCATAGCCGAAATCTTTTTCTCCATAAGTCCACCATTGCCGAATCCCCTAGTGACTCTTTTCCCTCTCTTTTCTTTTGATAAACCGACAACATAGATAACCTTTAGCCGATTTCTTGTTAAGTTCCAAAAATCGAAAACTTGCTATTATCAAGACCATAGCCGAATAGTTTGAGACTTCAAGCAAGGGGTTGTCGACTTGTGCATTAAGGGTAAGGTTAGTGATTATCGATTTCTATTCTTTTTCTTCTAAGATTAAAATCGAAACAAGGAAATCTAACCCCATTATTGTGTTAGTCGAAACTTGGAAAGAAGGCTTCGGGATCTGTCCATAAGTCGACCATAAGGAAGGAATCTTCCAAGATCTAAGGTAAGGAAGGCATTCGGCCACAGGCCACTTTTACCATGTTTACATGTTAGAAATTAATCTAACATGTGTCACAATGATTTCGACAGATACCAAGGGGCTAAATAGAAATTTCAGATTTCAAATCACAAGGTAAAGTATATATATATGCAATCGGCCAAGGCTTATTTTAGCACTAGATCTATTTTCTTACATGATTTAAAAGCCGAAAACTAATCTATGAAGGGATTTAATACCAGCGATTACAAGGAAGGGAGTCTACAACATTCGGGATTTGATTAGTAAACAAATCGGCACCAAGGTAAGTTTTAGTGTACTAATCCTACTAGGATTTGGATTTATGGCCGAATGGCTCTTTACTAAGTATTAAATGATTGATTAAATGTAGAGATTTAAGATCTAAGGCATTAGATCAAGCTTTTCGGATTTGGATTGGAAACCTTGTTTAATCGTGTGTGTTCTACACTATCTTTTAATAAGAATTATGGTTAAAATTTAATATGAGCATGTTTATAAGAATGTGAATATGGCTAAAGTACCATGCTATGGTACAAAGTACTGTGCACGCTTCCTACTCCTACTAGGATTATGTTAAATATCTCATTACGACACACATATGACATTATAAGAATGTGAAATAAGAATTTGGTATGTTAATGCATGATATGTATGATATGGGGCATATGGGTTTTATGAAAGGGGAAGTGAATGTGGTGACCTAAGACCACGATAACCGAATGTGGTGACCTAAGACCACGATATCTCGAATGTGGTGACCTAAGACCACGAATTTTATGAGGGCGATGAGCACGCCGATCGCAAAGAATCGCCTTCGATGGTGTGTAGCGGATGGAGGGTTGACTTAGTAGTCCCCCACAGGTGTGTGATGGTACGGTGATGTGTAGCGGATGGCATATAGGTTTGGGTTGGGTTGCATCATTATTTCCTATCATTATATGAATATGCATGTAATATGTGTACATATGCCTAAATTGTTAAATTTTAGTGTTGGTTACACATTGAGTCTGTTTGACTCACCCTTGTGGGATTATTTTTCGTAACGATCAAGAATGGACCCGTAAGGTGGAGCTTAAAGGTGGCCATGCACAAGAAGGAATTTATTTAATTTGGATTTCTATTTCATTAAGTACTTTGAATTTTTTTTTTTGGGAATTATTTGATGTAATAAGGCCATAGTAGAACTATTTTATTTTATTTTACTTTTAAAGTATTATGTTACTTAAAATTTTATGAATTAAAGACTAAATAAATTTATTTTAAATTAATTCCTAAGTGTTTTTGTCGCCCAACCTAAAGGGGTTTCCAATATGAAATAAACTTGTTTCCAACTCAAGCCCAACCCAAAACAATCATTCTTTCAAAACACACAAGTTTTTCCTAAGTAACAAAAGAATTTGAAACGGTTTACACCGGGGAACATACCAGATCCGGTCAAGGCTCGTGGGCCGGGTTTGGGGTGTTTCAATTTGAAAAATTTGGACCATTTCTCGATTTGTGTGTGTCATCCATGTTGCAAAATAAAACCTTCCTTGCTCCTCAAGAGACTTGAACCTCAAACCACAAGTTCCAATCCATACGCCACTTACCACTAAGCCACAAGCTCCTCTTGTGTCACAATTTAATCTTAATTGTTCTTAAGGCCTGCATACCAACATTCAGGGTTTAATTCGCCTAAAACCAAAATTTTTGCTAAAGCTTAAGTTTGAACCCAAGACTTCTTTAAGACCCCAAACACTCCAATATTGCTAATCCAGCAGTATTAACATGCATTTGTGTCGTTTTCTTGCTCTTAAAAATTTTAGGCGCTTCCAAGACCAAGGCCTAATTCTTCTAGGCCTAAAATTCGAGGCGTTACAAAATATAAATATAAATAAGCCAAAAAGATGAAATTAAATAGTAATGACCTAAAAATGAAATATATCAAATAAAAAAAGAGCTTATTTATAGTCAAAAGTAAAACTGACCTTGTCATGTAATATTACCCAATCACAAAGCAACAAATAAAAGAAATCTTGATTACAAAATCTAGGGCCTACTATGTTTTTACATTAAGAATGTGCTGATGTGTTAATCATAAAGCGCGTCACTTGTCGAAAATTAACCACTTCATATCAAAAAATTTTCTAAAAGTTTATCTACCTTTATTGTAAGTAATAAATCTCAAAATTATATATGAATTTCAATTCAATATGTAATTTAATAAATAAATTTTAATTTAATATAATTATATATAAAATTTTGATTGTGGTTCAAATATATACATGATACTTTAATTTTGATTTAATCATACACATTTAAAGAGATAAATACATCGATTTATTTTTATATTGGATAAATATAATTATTTTTATATTGATAGATATAATTATTTCTATTTTCAGTATATAAACATAAAATTATTTTGTATCAATAATTGTATAAACAATTTTTAGAATTAAATCAAATCAAAAATTATATATACAATTGTAAAAATCAAAATTCATGTAATAAATTACATATTAAATCAAAATTTATGTATAATTTTGAGATTTATTCTTATAATATAATATAATTAATTATATTCCCATATGATGCACGATTTTATTGTATTTAATAACAAGATTATACTAAATTAATTCATATTTTTTATATTTAATAGATTTACAAATAATACAAGTAATGAAGTAAAATAAAGTAATTTAAAAATAATATATTCAACAACTATGTGATATTACAAAAATTTAAACGGCATTAAAATATTTATATTTTTTACAGTATTTACTTTTTTTTAAATGTTGTATAAATTTTTTAAAATTTGATCATGTTTTAACATTATTTTAAAAATCATTAAATTTTGTATTATTTTTTATTTTTAAACTTTTTCTGAATTTCTTTTAATTCAATATTTGAATATTTATAATTTAAAAGTAATAACAATTAACATTTTATTACCTTTCATGTAATTTGAATGATGTATATTTAAGGTACATTATGAGAAAAATAATAATTTTATTATGCAAAATTTGAGAAGAAATTAAAATATAAATTAATTGAATTAAAAAATGAAAAAAGATCATTTTTAATTAAAATTTTCAAAATAACTAAATATAATTTATTATATAAATTTTTAAGAGAGTGATGGATTTTAGTATATATTCATATATGAGAATTATTATTTACATAATAAATGTTAAATAATTTAAATAATACTTTGTTTTTAGAATTGGATTAGACCGATAAATCGAAGATGGTCCACCTATTTAATTAAAATTATAAAAAACTGTAAGAACAGTGAATCGATCTACAACTGGTGAACAATATTCCTATAGAGTGAACCGGTACAAAAATGATAGAATCGGTATCATGGAGGCCTCTATACAGGGAGACATATTGCATTTTGTCCATTTACTAAAAAAGGGGCAAATTAGCCCCTGTACATTAGAGAAAATTACAATTTGACCCTTCCTTTAAAAATTTCATCCATATGTGTTGCTAAGTGATAATTTAGTATTTTCATAATTTTTTTGTAATTGGTGTGGAATTAAAAGAACAATAATATTAGGTAAAAGTACCATGGAGGCTTTTGTACTAGGAGTCGGATTATATTTTGCTCCCTCTATGAAAAAAAAAAAAGAAAATTAGTCCTTATAGGTTAGATCAAAAAGCAAATTGGTCATTCTGTTAAAATAACATCTATTTCTACTTTTAAGTGATGACGTAACTAATGAAGCAATCGTATAACGATACGTGGTGTGCTATGTGTACCTCATGATGATGTGTTATATTTGGTCACATCAAGAATATTTAAAAATTAAAAATTCTCAAAATAAATAAAATTTTAATAATTATTTAAAACCACACCCAAAATGAACTTAGACAAATTATTGTCTATAACCTAGACATGGTTTTTAAATAATTATAAAATATTATAAAATATTATTTAAAATTTATTAAAACTTAAAAAATCATATTTTTAAAATTATTAAAAATTATTTAAAACAATGTCCGAATCGAACTTGGGCAAATAGTTGTCTAGGTTCCAATGAGCCTAAATAATCATGTCTAATTTCATTTTGGAGTTGTTTCTTAAATAATTATTAAATAATTATATAAAAGTATACTTAATTATGGAAAATTAATTAAAATTTATTAAGAATTATAAGAAATTAATAAAATTGTACTCATCAACTTGATTTATTAAAAATATCTACTCGATTAAGAAGTTCCATGTAATAGCCCGGTTTAGACCCTAGTCAGAATAGTGGTTTCGAGACCATAAATCCAAGGTCAAAAAAATATTTTAATATTATTTTCTGTATTTACAGTATCTGATTGAGCATGTGGGAAAATTCTGTGTGAAAATTTTATCGTTTGTGTGTCGAATTGAGAAAAAGGACTTAATCGCATAAAATGTAAAAGTTGTGTGCTAGTTGTTAAAGTGCTTATTTGGCATGAATTTTTAAATGAGAAGTCTTTATGTTGTAATTAGACCTTTGATAGTGGAGATGGACATAAATGGCCATTAAATGAATGAATATGTAATGTTTTAATTAAGGGTAAAATGGTAAATGGCATATTAATGTTATTATAATTAAAACAAAAGAAATTAAAGGCCATTTCTCATCATATTTAGCCAAAAATAGGAATAAAATAAAAAGAAAAAGAAAGCTAGGGATTCGGCACTTGTGAGCTTCAATTGATAAGTGTTTTGAGCTCGATTTTTGATGATTTCTACGTTTTGTGATCGTTGCTTAGTGTTCTATCAAGCCCATGTCTTAATTTTAGAATTTGATGATGATTTTGAGATGTGCCATTCATGCATATGTGAGCTTTGTGTTGATAGTTGGTGAAATATGAAAGTTTAATGTTGGGTTAACATATTTTTGTCTTTGAATTTTTGATGAATTTGATTATTTTGGGCTAAATCGAGAAAAATGAAAATTGAAGGACTAAAATGTGAAATAAATGAAATATGTTGGCTTGTATGAACATGAGGAAAATTTGGCCTAAGCATGGTGTGATGAAATTGTGTGTATTTTGTGATTTTATGAAATAGGGACTAAAATGTCAAAATGTGCAAATATGAGGGCTATTTTGTAAAATGCCCTAAATATGTGTGTTTGGGTTGAATTGAATGATTTGGTGAATGAATGAGTTAAATTTGAATATGTATAGATCAAGAAAAGAGAAATTCGGACTTAGATCGAGGCAAGAACAAAGTGCTTGATTGATCAACTTGTTTCGTAATTTTGACGTCCGAGGTAAGTTCGTTTATAATACGAGTTGTTAAACTTATGTTTACATATATTGCAATGAATGGAAATGAGATTGTTGAGTTAGTGATGTGGATGATGAGTTTGAAAGGATGTGACACTAAGTGTGCGAAATAGAATTGATACAGTGGTGATCGGCACTGTGTGTGCGAAATAAAGAAAGTATCGACTAAAATTGATTGGCACTGTGTGTGCAATACTAAGTTAAATTCGATTTAATGTAAAGGCACTATGTGTGCGATGATATTAAAGCTTCGGCTAAGAAATTGGTACTATGTGTGCGAGTAAATTGAATGCTTATAAAGATTAAATGAAATCCGGTATCGAGCATTGAGTATCAAAAGTGATCGTTAACTAAGTGTTGGCACAGGTATGTACAGAACCTATGTGGTTGATGATATCGTATAAAGATAAATGGATGACTATATGAGTAATGACTATGGATGAGATTGTATATCAAAGTGATTTGAATCATGTGATAGTTTATTTTGTATATTGAATTAGATATGTTGAGTGAAATGTATTATATGTCGAACTTACTAAGCTTTTAAGCTTACTGTGTGAAGTGTTTCTTTGTTTTACAGTATCATTAAAGCTAGCTCGGATCCGGGGATCGTTAGTGACTGAATCACACTATCAGCTATCTATTTTTGTACATTTGGATGATGTATATATTTGGTATATGGCATGTATAGGCTAGTGATTATGGTATGTTTTGAAGTGTATAAATCTTTCCATGTGATATGGCATGATAGTTTAATGATTTTTGTATATGCTTTGGGTATTTGTAAAGGATGGTTAATATGTGTATATGTGTTCTATGTGAATGATCATTTTTAAACAAGATAGTTAACTGGAAATGGTATGTTTCATATTTAGATTTGGTGAGGATTGAATGATGAATGGTTTATATGATCTTGATGTGGAATTGATATTTTGGATAGGAATGCTTGGGATTAAATTGAGTATGGAAATAAGTGATATAGTTGAAGGTTAATTGGTGCATATATTGGTATGTTAGGATGCCATTTGGGGTATGAATTTATATGGTTTGATGCTTATAGGTATGATCATAGTGTGGATGGAATATTGGCCTTGCAAATAGCCTATATTTGCCCACACAGTTGAGCACACGGGCGTGTGGCTCGACCGTGTCTCTTAAGTTTTCAAATTGAAACAAGTTAGACTTGCACACGGGTTGGATACATGGGTGTATTACTGGCCGTGTGAAATAAGTCAGTGTCGACCATGAGTGAGGCACACGGGCGTGCCTTCAGCCGTGTGGACAAGTCAGTATGTATGCCCTATTTTGCCACGGCTTGGACACATGGGTGTGTCTAAGGCCGTGTGAGGCACACGGCCTACCCACACGGGCGTGTGACCTCTGTAGCTTTGAAAAATGTTAAGTTTTTGGAAAAAAATTGTATGAGCTCGGTTTAGTCCCGACCCTTTCCCAATACATGTTTAAGGTCTCGTAGATCTCATTAAGGTACTATATGCATTTATCTTGTTATGTTATGACGTTGATGTACTTTGTGTTGTGAAATGATTGTTAAAAGTTTTAGAATGTTCGGTAATGCTTCTTAACCCTAGACCAGCGATGGTTACGGGTTAAGTGTGTTACATTCCATATGTGTAGATAAGTATATTTGAATTCATTAAACTGCTATATGTGTATATAATTTTTTTAAATAATCATTATTTATAATTTTTTATCTTCTTAATAATGTTTAAACAATTTTATATAATTTTATAATTTTTAATAATCATTTCAAAAATCACTCTAGAATGAACTTAGATAATAATTTATTCAAAATCATTTTGAACATTGCTATTAATAAATTTAAAATTTTTCAATTCTTAATAAATTTTAATAATTCTCTATGTTTTGATTTTTTGAAAAAATATGTCCTAGATAAATGAACTAAGACAATCATGTGCCTAATTTCATCTTAGATATGATTTTTAAATAATTACAAAGATATTATTTATTTTTGGATTTTTAAATTTTTTGAAAAATATTATCACGTAGGCATGAAGTACATGAGGCACAACATGTTTTAGTGCATGGTTCTTCTGCCAACCACATCAACATTTAACAGTAAAAATGGATAAAAATTTTAACATAATAATCAATTTGCTCTTTTATCTAGCGTGTAAGGTTAATTTCCTCATTTTTTGAGTAAAGGGGTTAAAATACAAGTTGACTTATAATACAGGGGCCTCCATGGCACTTTTACCTAATCCTATTCATCCTTTAATTCAAGGTCACTTCTCTAAAAAACAATGAAAAAAAGTCAAGTCATCACTTAATAGCACATATGGATGAAATTTTTAATAGAAGGGTTAATTTGCACTTTCTTTCCAATATAGAAGGGCTAAGTTACCCATTTTTCAGTAACAAAGCAAAATGGAATCCTCTTAGTAATAGGGCTTCAATGATACTTTTACTTGATTTAAATTTTAAAAATCTCGAATTGTAGTATCTTTGTTTAAAAATCAAATAAATAATTTTCGCTTTTGTATACATATAATATTTCAAATAATTGAAATTACAATATAAAGTGTAATATTTAATAATTATTATTAAGTTTACTAAAGATAAATGGTGTTACTTTTAAAATGTTAAAAATGAATTGAATGGTAAAATCATTTTTAAAAATCACAAACTATTATAAAAAACGAATGGAACGATATATAAAGTATTTCATTTAATTTAAAAATAAATTATAAGAAATAATTAAAAAAATGAATCATAAAGATATATTAATTGAATAGTAAGATACATCAGCCTAAACTCGTCCTTTTCGAAAAGGATAAGCGATCTTTAAACTAAAATAGTTTATTTTTAAATTTATTATTAAATTAATTACCTAATTTGCTAAGCTGTGATAAGAAACAATTAATATAGTATTCATACGTAATAAAACTGTAAAAATTGCATGAAATGACACAATGTTTATATGAAAATCGGGTTTTATGAAATTCAACAACATTAAAATTTTACATTTGAAATGTTTGAAAATTTTTTTCGGATCTTTGTTCTTTTCTATTGTTTCAGTCAAAGATTCAACATTATTATTGTAGGTATTTGAAATATGTAAATATTAAGATAATTGAATTAAATAAAATTGAAATTATAAATAGTAACATAGTTCCATGAGAATAAAGAATAATTTAAATCTTCAAATTGAAGTGCTTTTGGTATAATTTTAAATCTTATTCTTTTTAAAATTCAAATCTTCCATTCAGATGCAATCTAAAATTCTATAGAAAAATTCAGACAGCATGTGCATTAGAAAGAATATTAATGTTGACGACCAGTGCAACAATTAAAGGAAAGATATACTAGGGTCTTTAGTTATATTAGTGGTTGTATTTTTTGTAGTTTCTTTTGTATAAAAAATCTTAATTTGTTCAAATATAGAAGTTTATTTTCTAGTTGGAGCTTGAATTTATATTTGTATGTTTGAAATCAATAAAAATAGGGACATCTTTTTTATCCTAATATTTCTATTTTCTTCATGGTACCAGAGCGATGGCTCCCAAAGACGAAGGGAATCCTGATTCTGAGAAGAAAATTTTCAGTCCTTACACTTTGAGCCCCAACAACAATCCAAGCAACATAATTACTTAGGTGTAGTTGAAGGGAGAAAATTATGAAGAGTGGGCATGGGCAATGTAGGCTGCGTTGAAGGCCAAAAAGAAGTATAGTTTCATTGATGGAACCGTGAAACAACCGACAGATGATTCGCCAGAAATTGAAGATTGGTGGAATATCAATTCCATGCTTGTTTCATAGGTATTTAACACCATTGAACCTTCTTTACATTCAACTATTTCTCTTGTAGAGAATGTAAGAGATCTATGGGAGGACATAAGGTAGCGCTTGTCCATTGGGAATAGACTGAGAGTGCAACAATTGAGGTCAGATTTGACGAACCATAAACTAGATGGATAGACCATAGTCAATTACTATGGACAACTTAAAACCATATAAGATTAACTAAATAATTATGACAAAATACCATTGTGTAGTTGTGGTGGATGCAGATGCAATCTCACTATTGAACTGGAAAAGCAAAGGGAGGAAAAAAGAGTTCATCAATTTCTGATAGGCTTGGATTAAGAACACTATGGTACTATGCTCTCTAATAACTTGAGTACAGACCTATTACCCAATCTAAATAGGATATATGCAATGGTTGTTCAACATGAACGAGTAAGGACAATGTCACGAACAAGAGAAGATAAAGGCAACCCCATGAGCTTTGCAGTTCAAGCTAGTAGAGGATATTCAAAGGGGGACAAAACTACAGTTTGTTCACATTGTAATCGTGAAGGATATGACTCATGTACCTACTTTCAGTTGATAGGGAATCCAGATTGGTGAGGAAATAGACCTAGCTCTAGTGCTATAAGACGAGGAAATGACCATAAGCGAAATGGTGCTGGAAGACGTGACAAGGGTGGTGTACCACAAGAAAATGTCACTCAGACATTTGCAACAGAGAGTGGTCATAGAGGCGTCATAGACTTGGACCGGAAAGGGCTTAGTTGTAACACCCCTAACCCGTCTCCGTTATCAAATTAGGGTTATAGAGTATTACTAAGCAAAATAAGACATTTCACTTCATTCCAGAACAATTAAACAAATAATTAGTAAACTTATAGGAAACCAAATCAATTCATGGTATAAATACACTTACTGGTCTTAAATCAGGCTTACGGGGCCGTAAAAATAGTTTAGGAACAATCTAGGATCAAATTGAAACAAAACAGAAAATTTCAGAAAAACTTACAAATTTTCAGAACAAGGGTCACACGACCATGTCATAGGCCATGTGCCAGACTGTGTGTATATTCGAAGTTGGGTCACATGGCCGTGTCGCAGGCCATGTGCCAGACATTAACTTTGGCCACATGGCCGTGTCACTGCCCATGTGTCAGGCCATGTGGATCTTGCACTAAATTTTGAAATTGTACACGGCTGTGTGTAGCTATAGTTATCCCTAAAACAAGCGAAAATAAGTCCAAATCTTGCATGCCAAGACATCCTACTTCCATAAATCTTTACATACCAAAACCACATAACATCACACTCAACTTATACCATTTCAACCCACCTACAAGACCTAACTAATGTGTTATTCAAAGACACCACATTTAGTAGTCATTCAAAACAACAATTTAACTATATAAAGAACATATCATTGTTCACCAATTCATACTCAATATTCATCCAAAATGACCAAATATGATCACACACATAAAATTTACCAGCCCAATCATTATGGCCATATTCTTTTCACTAAGATTACCAAACCAAAACACATCACCTATACATTTTCACATCATCCATTGCACTAAATATGCAAATAGCATAACCTTTACATATAGACAACAAAACACCTATACACATGCCACATCCTAAAAAGAAAATACAAAAACTTCCAAAATGGATGGATAGTGTGAGCTTTCAGTCAATCTGTCCGGTCAGTCCGCAACTTTGACAACTACAAAAGAACATTAACGAAGCAAGTAAGCTTAAGAAACTTAGTAAGTTCATGGTTTAAATAATGAAACTCAACTTACCTTAATTGACATTAAAGTATAAAGAGATAAAATATAATTCCTGATAACCAAATACACATTCATAATTCACATTAGTTTTTGCTCACATAATAGCATAAATCATGATAATCCTCTTCTCAAATAACTCATCAACTCCATAATATATTTTCATCAATATAAATGTGCTCATATATAAATAAGTAATTCATTGAACATTTGATGCTTTCTAATATCTTGGATATGCATTAACATTTAAATCCATAGATCAACCATACATTCCATTAACATTTAGCCTGATGAACTAAGTAACTCGACTCAGATACTCGGGTAACTACACCACATTAGAGGCATCATAGATGCATAACAGAGGTACCAAAGTGCAAATAGATGCATGAATGTGCAAGTAGAGGCACCATAGTCCTAGCGATTACAGAGGCATTATATATAAATTTGTTACCTTTACATATATTTATCAACCAAGTGCAAATCTCAATACAAGTAACGGCCCAAACCTGCCCATGAGCTGACCGGATACTAACCATATTGGCATGCCAATTGTATCCTAGCGATTACTATGTTCAACTAGGCATTATATATAAATTTGTTACCTTTACATATATTTATCAACCATAGGCACTTCCCGATTTACTTCCAAAATGTTAAGGAAGGGTGATACATAACATAAATTCAATACACTCATACTAGCCATCCAAATTTTGCAATCACATGGGGCCAACCCATGATGACCATAGGTCACAAAATATCAAGTGTGGTCAAAACCATCGGTGGTACCAAACCACCGGGACTTAGTCGCAAATATTCAATCGTTGTGGTCAAAACCATCGATGACCATGACACCAAAATCTATAGTCCCTACGTTAGTTTCATCGAATTCATATGAATTTGATTAAAAGAACCCATGTGCATATAGTATTTAATATATTATAAGCGCCTTGCCAATAACTTTCATGCCACAAACCTCCTTTATTTAAATCTATGAAGGCCTTCTTGTGTCATTTCTATCTCCACCTAGCTCCCTTCTTTAAGTACTTTAAAAGAAATTTTAATTCCAAATCTAACCTAATTCGGGATTATTTCTAGACCCTAAATCATGCCAAATAAAATCATATTTATTTATTTCTTGAAACCCACATGGAATTTATTTAAACATGTATTAAACAATTAACTAGAAACAAAAATAATCTCAAGAAACTTATAATTTATGTATCAAACACTATGAACTTACCTACGATTTAGTTTTGGTTAATACGCGGGGACTACTCCGTAATTTTCCCTTTCCTCGGTTATTGTCTTTTTGGTTCGGTTCTTGATCTATAAAATAATTAAATACAATCTATTAATTACACATACATTTTACATCAATTCAATGCATATGAACCTTAACTTTTCATTAATTACACATTTCACTAAACTTTTACATTTTTCACAATTTAGTCCCTAAACTTAAAATTTCCAAATTTAGAAAAAATTTTCAAATACCCTCGCTAGCTAAAATTATTCCCATATTAGTACAGTTTATAACTATTCAAAGTCGAAGAATACCATGTAAATTTTTTAAAAAATTTCAAATCAATCCTTAACTCAAAAACTAACAAAAGTACTTAATAAACTAATTCAAATCAACAACTAAATCTTCCATCTCATCAATTAACATTTATAATAATAAGAATTCATCAATGATACCTTTCAAAATCCTTAACATTTTTTTAAAACAAAGCTATGGATTAATTGGACCTAGTTGCAATGATCCCAAAAACACAAAAATCACAAGAAATAAGCTCAAAAAAGAACTCACATGCAAAGAAGATTATGGTCGAACCTCCTTAACCTCTTTAATGGTGTTTCTCCTTTAAAATTTCGGTGAAAACTCCACTAAAGAAGATGATATTTATTTTTATTTAATTTGTTTCTTTAGTTAAATTAATAATTTACATATTTACCCTTTAATCGACTTATAAAATATCACATATTCTTACCCATAACAATCCATATTAGATAGTCCTGGTCTAATTACCATTTAAAACCACCAAATTAAATTTCTAAATTTATTTAACTCAATTTACTAATAACAACTAACTTCTCAACTTTTACAATCTAATCCTTTTTACTTAATTAACTATCTAAACATTAAAAATTTTCCACCAAAATTTAATACGATCCCAATGTAACTTTATAAAAATTAATGAAATAATAAAACAAGACCTCACGTATCAGAATTGTGGTCCCGAAACCACTTTTTTCGACACCACTAAAAAATAAGATACTACAACTCTCTCTCCTAAAGAAATTTTCGTCCTAAAAAATCTTACCAGGGAAAAGGTTCGGATACTGAGATTTCATATTTTCTTTTGTTTCCCATGTCGCTTCAATCCCATGTCGATGCCACAAGACTTTAACTAACGGTACATGTGACGGCTTTTCATCATAAGTCATATTAGGCTGTAACTCAATTTCATCTGTAGACAATACATGTGATGGATCAGAATGGTAATGTCGAAGCATCAAAATGTGGAAAACATTATGAATTTTATCAAGTTCTAGAGGCAATGCTAAACGATATGCTATAGGTCTGATTCTTCCAAAAACTTCGTACGACCCAATAAATCTAGGACTAAGCTTCCCTTTTCTGCCGAAACGCAGTACGCTCTTCCAGGATGAGACTTTCAAAAACACTTTCTCACTAATTTTAAATTCAATATCTTTATGTTTTAAATCAGTGTAAGATTTTTTTTGATCAAACGCAACTTTTAAATTATCTCGAATGATTAGCATTTTTTCTTCAGTTTCCTGAACTAAATGAACCCCATCTTTCTTTCGTTCAATTCAGACCAATATAACGGACTTCTACGTTTACGCCCGTATAAAGCCTCATACGGATCCATTTTTATGCTCTACTGATAGTTGTTATTATACGCAAATTTAGCCAATGAAAAATATTTTTCCTAGTTACCTTCGAACTCAATAATATAACACCGCAACATATCTTCTAAAATTTATATTATTCGCTCAGATTGGCCATCTGTTTGCGGATGAAAAGTGGTACTGAAATTCAACCTAGAGCCCATAGCATCATGTAATCCAATTTTTCCTTCCATAAATGCTTATTATTTTTTTTTTATTGCTAGATGTCAATTTTTTAAGGTGTAAAAACATTAAAAACTTATCATTTGTAAAGAGAAATGGGTATATGATATATTAGTTTACCTACCCTTGCCATGCAAGGCAAAATGTTAGATATTAAAATAACATTATTTTATACAATTATGTTGTAGTATGTTTAAAATTAATTAATTGATGTTGTAAAATAAATCTCCAACCTTTAATAGATGGAAATTTTAAAAGGAAATGATTTAAATATTTTTATACATGGAATACATTAAATATTATTTATTGTGTTACATCGACATTAAAATGCCAAATGGCATAAAAACAATTTTTAAAGATTTTATAATATATATATTAGTTCTTTTATCTCGTGCATAGATTGATTTTGTGTGTATAAATAAAAAACATATTTGATAATTTTAAATTTTTAAATGAAATTTTAAAATTTCTAAAAGAATCTTAAAGTTCACTTAAATGAAGTATTAACTAAAATTTTATTTAATTAAAGTACAATAAAATATATTAAATTTGTATAGATGTTTAACTAACAAAGTGTTTTAACATATCTTACCTATTTTTAAACAATTATGTAAATTTTTATAAAATTTGAAAAATTTGAAAATTATTTTAAAACATGCATGTTCGACCTGTTTTAAATTTTTAGTTTTTAAAACAAATATATAATTTCATAAAAATATGATATTAGAAATTAAAATGGGAATATTTTTTGAATTTATTTATTATTGAAAACTTTATTATTATTAATGGAAAAACATTATATTTAAAACTTAATTTAAAAATGGGACCTACTTTAAATATAATTAAAACAGAAGTATTTTGAAACTTAAAAGTTTTCATTTTTACTTTCATACCTTCTTTTATAATATAAATTAATATTATTTATATTTTAAAAGATCCTATAATTATATTTGATTGAAAGGTTAAAAATATAAAATCGATAATAATTAATTTATAATGATATTGTATTAGTTGTAATTTTGAGTCCTTTATCCGCCGTGATTATCATATGATGTTTAATATTCGTGTTCAACCGTCAAACAACCATAATTTTTGGTCATATTTTTAGTTATGTGTGTAAAATTATATTTGATTGACATGTTAAGAAATATAAAATCGATAATAATAAATTGATAATGATATATTGAATTAGTTACAATTTTGAGTCATTTATACATCATGATTATCATAAAATGTTTAATACCCTGTTTTGAGACCATTTAAAAAAAATTATAATGTTAATATACGATCTTCTATATTATCAATAAAGCCAATGTAATTATCATTATCGATCGATGTGTCATTTGATGTGTTAATAAATCATCAATAAAGCAAATATAATTATGGGTTTAAAATTCATATATCTAAATGTCTCATTAATGTAATTATACACCATCGTTAAAAATTATCAACGAGTGGTACATCCATGAGGGTGAGTGGTTTGTCCACAATGTGTTGTAAAAGTAGAGGAGTTTAAGGGAAATCCTAGTATGGTGTGTAGCGATGGGGTAGGAGATTTGCTGATAAATTGAAATTGCATTGCATTCATAAGCATTTTCATATATTTGAATATTAAAATATTATGGTGATGAGTTGATCTGAAATGTCGATATTCTAAATTGCTATTCAATTGTGATTGTGACACCCTAAAACTCGGCCCAAAATTTTCGATCGGATTTTGGAGGTCACATTGACAATCAAGATGATCCATAACAAAATACCAATCAAATACCTCAATTTCATTTCAAAAACATCTTTTACTTATATTTACTGAAATTGATAGTGAACATTATTTATGTTTTGCAAAAAAACTAAATATAATTATCGCTTAAAACAATTTGATACCAAATTCACATCTCAAGTTTTAATTTTGTGACCAAAACAGATTAGTAATTTTGTTAACTGAAGCTTCAAACCATAATTTGCAACGTAAAGTTATAACCTTTTACCTTGTTTGAAAACTATAAACAGTTACTTAAATACTTAGTGATTATTAATGAAGATAACATTTCAATTAGTTTAAACCCATGCATGAAATCACGAATTTAGTTCAAAAACTAAAAAAAAAAAAAAAAAAAATCATACCACAATTCATATAAAATTTTTTCACAAATCCAATAGAAAACAAGTTATAAAACTATATGAGTACCTAATTAAAAACCAAACCGAAATGAGAAACTCCGAGACCTCCAATTCGCTGAGTCCAAAACCTAACCTCGCGGATTACCTATAAGGAGTAAACTAAGAGGGTGAGCTACGAAGTTCGGTGTGAGTCTTAAACAAAAGTAAACGATGCAACAACAAAAAGTGGATCAAATTTACAATTACCATAACCAAACCATAAACAGAGATCATACCAGATTGGTGTATCATATTATTATATCACTAAACAAATATGCAAACCGTATTCATAAGTAATATGGTGCAAAGTCCCACCTATCCAACCGCTACACACCAACTCCATCATCCATCTCACACCAATAAGGGTATGCTAGACCCTTTCGAACCTTTACATACCAATATTGGGTTATGGTGGACCCATTCAACCAAGTCATACCTTGAGGTCATCATAAGCCACTTAAATGTGAAGTAGTCAAGCTGTTAATCATTATTGCGGTTTTACCGCCAAATTATAATAATGCAGTTTAACTACCAAATCGAACTTCCTTCTCTTCAATATCAATTCCAATCATAATGCATGTGCATAAACTCTCTCATTATTGATATATATATATATATATATATATATATAATCGAGACATTCTCCTATCAATTACAAAAATAACAGAGTAAATAGTGTGCACAATTTCTGATTATCACATCTATACATTTCTGTATATTAGGTTTTCATAGTAAAATCACATTTTCAACCTATACAAATATCAAAATTAAATCTTACAAACATTTATATATAAATTATTCTAACATTAATACACCTTCCATAAACAAAATTAGTGTTCCAAACACCTCTATAGGGACTTAAACATGCAAGGAATCATCAGGGACTAAAATGAATCATTTTACACAAACAATGCCTGGAACCGTACAGCTGTGTGGGAAGGTTCAGACTATGTGACAAGGGTACACGGTCGTGTGACAGATAGACACACCTGTGTGATTGAAGCACACGTCCGTGTGAGTAGGCCGTGTAACTCACAGGCCCCGTGTGATAGATTTCAAAACTAAGGAGCAAGGGAGACAAGGTTGTGTCTCAGGCCGTGTGGAAACCTCCCAGGCCATACGTGATCAACAATGGTCACATAGTCGTGTGGGTAGCTTGTGTAATTCGAAAAGTACCCTAGCTTTTAAAAAGGCACACAGCCGCGTAGATCGCCGTGTGGTCAAAAAACCACACCAAATCTTGCTACAAATCATGAAAATTAGCATAAAAACACCCTTAATTACTACTGTTTAAGAAACAGTCTTCAAAATGTGATTCCAAGCACTAGAAATAGACTGATTTGCCTTTACCCTACAGACATGAAAACTCAATTTTCACAAACATACTAAAACTATAATAATTTCAGTCTAATCCATACAAGAGAATCGAAAAAACTGTTAAAAACTCAAGAAAGCAACGCTTACACTAAACCCGTTTCAAATCTTTGTTGAGCGAAAATACAAAAAAGCAGTTAAGATTCGAAAGAAAAGACAAAGGCAGAAACTTAGGTGCAAAAGAAATACAATACAAGATTTCTTGAATTCACCCGTATTCCAACAATGAAACAAAACCAAAACTAAGGAGTCAAATAAGAACCTCAAAGAAAACTGGGGGTAAAAAGAAAGTATAGTGGCAAAAATATAAAAAATCTGAATCTATCAGCTTTTTTTTTTTAAATTGAAACCAAAAATAAAATAATTTCCACTTAGCGCACAAGAGGATTTTAACATGAGACCTAAGGAAAAACTTGCTCCTTACCACTGAACCAACAATCTCATTTCTGCCCCTAAAACACAAAAATAAAATTAATAGTCCATCTGAATCACTAACCCAACCAACAGACCTTAATTCTTCTAACCCCTGTTTTGTGGTGTGACATTGATCATTCTATGAGTTTATATTTTTATGATTTGTCTACTATTTGTGTAAAATTCCAAAAATTAGGGGATGGAATTCTTAAAATTTTTAAGAATTAAAAATTCACATTATTGGTTCGAAGCCTAGTAGAAAGTCTTGAGAACTAATGTTCAAGTCTTATAAATTTGATTTTATCTCTTTAATTTTTTTTTTGCACATATAGAACCTAGGTAAAATGATTTATGAATTTATTTCTGTGTGTTTTGAGCATGAATGTGAGCACTAGCCCAATGGTTAAGGCTTGCCTAAATTTCCTTCACATCCTAGGTTCTACCCACGCCACTCTCTACTTCAAAACTCTTTTAAGCCCTTAAGTTTTGCTAAAAAATATTCTTTAAAGTTTTGAAAATTCAATCTAGTCCTCATCAATTGTTCTTCTTCAAATTATTGAAACTCGTGTCATTAGATCATTGAATTTCTATCAAGATCGGCAAGTACGTCGTCCTTTGTCAACTAGGACTTTTCAATCCTGGAAGATATTGTGTTTTGATAAATCTTTCAATCTGACTCAAAATCTTTAACGTTTTTACCGAAAACCTCCAAAAATATTGAAAATAAGTTTTTGATTCTTGAATTTTTTCATTTGAAAGACACTTGTAGGTGTTTGGATCAAACTTGAATGTTGGGTAGTAGCCTGAGGTAATGGGAAAGTCAGGTATGTGTTTTTTATGAAAAATTAGGTGAAAATTTGAAACTACCTAGTCTCACATGGGATACCACATGGGCGTGTGCCCTGCCAGTGTGGATCACACAGCCTCACACATGGCCATGTCCCTCTATTTTCCCCTGCATATACGTTTCACACACGGCTTAGAGCCTCACTGTAACAGCCCTTTTTTGGGCCAAATCGGAACAGTGGTTTCGGGACCACAAATCAGAAGTCAAAATATTTATTTTATTATTTTAATAAGGTCTACAGCATGATAGATTAATTATGTGAAAGTTTTGTAAAGAAATTTTACCGTTTAAATGCTTAATTCGGTAAAAAGGACTAAATCGCGTAAAGTGTAAAACTTGAGTTCTAATAGCTAAAGGTGTTTAATGGTTATAGAACCTTAAAGTCAAGGTCTTTATGCTATAAATATCCCATTACTTAGATAGTGGATGACAGTAGCTTGCATTATTGAAATATTGAATTAATAGTAAGGTTAATTTTGTAAATTGGTAAACAAAGGTTATTTAAATAAAGACAAAATAATTATTTATGTCCATATTCATATTCTAGCCAATTTTTGCTAAGTAAAAACACCATTTAACCTTTCTAGGTTCGGCCATGGTGTCCTTGGGTGTATGGTGAGTATTTTTGATCCGTTTTTAATGATTTTTACGTTTTTGAGATCATTGCTTCGTATTCTAGCTAGCTTGTACCCTAGATTTTGAAGTTGTTAAAGATTTATCATGTTCCCATTGTTGAATGCTTGAATAATTTGATGATTTATGATAGATTTGGAAGGTTTAATGTTAGATTAATAGCTTTTGTAAAGTGATTTTTGACAAAAATGTCAAATAGGGATTAAATTGAGAAATGAGTAAAGTTAGTGACTAAAATGTGAAATAAATGAAAAAATGGGCTACTAGGGGCATAATGGTAATTCGACTATTTGTATAAATTTGTGAGTTTGTGTAATAAGGACTAAATTGTAAAAATGTGAAAGTTTAGGGGTAAAATTTTAAAAAATTACCCTAAAGTGTATTTTGGATTGAGTTGAATAAATAAATGATTGAATAAGTCAATTTTAAATATATTTAGATCAAGAAAGAAGAAATACAGACTTAGATCGGGGAAAGAACAAAGTTTCAGAATAGTTGACTCGATTCACCGTTTTAACAACTGAGGTAAGTTCGTATGTTATAATTTCATTTCAAATATATTATATATGCTTTGATATAGCATAAATTGTGATTACGTGTCTACAGACAAGTTTGGAAATGATTCGATGATGATTCAACAGTTGAAATCCCGGTTGAACCTTAGGAATAATTTAGGATACTAGTGACATGTCATTAGGTGATATAGTGAGTTGGCTTCGGGCCATGATATAACACTTGATGTGCGAGATAAATTGATTTGGCTTCGAGCTATGATATAGCACTTAACGTGCGAGATAAATCGATTTGGCTTTGGGCCATGATATAGTTCTTGGTGTGTGAGATAAACTGATTTGGCTTCGGGCCACGATATTAGTATTTTGGATAAGTTACCTTGATTTGGCTTTAGGCCATGGTATAGGTACTTATCTTGTGAGATCCTTGAGTATCCGATTTCTATTCCAAATGGTTCAATGGGTAAATGAATGACGAGAAGGTATATGAGATTTGTAACATCCTAAATGTGGGCCTGTGCATTTATATGTTAGTTTAACATCTTAGTTCAAGAATTTAAGGCTCGGGCTGAAACCTTGATTAAATATATGGATTAGAGTTTAAATTAATGTTTTGAGTAGTTTAAGTGATATTTTGGGCTTTAAAAAAATTGGGTTAGGCTAATAAATGGTGTTAGCTTATAATTTAAGAAGATGGATAATTAAGTGACAAGCTGGGCTTGTGGCCCAAAGAATTAAAGTGCATTAAGTGGGCATAAGGTGGCGCCATAAGGGGGGAGGAATTTGGGCCCTTGTGTGGCTAACTGGGCCTTAAAAGATGGGTCAAATTTGGCGCTTAAATAGGAAGGGGATGGATGGCAATTAGGCTACCTTTTAGGAGTTATTTCTTTTATTTTAAGTGTTGAAAAGCTGATAATTAATAAGGAGGAGTTGGTTTTAAGGTGGGCTCTCCTAAAGGTAGGATAAGGATTGAGTTATCATGAGAGTTAAAAGCTATCAGATGACAGCAGAGTTGGCCGAAAATCTAACTCTGGGAGGGAAGAGTTGGCCGAAATTCCAACTCTGTGTGTGTGGGTATGCCGAAATTTCTCTATAAATAGGGAGTAGTATTCTTCAATTTCTTTATCTTGAAACCCTATTCTTCTCTCATTCTCTGCCAAAATTTCCAAGATTTCTCTACAGTTTCTCTTTTTCATTTTCTAAGAGCCGAATTCCTTTGTTCATACCCTCATCTCCCATAGCCGAATCTACAAGTGAGATCTCTATTTTCCCGAAGGTGCACTGTATGTCGTATACTCTATAGTAATCCGGTGAGTTTTGGGATTTTGTTTCTTTGCGTTTTCTTTATTTTTCTGTCAAGTTCTAAACCAAATCATTTATTCCAAAGGCTTGTCGATTTCACTTTCTCTATCCTAGAAGCCGAATCTTGTCTTGTTTTATTCAGAAGTGTCGATTTGGTGGAAAAGTCAAGGTAGGTTGGTGGTGACGATTTTTCAAGGACATTCGGATTCGACTAACTAGGTAAGTGCTCGTTTAAGGGTTATATTTAATTCATGAGTTAGATCTCATCGTTTATTTGGTTTAGTGATTAAGGGATTGTTATGGACTCAACTAACAGTCAAGCAGAGAAGGTTCGATCTGTAAAATCGTCGCCCAAATTCAAGAAGCGATCTGTTTCAATAGTGCGAGATTATTAGCAGGTGTGGGCCAAAATCAAAGTCGATCGTGGGCCAATAGTAGTTGTTTCAAGTGATAGTAACGTAGATATAGCAAAAGCCTTAGTATGCAAATCGTGTGTAACACTTCCCCACCGCTTAGATCGATTAATAATAAATGTATATATATGTATATGTGTTCACAAGATTTATATGTTACATTAAAGCGAAATCTCGATTTAAACGACGGACCCTCGTGTTAGTAAATAATCTGACTATATGTTACAAGTAAACTGTTGTACATGTTTTAAATTATTGTGCATGTTGCATGGGGTGGGTGATGAAAGGAGGAAGTTATATGTACATGTATATGAGTAATGGTTTTTACCGTGAACTCTCAGAATGGCTAATGCCGTGAATCGTTATCTGAGCTTCGCCATTATATGTTATAAGGGCTTGGCCAATATATGTTGATGAGCAAAGATGATCGCCATCTTGGCGTGTAGCGGTGTGGGTTGATTATAGAAATCCCCAATGGTGTGTTGGTTGGTACAGAGTGTGTAGCGGATGGAAACCTAGGCAATTGGGTTAAGTTTTGCATATTATTTGTTTCCATGTAAATGAAATTATTATTATGTTTAATGAGGCCCAAATCTAGTGGTGCATGAGGGTTGCACACTAAGTCTCGCGACTCACCCCCTTTAAACTAACCTTTCAGGTGACGATTAGTGCATCGGACCGGACCGGAGTGGAGCGCAAGGTGGCCATGCAAAAGAAGGTGGTCCGGCGACAAAGTTTCCCCATATAAGTTTTTTTTTAAAGTACTTTATATGATGGATTTAAAATACATTGTAATAAGGCCATAGGCCATTTGTTTACATTTTAGATTTAAAATGGGCCTTTAGTATTTATTCTCATTTTAATTTCTTTCAAGGACTTGTAATTAAGTTTTGGACTTTTGATTATTAAGGCACAATTTATGTAATTTTCTATTTGGGCTTTTTGTCGACACGATGGTTTTCCAAAAAAAAATTTTCTTAGTGACATACCAGATCCGGTAGTAGTGTTTGGGCCGGGTTTGGGGTGTTACAAGATTGGTACTAGATGGTACAGGTATGTGGATAAACCATTTTAGCTTTGAATGGGAGAAATGATGATGAAAGTATATGGTTTTGTGAATGAGCACTTGAAAGGTTTGATAGTTAAGGAAAGTTTCATATTGACATATTGAAATTAATGAATTATGTTTAAGTGATTGCATTAAGTTTATATCATACGAGCTTACTAAGCTTTATAGCTTACTTTGTTATCTTTTCTATGTTTATAGTGATTCAGAGGCTCGCTCGGGTTGGAAGTCATTAGAGATCATATCACACTATCCAGCTATGGTTTGGTACTTATAAGCTTTGTGATATTGGTTATATGGCATGTATAGGTTTTGTGGTTATTTGTTGAGTATAAGTAATTTTGGTATGATTGTTGAATATGTATTTGGGACAGTTAAGTTGGCTTGTGATGATGAATTTGTTAATGTTTAAAGATGTGTAAATGGCTTTGCTTTAAGTTTGGTAATTAACCTATATTGAAACACCCCAAACTCGGCCCACGAGCCTTGACCGGATCTGGTATGTTCCCCGGTGTAAACCGTTTCAAATTCTTTTGTTACTTAGAAAAAACTTGTGTGTTTTTAAAGAAAGTTTGTTTTGGGTTGGGCTTGAGTTGAAAACAGGTTTATTTCGTTATTAAAAATCCTTTTGATTTAGGTGACAAAACGTTTGGGCTTTGAATTAAATTAATTTTTACTTAATCTTTTAATAAATATAAAGATTGTATGCTCAATAAATAGAAGTAAAGTAAATGCTACTACGGCTTTATTACATCAAATAATTTCCCAAAATTAAAACCAAAATAAACTATAAATTACTTAAAATTAAATAAAAGTCCAAGTCGAATTTCTTCTTGTGCATGGCCATCCCTAAGCTTCTGCCGAACCCGGTCCATCATCGTCGTCACCTGAAACATGTTCCCACAACGGGGTGAGTCAACAGACTCAATGTGTACACAAACACTAAGTCTTAACAAATTCAGGCATAGCAAATCATATTCATACATATCATAATTTCACATTTAATGATTCAAGATGATGATGCAACCCAAACCCAAACCTAGATGCCATCCGCTACACATCCCCGTAACAACCTGCACACCGTGGGGACTACTAAGTCAACCCTCCATCCGCTACACACCATCGAAGGCAGTCGCTGCAGTCAACGTGCTCATCGCCCATATAAAATTCGTGGCATAGCCACCAGATATTTGTGTCATGAGACACCACATTTAGATAATGTGACCGAAGTCACCACATTCAGATAATGAGACCGAAGTCACCACACACACTTCCCCTTTCTCATATAACCCGAATGCCCCAATATTATTCATATCATATATATCATACTTAAAATTCACATTTATGTCACTTTTCACATGTTAAATATAACATATTTCGTAATCCTAGTAGGAGTAGGAAACGTACCTGAGTACTTTGTACCATAACATGGTACTTTAGCCACATTCTTACATTTTCATATTAACACATATATCAAGTTTAAGCCATAAATCTATTAAGATTAGTGTGGGGTACACACGGTACCTTAGCCATATTCTTACACTTTCATATTAACACATTTAATTTAAAACATAGCCATGAACAAATTAAAACTTAGAGTAGGGTACACACCTGATTCGCTTAACAATTTCACTTGAAATCCCGAAATTCGATCTACTGCCTTAGATCTTTAACTCCCTACATTCGGCCCATGTTAAAGGTTTAATGAAAAACTCATTCGGCCACAAAACCAAATCCTAGTAGGATTTGTACACTAAGACTTACCTTAATGCCGATTTGCTTATCACTCAAATCTCGAAAACTTTGCTTTTCTTCTCCTTGTATTCGGCCAAACACTAGATCTCTACATAGGTTAGTTTTCAGCTTTTAAGATAATAAGAAAATATATCTATGTACTAAATTAAGGCCTTAGCCGAATGCTATAGTGCTTACCTTGCGGATCTTAAATCCCGAAACTTACTGAATAACTAGGGAACATACGTCTTATGGTGCACCTTCGGGAAACGAATTTCACCTTCCTTGTAGTCAACACTAGCAAATCCCGAATGATCTTTCCAAATTTTGGCAAACAAGATATTAATGATATTAGTTCCTACGTTGCGGCTTAAAGAAGAGAATAAATTAATGGCCATAAAATTCTTACCCTTAATATTGAATTTGAAAGCACCTAAGCTTGAAGCCACTTGATATATTCGGCTATGGCCTTAAAAGGCTTACTTCCTGCTTTTGGAGGGATTAGAAGGAATAGAGAAGGAAGAATAAAGATGGAGGATTCGGCTAGAGCACAAGGTATTTCAGCTTTGGCTAACAAAAAGAAGAATAAAACTGTAGGAAATTCAGCAGAGAGAGGAGAATCTGCTTAAGAAATTCGGCAAAGAAAGAGTGAATGAATGAATGAATGGGCTTCTCTTCCTTTTATAGCCGGAATTACTAGCTAGAGTCCTTAACTTGGCCACCACTCTTCCTATGTGATAATTATCACTTTATCAAAAGAATTAATCCAACAATTATCTCCTAATTAGCCGAAATTCTAAAGGAAATAAAACTCCTCTTTTAAGAGCCCACATGCCATCCACCTCTCGCTCTTTGTAGCAAAATAAAACTTCTTTTATTTGCTTCCCAAGTGACTCAATCCACGCCCAAATACACTTGCATGTGGCGCCATTTCAAAGGCCCTAAGTGGCATCTCCAAGCCACTTTTCCAAGCCCAATTGTGTGTCAAATTTCACATACTTTTTCTCTTAAGGCCACCTTGCCTTAATTTCCTCTTTAAACTTTAAAACTCGACATTTCTAAGTCATTTCTAAGTTTCCAAAAATTTTCGTTTGGCTCTTTAAACTTGACATTTCCTAGGTTTCCAAAATGTTCACTTTCCTATTTTACTTAGGTTTCCAAAATGTTCACTTTCCTATTTTACTTAGGTTTCCAAAATGTTAACTTTCCTCTTTTTGAAACTTAACATTTCTAAATCATTTCCTTACATTTCCTAGTTTCCAAAATGTTCACTTTGAACTTAACATTTCCTTACATTTCCATACATTTCCTTACATTTCCTACATTTCCATACATTTCCTACATTTCCATACATTTCCTTACATTTCCATACATTTCCTTACATTTCCATACATTTCCTTACATTTCCATACATTTCCATACATTTCCTTACATTTCCATACATTTCCATACATTTCCATACATTTCCTTTCATTCCCATACATTTCCTTACATTTCCATACATTTCCATACATTTTCTTACATTTCCAAGGTTCTAAAAATGCACACAACATATCACAGTAAACATGCTATTTCATAAAATTAAGCAAAGATGCACACAATGGGATTCGAACCTCTTCCCTCAAAGTACTTCACTTGATGCCATAACCCTTGCACCTTAGGTGGCGTCCCTTGCCACTTTTCCACATCACTTCTTGTTTTTAACTTAAAAACCAATAATTGTCCAAAGCTTTCTCTTCCATCCTAGGATTTTAAAAACCCTTAATTCATTTCCAAACACTGCCAAAACCTACTACTCATGAATTATGCACAAACGCATAACCCCTAATCTAGGATGTTACATTTCTACCTCCTTAAAAATAATTTCGTTCTCGAAATTACTTACTAACAATCGTACAATCCTTCTCATTTGACTATGCTTACGCCAAGACTCGATCTTAATAGAACCATCATACTTTCCAGGCACAATCTCTAAGTTCACGTCCCTTAGAACTCATTTCTAATGTCGCGATTTAATCTGATTAAGAAGTTCTATGTATTAAAAAATTTTGTTTCACTGATTAACCGCGAAGAAGTTTTATGGAAAGAATTTTTTTTTTAGAAGTGGTTCTTTCGTATTCTTACATGCACACAGTCTTTACATTCATACATCCATCAATCAATTATGAACTTTCGTTCATTCAGAAAAATGTTGTAGTTTTCATTGTTGTTGTTTTTCCACTACCCAGGGGTATTTTCGTAATTTACCCTACAAGGGTATTTTTGTAATTTGTCAAAATAAGGTTCCTTGGTGATGTTGTCAATAAGGGTATTTTGGTAATTTTTAAAATCCCAAGGCTTTTCAAAATTTTAAAATTACTGAGGTATTTGATAATTAACCGTGGTAAATTTGTAAATCTCAATAAATCAAGGGTATTTCAAAATTTGCAAAACTTGAGGGTTCTTTTGAGAATTTGTTTTCCAAATCGGTGATGTTGCAAAAATTTTGAAAATCGTGGTCATTTTGGTAATTTTGTCAATTGGGGTAATTAGT
This sequence comes from Gossypium rotundifolium, assembly GCA_025506655.1. Classification (NCBI taxonomy): domain Eukaryota; kingdom Viridiplantae; phylum Streptophyta; class Magnoliopsida; order Malvales; family Malvaceae; genus Gossypium; species Gossypium rotundifolium. The sequence goes on from CP106724.1 coordinate 107,638,944, forward strand.
AAATTTTCAAATCGGGTATTTTGGACTTTCACAAAATAGGGTTTTAAATACTTTTACAAAGTGAGGAAATTTTATTGAAATCAAGGGTAATAAGGTAAATTTAAAACCAAGGGCATTTTTGAAAATTTCTAATTTGAGGGTACTTCGTTGATTTTCCCTTCTGAGGGTATTTTGGTCATTTTGGAAATCAGGAATATTTTCGTAAATTTCTTTCCATAATCAAGGTATGTTGATATTTTGTAAATTTAGGGTTCCTTTAAGCAAAGTAGTGAAATTTTGATAAGAACTGTGGATATTTGGAAATTTCATAAACCAAGGGCATTTTGTAATTTTACCACTAGGAGTATTTTAGTAAATTTGTAAATCAGAAATATTTCAGGAAAATTTATAAAAATAATCTTTTTCAAATCAAGAGGGTAATTTAGAAATTTTAAAACTAGGGTTTCCATAAAAATACGGCTAGTCCCTTTCGGGTTTTAGTTAGGGGTTTAGCCCGTGTATAAGTCCTCTTGGTTAGAGTGAACCGTAGCTACGCACCAGGTAGGATTCGAGTGGAGAGGAGGTGAGTCACTCGGACTGCTTAAATACCAAGCTCCCACCGAAACCAATCCTAGACATGCGTACCGTGGTTGCCACACCTTAACTCGACGACTCAACCACAGGTTTGTTTAATTAGATATTTAAGTCTTATGTATTTGTTGGGGTACACTAGTCCTAGGGTTCAAATACTTATCAGACTAATCTACGTTGCCATAAAAGCCCATACATTTCACATATTCAAATCACTTGAAGTCAAGTACTTACCGGTGGATCATGGTTTGAGACTTAGTGGGCCATGCCGAAAAACCTGAAAATTTTTTAGAAAATTCCTTTTGGGCTTACTTTGGAAAACGTTTTGGGCCTTAAACCCAAGGCTGAGAGTTTAAAACTGGGCTCTGATACCAAATTGAAACACCCCAAACCCGGCCCATGAGCCTTGACTGGATCTGGTATGTTCTCCGGTGTAAACCGTTTCAAATTCTTTTGTTACTTAGGAAAAACTTGTGTGTTAAAGAAAGTTTGTTTTGGGTTGGGCTTGAGTTGAAAACAGGTTTATTTCGTTATTAAAAATCCTTTTGATTTAGGTGACAAAATGTTTGGGCTTTTAATTAAATTAATTTTTACTTAATCTTTTAATAAATATAAAGATTGTATGCTCAATAAATAGAAGTAAAGTAAACGCTACTACGGCCTTATTACATCAAATAATTTCCCAAAATTAAAACCAAAATAAACTATAAATTACTTAAAATTAAATAAAAGTCCAAGTCGTAAATTTCTTCTTGTGCATGGCCATCCCTAAGCTTTCAGAACCCGGTCCATCATCGTCGTCACCAAACATGTTCCCTAGCAACGGGTGAGTCAATGACTCAATGTGTACACAAACACTAAGTCTTAACAAATTCGGGCATAGCAAATCATATTCATACATATCATAATTTCACATTTAATGATTCAAGATGATGATGCAACCCAAAACCAAACCTAGATGCCATCCGCTACACATCCCGTAAGAATAACTCGCACACCGTGGGGACTCTTGAGTCAACCCTCCATCCGCTACACACCATCGAAGGCAGTCGCTGCAGTCGACGTGCTCATCGCCCATATAAAATTCGTGGCATAGCCACCAGATATTTGTGCCATGAGACACCACATTCAGATAATGTGACCGAAGTCACCACATTCAGATAATGAGACCGAAGTCACCACATACACTTCCCCTTTCTCATATAACCCGAATGCCCCAATATTATTCATATCATATATATCATACTTAAAATTCACATTTATGTCACTTTTCACATGTTAAATATAACATATTTCGTAATCCTAGTAGGAGTAGGAAAGCGTGCTGAGTACTTTGTACCATAACATGGTACTTTAGCCACATTCTTACATTTTCATATTAACACATATATCAAGTTTAAGCCATAAATCTATTAAGATTAGTGTGGGTACACACGGTACCTTAGCCATATTCTTACACTTTCATATTAACACATTTAATTTAAAACATATCCATGAACAAATTAAAACTTAGAGTAGGGTACACACCGATTCGCTTAACAATTTCACTTGAAATCCGAAATTGATCTCTCGCCTTAGATCTTTAACTCCTTACATTCGCCCATGTTAAAGGTTTAATGAAAAACTCATTCGACACAAAACCAAATCCTAGTAGGATTTGTACACTAAGACTTACCTTAATGCCGATTTGCTTATACTCAAATCTAAAACTTTGCTTTTCTTCTCCTTGTATTCGCCAAACACTAGATCTCTACATAGGTTAGTTTTCGCTTTTAAGATAATAAAAAAATATATCTATGTACTAAATTAAGGCCTTAGCCGAATGCTATAGTGCTTACCTTGCGGATCTTAAATCCCGAAACTCACTGAATAACTAGGGAACATACGGCTTATGGTGCACCTTCGGGAAACGAATTTCACCTTCCTTGTAGTCAACACTAGCAAATCCCGAATGATCTTTCCAAATTTTGGCAAACAAGATATTAATGATATTAGTTCCTACGCTATGCTTAAAGAAGAGAATAAATTAATGGCCATAAAATTCTTACCCTTAATATTGAATTTGACAGCACCTAAGCTTGAAGCCACTTGATATATTCGGCTATGGCCTTAAAAGGCTTACTTCTGGCTTTTGGAGGGATTAGAAGGAAAAGAGAAGGAAGAATAAAGATGGAGGATTCGGCTAGAGCACAAGGTATTTCACTTTGGCTAACAAAAGAAGAATAAAATCAGAGGAAATTTACAGAGAGAGGAGAATTTGCTTAAGAAATTTGGCAAAGAAAGAGTGAATGAATGAATGAATGGCCTTCTCTTCCTTTTATAGCCGAAATTACTAGCTAGAGTCCTTAACTTGGCCACCACTCTTCCTATGTGATAATTATCACTTTATCAAAAGAATTAATCCAACAATTATCTCCTAATTAGCCGAAATTCTAAAGGAAATAAAACTCCTCTTTTAAGAGCCCACATGCCGTCCACCTCTCTGCTCTTTGTAGCAAAATAAAACTTCTTTTATTTGCTTCCTAAGTGACTCAATCCCTGACCCAAATATACTTGCATGTGGCGCCATTTCCAAAGGCCCTAAGTGGCATCTCCAAGCCACTTTTCCAAGCCCAATTGTGTGTCAAATTTCACATACTTTTTCTCTTAAGGCCACCTTGCCTTAATTTCCTCTTTTAAACTTTAAAACTCGACATTTCTAAGTCATTTCTAAGTTTCCAAAAATTTTCGTTTGGCTATTTAAACTTGACATTTCCTAGGTTTCCAAAATGTTCACTTTCCTATTTTACTTAGGTTTCCAAAATGTTCACTTTCCTATTTTACTTAGGTTTTCAAAATGTTAACTTTCCTCTTTTTGAAACTTAACATTTCTAAATCATTTCCTTACATTTCCTAGTTTCCAAAAATGTTCACTTTGAACTTAACATTTCCTTACATTTCCATACATTTCCTTACATTTCCATACATTTCCCTACGTTTCCATACATTTCCTTACATTTCCATACATTTCCTTATATTTCCATACATTTCCTTACATTTCCATACATTTCCTTACATTTCCATACATTTCCATACATTTCCTTACATTTCCATACATTTCCTTACATTTCCATACATTTCCATACATTTCCATACATTTCCTTACATTTCCAAAGTTCAAAAAATGCACACAACATATCACAGTAAACATTCTATTTCATAAAATTAAGCAAAGATGCACACAATGGGATTCAAACCTCTTCCCTCAAAGTACTTCACTTGATGCCATAACCCTTGCACCTTAGGTGGCGTCCCTTGCCACTTTTCCACATCACTTCTTGTTTTTAACTTAAAAACCAATAATTGTCCAAAGCTTTCTCTTCCATCCTAGGATTTTAAAAGCCCTTAATTCATTTCCAAACACTGCCAAAACCTACTACTCATGAATTATGCACAAACGCATAACCCCTAATCTAGGATGTTACATATATTGAGTGAATAAGGTTGAATTGATAATGCATGTTTGAAATGGTTTAATTAAAGGGGTTATATATGTGAATTATGTCTAGTAAAGCAAGATGAGTTGATAGGTACTTGAATTGATAAATGGTATTGAATTGAATATTAGAATGGTTGAAATAGATATAATATGATTATGTATTGATTGATGGCTTTTGGCTGTATATTTGTGTCTTAAAATGGTACCATTTGAGCTTGTGTAGGTATGTGCAAAATGGGTGGCAAAATGGCTTGTTAAATAGCCTATTTTTGTCCACACGGCCGTGTGTCTCAGCCGTGTGTGACACAGAGTCATGTTATGTAACAGCCTGTTTTTGGTCAAATTGGAATAGTGGTTTCAAGACCACAAATCTGAGGTTAAAATATGTATTTTATTATTATTTTAATGTTTACAGCATGAATGAGTAGTGAAAATTTCGTTAAGAAATTTGATAGTTTGAATGGTCAATTTGATAAAAAGGATTAAATTGCGTAAAGTGTAAAATGCGTGTTCTATTAGTTAAATGTGTCTATTAGCTATGGAACATTAAAGTGGAGGTCCATATGTGGTAATTATACCATTAATAGCTTGAGTGGACAAATATGGACAAGTATTAAATGATTTTTAATTTTTATAACTAAGGTTAATTTAGTAATTTGATTAATTAATATGTTAAAAACAAAATAACATAATATCACCATCTTCCTTAAGTGATTGGAACTGAAAATTAGGGCTAGAGAAATCCATTTTCATTCTTTTCATTCGACCAAGCTATTTTGGGCAATTAAGGTACAATTTTTGTCCCGTTTTTAATGATTTCTATGCTTTTGAGATCGTTCTAGTTAGTACTAGCTTGCTTAGGGACTAATTTTGCAAAACTGTTAAAGATTTTGAATGTTGCCATTGATGAATATGTATGAGCTTTGATGTTTAATGATAGATTATGAACATTTGATGTTAGTTAAATAAGTTTTGTTAAGTGATTTTTTTGTGAAAATGCAAATTAGGGCCTAAATTGTGAAACGTGAAAAATGTGTGGTTAAAATGTGAAATAAATTAGAAATATGGGCTAATATGGACACTAGTGAAATTTGACTATCATGAAATTGGATTAAATTGCATGAATTTGTGATTTTATGCAACAAGGACTGAATTTTGAAAAAAAATGTGAAAGTTTAGGGGTAAAAGGGCAAATATGCCTTAAAGTATGTTTTGGACTAAATTGAATGAATAGATGATTGAATAAGTTAATTTTGAATACATTTAGATCAAGAAAAGCGGGATTCAAATCTAGATCGGGGAAAAACAAAAGTTATAGACTAAATGACTTGATTCACCGTTTTAGCATCCGAGGTAAGTTCGTATGCAATAAGCATTGTTATAATTATGCTTTTTAATGCTTTGATATTGCATATATACGGGACTACATTTATGTTCGACGACAAATTGGCTATTTGTGGCACTTAGTGTGCGATTCGATATAGCTTTGGCTAAATATGGCACTTAGTGTTCGATTTGAGATAGCTCCGGTTATGTACGACACTTAGTGTGCGAGACATCAAGTATAACACTTAGTGTGCGAGACATCGAGTATATCACTTAGTGTACAAGATATCGAGTATTCAACGACATTCCATGTAAGTAAGAACTTGTTATGGATTAGTACATGTATGTATATGTATATTATGAGATTAAAGTTGAAGAAGTTACAAAGTTTGAATATAAGCTTATGAATAAGCATGTGAAAGGTTTGTTAGTAATCTTGAATTTCATGATAATATGTTTATATTGATGAATGTGTATGTGTGATTAGTTATGTTTATATCATACGAGCTTACTAAGCTATAAAGCTTACTTTTTTATTTATTTCAAAGATAGCTCAGATTCGGGAATCGTCGGAGATTACGTCACACTATCCAACCATCACTTTGGTAGTTTTGAGCTCTTGGTTTTGTCATATGGCATGTAAAGGATTATGGTCATGTTGGTTATGTTTTGGTAGTGAGTTTTGCCATTTTGGATGGCTTGTGAATTGTAACATCCCTTTCCCATATTCGACGCCGAAACAAGGTACGAGGTATTACTGGACATAAACACAAGCAAACATACATTTCCAAGTCATAAATTTCTAGTCAAATTAAAACTTTTCATACACATTCATATGGTCCCTAAAATGAGCCTACGAGGCTCAGTACATGCTTTGGAAGTGGTTCGAGACTAAACCGATAACTTTAGAAAATTTTACAAAACTTAAAAAAAATTTCATGTTACAGGGCTCAGACGCCTGTGTGGTCTAAGGGGAACGCCCGAGTGACCCTTAGACACGCCCGTGCTACAGGTTGTGTTCAAGATAGAGTGCTCTTTGACTTGTGCCACACGGCCGTGCCACACGCCCGTGTGGTCAATTTAATTTTCATAATTTTTTATAAAATAGGTGCAGACTTCACACGGCCGGGGCACATGCCCGTGTCCAAGGCCGTGGAGCATACATGGCCGAGACACACGCCTATGTCTCTACCCGTGTGCTATATTATGGACATTCTGTTTCTCAAAATTAAGGTACAGGGGGCACACGGCCCAAAAACATGCCCGTGGGGCAGGCCGTGTGTAACACACGCCCGTGTGTCTACCTGTGTGGACAAAAATAAGGCTATTTACCAAGCCTTTTTGCCACTCTTTAATGTACACACCTACACAACATAACATAGCACCAAACCAAGCATAAACATAAATCAAATCAGCCACAACCAAGACAAAAACACATCATTTATAAGCTACCATCTATCATATACAAACATCACATATATATCAACTCAAATCAAGTAGATTCCCACATCCATAAAAGGCATTATCATATGAATATACTTAACCAATAATAGCCAATTTCCAATGACCTTATATAAAATGAGCTTTCAACCAATATAAGCCAACACATTTGGATAAATCAATTATGACACATAACAAAATGACCAAGTCCCCTATACATGCTATAACTCAAAATGTAGAATTCATTGGTACCAAAATAATAGTTGATAGTGTGAATGGATCTTCAACGATCTCCAGTCCCGAGCTAGCTTGGTGACACTATAAGACAAGGGAAACAAAACTGAGTAAGCTATTTAACTTAGTAAGTTCATATGTAAATAATAAACAACATTAAGCATACGGTTACCATATAAGTAACATACGTATATCAACCTAAATGTCATTAAAACCTCATGAGCATAACATACTCAATCACATTCTTACCAATAGTTCATCATATGTCGAATTCATTTCCTTTGAGTTTTTCGTACATACCTGTACCAACTCGTAACATAATCACATACTTTCTCATCTTTGACATACCCATTGAACCACTTGGAATTCTATCGGATGTACAGAAAACTTTGCACATAAGTGCCACATATGTAGCCAATACTACCACAAATCTCATAACACATACAAGCTCGCTCTCGAGCTATCCTGGGCCTGCTCACACAAGCTGTTAGTCGAGACGTAGCAATGCGGTGCTGCTCACACAAGCTATCAGGTATCCACAACATATGCCGGTTTACCCAGCCACCGATAGGACGTACAGGACTAGTACCTGGGATACATAATTCACATAATTACATGGGTTCCTAATGGCATGTCACTTGTATCCTAATCTATTCCTAAGGTTCAATCGGGATTTCCCTCTTGCCAGAACTTCGTCGAATATGCTCATAGAATCAATCATACATTTCATGCAATATCAAAACATTAAAATACAAATATAACATTGCATTATTTACATACGAACTTACCTCGGTACAAAAATAGTGAAAATGGACCTAATCGTCAAACACTTTGTTTTTCCCTTGATCTGGGTCCGAACTTCGTTTTCTTGACCTATAATAGCAAATTCAGCTCATTTAATACTCGCATTATTCAATTCAGCCCAAAAATCATATTATGGCAGAATTATATTTTTGCCCTTAACTTTTTAACTTTTTACATTTTCATCCCTAGGCTCGTAAAATGAAACGTATTCAATTTCTTTAAAACCCAAGCCTAGATGAAATTTATTCATGCTCATAACAACCCACAATTTCCAATAAAAAACACTTTTACTACATATTTTATAACCTTTACAAATAGGTCATTTTTGACATTTTTACCGAAAATCACTTAGTAAAAGTTTATCCAAAATGAAACTTGCATAACCTACCATTAAACATCAAAATACAAAAATATTTAACATGGTTCAAACCCTAGACCTTGATTATTTCTTAAATTTGTGGTAGAAATAGATAGATCGGGTTACAACGATTTGAAAAATGTAAAGAGCATTAAAAACAGGGCAAGAACGGACTTACAATCGAGCTTGAAAGTAGCCAAACCCTAGCTATGACTTCCTCCTCTAAATTTCAGCTAGATGGACAAGATTTTGGCTTGATTTTGGCTTTTTAATTCTTTTAATTACCAAATGACCAAAATACCCCTAACTTAAAACATAAAAATTCTCTTACTCCATGTCCATTTTTTTCCACTAACTTAACAAATGGTCTAATTACCATCTAAGGACCTTGAATTTAAAATCTCATAGAAATTGGACACCATAAACACACAGAACTCAAAATTTGCACTTTTTGTAATTTAGTCCTTTTAACTAAATCGAGTGCCCAAACGCCAAAATTTTCGAACGAAATTTTCATGAAATCATTTCATAAAATTGTAGACCATAAACATATAAAAAAATAAATTTTACTGCATTGAATTTGCGGTCCCAAAACCACTATTCCGACTAGACCCAAAATCGGGTTGTTACAACTCTCCTCCCCTTAGAAATTTTTGCCCCCGAAAATCGTACCAGAAAATAGGTTTGGATACTGCTTTTGCATAGCTTTCTCAAGTTCTCATGTATCCTCTTCGAATCTGTGTCGTTACCACAAAACTTTAACTAGGGCTATGTTTTTATTTCTCAACTATTTAACTTCCCGAGCCAAAATCTTGATTGGTTCTTCACCATAAGTCATATCAGGTTGAATCTCAACCTTTTTCGGAGAAATCACATGTAAAGGGTTTGATCGATAACGTCGCAACATCGAAACATGAAATACATTGTGAATCCTTTCCAACTTTGTTAGCAAAGCTAATTGATATGCCACTGGCTCTATTCTCTCAATAACCTCATACGACCCAATGAAATGCAGACCCAACTTACCTTTGCGACCAAATCTCAAAATTTTCTTCCACAGGGATGCTTTCAGGAATACTTTATCACTAACTTGAAACTCAATCTCTTTTCTCTTCAAATCCGCATACGACTTCTGTCGATCTGATACTTCCTTCAAACAGTCACTAATTACTTTCACTTTCTCTTCGATCTCTCTAACCAAATTGACCCCATGTATCTGTTTCTCACTAAGCTCGGTCCAATACGATAGAGTTCGACACTTGCGGCCATAAGTGCCTCATACGGTGCCATCTTTATACTCAACTAAAAACTATTGTTATAAGCAAATTCGACTAAAGGTAGATATTTTTCCCAACTACCTTCGAACTCCAAAACACAACAGCGAAGCATATCTTCGAGAACCTGAATCGTTCTCTCAGATTGGCTGTTGGTTTGTAGATGAAATGTGGTACTAAATTTCAACTTTGTACCCAAAGCTTCTTGCAACTTCTTCCAGAATCGTGAAGTAAACCTCGGATCTCTATCCGAAATAATAGAAATAGGTACTTCGTGCAATCTCACAATTTTAGCAATGTACAATTAAGCTAGCTTATCAAGTGAGTAATTGGTACGTACCGGTATAATGGGTAAATTTCGTGAACCTATCGATAACAACCCAAATGACATCTTTCTTTTTTCGGATTCAAAGGAAAACTCGTTACGAAATCCATCTCAATTTTGTCCTATTTCCACTCGGGTACCATCACTGGTTGAAGTAAGCCCGAAGGTACTTGGTGTTTGGCCTTTACTTGTTGACAAACTAAACATCTCGAAACAAACTTCGAAATATCCCATTTCAACTTGACCACCAATACCATTTCTTAAATCATTATACATTTTTGTACTACGGATGAACTGATAAGCAACCACTGTGTGCCCCGTGTAAAATCTTCTTAATAAGTTCATCATTTTTAGTACACTTATTCTATCTCGGAACATCAAACAATCATCTGAACCGATCCGAAAGTTTGAATCATTACCAGATTCACACTGAGCTCTTTTTGCTTGCAATTCACTATCACTTTTTGAGCTTCACAAATCTGCTGAAGAAATATCGGTCCAGCTCTCAACTCGGCCAAAATTGAACCATCATTAGACAAAGTCAATCTTGTACTCATAGCTCTCAAAGCATATAAGGACTTTCTGCTCAAAGCATCTGTGACTACATTCGCCTTTCTGGGATGGTAGTCAATCACTAGCTCATAATATGATCCCAAAATACATGACATTTCTCACCATACAAGTGATGCCTCTAAATTTTGAAAGTAAACACTATGGTCACCGATTCTAGATCGTGCGTTGGATAATTCTTCCCGTGCGGTTTCAACTGCCTTTAGGCATAGGCTATCACTTTGCCCTCTTGCATCAATACACATCCTAACCCATTCAGTGACGCATCGCTATTAATCACAAACTCCTTTCCCAATTTAGTTTGTGCTAAAACTAGTGCCTCGGTCAACAATGCTTTCAACTTCTCAAAATTTTGATGACATTTTTTGGACCATTCAAACTTAACATCTTTTTGCAGCATCTTAGGCATAGGAGTAGCAATCATCGAAAATCCTTTGAAAAACGTCAATAATAATCGGCTAAGCCCAAAAAGCTTCTAACCTCTGATACATTCTTTGACGGTTTCCAATCAATGTCGATATCTTACTTGGATCAACCCAAATACTGTCTCCAGAGACAATATGTCCCAAAAATTTGACTTCTTGGAGCCAAAACTCACTTTTACTGAATATAGTAAATAATTTCTTATCTCTCAAAGTTTGCAATATAGTTCTTAAATGCTCGGCATCTCAGACTCGTCTCTAGAATAAATTAGGATGTCATCGATGAACACAACCATAAACTTATCTAAATACGGTTTAAAAATTCGATTCATCAAGTCCATAAAAGTAGCAGGAGCATTAGTTAGTCCGAAAGGCATGACAAGAAATTCATAGTGCCCGTACCTCTTTCTAAAAGCGGTTTTCGGCATGTCTGACTCTTTAACTCTCAACTAGTAGTAGCCAAACCTCAAATCAATCTTCGAAAATATTGTTGCCCCTTTCAACTGATCAAAAAAGTCATCAATTCTTGGCAAAGGATACTTGTTCTTTATAGTCACCTTATTGAGCTGTCGGTAATCGATACGAAGTCCCATGGATCCATCTTTCTTCTTGACAAATAACACCGGTGCACCCCATGGTGATAAACTCGGTCTCGCAAATCCTTTATTTGTCAATTCTTGTAACTGAGACTTCAATTCCTTTAATTCAATTGGAGCCATTCTATACGGGGCTACCGATATTGGTGAAGTCCCTGGTACTAAATCAATACCAAACTCAACTTCTCTAATTGGTGGCAACCCAGGGAACTCTTTTACAAAAACATCCAGATATTCACTAACTACCACCACTGATTCAATTTTCAATTCAGACACTTTTGTATTTAACACATAAGATAGATAAGCTTCACAACCCATTCTCACAAATCTTTGGGCAGTCATTGAAGAAATCACAATAGGTAACTCACCGACTCATCTAAATCAATTTGAAGAATTTCACCATTCTTGTAACACCCCAAACTCGACCTAGACGTTATGGCCAAATATTGACGATGTCACATGGTAGTGTTTTGGAAATAAATGAGTTGTCGTAAAAACCTCTTTTTGAATTAGTCTCTTTACAAAATCTTATGTTAATTCTAAGATGCATCGTTCATTTTCAAAACGTAGTTCATTATCACAAAAGTATTTTCTTTCAAAACGATATCAATTTTCAAAACGTCACTTATCGCGAAAGCTTTATAAATCAGTTTGCGTACTTGAGTGTATTTTGTTAAAACATTTGATTCATTTTGAAAAGTCAATTAACCCTACTACTAGCAGTTGTGAATAAAAATAATAGAAGTCCCAAATTAACCATGAAAATCCAAAAAAATGCCATTATTACAGTAAAATAGCCAAAAATAAAATAAAAATTATAATTAAGTACTAAAATAGAACGAAATAGGTCATGTGGCCATTGTTGAGTCCTCTGTCGCACCAATCCGCCTATGTTTGGGGATTACCTGTACAGTTAAAGCAGAAGGAAGAGTTTACGAAAACTCAGTGTGTAATCCCAAATGGCACAAACAGACAAACAGAAGGAAATCACAGTCTGTGCGTAAGCCCTATTTAGAATTAGTGACAATATCAGTTTTGGCTTTAGCCCATCTCTGTACAAAGGAAGTCATGCATTTGGGCTTTGGCCTATTACTGTAACACCTCTAGCCCATATCTTTCACTAGATTAGGGTTACGAGGCATTATCGAATAAGACATCACTCAGAACATGCATTTTTTTTCTAAACATATCATGCACATTCAAGAGTAAAAATAATCAATACATAACATATTATATTCACACACTTTACATTCAGATCAAAGACACATACTTAACATTCAAATTAAAGCTAGCATTTATGTATTAAATGATCCAAACAGAATGAGATTGCACATTTTCTATTTTAATCAAACCATACTAATCTTTATAAACTCAAACATATCTATCATCTTATACTTACCAAACAATAGGACATTCATTATTTCAATTTCATTTATTAACAAATATAAAACTCATCTTATACTTAATCATTTTAATACATATCATTAATCAAATAAACTACATGTTTAGTCACTCATTCCATTAATAATATTCTTAGCATCTCACTACATTTATACCTTTAAAACATATACCAACATATATCATTATATGACATATATCGTACATAAATCAAAACAATTTTTTTCATGACCGATTTCCAATCATGTTAATTCAATACATGTGCATATGACCTTGTTAACATAATCCAATTTGAACACAAATAACAACTAAAATCACATATTATTCCCATGTCAATTTATATATATTAAATTGTACCAAAAGTTTTCATTCATACCACAAACTAAGTTAATCTACAATCGGATAATTAATATGTGTTATAAACCAAATGTCATGCTTATCATTTATTATTACATCCTTAGCCTTATTATCATTGTAACATCCTGAAAATGGGCCTATGCATTTTTGATTTAATTATACGAAATGGCATGACTTATGTATTATGAATGTATGGTGAACATTTTGGAAACTTGGAAATGCTAAGTTCAAAAGAGGAAAGTGAACATTTTGGAAACTTGGAAATGTTAAGTTAAAATAGGAAAGTGAACATTTTTGGAAACTTGGAAATGTTAAGTTAAAATAGGTAAGTGAACATTTTGGAAACTTGGAAATGTTAAGTTAAAATAGGAAAGTGAACATTTTGGAAACCTTGAAATGTATGGAAATGTTAAGTTTAAAAAGAGGAAACTAAGGCAAGGTGGCCTTAAGAAAATTAATAAGAGGAATTTGACACACAAACAGGCTTGGAAAAGTGGCCTGAAGATATCACTTGAGGCCCATGTAGGTGACACCACATACAAGGGTATTGGGCCTAGGTTCGAGTCACTTGGGGAGCAAATAAAGGAGTTTTATTTTTGCTACAAAGAGTAGGGAAGTGGACGGCACTAAGGAACCCAAGGGAAGAGTTTTATTCTCTTTAAATTTCGTCTAAATAAGGAGATAAATAATAGATTTATTTATCATTATTTTTAGGAGATAATTGTTAGATTAATTCTTTTAATAAACTGATAATTCAAAGGATAAAGTAATCAAAATAGAAGAGTGGTGGCCAAGTAAGGGATTCTGAGTAGTAATTTTGGCTATAAGAGGGAAAGAATAGGGCTACTCATCAATTTTTCTTCCTCCTCTTTTCTCTGCCGAATTTCTTAGTACTCTCCTCTCTTCTCTTCTCTTTCATTTGTTAAGCCGAATCTATAGTCCACCATTGCCAAAATTCTCAAGTTCTCTTTTCTTTATTTTTGTGGAAACCGAATACCCCAAGAGAACCCCTAGCCAACTTCTCCATTAAATCGCAAAAGCCGAAACCTTATCTTCTAGTCATCAAGGCCGATTCTTTAAGGGGCTTTTAACAAGGGTGTTGTCGATTTCTTAAAAGGGGTAAGATCCAAAATTGGTTTCAATTCTTTTATATTTTAGACCTATCGAAAATTTAGGGACTAATCTCTGTTATTGATTTTGGCCGAATTATGGAAGGGTGTATTTGGGATTTAAGAATTGTCAACTACAAGAAGGTATCTTTCGGGATTTCAAGGATCTAAGGTAAGACATATGTATATTCGGCCAAAGGCCATGTTTTATGTTTTAATGTTAGATTAAATCTAACATATGGTTATAGGAATTTCGACAGCATTAAGGAAGCAAGGATCCAATTTGGGATTTAAAATTTGGAAGGTAAGCACCTATGTATATTCGGCTAAAGCCTAGATTAGTATTTAGATCTGTTCTTTAAATATTCAAAAGCCGAAAACTAACCAAGTTAATTGATTCAATGCCTGGCTGAATACAAGGAGGAATAAAGCAAAAATTTCAGGATTGGTTGGTGTCCCAATCGGCAACAAGGTAGGTTTTAAGAATACAAATCCTACTAGGATTTGGTTTTGTAGCCGAATAGGCTTTATGCTAACATATTAAGGTTGGCCGAATGTAGGACTTGAGATCTAAGGCTTTAGATAGGATTTTTGGGATTTCAGTGAATTGTGAAGCGAATCAGGTGTGTACCCTACTCTAAGTTTTAATATGTTCATGGCTATGTTTTAAATTAAATGTGCATGTTTATAAGAATGTGAATATGGCTAAGGTACCATACTATGGTACAAAGTACTAAGGTACATTTCCTACTCCTACTAGGAATATGAATATATGTTATTTTTAACATGTGAAAAGTGATAAGAATGTGAATTAAGGCATGATTTTGCATATTGTGTATGAAAAATGGGGGCATATGGGTTATATGAAAAGGGGAAGTTAATGTGGTGACCTAAGACCACGAAATCTGAATGTGGTGACCTAAGACCACGAAATCTGAATGTGGTGACCTAAGACCACGATAACTGAATGTGGTGACCTAAGACCACGGATTCTAAATGTGGTGACCTAAGACCACGGATTTTTATAAGGGCGATGAGCACGCCCATTGCATGACGCCTTCGATGGTGTGTAGCGGATGGAGGGTTGACTTAGTAGTCCCCACGGTGTGCAGGATGGTACGGGTGGTGTGTAGTGGATGACATATAGGTTTGGGTTCGGGTTGCATCATATTGTTTAAATATTTTATGAACATGTATGATATTGTATGCCTGAAATATTAAATTTTAGTGTTGGTTACACATTGAGTCTGTTGGCTCACCCCGTTGTGGGATTACTTTTCAGGTGACGACCAGTGATGGACTGGGCCGGCAGATGCTTAGTGGAGGCCATGTGAAGTTCAGATTTCTTTTATTTGGACTATTTTACTTTAAGTATTTTGAATTTTAAATTTTGGGAATTATTTGATGTAATAAGGCCTTAGTAGAATTATTTTATTCTGTTGTTATTTATTAAGCTTACAAACTTTTATTTATTAAAAGATTAAGTAAATCTATTTTTAAAACAAAGCCCAAACATTTTGTCACCTAAAGTAGAGGATTTTTTTTTTATAATGAAATAAACTTGTTTTCATCTCAAGCCCAACCCAAAACCAATCTTTCTTTCAAAACACACAAGTTTTTCCTAAGTAACAAAAGAATTTGAAACGGTTTACACCGGGGAACATACCAGATCCGGTCAAGGCTCGTGGGCCGGGTGTGGGGTGTTTCAATTTGTATCGAGCCGATTTTAAACTCTCGGCCTTGGGTTTATGGTTCAAAACATTTTCCAAAGTAATCCCAAAAGGAATTTTTGAAAAATTTTCAGTTTTTTCGGCATGGCCCACTAAGTCTCAAACCATGATCCACCGTGTAAGTACTTCTGACTTTTGAAGTGATTTGAATATGTGAAATGTATGGGCTTTTATGGCAACGTAGATTAGTATGATAAGTATTTGAACCCTAGGACTAGTTACCCCAACAATTACATAAGACTTAAATGCCTAATTAAACAAACCTGTGGTTAAGTCGCCGAGTTAGGGTGTGGCAACCATGGTGCGCATTTCTAGGATTGGTTTTGATGGGAGCTTGGTATTTAAGCAGTCCGTGTGACTCACCTCCTCTCCACTCGAATCCTACCTGGTGCGTAGCCTCGGTTCACCCTAACCAAGAGGACTTATACACGGGCTAAACCCCTAACTAAAACCCGAAAGGGACTAGCCGTATTTTTATGGAAACCCTAGTTTTAAAATTTCTAAATTACCCTCTTGAATTGAAAAGATTATTTTTATAAATTTTTCTGAAATATTTCTAATTTACAAATTTACTAAAATACCCCTAGTGGTAAAATTACAAAAATGCCCTTGGTTTATGAAATTTCCAAATACCCACAGTTCTTATCAAAATTTCACTACTTTGCTTAAAGGAACCCTAAATTTACAAAATATCAAAATACTTTGATTATGGAAAAAAAATTTATTCATGAAATTACCCCTACCCTATAAATTACCGAAATACCCCCAAGTTACAAAATTACCAGAACGACACCTAATTTTCAAAATTTTTACAACAACATCGATTTGGAAAACAAATTCTCAAAAAGAACCCTCAAGTTTTGCAAATTTTGAAATACCCTTGATTTAGTCAGATTTATAAATTTACCCTGGTTTATTACTGAAATACCTTGTAATTTTGAAATTTTCGAAATACCCCCGAGATTTCAAAAATTACCAAAATACCCTTATTGACAAAATCACCAAGGAATCTTATTTTGACAAATTACAAAAATACCCCTGTAAGGCAAATTACGAAAATACCCCTGGGTAGTGGAAAAACAACAACAATGAAAACTACAACATTTCTCTGAATGAACGAAAGTTCATGATTGATTGATGGATGTATGAATGTAAAGACTGTGTGCATGTATGAATACGAAAGAACCACTCCTAAAATTCTTTTCATAAAACTTCTTCGCGGTTGAACAGTGGAACAAAGAACTAATGCATAAAACTTTTTAATCAGATTAAATCGCGACGTTAGTAATGAGTTCTAGTGGACGTGGTCGAGGTAGTGCATAGGAAATGTGTTAGTTTTAAGATCAGAGTGCGCAGCAGTAGTGTAGTGTGGTGAGTTAGATTGTACGATTGTTCGTTAGTAAGTAATTTTGAGGATGAAATTATTTTTAAGGGGGGTAGAACTGTAACATCCTGAAAATGGGCCTATGCATTTTTGATTTAATTATACGAAATGGCATGACTTATGTATTATGAATGTATGGTGAACATTTTGGAAACTTGGAAATGCTAAGTTCAAAAGAGGAAAGTGAACATTTTGGAAACCTGGAAATGTATGGAAATGTTAAGTTTAAAAAGAGGAAACTAAGGCAAGGTGGCCTTAAGAAAATTAATAGGAGGAATTTGACACACAATCAGGCTTGGAAAAGTGGCTCAAGATATCACTTGAGGCCTGTAGGTGACGCCACATACAAGGGTATTGGGCCTAGGTTCGAGTCACTTGGGGAGCAAATAAAGGAGTTTTATTTTTGCTACAAAGAGTAGGGAAGTGGACGGCACTAAGGAACCCAAGGGAAGAGTTTTATTCTCTTTAAATTTCGTCTAAATAAGGAGATAAATAATAGATTTATTTATCATTATTTTTAGGAGATAATTGTTGGATTAATTCTTTTAATAAAGTGATAATTCAAAGGATAAAGTAATCAAAATAGAAGAGTGGAACATTTTTGGAAACTTGGAAATGTTAAGTTAAAATAGGAAAGTGAACATTTTGGAAACCTGGAAATGTATGGAAATGTTAAGTTTAAAAGAGGAAACTAAGGCAAGGTGGCCTTAAGAAAATTAATAGGAGGAATTTGACACACAACAGGCTTGGAAAAGTGGCTGAAGATATCACTTGAGGCCCTGTAGGTGACGCCACATACAAGGGTATTGGGCCTAGGTTTGAGTCACTTGGGAGCAAATAAAGGAGTTTTATTTTTGCTACAAAGAGCAGGAAGTGGGCGGCACTAAGGAACCCAAGGAAGAGTTTTATTCTCTTTAAATTTCGTCTAAATAAGGAGATAAATAATAGATTTATTTATCATTATTTTTAGGAGATAATTGTTGGATTAATTCTTTTAATAAAGTGATAATTCAAAGGATAAAGTAATCAAAATAGAAGAGTGGTGGCCAGGTAAGGGATTCTGAGTAGTAATTTCGGCTATAAGAGGGAAAGAATAGGGCTACTCATCAATTTTTCTTCCTCCTATTTTCTCTGCCTAATTTCTTAGTACTCTCCTCTCTTCTCTTCTCTTTCATTTGTTAAGCCGAATCTATAGCCCACCATTGCCAAAATTCTCAAGTTCTCTTTTCTTTATTTTTGTGGAAACCGAATACCCCAAGAGAACCCCTAGCCAACTTCTCCATTAAATCCCAAAAGCCGAAACCTTATCATCTAGTCATCAAGGCTGATTCTTTAAGGGCTTTTAACAAGGGTGTCACGATTTCTTAAAAGGGTAAGATCCAAAATTGGTTTCAATTCTTTTATATTTTAGACCTATCAAAATTTAGGGACTAATCTCTATTATTAATTTTGGCGAATTATGGAAGGGTGTATTCTGGATTTAAGAATTGTCAACTACAAGAAGGTATCTTTCGGGATTTCAAGGATCTAAGGTAAGACATATGTATATTCTACCAAAGGCCATGTTTTATGTTTTAATGTTAGATTAAATCTAACATATGGTTATAGGAATTTCGACAAAGATTAAGGAAGCAAGGATCCAATTTGGGATTTGATTTGGAAGGTAAGCACCTATGTATATTCGGCTAAAGCCTAGATTAGTATTTAGATCTGTTCTTTAAATATTCAAAAGCCGAAAACTAACCAAGTTAATTGATTCAATGCCTGGCCGAATACAAGGAGGAATAAAGCAAAAATTTCGGGATTGGTTGGTGTCCCAATCGGCAACAAGGTAGGTTTTAAGAATACAAATCCTACTAGGATTTGGTTTTGTAGCCGAATAGGCTTTATGCTAACATATTAAGGTTGGCCGAATGTAGGACTTGAGATCTAAGGCTTTAGATCGAATTTTCGGGATTTCAGTGAATTGTTAAGCGAATCAGGTGTGTACCCAACTCTAAGTTTTAATATGTTCATGGCTATGTTTTAAATTAAATGTGCATGTTTATAAGGATGTGGATATGGCTAAGGTACCATACTATCTAAGGTACGTTTCCTACTCCTACTAGGAATATGAATATATGTTATTTTTAACATGTGAAAAGTGATAAGAATGTGAATTAAGGCATGATTTTGCATATTGTGTATGAAAAATGGGGCATATGGGTTATATGAAAAGGGAAGTTAATGTGGTGACCTAAGACCACGAAATCGAATGTGGTGACCTAAGACCACAAAATCTGAATGTGGTGACCTAAGACCACGATAATCGAATGTGGTGACCTAAGACCACGAATTCTAAATGTGGTGACCTAAGACCATGAATTTTATATAAGGCGATGAGCACATCGATCGCAATTGCATGCCTTCGATGGTGTGTAGCGGATGGAGGGTTGACTTAGTAGTCCCCACGGTGTGCGAGGATGGTACGGTGGTGTGTAGCGGATGGCATATAGGTTTGGGTTCGGGTTGCATCATATTGTTTAAATTTTTATGAACATGTATAATGTTGTATGCTGAAATATTAAATTTTAGTGTTGGTTACACATTGAGTCATTGACTCACCCGGTAGGGCAGATTAGTGGAGGCCATGTGGGATTACTTTTCTTTAAGGTGACAATTTTGAGAATTATTTGATGGATAAGGCCTTAGTAGAATTATTTTATTACTGTTTTTATTTATTAAGCTTACAAACTTTTATTTATTAAAAGAGATGCTTAGTGGAGGCCATGTGAAGTTCGATTTCTTTTATTTGGACTATTTTACTTTAAGTATTTTGAATTTTAAATTTTGAGAAACCTCATATAAATAAGCCATGGTTAAAATGATAAAACCAAACACATTAAAGACTTAAACATGAACTCATTTAACCGAATCTAAACATAATGATTAAGCCATTTTCGCATGGCTATACATATATACAAGTCCCAAAATCAAACTCAAATACTTCATCTATGCTATACATGCCATAAACCAAAAATCACTTAGTAAAATACCAAGAAAGCATCAATAGTGTGAGTAGTCTTCTTGACGATCCCCGAGCTCATAACGATATCCAAATCTGAAAAGAAGTAAACAAGAATACACATGGAGTAAGCTATTTAAGCTTAGTAAGTCATAAGCAAATATATATACTAACTATTATATATTAAGACAAAGTTAACAAAACCGAATATGCGTGTTCTCAAATACAAGGTTATCATTTAAATCTTTCAATCGCGTATCAAATGGCTAATTATCTGTATACACATGAAATTATATAAATCTCATCGTTAAAATCACATATACCCCATTTGGCGCATATACACAATCACATATACATTCACATTTTCCACATTTGTAACTTTAGCATTTATAAAATCAATTCAATAACTAACTTACCTTATTTTCACACATACAAGAGCATTTTGTCAACTTTCTTGCTCAATATACATCTTATATGCAATTACCAATTTAATAATATAAAAGACTCATCTATGCTAATAACTAAAATCAATTCCATAATGTCATACTATTCATTTATAAAGCGTAATACACTTACTAAAATTTACATATATTCGTCAATTGTGTCACATATAACTAGTATCAAATAGCAATTTACTAATTTACCTTATCTCTCATAACCATTAGATTTACACATACGAACATTGAGCTCATTTGCCATATATATATTCCACATCATTAAAAATCTATTGAAGCATACACTTATAATAAACCACCCAGCATAAAGCACGCTAGGCATAAAGCTTGATATTTTCCACGCAAGCACAAAGTTCCTAGACCCACGGCCTGATATTTATTCACTGGTAATAAGCCTGCTAGGCACAAAGCCCGATTAAGTTCACCAGCACAAGGCTTGCTAGGCCCATGACCTAAATAATGGTACTATAAAGTTGTCTCACACACATTTATATATCCAACTTATATGCATTTCATAATTCTTGTATGAACTTTCAAACATCATATCTCAACTGAACTAAACTTGATCATATCAAATTCTAGGTATAATCACATTCGGCTACTCAACATTATAGTTACAAAATTACCAAATCAGCATATACTAAGTTACGTACATAATTTAAAATGTTTTATTGCTTAAGGACTTACCTCAGACGTTACCTGATTGGTAAAATCGACTACTTTCGCTTTTCCCTAGTCCGATTTGATTTATTTGGTTCTTAATCTAAACATATTCAAATTAAGCTTATTTAAACACCATTCCATTCAATTTATTCTAAAACACATAAATGGGAAAATTATAATTTTCCCTAACATTTCACACTTTTTACAATTTAGTCCTTTCATGATTCGGCTTCAATCTTGGCGAAAAAGAAAGAAGGTAGAGAGGCTGAAGGTTTCGGCTAGGCTTCTAAAACAAGATGGAATTTTCGGCTAAAGAATGGAGGAAATAGAAGTAGACAAAATATAAGGTTTAGGGGGTTCAAGTGGACATTCGGCTATTAGCAAAATTTGGGAGACACAACTACTACTTTTTGATCAAGAAACTAAAAGAATAATTTCGATACTCCCCCCCTATTTATAGAATTCGGCCACCTTCCCACGTGAAGAATCACTAATTCAAATCAATTTTGAATTAGCCAACTCCCCCATTATTTATCCATATTTTATCACTTCATTAAATCAAAAAAACTAACCATTATCTCCTAACCACTAATTTTAAACTAAGTAAAATAATCCTATATTTAACAAAATGAAAAAAAAAAATAAAGCCACTTACTCACCAAATTTAATTCAATACTAAGCAACACCCATCTAACCTTATCTATTAAAATAAAGTAACAACAATTCATCCGCTAATTACAAATTTTAAACTAAAAATAATAATCCTACCATTATCCTACCACTATCTAAAATAAATAACTAAAAAATAAACCCAACCCTTATCACTCCTTCAACTTAAAATACAAAATAAAATAAAACTCATCCTTATCTTCCACCGAATTTGAAACACAACCACTATCTATTGAAGACTCCATGTGTAGCCAATACCTTCAAATCACGCCAAAAGAGAATAAAAATAAAATTCCAAATGCAACATTCCTGATTCGAACACAGGACCTGGAACCTTGCTGCTTCCTCCAACGCCCAGGCCACTCGGCCACTTTGAATTTCTTGACATAAAGCCCCCACATTTATTTTTAACTCATTTTTACTTCAGCCCATCACCAAATAACAAAAACAAAACACCAAATGCTGCTGCTCCCACTCGAACCAGTACCTTGCTCTCCATCGTACCAAGTAGCGCATGAGTGCCACTTTGCCAACTGAACTTCCATGTACACCAAGCCACACCATTAATTTTAAGGCATACTTAGCCCAGCCCCTTGACGCACAAAAATAACACAAAATTGCTGCCCCAACAGCTCGAACCTTTACCCCTTAGGCGTTACCTTCCCAAGCCCCAAGCAGCGCCTTATGCCACTTTGCCAACTCCTTTCTTGTGTCCTAAATTCCACCAATTTATTTTAAAGCCTACTTGCCCTATTTCCCTTTTACACTAAAATCTAAAATTTTCTAAAGCCTTCCCTTTCATCCAAACATTTCTAAAATCCTAAAACTCATCCAAGCACTCCCAAAACCTACTAGCACTCGAATTACTCACAACCTGCATAGCCCCTAAAACCAGGGTGTTACAAGAATTATTTGATGTAATAAGGCCTTAGTAGAATTATTTTATTCTGTTTTTATTTATTAAGCTTACAAACTTTTATTTATTAAAAGATTAAGTAAATCTATTTTTAAAACAAAGCCCAAACGTTTTGTCACCTAAAGTAAAGGATTTTTTTTATTATAATGAAATAAACTTGTTTTCATCTCAAGCCCAACCCAAAACCAATCTTTCTTTCAAAACACACAAGTTTTTCCTAAGTAACAAAAGAATTTGAAATGGTTTACACCGGGGAACATACCAGATCCGGTCAAGGCTCGTGGGCCGGGTGTGGGGTGTTTCAATCATATTCAATTTACTTATTAACCAAAACAATCATATGGCCTATTCATTATTTATCTATTACCAACCGTACCTATTTAGCCAATCATTCAAGCATGATATATATACATACATTGCCAATTCAAACCTAATCAATATAACCTATACACATTCGGACTTATAATCATCCAATCCATACACATTCGGACAAATAAATATCTTCTAACCTTTATATACATAGTTCATTTTATAAGACCTAACCAAACTCACTTAAATACCAAATCCAAACATACCATACATATTATATTTATATATATATCAAAACCTCTACCGTAATATTTAACTAAACATAGCAACCATATACCTCATATAAATAAGCCATGGTCGAAATGATAAAACCAAACACATTAAAGACTTAAACATGAACTCATTTAACCGAATCTAAACATAATGATTAAGCCATTTTCGCATGGCTATACATATATACAAGTCCCAAAAATCAAACTCAAATACTTCATCTATGCTATACATGCCATAAACCAAAAATCACTTAGTAAAATACCGAAGAAACTGTCAATAGTGTGAGTAGTCTTGCTGACGATCCCCGAGCTCATAACGTATATCCAAATCTATGAAAAGAAGTAAACAAGAATACACATGGAGTAAGCTATTTAAGCTTAGTAAGTCATAAGCAAATATATATACTAACTATTATATATTAAGACAAAGTTAACAAAACCGAATATGCGTGTTCTCAAATACAAGGTTATCATTTAAATCTTTCAATCGCATATCAAATGGCTAATTATACAGATACACATGAAATTATATAAATCTCACTGTTAAAATCACATATACCCCATTTGGCCGCATATACACAATCACATATACATTCACATTTTCCACATTTGTAACTTTAGCATTTATAAAATCAATTCAATAACTAACTTACCTTATTTTCACACATACAAGAGCATTTTGTCAACTTTCTTGCTCAATATACATCTTATATGCAATTACCAATTTGGCCGAATATAAAAGACTCATCTATGCTAATAACTAAAATCAATTCCATAATGTCATACTATTCATTTATAAGGCAGAATACACTTACTAAAATTTACATATATTCGTCAATTGTGTCACATATAACTAGTATCAAATAGCAATTTACTAATTTACCTTATCTCTCATAACCATTAGATTTACACATACCTGAACATTGAGCTCATTTGCCATATATATATTCCACATCATTAAAAATCTATTGAAGCATACACTTATAATAAACCACCGGCATAAAGCCTGCTAGGCATAAAGCTTGATATTTTCCACCGGCATAAAGCCTGCTAGACCCACGGTCTGATATTTATTCACTGGTAATAAGCCTGCTAGGCACGAAGCCCGATTAAGTTCACCAGCACAAGGCTTGCTAGGCCCATGACCTAAATAATGGTACTATAAAGTTGTCTCACACACATTTATATATCGAACTTATATGCATTTCATAATTCTTGTATGAACTTTCAAACATCATATCTCAACTGAACTAAACTTAATCATATCAAATTCTAGGTATAATCACATTCGGCTACTCAACATTATAGTTACAAAATTACCAAATCAGCATATACTAAGTTACATACATAATTTAAAATGTTTTATTGCTTAAGGACTTACCTCAGACGTCATCGGTCGGTAAAATCGACTACTTTCGTTTTTCCCTAGTCTAGATTTGATTTATTTGGTTCTTAATCTAAACATATTCAAATTAAGCTTATTTAAACACCATTCCATTCAATTTATTCTAAAAACACATAAATGGGAAAATTATAATTTTCCCCTAACATTTCACACTTTTTACAATTTAGTCCTTTTTGCACAAAACACAAAATGCACAAAATCTCACATTACCCATGCTTGGCCGAATATTACCTATGTTCATAAAAGTTCACACATTTCATTTATTTTACATTTTAGTCCCTCCAAAATTTATTTTTGCAATTTAGCCCAAATTATTCAAATTCATCAAAAATTCTAAGACAAAACTTGTTAATCAAACACATATATTTTTTATTTCATCATCAAACAACAAAAACCACAAGGTATCATCAATGGCAAAACACAAAATCATCATCAAAATCAAAAATTAAGACATGGGTCAGAAAGTACTCAAAGCAACGATCTCAAAAACATAAAAATTATCAAAAAACCGAACAAAACTCTTACCTGAATCAAAGAACATTAAGGCCGAACCTAATATGGTTTTCTTTCTTTCTTTTTCTTTCACATTCGGCAATATATATGCATGAAATGGCTATTTTTTTGGATATGTTTTATTATATTATATATTATTATAATTTAACTTTTATAATTAAAATAACATATAAAACTTTATATATATACAACCAATATGCCGTCCATTAACTAAATAATGGGCTATTTTCAACATAAATCCCCCCATTAAAAAGACAATAATAATTAGGTACTTTCACAACTAACCATCAAGTTTTCATTTTACGCGATTAAGTCCTTTTATGAAATTAGACACTCAAATGACAAAATTAAAACACGAAAATTTAACACAAGCAAATTCACACATAATAAATACTGAAATTAATTTTAAAATATTTTTTGGACTTAGATTTGTGGACCAAACCACTATTCTGATTAAGGTCAAAATTGGGCTGTTACAACTCTCCCCCCTTAGGGATTTTATCCCCGAAAATCTTACCAGTGAATAGATTTGGATAACGCTCTTAGATCTTATACGGCCCAATTAATCTCAGAATCAACTTGCCTTTGCGACCGAATTAGGGTACTTTCTTCCACGGTGAAATTTCCAAAAACACTTAATCTCTGATCGAAAATTAATTATCTTTACATTTCAAATATGCATATGACTTTTGATGATCT
Source organism: Gossypium rotundifolium (assembly GCA_025506655.1). Taxonomy (NCBI): domain Eukaryota; kingdom Viridiplantae; phylum Streptophyta; class Magnoliopsida; order Malvales; family Malvaceae; genus Gossypium; species Gossypium rotundifolium. The sequence continues at coordinate 107,665,224 of CP106724.1, forward strand.
GATGCAGCTTTTAAGCTATCATGGATCACTATCACTTTCTGTTCTGTTTCTTTGATCAAGTCAACCTCGTGTATCTTACTTTCACTGAGCTTGATCCAAAACAATGGTGTACGACATTTACGACTGTACAAAGCCTCGTAAGGTGCCATTTTGATACTGAATTGAAAGTTACTATTATGAGAAAATTCAATTAAAGGTAAACCAGATGTAATCATACTATCCACAATAACCCAGATTACATCTTTTGTAACACCCCAAACCCGGCCCATGCGTTACGACCGGATCTGACAAGTCACATGAGGAAAACGTATAAAGTCCTTGTGATTTGTACTAAAATAAGTGTTATTTGGTTATGGTTAAGAAAACAAGTTTGGATGTAAATATTTGATAAAATATAACTATTTTTGAGAGGTTGATTGATGAATCAAAAATCGAGGTAGTGAACTTTAAAACTATGACTTTTGAAAATGTCGTTGTTAATTTGAAAGAAAATTTGAGTTAAATTATTTATAAAAGTTTATTATAAAATCCATTTATTAATCAATTTTGGAAAAAACCGTTGGTTATGCTTTTAGAAAATTCCCATTTAAAAATAATTCAAGAACAATAATAAATACGTTAAACATAAAGCAAAAATAAAATATTCCAGAGGCCTTATTACAACTTAAAAACCTAAAATAGTAAAAGTAATAAAGTAAACGTAAATAGAAATTTAAAGTTCAAAAACACCATTTATGAAGTATGGCCTCCACCAAGTCATCCACGGCCCAAGTCCACATCATTGTGCATTACCTGCAAGGGTTAAGGAAAAGGAGTGAGTTACTAGAACTTAGTGCATAATCCCCTTACCGTCATCTACTGGGTATGAACTCGTAAAGCAATATCTTGGGTCTGAGCCCATATAGCATAATCTTGGACCGAAGCCCATTTACAATACAATATTTAAAAGAAGTATATGTATGCAACCCAACCCATCCATCTATTACACCCTGACCAGCCAATCACATCTGTGGGGATCAAGTCAACCCACCCCGCCACTCACACCAATTCGCAGGCAAGTTGCTTTTTATAATATTTGCGGCTGAGCCACTAGAGTCATAAGCACATTAATGAACAATTTGTGGCAATGCCTCCAGGCTACACTTCTCTTCATTCAAAATTTCCCATCCCATGCAATATGTAAAGATGCAACATACATAATAAAGCATAATAACCACATATATGTACATCAATCATTAATCCAATAATTTATTACGGTAAATCGGCCCATAATAGCACTTTGTAATTCAGCCCACTAAGGAAATCTAATAAATCGACCCATAGGGGCATTTTGGTAATTTGGCCTATAAGGGCATTTTGGTAAATCAGCCCATAGGACATTTTCGTAAATTTTACAAATTAATTCTGATTTTGACAAATCTTAGTATTCACGATGTTTAGGCAATACACTCTATTCATATCAATTTACCAATATTAAGTTTTTAGGCAACATCGATCGATATTTCTAATATGATGCTAAATCACAGATTTACGGGATTTCGGTGTGAGATTACACACCTGATTACGGTAAGTATTAAACCCTCTTGATCGTCGGCACCTATGACAACATAGTACTTGATTAACTAACATAAGAGGTTTTTCTTAATCCAAATCTAAATCAACAATCTAAAATACTTACTCTCAATATCGTGAACGACCACGATTTGTTTATTCTTACCGGATGATGGTCCACAACCCGGTGGGAAATCTTGAACCGCCGAAACTGCTCTACGCTTGAACTTAGGAGTAGAAATAGCAAATCCACTCCTTTTGTGTTCTCCAATCGCTTTTCCTTTCAAATCAGTTGCACTTGCCTCCGTAGGAAAAATCTCGGTTAGAAAACTACTATGAGAGAAAGTAGTTGTTTTAGTGATAGGAGTAGGATTACCACTATTTTCGAAGGATCCACGAGTGGATAAGAACGAGCGATTTAGACCCTATAATAATCGTTTAGTCCAAACTAATATTCCGTTTAGCAAACTAATAGAATAATGAGCGATATCAAATAATCCATAAAAAAACTCCTTACCTTAACGATATTGAATCCAATTTCCACTGATTGGCTTAAGGCTAGAATTGAATCGGCTAGGATGATATTCGGCCACCCACTTAGAACACTACGAAAAGGGGATGATTAAGATGTGAAGGAGTAAGAGGAAACACCATTTCAGTTTAGAAACAAGATACACAACCAAATAGTGATAGACACTCATTCGGCTAGAAAGAAAAGAAAAATGAAAAGAGAAAAAGAAACCACTTACCGATTTAATCGAAGAAGAGGGTGTCAACACAAATGAGAAAGAAATTGTGAAGGAGAGATTAAGGGTTGAAAGATTTGGCTATGGAGAAAAGAAAATGAACAAGAAGATTCGGCTATGAGAATATGGGTTAAAGAAGAAGAAAGAAAGGTTGAAGAATTTGTGAAAAAGAAAAGAAAGGATGAAGAAAGTGTGCTTAATTAGTTTCGGCTATCAAAGGGGAAATGAGCAAAAATAAATTGGACATAATGGCTAGATAGTTTTAGCAAAACAAAGGAAAAAGAGATTCTCACTTTTTAGCTTTGGAGTTTCGGTGATGAGGGAAAAAAATGGAGAAAGAGAACAACAAAAATGCTGAAAGAAACAAGCCATACAAGCACCCAAAATTTGCCAAAAGCCTAAAGAAAATCCGCTATCCCTTTCCCCCTTGCAAACCATGTATCACTTTTTCCAACAGGATGAATGTTGACCAAAATAATCTTTCCAAAACATCCTCCACATAATAGGCCAACATGTTCCCTTCTCTTTCCTTTTCTTTCATTTCTTTCCTTCTTTTTCCCTTATCTTCCTCTTTACCATAATCCTTAGCCTTCTTTCCATCAATAAAAAGTCTCCCCTACCATAAATAGGAATATAGGCCGACACTTGGGATAGGAGTACAAAAATAAATCCAAAATTTGCAAAAGATGGGATTTGAACCCCTTCCCTCCATACTCTCCACTTGACGCCACAATCTCCTTGCCATATGCTCAATTATGCTAGCAAAATACGCATTTATTTCTTTAATTCATGGTGCCACTGACCTATCTCTCCTTAAAGTGCTTAAACATAAAAATTTTGCTAAGGCCCAAATCAACCCGAGCCTTTTTAGGACCCCTAAACATACCAAATTAGCATTTTAACTAGCCTATCGCATGATATTCTTCAAAACATAAAATTCTAAATTCCAGGATGTTACAATTCTACCCTCCTTAAAGAAAATTTTGGCCTCAAAATTTACCTGATTAGAAGAGATGAGGATATTGTTGTCGGATCATGTCCTCTGGCTCCCATGTAGCTTCCTCTATCCCGTGATTATGCCATAATACTTTGACTAACGAAACTGACTTCCTTCTTAGCACCTTAACATCCCGATCCAAAATCTTCATTGGCTCCTCTTCAAAAGACAAGTCAGGTCTTAACTCAACTTCCTCCACTGGTACAGCATGAGACGGATCCGAATGATAACGCCTTAACATAGAGACATGGAATACACTATGTATCTGATTTAACTCCGGATGTAGCTCCAGCTGATAAGCTACTGGCTGAACATACTTTAGTACACGGTATGGTCCGATGAACCTAGGGCTTAACTTGCCTTTTTGCCCAAATCTAAAGATCTTTTTCCAAGGTGAGACCTTCAAAAAGACCTGTTCTCCCACCGCAAATACTATATCCTTACGCTTTAGACCCGCATACGATTTTTGTCTATCCGAAGCTTCTTTTAACCAAGCTCGAATTACCTTAACCTTTTCCTCCGTCTCCGAGATCAACTCAGGACCCAAAAACTATCGCTTCCCAGCTCAGTCCAACAAGTAGGTGTGCGACACCTACAACCATACAACGCCTCGTAGGGTGCCATTTGGATGCTGGATTGATAGCTGTTGTTGTATGCGAACTCTGCTAATGGTAGGAAATCTTCCCAACTACCCCTGAAGTCAATCACACAGCCTCTTAATATATCTTCTAAAATCTGAATCACTCTCTTCGACTGACCATCTATCTGTGGATGAAATGCCGCGCTGAAATTTAGTCTTGTTCCCAAAGCTTCATATAAAGCCTTCCAAAATTGTGATGTAAACCTAGATCCCTGTCCAATATAATCGACACTGGTACCCCATGCAACCTCAAAACTTCTGCTATATACAACTTGGCCAACTTCTGCAATGAATAATCCTTACAAACTGGCAGGAAATGAGCAGTCTTCGTTAACAGATCCACTATCACCTATACGAAATCTTTCTTAGTAGGCATTAAGGGTAACCCACTAACAAAGTCCATCGTTATCTTTTTCCATTTCCATAGTGGGATTTTCACTGGTTGTAGCAACCCTGACGGCAATTGATGTTTTGCCTTCACCTGTTGACATTCAAGCACTTACCTACGAAGTCGATAACCTCCCATTTCAACCCTGGCACTAATACTGCTCACGAAGGTCTCGGTACATTTTGTTCCCCAGGGGTTCATAGTATATGGGCTACTATGCGCCTCACGTAGAATCATTTGTCTCAATTTTGAATCCCTGGGCATACAAACTCTTCCGTGGAAACACAATACTCCATCACTATTCAATCCAAAATCCCCTATCTCACCACATTTCACTTGCTGAAATTGAGAACCCAACGCTTCATCTATCAATTACTTTTCCTTAATCTGACTTACCCATGCAGGCTTCACCTGAAGTTCGGCTAACAGACTACCATCTTCATAAAGGCTGAGATGAGAAAACATTGCTCTCAAATCTGATATCACTTTACAACTCAATGCATCTGCCACTACGTTAGCTTTTCCTAGATGATACTCAATTGAGAAGTCATAATCTTTCAACAGTTCTATCCACCTCTGCTGTCTTAAGTTCAACTCTTTCTGGGTAAGGAGGTACTTCAGACTCTTATGATCCGTATAGATAATTGAATTCTCCCCGTATAGATAGTGTCTCCAAATCTTCAGAGCAAACACCACTGCAGCTAACTCTAAATCATATATGGGATAGTTTACCTCATACGACCTTAATTGATGAGATGCATAAACCACTACTTTTCCCCCTTGCATCAGCACACAACCCAAGCTCGTGTGTGATGCATCACAATAAACAATAAGCTCCTTACCAGCCTCAGGTTGAATCAATACTAGCGCTTCTGTCAGAATCTTCTTTAATTTCTCAAAGCTCTCTTGCTGCTTATCTGACCACACAAATGGTACTTCCTTACGCAACAACTTAGTTAGGGGTGCAGCAATTAATGAAAACCCCTCAATGAAACGCCTATAATACCCAGCCAAACCTAGAAAACTCTGAATTTTAGCTACTGACTTTGGTGGTTTCCAGTCCAACACAACCTCGACCTTCCGGGGATCAACTCTAATTCCTTCGGCAGACACAACATGTCCCAAAAAGGTCACTTTCCTCAGCCAAAATTCACACTTACAGAATTTGGCATACAGTTGCTTCTCCCTTAAAATCTGCAATACTACTCGTAGATGCGAATCATTCTCCTCTTTAGCCTTTGAGTACACCAAGGTGTCATCTATGAACACCACCACAAACTGGTCTAGATAGGGTTGGAAGACTCGGTTCATCATGTCCATAAATGCAGCTGGTGCATTAGTCAACCCAAACGGCATCACTAAGAACTCGTAATGCCCATATCGGATTCGGAACACAGTCTTGTGAATATCCGACTCCTTGACTTTTAATTGGTGATACCCCGATCTCAAATCTATTTTTGAGAAAATTGAAGCTCCTCGTAGTTGATCGAACATATCGTCGATCCTCGAAAACGGATACTTGTTCTTGATCGTCAACTTATTCAACTGTCTATAATCGATGAACATACGCATCGATCCGTCCTTTTTCTTAACGAACAAGACCGGTGCTCTCCAAGGTGATACACTTGGTCGAATAAATCCGCAATCCAACAACTCTTGAATTTGAGCTTTAAGTTCTGCTAGTTCATTCAGCGCCATTCTATAAGGAACAATAGACACCAGAGCTGTTCCTGGGAATAGCTTAATACCAAACTCCACCTCCCGATCTAGAGGTAAACCTGAAACCTCCTCGAGAAAGACGTCTAAAAACTCTATCACCGTTCTAACACTCTCAATCGACAACTCTTTGGCATCTAGAGCACTGATAAAGGCTATGAACGCTCCTCCACACCCCTTTCACACCAACTTTTCTACCTTTAAAGCAGAAACCACATTAGACAGATAGTTTCTTCTTTCACCTATCATCCTCACTTCCTTATCCTTTAAAGTTATTAATGCCATCTGCTTTGCAGCACAGTCCAAGTTCGCATGGTGTTTAACCAACCAATCCATGCCCAAAATGAGATCGAACTTGCCGAACGGCAGTTCGATCAAATCTGCCAGAAAAATTTCCCCTTGAATTTCTAAGGGCATATCCCTAAACAATTTATTTACTACTACCGACTGTCCTAATGGACTAATCACAGTGGTTTCTCTAGCAGAAATTTCAGATCTAATATTTAGAGTTCTAGACACAGCACATACAACATACGAATGGGTGGATCCAATATCTATCAAAGCGGTAACAGGTACATCAGATATGAAGAATGTACCGGTTATGACTCAGGTGCATCACCATCCTCTCGACGTCTGACCACGTAAATCAAACCTGGCTGTCTCGCCTTCGCGTTACCCCTATTACCGCTACCTCTACCCGGTGCACCCTGACCTCGTCCTACACTATTACCACCTCGACCAAGCCCACAGCCCCTCTGCGGCTGCTGAACGCCTCCAGCTAGTTGTGCAAATCTGTTACGAATTCCCTGAGTTTGAGTAGGCTCTCAAGGGTAACCCCTAAACCGGTGGTCCTTTGATCCACATCTGAAACAACCACCAGTTCTCTTCCAGCATTCTCCCGGGTGAAGTTTCCCACAATCTGAATAAGGCTGAATCTCATTAGAAACAGTTAGAGCACCCGCTCGAACTGGCCCCTCATTCCTGGGCCTTTTCTGAAAACCTCTGGCAGGACCTGAATACTTAGAGTCTCTCTTGTTCCTGCTTCTATCCTTGTCTCGATTTTGCCACTCTGAGAGCTTGACCTCCTCAGCTATCTTAGCTTTTTCCACAAGTGTGGCAAAATTCCTCTCCTTCTGTGGGGCTATCAGAACTCGTAACTCGCCACGCAACCCGTCCTCAAAACGTACACAACATTCATAATCAGTTGACACTATTCCCTAGGCATACCGACTAAGACGTAGAAATTCCCCAGGCACTATTCCCCAAATTCAGGAATTCTTTCCTTCGGGCATTCACATAACTAGCCCCGACATACTTTCCTTGGAATGCGATCTTGAAAAATTCCCAGGTAATACGATCGGCTTGAGTGCCTCCCCGAACAGTGAGCCACCACTAATACGCCTCGTCTCTCAGCAAAGACACCACTTCTTTTAGTTTCTGCTCAGCGGTGCAATCCAGATCGTCCATGATCCGCTCCACAGCCTCAAGCCAATACTCCGCTACATTAGGGGCTACACCCAAAATACCTCTAAAGACTTCGACCCTATTCGATCTAAGTCGCTCAGATATCGACCGACGAGCTATAGACCCAGTTCTCGCCCCAGCGATCCTTTTCAGAACTCGCAACATCACTTGGGACAGAGCGTCGTCCACTCTCATTTGATCGTGTGACCTAGCTTCAGTCACTGGTGATGTAGGTGCATCCATTTCTGGCATATGTCCCGATGCCTCAGATACAACTCTAGCACCTCGGCCTCTACCACGGCCACGTCTACTGCGTCCATGTCCTCAAGCACTCATATTCACTAATGTCGATTTAATTTGATTACAAGTCTTATGAATCAGTATACTATTCAATTTTTATTAAACAATGTTTTATGAAGTAAAGAAAGTAAAGTCGTTTTCGCAAAACGTATCCTAAAGTCTCAATCTCTATAGTTTCAGCTCATAAAGCTAGAAATTCTAGAGTATTTCTACAGTCATACTGCAATAATTTCCAAAATGAAAACATAAACTCACTTGACTTGGTGCCGGATACCCGTGGTGCCATACTTCCTTTAGAACATGCATGTACAAATTAAAATTTTAAACAGCTTTAAAAATATTTTTGAACCCAAACCAGAGCCGAGTTTTGCAATCGGGCTCTGATATCATAAAATGTAACACCCCAAACTCAGCCCATGCATTACGACCAGATCTGATATGTCACATGAGGAAAACGTATAAAGTCCTTGTGATTTGTACTAAAATAAGTGTTATTTGGTTATGGTTAAGAAAACAAGCTTGGATGTAATATCTGATAAAATACAACTATTTTTGAAAGGTTGATTGATGAATCAAAAATCAAGGTAGTGAACTTTAAAATCGTGACTTTTGAAAACGTCGTTGTTAATTTGAAAGAAAATTCGAGTTAAATTATATAAAAGTTTGTTATAAAATCCATTTATTGATCAATTTTGGAAAAAAAACCGTTGGTTATGCTTTTAGAAAATTCCCATTTAAAAATAATTCAAGAACAATAATAAATACATCAAACATAAAGCAAAAATAAAATATTCCAGAGGCCTTATTACAACTTAAAAACCCAAAATAGTAAAATTAATAAAGTAAACGTAAATAGAAATTTAAAGTTCAAATCAATAAAAAGTCTCCCCTACTATAAATAGGACCATGGCCGACACTTGGGATAGGAGTACAAAAATAAATCCAAAATTTGCAAAAGATGGGATTTGAACCCCTTTCCTCCATACTCTCCACTTGACGCCACAACCTCCTTGCCATATGCTCATTTATGTTGGCAAAATACACATTTATTTCTTTAAGTCATGGTGCCACTTACCTATCTCTCCTTAAAGTGCTTAAACATAAAAATTTTACTAAGGCCCAAATCAACCCCGAGCCTTCTTAGGACCCCCTAAACATACCCAATTAACATTTTAACTAGCCTATCGCATGATATTCTTCAAAACATAAAATTCTAAATTCCAGGATGTTACATCTTTCTTGCTCAGTGTCAGTGGTAAATTAGATACAAAATCTATCGTGACCGTATCCCATTTCCACTCGGGTATCATAATCGGCTGAAGTAACCCAAAAGGTACCTAATGCTTGGCTTTTACTTACTGACAGACTAAGCATTTCGAAACAAAGTCAGATATGTCTCATTTTATACCAGACCGCCAATAGAACTGTTTCAAATCATTATACATATTCATATTATCCGGATGAACAGATAACCGACTGTTGTAAGCTTCGTTCAAAATCATCTAAATTAGCTCTGAATTTCTCTGAACACATACTCGGTTTTTGAACCCTAAACAATTATTTTTATAAACTCAAAATTCAGATTTAATAATCGTTTCACACTGAGCTCGCTTTGCTAACAATTCATTATCAACTTTCTGATTTTCACAAATTTGTTGAACAAATAACAGTCTTTGAAACACCCCCAAACTCGGCCCAAAAAGACTGACCGGATTTGATATGTTCCTCGAATAAAACTTTAGCAATTTCTCATTTTGTTTAAGAAAAACTTGATAAGTTCAGTATAAAAGCAGATTATCTTAATATTCAAAGTTGAAATCGAATTTAAATAAATTTGTATCTTCTTAAAACATTATTTTAAGAGAAATTTATTAGTTAAAAGAAAACCAAATTTGATGAAAATTTTACTTATTATTGTAAAAAAATATATATATATATATATATATATATATATTAGTGTCAAAAAGCAGTTTAAATTATTTATCGAAAACCATTTAGTTATTTAATAAATATTGTTCATGGCGAATAAAAATCCAAGCGTAAAAATTTAAAAGCAGTTCATAGTGGCCTTATTACAAAAATAACAAAACCCATAATAAATTCTAAGTAATAAAAATACGCTTAATAAGTTTAATTAGGAGAAACTCCGAAATACTTTGTTGAGCAATGGCCACCACGTAGTCTTCCTGACCCGATCCATCACGCTAAGAGTCATCTGAAAAATTATCCCACAAAAAGGGGTGAGTCATAGACTCAACATGTAACAAAAACACTAAAAGCCCAATTGATCATGGCCTTTAAGCCCATTTAATAACACATATAGTCATAAGCCCAATTAAAACATAATTAGTCATAAGCCCATTTTTATAGCAAATCAAATAAAATCATTTAGAAAATCACTTGGATATATATATAATGAAATGCAAACCCGGCCCACCTAAATATCCATCCGCTACACACCACCCGTACCAACCAATCACACCGTGGGGATTACTAAATCGACCCTCCATCCGCTACACACCATCGAAGGCAGTTGCTGCAGTCAACATGCACATTGCCTTTATAATTTTGTGGCAAGGCCACCAGATAATTATGACCGAAGTCACCGGATTCAAATATGTGACCGAAGTCACCAGACTCACATAAGTGATCGAAGTCACCGGATTCAAAATATATGACCGAAGTCACCAGATTATGTGGTAAAAACCACCGGAATACTTCCCCTTATCAATAATACCCATATTCCCATGCACATACATATTATTTAGTTTCATGCCATTTACCCCCAAATCATAGCAAAATCATACTTATTTCACATTTAGGCATATAGCAAAATTAACGAAATATTGGGGTAAAAATACCTGAATATCGCATACCACTGAATGGTACCCACAATCATTATCAAACATATTTTCATATAAATCTTATTTATTTTATATCTATGAGGAATTTAGTATAATGTTACACACCTTATGACAGTGAGAACGATACTTTCCCGCTCGTCAACACCTAATTAATTATTACACTTGATTAGAACACACTAATACTTGTAATCTACACTATTGATGAGAGATCTAAATCCTCACCCTCAGAATCTCGAACAACCGTTATATGTGGTTTCTCTCCGATAGATGGATCAAAACCCGATGATAATCCACTAACGAAAAGTGGCTCGGGTGTACGCACGACTTCAAATAACCGATCTTCATTAGCAGAGGGTCCACAACCCAGTGGAAAATCTCGTATCCCTGATACAGCCCTTCATTTGAAGTTTGAGGGTATTACAGAGCCTCACCTCTTCCAAACACTCCTTACCGCTCTTTTTGAACCTATCTTGTTCGTCTCGAACTCTCCCCTAAAATAAAGTCAATTAGTAATCTATCTAAAAGAAATGTATAACCGAAAATGATAATCCTTATCTTGGATGATTCTGAATGATCTTTCCTAAAATGTTGGCTACCAAAAAGAATCCTTAAAATCCCCTTCAAAGGTTCAGCCAAGGAGAAAATAAGAGAGTTAGATTTCTTAAATCGGCAATTCCGAAAGAAAATAAAAAGAACGATTGGTAGAAAATCCTTACTCATAATACGGAGATTGATTCACCCTTACTTACACTATTAGGAAGATTCGGCCTTAATGATTTAGAAGAAGAGAATTGGTGATTTCGGTTTGCACAAAAAGAGAAGAGAAAAGATAGTGATTTTTGGCTATAGTGGTTTCGGTTTCAATAAAAGTAAAGAGAGAAAAAGATGAAAATGGAAGATGATTCGGTTTGACAAAAGATAGGAAAAGAATGGTGGTTTTGGTTTTGGTAGAAGATGGTTTCGGTTGAAAGTGAAAAAGAAAGAAAAAAGAAAAGAGAAAGAAAGAGAAAGGGAAAGAAAGAAAATAAGAATGCCCTTTGATGCTAGATGATTCGGCACTAGAGAGGGAGAAAAGAGAAGAAAATTGTCTTCAAAGTTTCTTTGGTGTTTTCGGCAATGAGGAAAAAGAGAAGAAAATGGTCATTGATAATTTGGTATTTTCGGTTACAAAAAAGAAGAGAAAGAAGAAACCGAAATGGTAAAACTCAATTGACTAAAAGAAAGAAAAAAAAGTTTCTCTTTTGTGTAATAGGCAATCGGCTAAGAGACAAAGTTTGGAGAGAAAAGAAATGATGCACAAATTGGTTAAAGTTTTGGCCAACTTACACCCCTAAGGCTAATGCAAAAATTCGGCCAACCCTTGCCAACATGATCCCCTTTTTCCTCCTCTTTTCTTCCCCATCAATCCCTTGATTCTATCACAATTAAACTATCCCCCCTTAGTCCCTTATGCCGTCTAGGTTCATGGTCAAATGACCATGAAAAAGCTTCCAAAACATCATCCCCTCTTCAAGCCCTTTGTCCCCCTATCTTACCATAACTTCATGATTCCATACCATAACTCCTAACTTGCCTTTTTCCTAAGGTCTACTAACCAAAAATAAAAAGATGTCCATCCATTCTAGATAAGCTTGACCGACACTATAGGAAAGAAATCAAAAATTAAAATTCTTCCACTTGCTAGCTAGGGGATTCGAACCTCTCTCCTCATGCATTCACTCATGCGCCATTACCACCTTGCCAATTGACTTATTATGCTTAAAACCTCTTGCCAATATTTCTTAAAGCCTATCTTGCTTAGTTCCATCCTAAGTCTTAAAAATTTAATATTTTTTTTCTAAGCATTCACTTACATACTGAAGTTCCTAAAACTTCCAAAGCTCACTCAACTACACATAGGCATGCAACAACATTCAATTAAGTAAAGATGCATAGCCCCTTTATTCAGGATGTTACCGTCTTGCTTTTAATTCGACTATTATCTAGCCATCATCAGAGATCACCATATACGCATTCATTGTACACAAAGTAAATAATGATTTTCTACTTAAAGCATTAGTAACAACATTAGCCTTTTCCGGATGATATTCAATCACTAGCTTGTAGTCTTTTAACAACTTTAATCATCGACATTGGCTCAAACTCAGATATTTCAGAATCATTAAATACTTCAAACTTTTATTATCAAAACAAACATGACATTTCTCACCGAACAGATAGTGATGTCAAATCTTTAATGCGAACACAATAGCTGCTAACTCCAAATCATGTGTCGGATAGTTCTTTTCCTGTGGCTTCAGCTGTCTCGAGACATAAGCTATAACTTTGCTTTCCTGCATCAAAACACAACCCATACCTCTCAGAGATTCATCACTGTAAATAACAAATTCTTTACACGATTTTGGCTGAATTAACACTGGAGCTTCTGTCAATAGAGTTTTCAACTGATCAAAACTTTTCTGACACTTTTCTGACCACTCGAACTTAACATCTTCTGTAATAGCATCATCATAAGTGTCGCGATTGTAGAGAAACCTTTCACATACCATCTGTAATAACCAGCAAGTCCCAGAAAACTTTGAACTTCAGAGACATTTTTTCAGAGGTTTCCAATCAAGTATAGCTGAAATTTTACTCGGGTCAACCTGAATACCCGATGTGGGTACAACCTAGAAAATGGACTTCGCATAACCAGAACTCACATTTACTAAATTTCGCATACAACTGTTTATCTCGCAAAGTCTGTAACATAAATCTCAGATGTTCAGCATGCTCGGTTTCATCACGGGAATAGATCAAAATGTCATTTATAAATAATACCACAAATCGATCAAGATACTATCTAAAGATTCGATTCATCAAATCCATGAAAATAGTAGGTGCATTAGTAAGTCCAAATGGCATAACCAGAAACTCATAGTGTCCGTACCTCGTTCAACAAGAATACATCAGAGTCTTTAAGATTACAAATTCTTCTTTCAAACTATCCTTCAATTCATACATGTATATTCAAAGTTTGTTTCCAAATGATAGATAGATTCAAACACATATATCCTAATTAACTTTTCAATCAAATAATTCTAATAATATTAACTACTGAATCAGTCTTTTCAAAGAAATATTTCTTCTCATTAGAAGGATGACCCCAGACATATCTTTATACAAAAGTCTTGATCTTCAATCATTTTCACTTTTATCACTGTCGAACTTTCACAAGAACTAGAAAAGAGTTTATAATAAAGCTGTCTCATATATTATCATATAAACTCTGATTTGTACTAAAATCACTTTATCCAAATAGAAATCATTGAGCCTTACTAGGAACAATGTCTCAATCCTATAATGAATATTATCTCAGCTGTTAATGAAGCATTTGAACACAAAAAGGAATCAAATATGATTTAAATAGCAACCATTATAGAAACACATCTTCTATAACTCTGAGAACGGTACCACTATACTCTTACTTTTCAAGCCAGAAATTATAATCGTAATAGACATAGTCATCTCTGTCAAATAGATATCTCTTACAGATAATCACATGGAATCATAAAAATACCGTAATAGCAAATTTTCAACATTTACAGTTACACAGGATATCTAAAAATTTACAAATCATATAGAATGATATTAGTTCTGATGATATCACAGAAATGTCCAGAAAGAACAATGTCACTCATAAATATTGAAATCCACAGTAACAGAAGTAATATAATTTTCACTTATATTCAACAGAGCAATAACCAATAGAAACAGAATATTAGCCTCATATAGATTTTACCGTCGACTTTCATATCCACACCATAGAATAAATTATCAAAGGAAGACATAACAATGTCGAATATAACCCAAATAGATCAACGATACTCTTGTCTATTAATATGTTTAACTAATGTTCTTATACGATAAAACTTTCTTTTTGACATCAAACAGTCATATATACTTCTGAGGATAAATGTACACGTAGAATGTCCAAATGGAATCATAATAACAGCCTAACTATAACCATTGCATTCAACCATCAATACAATTCAAACATCAATCCACTGTCTAATTCTATCATCAGTAATTTTCATATTATCCCATCACTAACAGAAATCAATTCAGGAAAGCTTTTAGTTAATACTTTATTTAGATAACATACCTGAATAAGTCATTTAATCATAATTAACTTCTTTAATAGTGACTTTGCAAAATCTGAATAGTCTTCAGAACTATCCAATATCTCTTTTAATACTGTCTTCAATTGCTGATTCATTCTCTTTTCTGACCACATTACTAATCTTTCAAACACGGATTTTTTAAAACTTCACATTAGTGAGCTTATTCATTCCAACTCTTATAATAAAATTGTAACATTTTCTGACAAGGGGGTGAGGGTAGTAGAGCCTCAAATTTAACTCTCACATAATTGCACATAATACATACTATCACGAATAGTCAGTTCATTACTAATTTTACATTCTCAAATCATTTAATATACCTTTTCTTTTAATCACCTTTTATTATTAACACATTGTTCTTATGCCAACTCAAATCACCATTTTAGAATAAGAGCATCTCAGATAGCAATCATAACTCAAATATCTTATCTTATATGCTCATATAATTACCACATTTATCAATAACAACATCTCACACAATTTTATTCTTACCTTTATGAGTCTCAACTCATCATCAACACATCTCCACTCAATTATTTGAATATTTACT
Source organism: Gossypium rotundifolium (assembly GCA_025506655.1). Classification (NCBI taxonomy): domain Eukaryota; kingdom Viridiplantae; phylum Streptophyta; class Magnoliopsida; order Malvales; family Malvaceae; genus Gossypium; species Gossypium rotundifolium. Next base: position 107,680,603 of record CP106724.1, read on the forward strand.
TCTGTACCATCTGAATTAGCTCAGTTGGAAATCTTATCTATCTCATCAAAAAGTTCTTCGTTCGAGTCGAGAGATATCACACTATCGCAGATTTAATATGGCATGTATAGCTAGACTCACATACGCTATGGTAGTCTTAGAACCGACTAAACTATAGCTCTGATACCAATCAAATGTAACACTTCTAGCCCATATCTTTCACCAGATTAGGGTTACGAGGCATTATCGAATAAGACATCACTCAGAATAGGCATTTTTTTCTAAACATATCATATACATTCAAGAGTAAAAATAATCAATACATAACATATTATATTCACACACTTTACATTCAGATCAAAGACACATACTTAACATTCAAATTAAAGCTAGCACTTATGTATTAAATGATCCAAACAGAATGAGATTGCACATTTTCTATTTAAATCAAACCATACTAATCTTTATAAACTCAAACATAACTATCATCTTATACTTACCAAACAATAGGACATTCATTATTTCAATTTCATTTATTAACAAATATCAAACTCATCTTATACTTAATCATTTTAATACATATCATTAATCAAATAAACTACATGTTTAGTCACCCATTACATTAATAATATTACGAGCATCTCACGGCATTTATACCTTTAAAACATATCCCAACATATATCATTATATGACATATATCGTACATAAATCAAAAGAATTTTTTTTCATGAGTTGATTTCCAATCATGTTAATTCAATACATGTGCATATGACCTTGTTAACTTAATCCAATTTGAACACAAATAACAGCTAAAATCACATATTATTCACATGTCAATTTATATATTAAATTGTACCAAAATTTTTCATTCATACCACAAACTAAGTTAATCTACAATCGGATAATTAATATGTGTTATAAATTGAATGTCATGCTTATCATTTATTATTATATCCTTAGCCTTACTAGCTGATCGTGTCAAACAGTCGAGTTTTAATATTTATAAAGAATGATCAAACCTGTAGACTAACTATGACAATGATAGAGGCAAGTGCGCCTATCGAATAGTAGTATAGTTTAGGCAAGAATATCTTATCGAACCCAAGGGAACCTAAAAGTACTACTACTCTCTTTCTTTCTATTATTTAGACTGAAATATGGAGTGGTTGATTTATTAAAACTAATGAAATACTTAAACTAAATGCAAAGGCAAAAGAATGAATTGAAGAAAGACTTTAGGAAAACTCAGTTGATGAAGATGATACCCTCAAGAAGAATCCACCTATGACTTCTCTTATTGTTTATTCCCCAAACCATATGATTTCTTTACTTAGCTTGATCCGTGAGACTCCCTAACCTATATTAAACCCTCTCTCGAGGTGAATAACATCTAACCTTAGGTTAATTAGTAGAACTCTCGTTCTCTTATAATAACCCCCTAAAGAAGAAGTAAATCGATCAATGGATTCCCATAGTAGGTTTCATCCTAATCTGGAAAAATCTGGTAACCCTATCTCTTGGCGCTCGATCAACTCCGCTCAATTATGCTAGATCTACTCTTAGGTAGGGTCTATACCTCCTCCACCTAAGCACATCAGATTAAATTCAGTAACATAATTAAGAACAAACTAAGTACTTATCATATAATTTAGAAATCAAATTACAAATCCATCATAGGTTTTATCCCCTTCAGGTATCTGAAGGGTTTAATTCATAACTAAATAAGAAAACATCTCAAGAGAAAAGATAAAACAAAACATAAGAAATCCCTAAAACTTCCTAAATGAATTGAAGAGGAGATCCACTGTCTTGAGTAGAGTTTCGGCTTCTTGGGATGGATCAACTGGCTATCTTCAAGTGATTCCCTGAAAGATGAAAGCTTCGTAAAAGCCTCTGCCAAAAAACCCGTCTCTTCAATGTCTGCCTTGGGTTGTTTATATAGGCTTTTGAGATGCTATACTTGGCTCCTAAGTACCTCCTTCAAGTAGAATTACTATTAAGGTGTTTAAGTAGACTTAGGAGTATGTTTATTTGGCTTCAAGCATCCAATTCTGAGTGAAATTGCTCATTCCAGCGGCAGGGGCACGACGGCACGCCTGTGTAAGTCGTCTTCTAGGCCGTGTCTCTATTCTGTTGATTGAGGCACGACCGTGTGAATTGGAGTTCAGGCCGTGCTTCGGGTCTGTCAATTGGGGCACGCCCATGGCACACGCCCATGCACGTCCATGTAAATCACCAAGCACATCCGTGTGTGGTAAATGGATGATGCACGATCGTGTGTGATGGAGTTGAGGTCGTGCTCTAGGTAATCAGCGAGGCATGGTCTTGTGGGCTTTGGGCCAGGCTGTGTCGAATTATTTGGTTGGCCCAATTTAGTCCGTTTTATGCCCGTTTTATGTTCTTTTTATCCTTAGGTGCTTTCCTGAGTATAAGACATGAAAAGAAAGGATTAAGAGAACCTTTTTACATAAATCAAGGAAATTTATCCAAAAGCATACAAAATGTGGGATTAAAATATGTTACTTTTATGGTTTATCAAATACCCCCACACTTAAGTTTTTGCTTGTCCTTAAGAAAAATTCTCAACTTATAATTAAAATGAACTTTCCATAATTCATAATTCCTATCGACAATGTCTCATCATAATTCATAGATAATTTATACATGGATAATTTAACTCATAGAGCCCTAAAGATTCAAACGAGATAAGTCATGATTTTGTAGCATGAAAACATAGGTGTCTCCCTTTATCTAAATAATTACCCTTGATTCAAAACCGATAAGGACTGACATCCTCACTAAAGATTCACTCAAATCACTCAAAGGTGTTTAAGGTTCACAATAAGGCACTCAAGAGTCGAACCTGAAAAGTTAATTCCATAGGCTTGCCTGAAAATCAAATCTCCACCACTGTATATGAGATGATACACAAATCAAAAGGTCTTAAATCAGGGTTGTAACGGGGCTAGGGTTAAAAGGTGTGGATAAAGGCTAAATTAGAGGGTTAGAAACGAGACTGACTTGACAAATTACCTAACTAGAAACAATGAACTAAATATGAATATTTATTTTGAATGAAAACTAATAATACCACTATTGATAATTACGCTATAATAAGGAGTATTTTCATCACTTGAAATTTGATAATACTTTAATACGAGCTTTTTTAATAATTGGAGTTTAAATGCTCTAAGCTCTTTTATATACTAATAATATTGAATAAACTTGGATTTTTTTTTTAAGAACAAACTAAAAGAAACATAATAGAAGGAACTTTGATAATTGAAATAACCTAATTCGGCAACTGATCAAATCAATTCTCAATAGAGGGGTAGTCAAAAGAATGTTGATAACAAATACAAAAGGTTTTGGGTTAATATCAAATGGGTAATTTAATAAAAAAGGGTTGTTAGGATCAAATGGGTTTACAGTGAATGGGTTAAAACCTAGGTGCCTTTATCATCTCAGTATATCAAATCATTAATGTGGTCTCGACATGCATAAACGAGGCAAGATCTAGAATAACAATTGAAAGTAGACATGCTCATAATCAATAAAGTGAGCATGAAAAAGGATATATGCTCTATAAAGCTCAAATTCTCACATAAAAATTATGGGTGTTGACATCAATCCTTATAAATTTTGAACTTCAGGGTGGTATTCAAATTCAGTTCAACAACCTATCAAATTCTAATTTTTAAAAAAATAGACTTATCATGCTTGATTCTCTAGTATTCTTTTAAAATTTAATCATCACTGCACAATTATCAATACTTAATCCAAAAGATATCAATAAAAATCATAAATCATTAGAAATTTCATCCTAATTAGTAGTTTGAGAAAAATACTTTCGAACAAGACTAAATTCAGGATTTGAGAATAATGCAAAAAGTTAGGAACTTTTACCCCCCCACACTTAAGTTGTATATTGCCCCACACTTTTACCCCCCAAAAACTTGATCGTGTCAAATAGTCGAGTTTTAATATTTATAAAGAATGATTGAACCTGGAGACTAACTATGACAACGATAGAGGCAAGTGCACCTATCGAACAGTAGTATAGTTTTTGCAAGAATATCTTATCAAACCTAAGGGAACCTAAAAGTACTACTGCTCACTTTCTTTCTATTATTTAGCCTGAAATATGGAGTGATTGATTTATTAAAACTAATGAAATACTTAAACTAAATGCAAAGACAAAAGAATGAATTGGAGAAAGACTTTAGGAAAACTCAGTTGATGAAGACGATACCCTCAGGAAGAATCCACCTATGAATTCTCTTATTATTTATTCCCCAAACCATATGATTTCTTTACTTAGCTTGATCTGTGAGACTCCCTAACCTATATTAAACCCTCTCTCGAGGCGAATAACGCCTAACCTTAGGTTAATTAGTGGAACTCTCATTCTCTTATAATAACCCCTTAAGGAAGTAGTAAATTGATCAATGGATTCCCATATTAGGTTTCACCATAATTTGGCAAAATCTCGTAACCCTATCTCTAGGCGCCCGATCAACCCCACTCAATTATGCTAGATCTACTCTTAGGTAGAGTGTATTCCTCCTCCACCTAAGCACGTCAGATTAAATTCAGCAACATAATTAAGAACAAACTAAGTACTTATCATATAATTTAGAAATCAAATTACAAAATCCATCATAGGTTTCATCCCCTTCAAGTATCTGAAGGGTTTAGTTTATAACTAAATAAGAAAACATCTCAAGAGAAAAGATAAAACAAAACATAAGAAATCCCTAAAACTTCCTGAAGGAATTAAAGAGGAGATCCTCTGTCTTGAGTAGAGTTCTGGCTTCTTGGAATGGATCAACTAGCTATCCTCAAGTGATTCCCTAAAAGATGAAAGCTTCGACAAAAGCCTCTACCAAAAAACCCGTCTCTTCAATGTCTGCCTTGGGTTGTTTATATAGGCTTTTGAGATGTTTTACTTGGCTCCCAAGTACTTCCTTCAAGTAGAATTACTATTAGGGTGTTTAAGTAGACTTAGGAGTATGTTTATTTGGCTTCAAGCATCCAATTCTGAGTGAAATTGCCCATTCCCGCAGCAGGGGCATGGCCAGGGCACGCCCGTGTAAGTTGTCTTATAGGCCATGTCTCTATTTTGTTGATTGAGGCACGGCCGTGTGAATCGGGGTTTAGGTCGTGCTTCAGGTCTGTCGATTGGGGCACGCCCATGGCACACGCCCGTGCAATTCAGGGTTGGGCCGTGCCTTGATTCTATCATTTTGGGCACGGCCATGTAAATCACCAGGCACGTCTGTGTGTGGTAAATGGATGATGCATACGGCCGTGTGTGACGGAGTTGAGGATGTGCTCTAGGTAATCGGCGAGGCTCGGTCGTGTGGGCTTTGGGCTAGGCCATGTCGAATTCTTGGGTTGGCCCAATTTAGTCCGTTTTAAGCCCGTTTTACGTTCTTTTTATCATTAGGTGCTTTCCTGAGTATAAGACATGAAAAGAAAGGATTAAGAGCACCTTTTTACATAAATCAAGGATAATTCATCCAAAAGCATACTAAATGTGGGATTAAAATATGTTACTTTTATGGTTTATCATTAGCATATTCACTTTACTTATTAAACAATCATATGGCATATTCATTATTTATCTATTACCAATCGTACCTATTTAGCCAATCATTCAAGCATGATAAATATACATACATTGCCAATTCAAGCCTAATCAATATAACCTATACACATTCGGACTTATAATCATTCAATCCATACACATTCGGACATATAGATATCTTTTAACCTTTATATACGTAGTTCATTTTATAAGACCTAACCAAACACACTTAAATACCAAATCCAAACATAACATACATATTATATTTTATATATATATATATATCAAAACCTCTACCGCAATATTTAACTAAACATAGCAACCATATACCGTATATAAATAAGCCATGGTCGAAATGATAAAACCAAACACATTAAAGACTTAAACATGAACTCATTTAACCGAATCTAAACATAATGATTAATCCATTTTTGCATGGCTATACATATATACAAGTCCCAAAAATCAAACTCAAATACTTCATCTATGCTATACATGCCATAAACCAAAAATCACTTAGTAAAATACCGAAGAAACTGTCAATAGTGTGAGTAGTCTTGCTGACGATCCCCGAGCTCATAACGTATATCCAAATCTATGAATAGAAGTAAACAAGAATACACACGGAGTAAGCTATTTATGCTTAGTAAGTCATAAGCAAATATATATACTAACTATTATATATTAACACAAAGCTAACAAAACTGAATATATATGTTCTCAAATACAAGGTTATCATTTAAATCTTTCAATCGCGTATCATATGGCTAATTATACAGATACACATTAAATTATATAAATCTCACTATTAAAATCACATATACCCCATTTGGCCGCATATACACAATCACATATACATTCACATTTTCCACATTTGTAACTCTAGCATTTATAAAATCAATTCAACAACTAACTTACCTTATTTTCACACATACAAGAGCATTTTTTCAACTTTCTTGCTCAATATACATCTCATATGCATTTACCAATTTGGCCGAATATAAAAGACTCATCTATGCTAATATCTAAAATCAATTCCATAATGTCATACTATTCATTTATAAGGTAGAATACACTTACTAAAATTTACATAAATTCCTCAATTGTATCACATATAACTAGTATCAAATAGCAATTTACTAATTTACCGTATCTCTCACAACCATTAGATTTACACATACCTGAACGTTGAGCTCATTTGTCGTATATATATTCCACATCGTTAAAAATCTTTTGAAGCATACACTTATAATAAATCACCGGCATAAAGCCTGCTAGGCATAAAGCCTGATATTTTCCACCGGCACAAAGCCTACTAGACCCACAGTCTGATATTTATTCATCGGCAATAAGCCTGCTAGGCACAAAGCCCGATTAAGTTCACTAGCACAAGGCTTGCTAGGCCCACGGCCTGAATAATGGTACTATAAAGTTGTCTCACACACATTTATATGTCGAACTTATATGCATTTCATAATTCTTCTATGAACTTTCAAACATCATATCTCAACTGAACTAAACTTGATCATATCAAATTCTAGGAATAATCACATTCGACTACTCAACATTATAGTTAAAAAATTACCAAATCATCATATACTAAGTTACGTACATAATTTAAAATCTTTTATTGCTTAAGGACTTACCTCAGATGTCATCGGTCAGTAAAATCGACTAATCGACTACTTTCGTTTTTCCCCGGTCCAGATCTGATTTATTTGGTTCTTGATCAAAACATATTCAAATTAAGCTTACTTAAACACCATTCCATTCAATTTAGTCTAAAAACACATAAATAGGAAAATTACAATTTTCCCCTAACATTTCACACTTTTTACAATTTAGTCCTTTTTGCACAAAACACAAAATACACAAAATTTCACATTACCCATGCTTGGCCGAATATTACCTATGTTCATAAAAGTTCATACATTTTATTTATTTCACATTTTAGTTCCTCTAAAATTTATTTTTACAATTTAGTCCTAATTATTCAAATTCATCAAAAATTCAAAGACAAAACTTGTTAATCAAACACATATATTTCTTATTTCATCAGCAAACAACAAAAACCACAAGGTATAATTAATGGCAAAACACAAAATCATCATCAAAATTAAAAATTAAGACATGGGTCGGAAAGTACTCAAAGCAGCGATATCAAAAACGTAAAAATTATCAAAAACTGAACAAAACTCTTACCTTAATCAAAGAACATCCAGGCCGAACCCAATATGGTTTTCTTTCTCTCTTTTTCTTTCACATTCGGCAATATAGATGCATGAAATGGCCATTTATTTATTTGTTTTATTATATTATATATTATTATAATTTAACTTTTATAATTAAAATAACATATAAAACTTTATATATATACAACCAATATGCCGTCCACTAACTAAATAATGGGCTATTTGCAACATAAATCCCCCTATTAAAAAGACAATAATAATTAGGTACTTTCACAACTAACCATCAAGCTTTCGTTTTACGCGATTAAGTCCTTTTATTAAATTAGACACTCAAATAACAAAATTAAAACACGAAAATTTAACACAAGCAAATTCACACATAATAAATACTAAAATTAATTTTAAAATATTTTTCGGACTCAGATTTGTGGTCTCGAAACAACTATTTAGATTAGGGTCAAAATTGGGCTGTTACAACTACAGTATCAGTAATCAGTACAATATCAAAAAATGCAGTATACAAGTCCTACCCAACCAGCCTCTATACTCCATCTCCGTCCAACCCTATACTCTATGTGGGGATATAATCAACCCACCCATCCCTACACTCCAAGCAGTACCAGTTGTGGCACTAGACAGTAGTTTGTAGCTGAGCTGCCAGTAAGTTAGGCTCGAAACCTTTCAGTACACTTCCTCCGATCCATATTAATCTATCCCCATGCAATGCATCATACAATCATGTCTTTCCAAATCATGGTATCATATATGTATTTAGTACAGTTTTAACAGCATGCTTACATGTATATATATAAAGTACATGGGTATAACAGTCATTCAGTGAACTAGGGATCTATGTAATCTTATCGACCCTACAGTAGGTCCACAGTCGACTCTGGTGACCCGTGCAACCTTAGCATTCAAAATAGTGAAAATGGGCCCACAAGCCCATGTAATTTTCCCATGTAGGCGCACACGCCTGTGTGGCCCACAAGGCCCAAAATGGCCTTAGCCGTGTGGATCACACGACCTGGCCCACTAATCCCACGCGCCTGTGTGAGGCCCACACGGCACAATTCAGCTTGGCCCATGAATCGCACATGGCCTGCCTCATCGATCATACGCCCGTGTCCGATCATGCGGCCTACCACATGGCCGGTCACATGCCCGTGTGATGTCGCCAGTCTCACTTTTCAACTTTTTGCCGATTTTCATTTGCAGAGTTGTGTTTATACGCCTGGTTTCGATTCGATGTGAAAACACTATCGAGCAGTCCAGAACCTTCAATCAACAATCAAAAGCCCAATATCAATGATACTTAACTGAACTAAACGAAATTTATAACGTGCCGAACAACTTTCATCACCAAAACCTTACCTTCGAGACCGAGTAACCCTAACTGCAGATCCGAATAAGATAGGTCACCACTCCTACAATTCGTTGTTGTCAATTTTGAAAAGACCCAATATTAACATCAATTCACATTTCATGACCAAGAGGAAAGAAAAACTTTCCCCTAACTTCACCAAAATATAGCCACCTTACTTACTAAATGAGTAATAGCAGAACCACACTACTCCAACGTTAACCGAATCGCTCCAACCCTTAACCTTCATCAATGAAACAATCGATTGATTCACCAAAATCCATAAACCAAAATACATCACAGTTTCGCCACTTACCAACAACGCAAGAAAGAATAGAGGTGACAAGTTGCGGCAGCAAAAAAGGGATTAAGGAAGGAATGGATTAAAAGGAGAAACCAAAGCAATGAAAAGAGAAAATTTCAATAGGCAGTCGGTAGTAACAAAAGAAGACAATGAAAGTCGGCAAGGGAGGAGAAGGAGGGAAAGGTTGCTGTAGGGGAGAAAAAACCAAAGGAACAAAAGAAAAAGCAGAGAATCACCTAACCAATTTTGGCAAAGGCAATGAGCAAGATGATGAACGGAAGACTTGAGGGGAGGGGAAACTAGCATCAAAAAAATTGAGAAAAGTATGGGGAAGCGAATTTTTTTGAAAATGATGATAATCATTAAAATACAATCCTCTATTTTCCTCTTAAAATTCGGCCACAACAATCCCACACTCCTCAAACACTCCAACCGCCCACTAGCATCAGAATTCTACTGGTACACAAACACTTACATGGCATCCAGCAAAATGAAACACTCCCTTGCATTGCTAGGACTCGAACTCAAGACCCCCAGCATATTGACACTCCACTAAACCACCAGACCAACAAGCCCATTCTGACATGTTGTTCCAATATTTATTTATAAGCCTACTGGTTAAAGATAGGAGTTTACTCAATTAAAAACAAAATCCCGTCCAAGCTAAGGCTTGAACCCAAGACTACCCAGACACTCCAGAACACGTATCTACTGAAGCTGATACACACTTGTGTCACAAACATACGAGAATAATTATAAGGGATTTTTGGGGCGTTACAACTCTACCCCCTTAAAGAAAATTTCGGCCTTGAAATTTTACCTGATTAGAATAGATGAGGATACTACTGTCGCATTCCATCCTCAAGCTCCCACGTGGCCTCCTCAGAACTATGATTACGCCAAAGAACCTTAACCAGTGGGATGGACTTCCTTCTTAGAACCTTTACGTCGCGATCCACTATCTGGACTGGCTCCTCTTCAAAGGTCAGATCTGGCCTAACCTCAATCTCGTTAATAGGAACAATATGCGTGGGATCAGGCGGTGGAATGCATCGTGAATCCGATCTAACTCTGGAGGTAATTCCAACTGGTAGGCAACCGGTCCTACTCGCTTCAGAATATGATAGGGCCCAATGAATCTAGGGTTAAACTTGCCTTTACGTCTAAACTTTAGTACATTCTTTCATGGCGAGGCCTTGAGAAAAATGAAGTCCACCATCGAATACTCAATTTCACGTCGTTTTAGGTCTACGTAGGACTTCCGCCTATCAGCTGCCATTTTTAGTCGGTCTCAAATCAGTCTAACTTTATCCTCGGTATCGAAAACCATTTTAGGGCCTAGAACACGCCGCTCACCCAACTCAGTCCAACATAAGGGGTGTGACACCTACAACCATATAATGCCTCGTACGAGTGCCATCTGAATGCTAAACTGATAGCTGTTGTTATAAGCAAACTCTACTAGCAGCAGGTACTCCTCTCAACTACCTCGAAAATTAATCATGCAACTCTTTAACATGTCCTCCAGTATCTGAATCACCCTCTCTGACTAAATGTCAGTCTGAGGATGGAACGCAGTATTGAACTCCAATCTTGTACCCAGAGCTTCATGTAGCTTCTTCCAGAATCGAGATGTTAAACGAGGATCCCTATCAGATATTATCGAAATCGGTACCATATGTAGTATCACTATCTTATGTAGTATCACTATCTTAGACACATACATTTTAGCCAGCTTCTACAGAGAGTAATCAGTACGAACTGGTATGAAATGGGCAATCATGGTCAATCGATCCACAATAACCCATACTGATCCTTCTTAGTGGGTGTGAGGGGTAACCCATTAAAAAAGTCCATAGTTACACACTCCCACTTTTAAAGTGGAATCTTGACTGGCTGCAATAATCCTGAAGGTAACTGATGCTTAGCCTTAACCTACTGACATGTCAAACACTTGGCCACAAATTCAACAATCTCTCGTTTAAGACCTGGCCACTAGTATAACTCACGAAGGTCTTGGTACATCTTATTTCCACCAAGATGCATAGCATAAGGGCTATTATGCACCTCTCGCAGTATAGACTGCCTCAACTCAGTATTCTTCAGTATGCAGATTCTCCCATGGAAGCAGAGTACCCTTCGCTATTCAATCCAAAATCCACAGTATTCCCACTCTCAATCTGTCAGAAACGAAGACCCAAAGACTCAACCTCCAACTGTTTAGCCTTAATCTGTTCTATCCACGTTGGTTTAACTTGAAGTTTGTCCAATAGACTACCATCATCAAATAAACTGAGGCGAGCAAACATTGCCCTCAGATCAGTCATAGCCCTACAGCTCAGCGCGTTAGCCACCACATTGGCCTTACAAGGATGGTATTCAATCATATAGTTGTATTCCTTAAGCAGCTCAATCCACCTACACTGCTTAAGGTTCAACTTCTTCTGAGTGAGGAGGTACTTGAGGCTCTTGTGATCAGTGTAAATGATACACTTCTCACCATACAAGTAATGCCTCCAGATTTTTAATACAAATACCACCGATGCTAATTCTAAGTTATGTGTCGGATAATTTACCTCATGCGTCTTAAGCTGACGAGACGCATACGCTGCCACCTTACTTTCTTGCATCAATACACACCCCAAACCGACGTGTGATGCATCACTGTATATGGTAAACTCTTTTTCAGACTCTTGTTGTATCAGAATAGAGGCCTCATTCAGTACAGTCTTGAGCTTCTCAAAGCTCTCTTGCTGCGAATCAGTCTAGTTAAACGGCACACACTTACGTAGTAGCTTAGTCAAGGGTGCGGCGATTAGTGAAAACCCCTTAATAAAACGTCGATAATATCCTGCTAGTCCCAAAAAAATACGGATCTCCAATACAATGTTAGGTTGCTTCCAATCCAGAACAACCTTAATCTTTCGAGGATCAACTCTAATCCCCTCAGTAGAAACCACATGTCCCAGAAATGTTACTTCATGTAACTAGAACTCACACTTACTGAACTTGGCTTACAGTTGCTTCTCTTGTAGAATATGTAGAACCACTCTAAGATGTTCATCGTGCTCATCCTTAGTCTTCAAATACACCAGTATGTTGTCAATAAATACCACTATGAACCGATCCTGATAAGGTTGGAACACTCGGTTCATCAGATCCATAAAAGATGCTGGTGCATTCATAAGTCCAAATGGCATCACTAGGAACTCATAATGACTGTATCGAGTCCTAAATGTTGTCTTGTGCACATCAGTCTCCTTAACCCTCAACTGATGATATCCTGATCATAGATCAATCTTGGAGAAAATCGAATCCCCTCAGAATTGGTCAAACAGATCGTCTATCCTCGATAAGGGTACTTATTCTTTATAGCCAGCTTATTCAGTTGACGGTAGTCAATACACATATGCATGGATCCATAATTCTTTTTTCAGAATATAACTGGTGCTCCCCATGGAGACACACTAGGGCGGATGAACCCACGATCCACTAGCTCTTGAATCTGGGTCTTAAGCTCCAGTATTGGGCCTAGCGACCCTCTCTAGAATCCTTAACATGGCTTGGGACAGTGCGTCGTCCCCTGCCGCTTGATCATGAGACCCAATCTCAGTCACTGGTGAAGTCGGCGTCTCATTTGTATCCAAATTAGGCAAGTTACCAGAAGATGAAAATCCAGCTCGAGCACCTCTACGACCTCTACCACGGCCTCTTGTACCCCGTCCGTGAGTACCTCTTATTCTTATTGTTTATTTGCCTCTTATCTATATTATCAATTTTATGCATCAATTTACAATTCCAATGAAAATAGTATCAAAAGTATAAGGTCTGTTTTCGTACGATGCAGTGTTTATCAGTGTCTATCGGTGTTACCACAGTATTTGTATACACTAACTTGAGTGTTTTTAGTACAATTTATCTATAGTAGTCACAATATATACTATCTATAGTAGTTCAGTTTAAAGCACATAACAGTTTCAGTGAACTTATGGGATCAGCGCCGGAGACTCGGTGTACCACACATGCTGTGAAAATATTTCAATCATCTAAAAATCAATGCATTAAAATCCAAGTTTAAAAACCAAAATCCACATCTGAGTTTTACAACCTAGCTCTAATACCACTAAATGTAACACTCCAAACCAGGCTTAGATGTTATGGCTGAATCTTGGCGATGTCAAATGGTAGTATTTTGGAAATAAATGAGTTGTCGTAAAAACCTCCTTTCGAATTAGTCTCATTACAAAATCTTATGTTAATTCTAAGATGCGTCATTCATTTTCAAAACATAGTTCATTATCACAAAAGTATTTTATTTCAAAACGATATTAATTTTCAAAACGTCACCTATCGCGGAAGCTTTTTAAATCAGTTTGTGTACTTGAGTGTATTTTGTTAAAACATTTGAATCGTTTTGAAAACTCGATTAACCCTACCACTAGCAGTTGTAAATCAAAATAATAGAAATCCCAAATTAACCTTGAAAAACCAAAAAAGGCCATTATTACAGTAAAATACCACAAAATAAAATCAAAATTATAATTAAGTACTAAAATAAAACGAAATAGGTCATGTGGCCACCGTTGAGTCCTCCGTCGAACTGATCCGCCTATGTTTGGGGATTACCTGTACAATTAAAATAGAAGGGTGAGTTTACGAAAACTCATTGTGTAATCTCAAATAGCACAAACAAATAAACAAAAGGCAATCACAGTCTGGGCTTAAGCCCTATTCAAAATCAGTGACAGTATCAGTTTGGGCTTTAGCCCATCTCGGTACAGTAGTCATGCATTTGGGCCTTGGCCCATTACAGTATCAGTAATCAGTACAATATCACAATATGCAGTATACAAGTCCTACCCAGCCAGCCTCTACACTCCATCTCCGTCCAACCCTATACTCCATGTGGGGATATAACCAACCACCCCATCCCTACACTCCAAGCAATACCGGTTGCGACACTAGACAGTAGTTTGTAGCTGAGCTGCCAGTAAGCTAGGCTCGAAACCTTTCAGTACACTTCCTTCGGTCCATATTAACCCATCCCCATGCAATGCATTATACAATCATGTCATGCCAAATCATGGTATCATATATGTATTCAGTACAATTTTAACAACATGCTCACAATACAGTTGTACATGTATATATATAAAGTACATGGGTATAACAATCATTCAGTCAATTAGGTATCTAGGTAATCTTACCGAGCTTACATTAGGTCCACAGCCGATTCGGGTGACCCGTGCAAATTTAGCAGACAAAATAATGAAAATGGGCCCACAAGCCCATATAATTTGCCTATATGGGCCCACATGCCCGTGTGGCCCATAAGGCCCAAAATGGCCTTAGCTGTGTGGATCGCACGGCCTGGTCCAATAATCCCAAATGCCTGTGTGGGGCCCACTCACCAATTCAGCTCGGCCCATGAATCACACATGGCCTGCCTCATCGATCACACGCCCGTGTCCGATCACAAGGGCCTACCACACGGGCGCACATTTCAGCTTTTCGTCGATTTTTGTTTACAGAGTTGTGTTTACACACTGGGTTTTGATTTGTTATGAAAACACTATCGAGCACTTCGAAACCTTCAATCGACAATCAAAACCCTAACATCAATGATGCTTAATCAAACTAAATGAAGTTTAAAACGTGCTAGACGACTTCCATCACCAAAACCTTACCTTCGAGATCGAACAACCCCTAACTGCAGATCCGAACAAGATAGGTCACCACTCCTACAATTTGCTGCTGACAATTCTGAAAAGACCCAATATTAACTTCAATTCACATTTCATAACCAAGAGAAAAGAAAAACTTTCCCCTAACTTCACCAAAATATAGCCATCTTACCTACTAAACGAGTAACAGCAGAACCACACTACTCCAAAGCTAATCGAATCGCTCCAACCCTTAACCTTCATTAATGAAACAGTCAATCAATTCACAAAAAATCCATAAACCAAAATACATCACAGTTATGCAACTTACCAACAATGCAAGAACGAATAGAGGTGACAAGTTGCGGCAACGAAAAAGGGATTAAGGAAGGAATGGATTAAAAGGAGAAACCAAAGAAGTGAAAAGAGAAAATTCCAATAGGCAGTCGGCAGTAACAAAAGAAAAAAATGAAAGTTGGCAAGGGGTGAGGAGAAGGGAAAGGTTGCCATAGGAGAGAACAAAGCCAAAAGGGAACAAAAGAAAAAGCAGAGAATCACCTAGCCTATTTTGGTAAAGGTAAAGAGTAAGATGATGAACGACAGACTTGAAGGGAGGAAACTAGCATGAAAAAAAATTAGAAAAGTATGGGGAACCAAATTTTTTTGAAAAATATGACAATAATCAAAATACAATCCCCTATTTTCCTCCTAAAATTCAGCCACAACAATCCTAGACTCCTCAAACACTCCAACCGTCCACTAGTATTAGAATTCTAATGGCACACAAACACTTACACGGCATCCAGTAAAATAAAACTCTCCCCTGCATGACCAGGACTCGAACTCAAGACCCCCAGCATATTGAAACTCCACTTAACAACCAGACCAGCGGGCCCATTTTGACATGTTTTTCCAATATTTTTTTATAAGCCTACTGGCTAAAGATAGGAATTTACTCAATTAAAAACAAAATTTTGCCCAAGCTAAGGCTTGAACCCATGACTTCCCAGACACTCCCAGAACACTTAACCACTAAAGCAGGCACACACTTGTGCCACAAACATACGAAAATAATTATAAGTGATTTTTGGGGCGTTACAATTTTCACATTTCAATTCAATAATTTTTCATCTACAATTCACTACAACATCATGCAGTGTCAACCAATCCATACCCAAAATGACATCAAACTCATCAAATGGCAACAACATTAGGTCAGCTAGAAAACAGTGACCTCGAATCATCAATGGACAATTCTTGCAAACTTTATCAACTAGCACATATTTGCCTAAGGGGTTTGACACTTTATTCACAAATTCAGTAAACTCAATAGGCAAGTTCTTACTAGCTACAAGTTTTAGGCAAACATAAGAATGAGTCGATCCAAGATCAATCAATGCAACTACATTAGTATTATAGAGAGAAAAAGTACCAGTGATAACATCGGGAGATGTCGCTTTTTCACGACCACGGATAACATAGGCTCTAGCAGGTGCCCTGGCCTCAGATCTTATAGCTGTATCTTTTGTCACACCTTTACTTCTAGCTCTATTTCCCGTGTTCCTTGGTGGTCTCGCTTTAGAGACAGTGTTGCTCGATTTTGCAGTCTGAAACTTATCATTTTCAACCACCTCTAGGCAATCTTAAATAAAATGGTCGTGAGAGCCATACTTAAAACAAGCCTGATTATACATTCTACATTCACTGGGGTGTCGTCTGCCACAGTGCAGACATTCAGGCCTACCAAACTTAGAGTTACCAACGCTCGCTACTGATGTAGTTTGGGCTTTAGAATCCGAGTATTACTTCCCACGATCTCTATTGGGATACCCAGCTGAAGCACTTGATCGAGCATACAAATCTCTCGATTTCTTAGACTGAGATTGAAATGACTTACTCATTAGCCTTTTTCTTGCATCTCTAGCCTCAGACTCAGCTTTTCTATTTTCCTTGCATAATTCTTCAGCTTTACAAGCTCGGTCGAATAGTGCTACAAATTCTTTTAGCTCAAGAACTCCAACTAACAATTAGATGTCATCATTTACCCATCTTCAAACCTTTTTCACATGATAGCCTCGATGGAAACACACTCCTGAGCATACTTACTGAGCTTGACAAACTCTCATTCATACTCAGTTACAGACATTCAGCCCTGCTTTAGCTCCACAAATTTTTACGTTTTTGATCAATGAACCGTTAGTTGATATACTTCTTCCTAAATTCATATTGGAAGAATTCCCAATTAACCCTCTCTATCGGTATTACTGACACAAGGGTTTCCACCACCGGTATGCTGTGTCTCTTAGAAGTGTTACGGCACATTTCAAACATTCATCCGATGTGCAAGACATTTCATCCAATACCCTGAATGAATTCTCAAGCCAAAATTTTTCCCTCTCGGGATCATCGTCAACATTCGCTCTAAAATCTACAGCCCCATGCTTTCGAATCTTATCAACCGGAGGCTTATTCACTCTTATGAATTCCATACCTTGTGGAGCTGCGAGAACCGGCTGAGGAATAGGTGAGGGTGGAGGGGGTTGAGCATTAGGATTTGTTCGAACAAACTCCATATACCACTCGTTCATCATGTGAAAGAAGGCTTCTCTAGCCCTTTCTCCTCTTCCCTGACTAACCATGGGAAGTCTACTTTCAGACGGCGTTGCCCCTTAAGCGGGAGCCGATGGATTACTTTCTACGTCACCAGCTTCAGCTCGATTGGGATCCATTTACTATATGAAAACACATTTCAAAATTTTCAGGAGTCATCACACTATCACGATTTATTTATGGCAAGTGTAGTTAGAATTTTACAAACCCTACGTTAGTCCGAGAATTGACTAAACTGTAGCTCTGATACGACTAAATGTAACACCCCTTACCCATATTCGACGCCAGAATAGGGTACGAGACATTACCAGACATAAACACAAGCAAACATACATTTCTGAGTCATAAATTTCCATTCAAATTAAAACCTTTCATACGCATACATATCGTCCCTAAAAAGAGCCTATGAGGCTCAATACATGCTTTGGAAAATGGTTTGAGACTAAACCGACAACTTTAGAAAATTTTACAAAACTTAGAAAATTGTTTATGTTATAGGGCTCACACGCACGTGTGGTCTAAGGGACACGCCCATGTGACCCTTAAACACGCCCATGCTATAGGCCGTGTTCAAAATACGGTGCTCTCTGACTTGTGCCACACGGCATGCCACACGCCCGTGTGCTAGGCCGTGTAGGCAATTTAATTTTCATAATTTTTTATAAAATAGGTGCAGACTTCACACAGTCGGGGCACATGCCCGTGTCCAAGGCCGTGTAGCACACACGGCCAAGACACACATCTGTGTCTCTGCCGTGTGCTATATTCTAGACATTCTGTTTCTCAAAATTAAGGTGTAGAGGACACACGGCTGAAACAAATGCCTGTGGGGCAGGCCATGTGTCACACATGGCCTAGATACACGCCCATGTGTCTACCCGTGTGGATAAAAATAAGGCTATTTACCAAGCCTTTTTGCCACTCTTTAATGTATACACCTACACAACATAACATAGCACCAAACCAAGCATAAACATACAACTAAATCAACCACAACCAAGACAACAACACATCATTTACAAGCTACCATCTATCATATACAAACATCACATATATATCAACTCAAATCAAGTAGATTCCCACATCCATAAAAGCCATTATCATATGAAAGTACTTAACCAATAATAGCTAATTTCCAATGGCCTTATACAAAATGAGCTTTCAACCAATAAAAGCTAACACATTTGGCCAAATCAATTATGACACATAACAAAATGACCAAGTCCCCTATACATGCCACAACTCAAAATGTAGAATTCATTGGTACCAAAATAATACTTGATAGTGTGAATGGATCTCCGACAATCTCCAATCCTGGGCTAGCTTGGTGACACTATAATACAAGGGAAAGAAAAGGGAGTAAGCTATATAGCTTAGTAAGTTCATATGCAAATAATAAACAACATTAAACATACGATTACCACATAAGTAATATACGTATATCAATCTAAATGTCAGTAAAACCTCATGAACATAACATACTCAATGACATTCTTACCAATAGTTCATCATATACTGAATTCATTTCCTTTGAGTTTTTCGTACATACTTGTACCAACTCGTAACATAATCACATACTTTCTCATCTTTAACATACCCGTTAAACCACTTGGAATACTATCGGATACACGAAAAACTTTGCACATAAGTGCCACATATGTAGCCAATGCTACACAAATCTCATAACACATATAAGCTCACTCTCGAGCTATCCTCGAACCTGCTAACATAAGCTGTCAGTCGAGACATAGCTACGCGGTGTTGCTCACACATTCTGTCAGGTATCCACAATATATGCCAATTTACCTAGCCACCGGTAGGACGTATATAGGACAAGCACCCGGGACGCATAATTCACATAACTACATGGGTTCTTAGTAACATGTCACTTGTATCCTACTTTATTTCTAAGGTTTAATTG
Organism: Gossypium rotundifolium; assembly: GCA_025506655.1. NCBI lineage: Eukaryota > Viridiplantae > Streptophyta > Magnoliopsida > Malvales > Malvaceae > Gossypium > Gossypium rotundifolium. The sequence goes on from CP106724.1 coordinate 107,700,225, forward strand.
AGATTTTCTTCTTGCCAGAACTTCGCTAAATACGCTCATAGAATCAATCATACAATTCATGCAATATCAAAACATTAAAATACAAATATAACATTGCATTATTTACATACGAACCTACCTAGGTACAAAATAGTGAAAATGGGCCTAATCGTTAAACACTTTATTTTTCCCCCGGTCTAGGGCTATACTTTATTTCTCTTGATCTATAATAGCAAATTTAGCTCATTTAATACTCTCATTATTCAATTTAATCCAAAATTTACATTATGGTAAAATTACATTTTTGCCCCTAACTTTTCAACTTTCTACATTTTGGTCCCTAGGCTCCTAAAATGAAACGTATTCAATTTCTTTAAAACCCAAGCCTAGCCAAACTTTATTATTGCTCATAACAGCCCACAATTTCCATTAAATCACAATTTTACTGCATATTTTATAACCTTTACAAATAGGTCCTTTTTGACTTTTTTACCGAAAATCACTTAGTAAAAGTTGTTTATCCAACATGAAACTTGCATAATCTACCATTAAAAATCAAAGTACACATATATTTAACATGGGTCAAACCCTAGTCCTTGATTATTTCTTAAATTTGTGGTAGAAATAGATAGACGAGTTACAACGATTTCAAAAATGTAAAGAGCATTAAAAATAGGGAAGAACGGACTTACAATCGAGCTTGAAAGTGGCCAAACCCTAGCTATGGCTTCCTCCTCTAAATTTCGGCTAGCATAAAGAAGATTGACAAGGTTTTGGCTTGATTTTTGCTTTTTAATTCATTTAATTACCAAATGACCAATATACCCCTAACTTAAAACATAAAAATTCTCTTACTCCATGCCCATTTTTGTCCATTAACTTAAACAATGGTCTAATTACCATCTAAGGACATTAAATTTAAAATATCATAGCAATTGGACACCTTAAACACATAAAACTCAAAATTTACACTTTTTTATAATTTAGTCCTTTTAACTAAATTGAGTGCCCAAACGTCAAAATTTTCGAACAAAATTTTCACAAAATCATCTCATAAAATTGTAGACCATAAAAATATAATAAAAATAAATTTCACTACGTCAGATTTGTGGTCCCGAAACCACTGTTTTGATTAGACCCAAAATCGGGTTGTTACATGAATAATTATGTTTTGGTTTGCATTTATATAGTCATGAGATTTGGCTTAATTTGGATTAAGTGTGTTTATGACTTATTTTATGAGGTTTGTGGAATTGTATTATGTTTGTGAACTGGAACAAAATGATGTATGTTTGGTAAATGTTTTTAGATGAGCTAATGTCAATTTGTGAAGTGTTTAATGTTATTTGAAAATGGTTGATAAATTGATGATGATTGTGATTGAAGTTTAGGCTAAGAAATGCTTGATGAAATGGTAAGAATTATGGTTTATTTGGTTGTTATGGATTGGTTATTTTGCTTTGTTTTTGTGCCATATGTGTAGGTGAAGGTATGTACCAAATGGGCTGGCAGAGACACAGGCGTGTGTCTCAACCGTGTGTGACACACAGTGAAGTTACATGGCCGTGTGTCCCTTGGTGTTGAAATTAAATTAAACTCAGTATGCTACACACGGTCTCACACACAGACGTGTGATTGACTGTGTGGTACAAGTTAGTATTCCCCCTAACTGGCATACGATCTAGCACACGGGCGTGTGACTTAGCCGTGTTGCATAAGTCAGTATACCTTATAGTTTTGGCATGGCCTATCACACGATAAGGGACAATGTGATTGTGTTGGATGATTTATGAGAATGAATGCTTATTGTTGCATAAATGTGTGCTATATGTGTTGTGAATTGATTAGTAATACCTCGTAACCCTATTTCGACGTTGAATACGAGTGAGGGGTGTTACATTTATTAGTATCAGAGCTACAATTTAGTCGAATCTAGGACTAACGTAGTGTGTGTGAGAGTCTAGCTATATATGCCATATATAAAATGTGATAGTGTGCCTGCTCCCGCTTAAGGTAATGTGCCTGCTCCCGCTTAAAGTACAACGCCATCTGATTCTAGACCTATGATGGGTAGCCAAGAAGGAGAGGCTAAAGAAGCCTTCTTCTAAATGATGAACGAGTGGTTCACTCAATATATTCGTACGAACCCGGTTGTTCAACAACATCCACCCCTCCTAATCCCCAACCCGTACCTGTAGCTCCTCAAGGAGTCGAGGTTTTAAGATTGAATAAGCCTCTAGTTGACAACATCCATAAACACGAGGATGAAGAGTTCAGGAATAATGTTGATGATGATCCTAAGAGCGTGAATTTTTGGCTTGAAAATACAATTCGAGTGTTTAGGGAGCTTTCTTGCACGTCAACTGAATGTTTAAAGTGTGCTATATCCCTTTTAAGAGATACTACGTATCAATGATGGAATACCTTAGTATCGGTGGAGCTGAGGGAGCGAGTCACCTGGGAATTCTTTTAGACTAAATTCTGAAAGGAATACATTAGTCAACGGTTTTTGGATCAAAAGCATAAAGAGTTTTTAGAACTAAAACAAGGCCGTATGACTGTAATCGAGTATGAGAGAGAATTCATATGGTTGAACAAGTACGCTCGTGAGTATGTTTCTACTGAAGAAATTATGTGTAAGCGATTTGTAGATGGGCTAAATGATGATATTAAACTTCTAGTCGGGATTTTAGATTTAAAAGAATTTGTTGTGTTAGTTGAACAAGCTTGCAAAGCCGAAGATTCTTGCTGAGAAAAGAAAAAGGCTGATTTAGAAGCAAGAGACTCGCGGGAGAGATCGATGAGTAAACCTTATCATTCCTCGTCGAAGAAATCTAAAGATTATTTTAATCAATCGAAAGCTTCAATGGGATATTCTAATGGAGATTGTGGAAAGCAATACACTAGCCCTAAGGCTCAAGCCACATCGCTATCGAGTATTGGCAATGAAAAAGATGTTAAACCCGAGTGTTAACTGCATGGAAGATGGCATTTTAGAGATTGTTGGATGAAAAATAATAATAGAGCTTGTTACAGTTGTGGTTCACGCAATAATTTTATCAGAGATTGTCTCGAGCTAAACAAAAAAAATAAATCTTAGAATGCAAGATCGAGCAATACAACTACTCAAGGGAGGCCGCCAAGAAATACGGAAATGCAAGTGGTAATCGTGGTCCAACGAGAGGTTATACAGTAACATTTGAGGCCAGAGTACCTACTAGAGCTTACTCTATTCGTGCTCGCGAAGATGCATCATCACTAGATGTCATTACTGGTACATTTTCTCTTTACGACACTTATGTTATTACATTGAATGACCCTGGATTGACCCATTCGTATATATGTATGAATTTGGTGTCTAATAAGAGTTTGCCTATCGAGTCTACTGAATATGTGATTAAAGTATCGAACCCCTTAGGCAAGTATGTTCTAGTTGATAAAGTTTGCAAGAACTGTCCTTTAATGACTCGGGGTTCTTGTTTTTGGTTGACTTGATGCTTTTTCCATTTGATGAGTTCGATGTAATTCTGGGAATGGATTAGTTGACTTTGCATGATGCTGTTGTGAATTGTAGATGAAAGACTACAGAACTAAAATGTCAGAATAATAAATTTCTTTGGATTGAATCTGATGAGTCGGGTGGATTACCAATAGTGATTTCATCGATGTCGGTTCAGAGATATGTGAGAAAAGGTTGCAAAGCTTCTCTCACTTATGTTTTTGATACTAAAGTGTCTAAAAGGAAGGTTGAATCAATGCCGGTCGTTTGTGAATATTCGGATGTATTTATTGAAGAATTATCGGGGTTGCCACATATTAGAGAGGTTGAGTTTGCTATCGAATTAGTACCGAGAACTTCACCGATATCTATAGCTCCGTATAGAATGGCTCCAACAGAGTTGAAAGAGTTGAAAGCTCAGTTGCAGGAGTTAATAGATAAAGGTTTTGGACGACCCCGTTTTTCGTCCTGGTATTGTTCGTAAAGAAGAAAGATAGATCAATGAGAATGTGTATAGACTATTGTCAGCCCAAAAAGTTACGATAAAGAATAAGTATCTGTTCCCGAGAATAGATGATTTGTTTAATCAGTTGAAAGGTGCAACAGTGTTTTTGAAGATTGATTTGAGATCGGGTTATTATCAGTTGCGAGTGAAAGACTCGGATGTACCAAAAACTGCGTTTAGAACGAAGTACGGACATTATGAATTCCTTGTTATGCCTTTTGGTTTGACTAATGCTTCTACCATTTTTATGGATTTGATGAATCGGATTTTTAGATCGTATTTAGACAGATTTATCGTTGCGTTCATTGATGACATTCTGATCTATTCACGAGATGATTCTAAGCATGCTGAGCATTTGAGAATTGTATTGCAAACCTTGAGAGGTAAGCAACTGTATGCTAAATTCAACAAATATGAGTTCTGGCTTCAGAAAGTTGGATTTTTGGTACATATAGTTTTGATAGATGGTATTCGAGTTGATCCGAGCAAGATTTCTGCAGTTATTGATTGGAAACCACCTAGAAATGTATCCGAGGTTAGAAGTTTTCTGGGATTGGTTGGTTACTATCGACGCTTTGTTAAAGGGTTTTCAATAATTACTGCACTGATGACCAAATTACTATAGAAAGATGTGAAGTTTGAATGGTTTGAGAAATGTCAACAAAGTTTCGATCAATTATAAGCATTATTGACAGAGGCACTAGTGTTAGTTCAACCTGAGTCAGGTAAAGAATTCATAGTTTTCAGTGATGCATCATTAAATGGACTGGGTTGTGTTTTGATGCAAGAAGGAAAAGTTGTAGCTGATGCCTCGAGACAGTTGAAGCTGCACGAAAAGAATTATCCAACGCACGATCTAGAGTTAGCCGCAATAGTGTTCGCATTAAAAATTTGGCATGATTATTTGTTTGGTGAGAAATGCCATGTTTATACCGACCACAACAGTTTGAAATATCTGATGACTTAGAAAGATTTGAATTTACAACAACGAAGATGGTTAGAATTACTAAAAGACTATGAATTAGTGATTGGCTATCATCCGAGGAAAGGTAATGTAGTTGCTGATGCTTTGAGCCGAAAGTCCTTATTTGCTTTACGTGCTTTGAACACACAATTAGCTTTGTCTGACAACGGTTCGATTGTAGCTTAGTTAAAAGCGAGACTGATATTTCTATAGTAGATTTATGAGGCCAAAAAATTTAATAATGATTTGTAAGCAAAACGAGCTTAGTGTGAGTCAAATTCTGGTTTAGAGTTTCGAGTAGGGCCTGATGACTGTTTGATATTTCGTGATAGAATATGTGTACCAAGAAATTCTGAACTAATTGGGAAGATTCTAAACAAAGCACATAGTAGTTGTTTATCAGTACATCCAGGAAGCACGAAAATGTATAACGATTTGAAATAGCTTTATTGGTGGCACGGAATGAAACGTGATATCTCAGAATTTGTTTCGAAATGTTTGATTTGTCAGCAAGTTAAAGCTGCACATCAAGTGCCGTCAGGTTTATTACAACCTATTATGATTCTTGAGTGGAAGTGGGATAGAGTAACAATGCGTTTCGTATTGGGTTTGCCCTTATCTCCTAAAAAGAAAGATGCGATTTGGGATGTTGTTGACTGATTGACGAAATCAACTCATTTTATTTCGGTACGTACAAATTTCTCGCTCGATAAATTAGATGAGCTGTATATTTCCAAAATTGTGAGATTACATGGTGTTCCCTTATCTATTGCTTCGGATAGAGATCCAGGATTTACTTCGCGATTTTGGAAGAAATTGTAAGAAGCTTTGGGTTCAAAGTTTCATTTTAGCATTGTGTTTCATCTGCAAACGGATGGTCACTCCGAGCGAGTTGTTTAGATACTTGAGGATATGTTGCATTGTTGCATTCTTGAGTTTGAAAGTAGCTAGGAGAAATATCTATCGTTGACTGAATTTGCTTACAAAAATAGTTTCCAATAGAGTATTAAGAACCGTACGAAGCTCTATATGGTTGTAATTATCGAACACCATTGTACTGGACTGAGTTTAGCGAGAACAAGATTCACGAGGTTGATCTGATCAGAGAGACTGAAGAAAAAGTGAAAGTAATTTGCGATAGTTTAAAAGCAACTTTGGATCTTCAAAAATCATATGCAGACTTCAAATGGAAAGATATTGAGTTCCAAATCGGGGATAAAGTGTTTTTGAAAGTGTCACCGTGGAAAAAGATATTACGATTTGGTCAGAAAGGGAAATTGAGTCTGCGATTCATCGGACCGTATGAGATTATTGGGCGAGTTGGGCCAGTGGCATATCGACTATCTTTACCGTTTAAGTTAGAGAAAATACATAATGTGTTTCATGTGTCGATGCTTCAACGATACTGATGCGACCCTTTACATGTCATTTCTCTTATCGACGTTGAAATTCAGTCTGATATGTCATATGCTGAAGAACCGATTCAAATTTTAGCTCGTAAGATCAAAGAGCTGAGAAATAAGATAATTGAATTAGTAAAAGTATTATGCCATCGACACGGGGTTGAAGATGCTACGTGGGAACCCAAGGAAGCTATACGAAAATAATACCCAAACCTATTCACTGGTAAGATTTTAGGAGACGAAAATCCCTAAGGGGGAGAGTTGTAACAGCCCGTTTTTGGTCAAGTTGGAACAGTGGTTTTGAGACCACAAATTTGAGGTTAAAATATTTATTTTATTATTATTCTAATGTTTACAGCATGAATGAGTAATTGTTTGAAAATTTTGTTCAGAAATTTGATCGTTTGAATGGTCAATTTGGTAAAAAAATTTAAATCGCGTAAAGTGTAAAATGCATGTTCTATTCATTAAACGTGTCTATTAGCTATGGAACATTAAAATGGAGGTCCTTATGTGGAAATTATACCATTAATAGCTTGAGTGGACAAATATGGACAAGTATTAAATGATTTTTAAGTTTTATAACTAAGGTTAATTTAGTAATTTGATTAATTAATATGTTAAAAACAAAATAACATAATATCATCATCTTCCTTAAGTGATTAGCACCGAAAATTAGGGCTAGCGAAATCCATTTTCATTCCTTTCATTCAACCAAGCTATTTTGGGCAATTAAGGTACGATTTTTGTCCTGTTTTTAATGATTTTTATGTTTTTGAAATCGTTACAGCTAGTATTAGCTAGCCCAGGGACTAATTTGCAAAAAAGTTAAAGATTTTGAATGTTTCCATTGATTAATATGAATGAGTTTTGATGTTTAAAGATAGATTATGAACATTTGATGTTAGTTAAACAAACTTTGTTAAGTGATTTTTTGTGAAAATGCAAATTATGGGCTAAATTGTAAAATGTGAAAAATGTGTGGTTAAAATGTGAAATAAATTAGAAATATGGGCTAATATGGACGCTAGTGAAATTTGGCTATCATGAAATTGGATTAAATTGCATGAGTTTGTGATTTTATGCAACAAGGACTAAATTGTGAAAAAATGTGAAAGTGAATTTTGACTGAATATGCCTTAAAGTATGTTTTGGACTAAATTGAATGAATAGATGATTGAATAAGTTAATTTTGAATACATTTATATCAAGAAAAGCAGACTTCAGATCTAGATCGGGGAAAAATGAAAGTTATTAACTAAACGACTCAAGCCGCCATTTTAGCATCTGAGGTAAGTTCGTATGCAATAAGCATTGTTAGAATTATGCTTTTTAATGCTTTGATATTGTATAAATTGTATATACGGGACTACATTTATGTTCGAGACAAATCGGCTACTTGTGGCACTTAGTGTGCGATTCGATATAGCTTCGACTAAATATGGAAATTAGTGTGCGATTTGAGATAGCTTCGGCTATGTACGACACTTAGTGTGCGAGACATCGAGTATAGCACTTAGTGTTTGAGACATTGAGTACAGCATTTATTGTGCTAGACATCGAGTATAGCACTTAGTGTGCGAGATATCGAGTATTCAACGGCATTCCGTGTAAGTATGAACTTGTTTTGGATTAGTACAGGTATGCATATGTATATTATGAGATAAAATCGAAGAAGTTACAAAGTTTGAATATAAGCTTATGAATAAGCATGTGAAAGGTTTGTTAGTAATCTTGAATTTCATGATATATGTTTAGATTGATGAATGTGTATGTGTGATTAGTTAAGTTTATATCATACTAGCTTACTAAGCTATAAAGTTGAATTTGTTTATTTTTCCATGTCTTATAGTGGTTTCAAAGATAGCTCAGATTCGGCGATCTTCGGAGATTACGTCACACTATCAAACCATCACTTTGGTACTTTTGAGCTCTTGGTTTGGTCATATGACATGTATAGGATTATGGTCATGTTGGTTATGTTTTGGTAATGATTTTTGCCATTTGGGATGGCTTGTGAATGGTTGTGTTTTGGTTTGTATTTATATAGTCATGAGATTTGGCTTAATTTGGCTAGTTTGATTATGTATATATAAGTGTGCTTATGGCTTATATTATTAGGTTTGTGGAATTAGTATTATGCTTGTGAATTGGAACAAAATGATGTATGTTTGGTAAATATTTTTAGATGTGCTAATGTCATTTTATTAAGTGTTTAATGTTACTTGGAAATGGTAGATAAATTGATGATGATTGTGATTGAAGTTTTGGCTAAAAAATGCTAGATGAAATGGTAAGAATTATGGTTGATTTGGTTGTTATAGATTGCCTATTTTGCTTTGTTTTTGTGCCATATGTGTAGGTGAAGGTGTGTACCAAATGGGGTGCAAAATGGCTTGGTAAATAGCATATTTTTATCCACACGGGCAGAGACACAGGCGTGTGCTTCAGCCGTGTGTGACACATGGTCAAGTTACACGGCCATGTGTCCCTTGGTGTTGAAATTAAATTGAAGTTAGTATGCTCCACACGGTCTCATACACGGGTGTGTGACAGGTCATGTGGTACAAGTCAGTATACTCCCTAATTGGCGCACGGCCTAGTACACGAGCATGTGACTTGGCCGTGTTGCATAAGTTAGTATACCCTACAGTTTTGACACGGCCTAGCACACGGCCTGGCACGCAGGCCTGTGTGGCCACTTCGAAGGGTGCATGGGCTAGACACACAAGTGTGTGGTCGACCGTGTGACCCAAGTCAGTATGTATGCCCTATTTTCACATGGCCTAAGATACATGCGTGTCTACTAGTCATGTGAGGCACACAACCTGTTCACAAGGGCGTGTGACCCTTGTTTACATGAAAAATTTCTACGTTTCTAAAATTTTTGTATGATATCAATTTAGTCCTGAACCACTTCTAAAGCATGTTTAAGGCCTCGTAGGCCCTTATAAGGGACAATGTGATTGTGTTGAATGATTTATGAGAATGAATGCTTGTTGTTGCATAAATGTATGCTATATGTGTTGTGAATTGATCGGTTATACCTCGTAACCCTATTTGATGTTGAATACGGGTGAGGGGAGTTACATGTTACACGGTCGTGTGTCCCCTGGTGTTGAAATTGAAATTAAGTCAGTATGCTCCACACGATCTCACACACGGGCGTGTGATCAGCCGTATGGCACAAGTCAGTATACCCCCTAATTGGCTCACGGCCTAGCACACGAGTGTGTAACTTGGCCATGTTGCATAAGTCAGTATAACCTAGAGGTTTGACACGGCCTAGCACACGGCCTAGCACATGGGAGTGTGTGGCTACTTCGAAGAGCACACGGACTAGACACACAAGCATGTGGTTGGCCGTGTGAGCCAAGTCAGTAACCTCACTTGTTTGGACATGGGTTGGGACGCGCCATGTGATCCCTTTTTAAATGTTCACACGGCCTCGACAAGGGTGTGTCTGGTGACCGTGTGAGACACACGGCCTGGCCACACAGGCATGTGTCCCCTGTTTTGAGAAATTTTTTCAAAGTTTCGTAAAAGTTACTTGAGCTTTCAGTTTAGTCTTGAATTACTCCTAACGCATGATTAATGCCTTGTAGGCTTGTTTAAGGGACACTATGAATGATTGTGATTGAATTGTATTTGAATTGATAAACTGTTCATGAAATGTAGGTTTAAAAGGGGTTGAAAGTCCAGTAATACTCTGTAACCCTATTTTGACGGTGAATATGGGTAAGGGGTGTTACATTTATTAGTATTAGAGGTACAATTTAATCGATTCTACGACTAACGTAGCATATGTAAGTCTAGCTATACATACCATATAGAACCTGTGATAGTGTGATATCTTTCGAGTCTGACGAAAATTATTTTAATTAGACAGATATGATTTCCAATCTAGCTAATTCCGATAGTGCAGAAAGTGGTACTCAAATATTTGAGCGAAAATGTGTTTATAATGAGTTGAAATTCATAAAGGTATGAATAAAAGTTCATAATATTATGTTATTGATAAATGTTATGTGCATGTATATGTGAGAGTTAAATTTGAGGCTTTATGACCCTCACCCCCTTACCAGTATAGTGTTACAATGAAATCCGTAAGATTTAGATTGAATAAGCTCACAAATTTGGAATTACAGAGTTCTGTGATTGACGAATTAATACTGTGGTCAGATAAGAGAATGAGTCAACAGTAAAGATAGTATTGGAAGAGATATCGGATCGCTTTGGAGGCTATTTGGATTATGCAAAGTCACTATTAAAGAAGAAATTGACTTTGATGAAACAAAATATTCAAGAATGATATCTAAAGAATGTATTAATTGGAAGTTCTACTTAATTGATTTCTGCTAGTGATGGGACAAAGAGGAATCAATAATGACAGAATTAGACAGTGGAACAATATTTGAATTGTTAAGTTATCTAAGTACAACAATATAGTTGAATAGCTATTTTAATGATCTCTTCTGGGTAACATATGTGATCAATTATTCTTAAAGGTATATGTGGCTATTTATTTTCAAATGAAACTCTTATCGTATGATAACACTAGCTAAACATACTGGTAGATTAAAGAATTGTTGGTCTGTGTGGGTTATGATCGGCATTGCTATATATTCCCTGGTATTCTATTCTATTGTGTTGATAGAAAACTCGACGGTAAAAAAGAGTATGATGCTAATATTTTGTTTTTACTGTTGAATACACATGAAGATTATATTGCTTCAGCCACAGTTGATTTCAATGCTTATGAGTGATGTTTTCTTCTAGAATTTCTCTGGGATATCACTGAGATATTTATCATTCTAATGGGTTGTAATTTTTAGAAATTCTGTATAGTTCCATACTTTGAGATTTCACTATCTTGGTTTTATTATGATTTTATGTGATTATTTGCAAGAGATATTCTTTTTACGGAGATGAATATATCTACTATGATTATAATTTCTGGTTTGATCTTGGGAGCACAGTGGTATTGTCATAAGATTTATGGAGGTTATGTTTCTGCATTTATTTTTGTTGAAAACATATTTGATTTTCTTATGTGTTCAAAATGCATTATTAACAGCTGGGATATTATCTATTTATACGGTTGAGATGTCGGTCTTATTATGGCATTATGATTTTTTTATCTGACGGAGGTGGCTTCATTATAGTGTTGGAACGCCAGCACCCCCATGGCGCAGCGAAATAAAATTAATCCCGGCGATCCAAACCATGAATCCATGTGTAAGGAACAAATCAGGGTGAAATAAAGATTTCGAAATTACCAAAATTTCAATCTGAGTAGACAATGATGCCTCAAAGAACAAGACTTCGATCTCATCGTCGAAACAAGACGCAACCTTTACGATGTCGCCTCACGTAATCCACCGGTTTGACTATGAACGGCAGAAATCTCCAAAACTATTTTAGGGGTTTTTTTTATTTGCTTGACGGCTGCTAGACTTTTCAAGCAAATTCTTAGGGTTTCTCTTAATAAGTTTTTAATCACTTATTCCCTTTTATAACCGGTATATCTTTTATGAATTATAAAATTAAATAAATATAATAATGTTTTAACATAAAAAATTATAATTACATTAATTATACCCAAAAGTTATAATTACATTAATTATAACATGGATTTCGATAAACTATATTTATTTAAATTTATATACTGAACCAAATTCATATATTAATTCTCATTATGTGTACAACATCCTTGTACATATAATATATTCAATATTTGATTACCCAATTAAATTAATTCTTTAATTAATTTAATTCATGTGGCAATCAAACACAATACCAACTATGTTTTATTCTGTTCATTTCAACCATAGGGTGTGACCCTGTAGGTTCTTGTAACGTTAGCAATAATACTAGAACGATTCTAATGTCACAAACAATGAGTGGCATCTAGCAATGCATCATTGCTACCCAAGTTACAAGGAGTCATGATTCAACATAACTTTTTGTGATTAACCTTTCATGCATTAATCCTTAAGTCCTTTATCTCTGGAATGGATACAAGTCATGGAATAGTCACACTTGTATAGTCCATCCCATGTTTCTTGATATCTTAAGTAGACTATGATATACAAATTAGTATGACATCTCATGTCAACTTATTTGAGCATGGCCATGCATTTCTAGTCTCACTCAATCAAGTGGCCTAAGATATTACTCCCATTATGTGGGAGGACTTATCCTATATTGATCAATAATATCCTCTACATAGATTTTGGTATATCCAACATCACCTTTATAGAACAACCGATTCTGATTGTTACGCTTGATCGTATCAAAATATATGACTCACGATGTTGGGATAATGATTATCTCAAGTCTAAGGATCATATACATATTAATCATTATGAGTAATGTTGTGACAATTACATAATAATCCAAGAAACATACTCATAGCGGGTCAGCCCAATATGTTGTTCTCTAACACACATATTCATGCATTGATTTTGACACTCCATATCAATGGCAACTCTTTATCATCAATCAACTACATGTTAGTCTTAATGCATTATTCTTGTCCTAGTCAACAATAATACTTGACTAAGGATCTTTTAAGAATAATCATATTATTCTCAGGACATTATTATAAAACAGTTTATTTGTACACACAGAAGGAAAAACTGAAATAATAATGACAATGCTTTATATTAATGGTAAATCAAGTATGTTATTACAACCATCTCATGATTGATCTTTGGGCATACTCTTACATATAATACAACACTTCGATGATTAATAGTTGAGATAGCTTTATTATATAATCCTTTCTAGTTTTCTTGAAAGGGAATTGACATCGGCAAAAGCATAGATGATAGAAGATCAAGTTCAAATCTGTATAATAGTTATCACTTCCAGGTAAATCTTGAAATATGTCAATGAGTAAAGAAGGAATGTTATGTCATATTTGAGTTATGCAGTTTTTAAGATCTTTGACTAGTATCCTGAAGAAATTACGATAAATTGTATGTCTGAGTTATCTTGACAACAACAAGAAAGGTTTTCTTTGAAAAGTTATTGTTTGACAGCCAAGATCGATTCAGCTGTTTAGGTTGATTGGGTTATTTTTTGGAAAGGTTAATTGAGTTATATGTATGTAAGTTTATCCTTGGGTCCGGAAATAAATTTTGTGCGTTCACGGGTAAATAGATGGATAGTCTAAATGAAAATTTCATATTTTAGAAGACATGATACATAATTATATTTATCAGAACGGTTCTATTTGAGAAATATTATTGTAAATTAAAGTTGTTTCGATTGTTGAAGTTTTCATTTGTGCAAAGTTTGATTTGGTTTAATATATGTTAATAAAGTTATAAACAGTTGAAAACACTGTTAATTGAAACATCAGTTTTGGTTCAGCCTGTATCGAGTAAAGAGTTATTCGACGCACAAATTAGAGATGGTTGACATTGTAATTGCATTGAATAGTTAGCAACATTAATTGTTTGATGAGTAATGTAACCTATTTGATGACTGAAGAGCTTAAAGTATTTGATGTTACAAAGAGATCTGAATTTGGGACAACAAAGATGGCTTGAACTGTCAAAAGATTTTGAGTTAGTAATTGGTTATCATCTTAGACAAATGATTATAGTTACGTATATTTTGAATAAGAAATCTTTGTGTGCTTTACAAGCGATGAATACGCTATTGATGCTATCGAACGATGGATAGATATTAGCTGAGTTAAAAGCTAAATTGATGTTTATTCTGTAATTTTGTGAAGCCCAGAAATGTATCAGTGAATTGCAAGTTAAAAGAGTTCAATATGAATTGACTTTTGATTGAGAGCTTCAGATTGGAACAGATGATTATTTTTTTGTTCCGAGATAGAGTTCGTGTACTGAGAAATCCAGATATTATACAACAATTGTTATATCTAGCTCACAGTGGTAATTATCTGTTCATTCGGGGAATACTAAGATATAAAATAATCTGAGACAATTTTACTGGTGAATGAGTATGAAACATGATACTTCTGACTTGTATCCAAATGTCAGATTTATCAACAGGTTAAAGCTAATTATCAAGTACCTTTGGGACTGTTACAGTCTGTGTTATCATCCGAGTGGAGATGAAATAGAATTTCGTTGGATTTTGCAAAAGGAAGATGTTCTCTGAACTATTGTTGATTATTGAAGAAGTCTGTACATTTTGTCTCAATACGTATAATTTCTCTCTTGATAGACTAGCTAAGTTATACATTTATGAAATTGTCAGTTTTTACAGAGTGCCAGTCTCCATTATTTCAGATAGAGATCCGATGTTTATATTGTGTTTCTAAAGAAAACTACTGTAAACTTTGCGTTTGAGATTGCATTGTAACACCGCATTTCGTTCTCTAACTGATGGATAATATGAGAAAGTGATTCAGATTCTCGAAGATACGATTTATTACTGTATTTTAAAATGTGAAAGCAATTATGAAAAATAATTACTGTTGGTTGAGTTTGAGCATATTAATTGTTATCATATGAGTATAAAGATGGCATTGTATGAAGTATTGTATGATTGTAATTACCAAACTATGTTGTTATTGGATCAAGCTTTGTGAGAAAAAGATTTACGGGATTGATTTCAGCAGAGAAATTGAAGAGAAAGTGAAAGTAATTCGTAACAGTTAGAAAGCAGTTTCAGATTGACTGAAAACGTATGCATACTCGATATGTAAAAGCATTGAATTTCAGTTAGTGAACTGAGTGTTTGTAAAAGTATCGATGTGAGAATAGAATTTCTTGAATTAGCTTTAAAGAGAAGTTGAGTTCGTGATTCATCGGCCGCATGAGATTATTGAGAGAATACGTCAGTGGCTTATTCACCTTATATTATTGTCAGAACTTGAGAAGATCTATAATGTGTTTCTTATATCTATGATGCGATGATTCAGATAAGACCCTTTGTATATAATATCTTTTTCAAAAGTTGAAATTCAGATGATATGACGCATATTGAAGGATAGATCAGAATCTTAGCTTGTGAGATTAAAGAGTTGAGAAATCTGAGGTTATTTTAGAAATTGTTAAGGTTATATAAGAAAGCAAATCTCTAATTTATTCTCTGATAAGATTTTTGGGGATGAAAATCTCTAAGGGGGAGAGTTGTAACATCCCATTTTTGGGTCAGATCGGAACAGTGGTTTCAGGACCACAAATCTAAAGTCAATATTTATTTTATTATTTTAATAAGGTCTACAACATGATAGATTAATTACGTGAAAGTTTTGTAAAGAAATTTTACCGTTTAAATGCTTAATTCGGTAAAAAGGGCTAAATTGTGTAAAGTGTAAAACTTGAAATCTAATAGCTAAAGGTGTTTAATGGTTATAGAACCTTAAAGTTAAGGTCCTTAGGTGATAAATAGCCCATTACTTAGATAGTGGATGACATTGGCTTAGCATTATTGAAATATTGAATAAATAGTAAGGTTAATTTTGTAAATTGGTAAATAAATGTTAATTAAATAAAAACAATACAATTATTTGTGTCCATCTTCATCTTCTAGCAAATTTTTGCTAAGAAAAAACACCATTTAAGCTTGCTAGGTTCGGCCATGGTGTCCTTGGGTGTATGGTGAATATTTTTGATCCGTTTTTAATGATTTTTACATTTTTGAGATCGTTGCTTCGTATTCTAGCTAGCCCATACCCTAGGTTTCGAAACTGTTAAGGATTTATCATGTTGCCATTGTTGAATGCTTGAATAATTTGATGATTTATGATAGATTTGGAAGGTTTAATGTTAGATTAATAGCTTTTGTAAAGTGATTTTTGACAAAAAAATATCAAATAGGTATTAAATAAGAAATGTGTAGAATTAGTGACTAAAATGTGAAATAAATGAAAAATATGGGCTGCTAGGGGCATAATGGTAATTCGGCTAAGCATGGGTGTATTGAAATTTGTATAAATTTGTGAGTTTATGTAATAAGGACTAAATTGTAAAAATGTGAAAGTTTGGGGGCAAAAGTGTAAATGTGCCCTAAAGTGTATTTTGGATTGAATTGAATAAATAGATGATTAAATAATTGAATTTTAAATATATTTAGATCAAGATAGGAGAAATATAGACTTAGATCGAGGAAAGAACAAAGTTTTGAAATAGTTGACTCGATTCGTCGTTTTAGCAACCGCGGTAAGTTCGTATGTTATAATTTCATTTCAAATGTATTCTATATACTTTGATATAACATAAATTGTGATTACGTGTCTACGAAAAAGTTTGGAAATGATTCGACAATGTTTGTGATGATGAATTTTTTAATGTTTAAATATGTGTAAATGGCTTTGCTTTAAGTTTGGTAATTGACCTATATTGAGTGAATGAGGTTTAATTGATAATGCATGTTTGAAATGGTTTAATTAAAGGAGTTATATATGTGAATTATGTCTAGTAAAACAAGATGAGTTGATAGGTACTTGAATTGATAAATGGTACTGAATTGAGTATTAGAATGGTTGAAATAGATATAGTATGATTGTGTATTGATTGATGAATTTTGGCTGCATATTTGTGTCTTAAAATGGTACCATTTGATCTTATGTAGGTATGTGCAAAATGGGTGGAAAAATGGCTTGGTAAATAGCCTATTTTTGTCCACACGGGCGTGTGTCTCAGTCGTGTGTGACACACGGTCATGTTACACGGCCGTGTCTCCCCTGGTGTTGAAATTGAAATGAAGTCAGCATGCTCCACATAGTCTCACACACGGGCGTGTGATCGACTGTGTGGCACAAGTCAGTATACCCTCCTAATTGGCACACGGTCTAGCACACAGGCATGTGACTTGGCCATGTTGCATAAGTCAGTATACCCTACAGGTTTGACACGGCCTAGCATACGGCCTGGCACATGAGCGTGTGTGGCTACTTTGAAGGGCACAAGGAATAGACACACGGGCATGTGGTTGGTCGTGTGACCCAAGTCAGTAACCTCACTTGTTTGGACATCGACTGGGACACAGCCATATGATCCCTTTTCAAATGTTCACACAGCCTTTGACATGGGCGTGTCTGGTGGCCGTGTGAGACACACGGCCTGGCTACACGGGCGTGTGTCCCCTGTTTTGAGAAAAAAATTCAAAGTTTCGTAAAAGTTACTTGAGCTTCCAGTTTAGTCCCAAATTACTCCTAATGCATGATTAAGGCCTCATAGGCTTGTTTAAGGGACACTATGATTGTTTGTAATTGAATTGTATTTGAATTGATAAACTGTTTATGAAATGTACGTTTAAAAGGGGTTGAAAGTTTGGTAATGCTCCGTAACCTTAGTTTAATAGTGAATACGGGTGAAGGGTGTTACACTTATGCACAATCGTGTGGCTCCTGCACGCTACTCATTCACATTACACATGGATTGGAGCCCCGCACATGGCGGAACGCACATCTGTGTGGATCCATCGCACACGGCCTGAAGCTTCACACACGGTTGTGTGGCTCCTACACCTATACCCTTCCCATTGCACATGACTAGGGCTTCACACAGTTGTGTGGCCCCTAAAACTTAAAATCATAGTTTTTCCTTTTCTTTTATTATGTTCTACAAATCAGTTCCTGAGTATGTTTCTAATGGCATATAGAGAACTAGATTATACAATTAGGTCCTAGATTGGGACTAGAATAATTGAATATATGAATCAATTAATTTATGATCTTAATTATTTTTTATTGATTGCTTGATCCATGAATGATTTTGTGCTTATCAAAGTTATATATGTCAAATCAATGTCTTGTATGCCTGAATGACTGAATTGTTGATTGATGGATATAATCGTGAATGTCATTGTTGTAACAGACCGAATTTGACCTTAATCGCAACAGTGCTTTCGGGACCACGAATTTGAGTCTGAGAATTTTTTTAAGTATTATATTCCGTGCTCATTATGTGTGAATTTATGTGTGTGAAAATTTCGTAGAAAAATTTTATCGTTTAAGTGTTGAATTTGATAAAAAGGACTAAATCGCGTAAAGTGTAAAAGTTGCATTCTTTAGTGTAAAGTGCTAGAATGATGATGGCTTTTTAATTTTAGGTATTAAATGAGTAAATAACCCATTTTACAAGTTAGTGGATGGCTTTTGACTAATATGCCATTATTATATGTGATAGTTTATTTTTATTTAAAGGTTATATTAGTAAACTAGTAAATAACATATTATATACATAATAAAATAAAGGAAAAAGCCATTATCATCTTATTTTCTTTGGCTGAATGTGGGAGAAAGAAAAAGGGGGTTTCATTTCCTTTGATTTTCGGCAATTAGAAGTGTAAAATCAAGGTTAGTTTAATTTCGGTTCTTGTTAATTTTTACGTTTTTGAAATCGTTGCTTCGAACCGTAGCTAACCCATGTTTTAATTTGTAAATCTATGCATTATTGATGTTCGGCCATTGATATACTTATGTGGTTTATGATATTTGATGATTTTAAATTTAAGATATGTTAAAGATTGATATGTTTTGTATTAGAAGTTTTAGTGGAATTGAATAAATAGGGCTAATTTGTAAAAATAAAAATTTAGAGGGACTAATTTGCAAAATGAATAAAGGAAATGGACTTGTATAGTCCATAGGAGTATTCGGCCCTTAAGTGTTATGGTGAATTTGGGTGTATTGTGTGTTTTATGCAAATTGGACTAAATGATAAAAATGTGAAACATTAGGGGTAAAATGGTAATTTGCCTATTCATGTGTTTAGGGACTAAATTGAGATGAAATGTACTTGATTGAGCTGAATTTTAATGTGTTTAGATCAAGAACAAAGAAAAATGGATTTGGATCGGGGAAAGACAAAGGTTATCGAATAATAGGGTTACGCTGGTCAAATCTACGATCGAGGTAAGTCCTGTGAAATATATCAAAGAATTATTTATGAACATGTTAAATGATGATGTTCGATAAATTTGAGTACATATTTATGTCATAGCCGAATGTATATAAGTAAATTAGATTGAAAGCATAATTTAATAATGTGATATGAATGAGTATCTTGGTATGAATTGTGGGTTGTACAATGACGTAATGATTCTATTTGTGTAATGTGAATAAGCTTAGTTGAATTGAATATGTGATAAAATTATGAAATGTGTGTAGAATGATTGACTACATTGATACTCGGGCTTTATACCTAGCAGGCCTCATGCCGATGATATGTTTCGGGCTTTATGCCTAGCAGGCCTCGTGCCGGTGATATGTTTCGAGCTTAATGCCTAGTAGGCCTCGTGCCGGTGACATATTTTGGGCTTATTGTCTAGCAGGCTTAATGCCAGTGTCATGATTTCAGACCTTGAGTTCAGTAGGCTTAGTGCCGGTGTGTGAGATTCAGGTAATATTTAGTAGGTTCTAGCTAATGAAATAAGTATGCCTAAGCATTTGGGAGTGAATTTGTAATTCGGTTGTAAGGTATGTGTTATTCCTACTTAAGTGATCTATGAATATGCATATATGTGTATATAGATGTATGTATGTGATGTTATTGAGAAAAAGGAAGATCAAAGTGATAAGAAAATTGGCTAAATGAAAGCATAAGTATTTAAAGGTAACCGTAAAGGTATAAAGAAATGTACAAGTTGGTGTTGTATATATATGCATATTGTATATATATGCATATTCGGCCATAATGTATATATATGTATAAGATAAGAAATGTTTATTTAAGGTCATGAGTTGGATGTTTAAATGTTTTACCATTGTATATGATAATGTTTTTGCTTAAGACTTACTAAGCTAGCAAGCTTACTGTGTGTTCTTGTCTACTTCTATTTTATAGATTTTTGGTTCAAGCTACGGACTCGAAGGATCTTTGAAGAAGTCAACCACACTATCGACTCACTTTTGGTATTGATTAACTTAATTTTTTATTTGAAAAGGCATGTATAGGCTAGACTAAGCTGTATAACTAATGATGTTTAATCGTGTATATATACTTAGCCATGCGAAAATGGCTATCTATTTTGGTTAAACTTTGTTCATGTGTTTTGATGAAATGGCTTGCTCATGCTATGAATTATCGTTTGTGTTCGGATGTGGTTTAGGCATTATTTGAAATGTGAATGGGTGATACGAATGTTATGTATTTAGTTGGAGAAAAACTTGAATTGGGTTGTTGTTGCTTAATATAGTTGATTCGGTTAGGTAATAATTGTGATTTTATAATCAAAGTTTGTGCATGTAAGTTAACTTGTTGGATTCATTGTTAATGATAAGAATAAGTAGTTACAAATTATAGAAATGTTATCATGTATATGGCATGTCCGAGTAAAATGTGAAAGCATAGGTTTGGATATATGAAATGGTATAATAGGTATATGTCATGATGTATATATATATTTCGATAATTGATGGTCAACTTGATAGTTTAAGGTTGGATCTTATTTATGTGTATAAGTGATAGACTAATAAATAGAAATGTGGCTACTTTAATTCGGTTAATTATTAGTGAAGATTTGCTATGCTTAGGTATACATTCGGTTATAAAATGGTACAATTGGGTTGATCACATGAAAATGTTATAAGCTTATTTATATATGGATAATATTAGTATTTGAGTATCTATGTTAGGTATCCGAATATTAATAAGTTGATATGCATATGATTTCAATTTTGTGCTTTGTAAAGTATGTATAAATTGTATAACTTGTGGCATGTTTATTTGCTTGATAATATGACTAGATATGATATGGTTAGAGGCAAAATTTATAGGTATGATCTATATATATGATTTTGAATCGAGTGAATGTTTGAATCTGCACTTATCTTTGGTAATACCGAGTGACCCTAATCCGGTAATGGACTCGGGTTAAGGGTGTTACATATTGTTATGCAACAAAACAAAATGTTGAAAGTATTAATGATTGAAAGAATGTATGCATTAAAAGAATGATTACATTGTATATGCATGGGGAGACGATATGAAAGGAGGAAGAATTGTAGCTCATATTGACAGCATAACGAATGATTGACTGTGTACCTACAAAATGGTAGATTCCAATTGCAATCTTACAATGTTTCACGATCCAATTGACAACAATTGTTTACGAGTGGCCATGAGTCCGCAGTTAAATGAATGTTCACTATGTACTCACAACCTGAGTAGATTCCAACTACGACGGTCCTACTGTGTACCAATAGTTTCAACAGATCCTAATTGTGACGTTTTTCCACTTTGCTCTCAAAGTCTCTCCAATAGGTTTTTACTGGGAGCGGCTATGTTTCTGCAATTATCGACATCTTGACTTAAACTTAGTGGCTTGACCACATATAAATGATTTGATAGTTTTACTGCAATACAATAAGCCATCATTGCTGAGCAACTTGAGGTGGCGGGTCATCGCTACCGAGCAACCCGAGGTGGCTGGTTATCATTGTCGAGCAGCTTGGGGTGACTTAATTGGTGTGTTTGGAGGAGGGGTTCTAGGGAACTCCCTATTTGGTGTGGTAGTGGTTGAAGGTAGGATTATTGATTGTTAAACGAGCATCGTATGACACATTGAGCATACTCATGAAAAGTACGTATTGAAAAGTTTGAATTGTTAAATGTGCATATGGTTATTGCGAAAGGTATAATGGTTTGAAAACCAAATTCGTTCGATTAATTATGATTGAATGTTGATGTTCGCTTGCTTAAAGTAGCAAACTCGAATTATCGTATTGAATTGACTGATATGTGAAATTGATGGCTATTCGTAATGTTTGTGATCGAATATTGAATTGGTTTATTATAGGACTCACTAAGCTTGCATATCTCACTCCCCTTATTTTCCAAAGCTCATTCGACTTGTTCTCGCCAATAAATTATTATTGTTAGTACGATTACCATTTTATTAAAAACCTTGGTAAGGGACAATTACTTATAGTCAAATTAATTAGGATGAAAGTTATTTATAACTATTTATATAGACATGAAGGTTCATATTTATTACCTATTGGCAATGATTTTAGAATTTGGCAAATTTATTATACAAAGATTATTGATTAATTTTCTACTGCTAAGTTAATGTTAGTTTTTAATTGTTTAACATGAGATATTCACTTTTATAGAACAAGTTTGGAATTGAGAATAGATTTGAAAAAGGCAGGATCACTTCAGTCAGTAATGTGACCTCTTTGACTCGGGTTTAGGCAGGGTTGGTGCAACACCCCAAACCCGGTCAACACACCACAACCGAATCCGGCATGCTACGGGGTGAAGTAGTTTGAGTAAACAAGTTTCTCGGTTTATTTTTTTTACTGAAAACCCTTTTTATCGATCTTAAAGTTTAGAAAAAAAAACTTATATAAAGTGATGTTGAAAATTTAAGTTTGAAATCAACTTCATTAATTTTGTCATTACTTTGTGAATAATGTCACCCGATGGTAACGTTGGAAAAACCCGATACAGAGTATAGTTTTGTAAATCCCATTTCAATTTCAGTTATTTAAGCAAATCAGGTTATTAAACATATGCAGGAAATTAAAAAAAAAAAACAAAAAAAACCCAAACTAATACTTAGCAGCCTTATTACAAACCAAAACCAACTTTAGGTAAATAGATAAAATTGAAATAGTAACTAAAAGAAATCAAAACCCAAACGAGCATGCATGGCCGCCTCGAGTCCTTCCCTACCCATATTCGCATGATCTATGCCTCATCTGAAAAATATAAGGAAAGGGGTGAGTCACCAAGACTCAGTGTATAAATCCCCAACCCGATAGTGCAAGCACTTACACAAATCATCAATAAAACATGCAAATCATGCAACCCCATAACCTAACCATCCAATCTCCTTTATCTACCCGTGTGGTCAAAACCACCGGTGGTCAAAACCATCGTGACCATAGTCACAAATATATAACGTGTGGTCAAAACCATCGATGATCAAGTCACAAATCAAGTGATGGGGCCAACCCATCGTGTGGTCAAAACCACTAATGACAATCTCAGAATCAACATGTGGGGCCAACCCACTATGGTACCAAACCACTGGGACGAGTCACAATATTCATATGTGGTCAAAACCACTGGTGGTCAAAACCACTGGGACTTAGTCACAAAATATAATATCATGATGGGGCCAACCCGTAGTGTGGTCAAAATCACTGGTGACAGTCCAAATATCTCTTCCCCCTCCTCTCAACAATCCCACCATCATGTCCATATCAATCATGGCATAATAACATATAATGATGTAAATAACACATGGCATACATTTAACAGTGACATGATAGCATATACCGAGATTTATAATCAGGGGACTTACCCGGAGTCCATGCTCATGCCCACAAGGTATAACTACTAATTTTAATGGCTATAACCGAAACACAATAAACATGTCAAACCAATAAAGTGTGTAAGCATTACACACCTAGCTATTTGTAGATCTAAATGAAGTCCCAAAATGTTAGCCGTCACCCTACCCTACCATCGGCCAACACACAGTTTTTAAGTTTAAAGCCATTCGGCCAAACACCATATTCCCGAAGATGCGTCACACAAAGGCACACTCACCTTGATGCCAATTTGGTTTCCAACCAAATCCCGAAACAACACGAAGGATCTCCCTTACAATTGGCCAAGCCTTGATCGGCAACCAGATCTTAAAATCCACTGTATTCGGCTACTTTCCCCCTCTTACAATCGATCTTAAACACATCATTAGAAATCTAAAGGCCATTCGGCCATAACAAGAATCTCGAAACCAAAAGAGTTTGACACATCCTTACCTTAGTCGACAGATCCAGCCACCAATCACCAAAATATCAGCACACCCTAGTGATCTTAGAGGTTTCGGCTATCAACATAAATAGGGATGGAGTTAGTATATGGATCTTTAATAGAGGGAGGTAGAGGGGAAATTGCTTACCAAGGGATTTGGCTTTCCTTAAAAAGAAGAAGATAGATTCGGTAAAGGAGGAGAAAACGCAAGAGATCTCTCCGGCTTTTGCCAAGATTCGGCCCTAGCACCACACCAAAGTTTGAGGTTCGATTTTAAGAACCAAGGAAGAGATGGGTTTCGGCACTTAGAATACTGAAGAAAAATGTAAGAAGAGAGGGATTTATGAGCAGAGTATTAGGCCGATCACTAGAGAAAATAGAAGAAGAAGAAAACTCAACAAAGTTTCGGCTTTG
Organism: Gossypium rotundifolium; assembly: GCA_025506655.1. Lineage (NCBI taxonomy): Eukaryota > Viridiplantae > Streptophyta > Magnoliopsida > Malvales > Malvaceae > Gossypium > Gossypium rotundifolium. The sequence continues at coordinate 107,724,694 of CP106724.1, forward strand.
AATATGTTAGAGATGAAGAAGAAAAAGGGAATGGGAATGAGGAGGATTTGTCAAAGGAGAATGAAAGAACTTTTGGCACAAGGGTTTGCGAGAAAGAAAAGATGCAAATGAGGTTTTCGCTTGACCAAGAACAAAAAAAGAAAGGAACCTCTCTCTCAACTAGCCGAAATGCTCCCCAAATTCACTAAGAATATTCGGCACACCCTTTTGCTAACCCAACCGATTGCACTCCTCCTCCCCACAGTCCAACTTTCGGCCAACACTTCAAGACTCCCACTCATAGCCGTCCCCCTCATCCTTCCTTGAATTCCTCTCATCCACTCATTCAAACAAGTTTGAATGAGTCCTACACCTATCACTTAAAGTTAGCTAAATCCATATCCCTCCAACATAGTCCTACCTGAGCACACCTCTTCCTTGCTCCTAGCGTGAAAAAGAATAAGCAGAAAGGGATTTCTGCTGCTCGAACCTGAGCTCCCTTCTTTGCATGTGGCGTCAGTGCTTAAGGCCTTAAGTGGCACCTCCTTGCCACTTTACCAAGGCAATTCCTTGTGTCTAAATCTTCCATAATTTCTTTTAACCCCTAACTTTCTTAGCTCCCTCTTCCTAGGCACCAAAACAAAAAATTTTGCCATGACTCAGGCCTAACCCGAGGTCATGCCTGGACCCCAAAACATGCAAAACTAGCATAGCAGACATACCGTCACATGCAAACACATACAAAATGCGGAGACCCCATTTTAAGGATGTTACAGTTCTACCCCCCTTAAAAATAATTTTGACCTCGAAATTACCTGATCAGGAGAGTTGAAGGTATTGCTTCCGCATCACATCCTATGGTTCCCATGTGGCCTCCCTTGTACCATGGTTTCGCCATAGCACTTTCACCAAGGGAACTGACTTCTTACGTAAGACCTTGACATCCCGATCCAAAATCTATACCGATTCCTCTTCGAAAGACAAGTCCGAGCTCACCTCAATCTCTACAACAGGTACAACGTGTGACGGATCTGATCGATAGCGCCTAAGCAGCGAAACATAAAATACGTCGTGAATCTAACTTAACTCTGCTGACAACTCGAGCTGATAAGCTACTGGTCCTACTCACCTCAACACTGTGTACGGCCCGATAAACCTAGGGCTTAGCTTCCCTTTCTGCCTAAATCTCAGCACTTTCTTCCATGGTGATACCTTCAGAAAACCCTTATCACCCATTGCATACTCTATCTACCTGCGCTTAAGATCGGCGTAGGACTGCCTATCCGACGCTTCCTTAAGACGAGCCCGAATCACCTTAACCTTATCCTCAATTTCTGCCACCAACTCTGAACCTAATATCTGCCGTTCACCCAACTTTGTCCAACAGGTAGGAGTACGACATTTCCGTCCATACAGTGCCTCATATGGTGCCATCTGGATACTCGCTTGATAACTATTGTTATAAGCGAACTCTGCCAATGGTAGATACTCCTCCCAACTACCACTGAAATCCAGAAAATAGCCCCTTAGCATATCCTCTAAAATCTGAATTACTCTTTCAGACTGTCCATTGGATTGCGGGTGAAAAGCTGTGCTGAAATCCAACCTCGTTCCCAAAGCCTGATGCAAAGCTCTCCAGAACCTCGATGTGAACCTCGGATCCCTATCCGAGATAATTGAAACTGGTACTCCATGCAACCTTACTATCTCAGCCACATACAACTTAGCTAACTTCTGAAGCAAATAATCAACCCTCACCAGTATGAAATGAGCTGATTTAGTCAAACGGTCCACAATCACCCAGACTAAGTCCTTCTTGCCAGACGTAAGGGGTAGCCCACTGACAAAGTCCATAGTGATCCTTTCCCACTTCTATTAAGGAATCTTCATCGACTGAAGTAAACCTGACAGTAGCTGATGTTCAACTTTGACCTGCTAAAATGTCAGACACTTACCCACAAACTCAGTCACTTCTCGCTTTAGCCCTGGCCACCAGAACTACTTTTGCAAATCCCGGTACATCTTGCTACCTCCAGGATACATATCGTATGGGCTGCTATATGCATCCTGAAGAATCATTTGTCTCAACTCGACGTCCTTCGACATACAAGCTCTCCCTTGAAAACACAACACTCTATCATGAGTCAAGCTATAACCTTCCAACCCATTATTTTGAACTTGCAACCTTCGAGCATTCAGGCCCTCATCCACTAACTATTTCTCTTTAATTTGCTCTACCCAAGTCGGCTTTACTTGTAATTCCGCTAATAAACTCCTATCGTCATACAGACTAAGGTGAGAAAACATCGCTCGCAAGTCTGCTACCACCTTATGGCTCAACACATCAGCCACCACGTTAGCCTTACCTGGATGGTACTCAATCGAGCAGTCGTAGTCCTTCAACAACTCAATCCACCTTCCCGTCTCAAATTTAAATCATTCTGTGTCAAAAGATACTTCAGACTCTTGTGGTCCGTGTAGACTATCGACTTCTCTCCGTACAAATAGTGTCTCCATATTTTCAAGGTAAAAACCACTACAGCCAACTCCAGATCATCCCTTAATCCATCATTGAATCTGACACATCGCTCATGCTCCGTAGCTACGATACCCCGAGCATATTGGCTCAACCTTAAGAATCCCGCCTCGTACTCCGTCATGACTTATTCTCGAAACCACCTCGAAATGCCTTCCTCTCAAGCATCAATATAATCGGTCCCAACGTACTTCTTCTGATAAGCTGCCTTGAAATAATCCCAAGTGAGATCATCCGCTGCAGCACCATCCCGAGCCGTGAGCCACCACTGGTATGGCTCATCTCGGAGAAGCGACTACTCCTTTTAGTTTCTCCTCAGCCGTTAGATCCAAATCATCCATGATTCATTCTGTCGCTTCCAACTAATACTCAGCCGTATTGGGTGCCACACCAGATACACCTCGGAATACCTCAGCTCTATTGGTTCGGAGTCGCTTAGATATGGATTTCTAAGCTCTCGTACCTCCACCTGCTCCAGCCACTCTCTCCGGCACTCGTAGCATCACTTGCGACACTGCATCTTTCCCGTTTGATCTTGATACTCTACACCAGCAGCTGGTGGTGGTTGTATCTCATTCTCGGACCCTTGACCAGACCTAACGGGTTCTAATACGATCATTCGCCTCTACTGCATCCTCACACATTACGACCATGTCCCTTAGTACTCATGTCTATAATTGCGATTTATCCGCTTAAAGAAATTTTTATGAATTAGCTTTTGTTCCACTGATTACCCACGAATAAGTTTTATGTAAAGAAATTTGGTAGTGGTTTTTCCGATCATCACAAAGTTTTCATTTCAATTTCCTACCCTAATATAGTGAATCACATTTACTCATCAACAACCTCCTCCACCCATAATCCACATGTAGGGGTATTCTCGTCATTTCAGTACCCGGGGTATTTTCATAATTTAACCTATCGGGGTATTTTAGTAATAAATCAGGGTTAATTCAAAAACCTTTACAAATCGTAGGTATTTCAGAAATTTCAGAAATTGGGGCTATTTTTGTAATTTTATATACCAGGGGTATTTTTGTAATTTTCCCAAAATATGGTTCCAGGTGATTCTACAAAATAAGGGTATTTTGAAAATTTTCAATTCGAGGGTACTTCAGTAATTTCCATACAGAGGGTATTTTGGTAATTTTACAAGTTAGGGGTAATCTGGTCATTTTTCAAATCAGGGGTATTTTGGTCATTTTTAAATCAAGGTGGCCGGTCCCTTTCGGGTTTTAGTTATTGAATTTAGCCTTTGAATCAGTTGTCTTAGTTAGGGCGGCTGTCACTACGCACCAGGTAGGATTTAAGTGAAGAGGAGGTGAGTCACTAGGACTGCTTAAATACCAAGCTCCCCCCGAATCCATTCCTAGACATGCGCACAACGATTGCCACACCCTTAACTTAGCGACATACTCATAGGTTTGTTTAGTGGATCTTTAAGTCTTATGTAATTTGTGTTGGAGTAAGCTATTCCTAGGGTTCAATAACTCCTATTCTACTAATCTACGATCCCAAAATACCCATTTCCCCCACATATAATTCACGCAACAGTTAGGGATACTTACCTGGGCGGATTGGTGCCGGAGACTCGGTGCCATGCTGTTCAACCCATGTGCCTTTTCCAAAAACTTTTAAAACCCTACTTTAAAACATTTTGGGCCTCGGGCCTACAGCCGAGCTTTTGAACTTGGCTCCGATACCAAAATTGTAACACCCCAAACCCGGTCAACACACCACAACCGAATCTAGCATGCTACGGGGTGAAGTAGTTTGAATAAACAAGTTTCTCGATTTATTTTTTTATTGAAAACCCTTTTTATCGATCTTAAAGTTTAGAAAAAAACCTTATATAAAGTGATGTTGAAAATTTAAGTTTAAAATCAACTTCATTGATTTTGTCATTACTTTGTGAATAATGTCACCCGATGGTAACGTTGTAAAAACCCGATACAGAGTACAGTTTTGAAAATCCCATTTTAATTTTAGTTATTTAAGCAAATCAGGTTATTAAACATATGCAGAAATTTTAAAAAAAAACAAAAACCCAAACTAATACTTAGCGGCCTTATTACAAACCAAAACCAACTTTAGGTAAATAGATAAAATTGAAATAGTAACTAAAAGAAATCAAAACCCAAACGAGCATGCATGGCGCTCGAGTCCTTCCCGCTCTATATCCGTAATCACGCCTCATCCGCAAAATATAAGGAAGGGTGAGTCACCAAGACTCAACAGATAAATCCTCAACCCGATAGTGTAAGCACTTACACAAATCATCAGTAAAACATGCAAATCATGCAACCCCATAACCTAACCATCCAATCTCCTTTATCTACCTCGTGTGGTCAAAACCACTAGTGGTCAAAACCACTAGTGACCGTAGTCACAAATATATAACGGTGTGGTCAAAACCACTAATGACCGAAGTCACAAATCAAGTGATGGGGCCAACCCATCGTGTGGTCAAAACCACTGATGACAATCCCTAATCAACATGTGGGGCCAACCCACTGTGGTACCATACCACTGGGACGAGTCACAATATTCATATGTGGTCAAAACCACTGGTGGTTAAAACCACTGGGACTTAGTCACAAAATATAATATCAAGACGGGGCCAACCCGTCCTGTGGTCAAAACCACTGGTGACAGTCCAAATATCTCTTCCCCCTCCCCTCAACAATCCCACCATCATGTCCATATCAATCATGGCATAATAACATATAATGATGTAAATAACACATGGCATACATTTAATAGTGACATGATAGCATATACCGGGATTTATAATCAGGGGACTTACCCGGAGTCCATGCTCATGCCCACAAGGCATAACTGCTGATTTTAATGGCTATAACAGAAACACAATAAACATGTCAAACCAACAAAGTGTGTAAGCGTTACACACCTGACTATTTGTAGATCTAAACGAAGTCCCAAAACGTTAGCCTTCACTCTACCTTACAATCGGCCAACACAAAGTTTTTAAGTCTAAAGCCATTCGGCCAAACACCATAATCCCGAAGATGCGTCACACAAAGGCACACTCACCTTGATGCCGATTTGGTTTCCAACCAAATCCCGAAACTACATGAAGGATCTCCCTTACAATCGGCCAAGCCATTAATTGGCAACCAGATCTTAAAAACCACTGTATTCGGCTACTTTCCCCCTCCTACAATCGGTCTTAAGCATATCATTAGAAATCTAAAGGCCATTCGGCCATAACAGGAATCTGAAAACCAAAATAGTTTGACACATCCTTACCTTAGTCGACAGATTCGGCCACCAATCACCAAAATATCGGCACACCCTAATGATCGTGGAGGTTTCGGCTATCAACATAAACAGGGATGGAGTTTAGTATACGGATCTTTAATAGAGGGGAGGATAGAGGGGAAATCGCTTACCAAGGGATTCGGTTTGCCTCAAAAAGAAGAAGATAGATTTGGTCAAGGAGGAGAAAATGTAAGAGATCTCTACGGCTTTTGCCAAGATTCGGCCCTAGCACCCACCAAGGTTTGAGGTTTGATTTTAAGAACCATGGAAGAGATGGGTTTCGGCACTTAGAATACTGAAGAAAAACGTAAGAAGAGAGGGATTTATGAGCAGAGTATTCGGCCAATCAATAAAGAAAAAGAAGAAGAAGAAAACTCAACAAAGTTTCGGCTTTGAAGATGTTAGAGATGAAGAAGAAAAAGGGAATGGGAATGAGGAGGATTCGTCAAAGGAGAATGAAAGAACTTTTGGCACAAAGGGTTTGAGAGAAAGAAAAGATGTAAATGAGGTTTCGGCTTGACCAAGAACAAAAAAAGAAAGGAACCTCTCTCTCAACTAGCCGAAATGCTCCCCAAATTCACTAAGAACATTCGACACACCCTTTTGCTAACCCAACCGATTGCACTCCTCCTCCCCACAGTCCAACTTTCGGCCAACACTTCAAGACTCCCACTCATAGCCGTCCCCCTCATCCTTCCTTGAATTCCTCTCATCCACTCATTTAAACAAGTTTGAATGGGTCCTACACCTATCACTTAAAGTTAGCCTAATCCATATCCCTCCAACAGAGTCCTACCTGAGCACACCTCTTCCTTGCTCCTAGCGTGAAAAAGAATAAGCAGAAAGGGATTCTGCTGCTCGAACCTGAGCTCCCTTCTCTACATGTGGCGTCACTGCTTAAGGCCTTATCTGGCGCCTTCTTGCCACTTTACCAAGGAAATTCCTTGTGTCTAAATCCTTCCATAATTTCTTTTAACCCTTAACTTTCTTAGCTCCCTCTTCCTAGGCACCAAAATAAAAATTTTGGCCATGACTCAGGCCTAACCCGAGGTCATGCCTAGGACCCCAAAACATGCAAAACTAGCACAGTAGACATACCATTACATGCAAACACATGCAAAATACAGAGATCCCGTTTTAAGGAAGTTACAGTTGGGGTGGTTATAGTTTGCACTGGTTTTCTTATGATTGAACTCACACTAAGCTTCATAAGTTCACTCCCCCTCTTATTTTCATTCTTATAGAAAACCCACTAGGTTAGGATATGGACTCGGCATACAGAGCGCTCGACTTGGATTGACCATTTTACTAAAAAAGTAGTTTAGATTTACTATTTAAAATTTTTATTAATTTAGGAACTGTATCGCTTTATTTGAATTATGGCATGAGACTTCTATTTTGAGTTTATTTAGCATGCATAATGTTTAATTAGAAGTTAAAATAATGAAACATGGACATAGAATTAAATATGCATAAAATAATTTCGATTCTTCTTAATTAATACTAAGTTGAATTTCACTTTTCTGCCGCTAAATTAAAAATAAATTTTAGAAGAATAAATAAATTGAACAGCAACTATGTTTTTTTAAAATAAGTCACCATTACAAGGAAAACGTTTTACTTAATTGGTTTTTTTTTAACTCGTGATTTTTTCTAAAAAAAGCTAAGTTTTCTTCTAAAATAAATGATTATTTTAAAATGATTGTTTGTAAACTCCAAGAGTTTACTAGGCCATTTCGGTGGCTGATGTAATTTCCTAAATTCGGGCTTAACGTCTAGGCCGAGTTGGGGAGGTTACAATAACAATAGGATGAAAACATGGTGCAAAGAAGAGGGAAAAAAAGAAATAGACAAGGGAAAGCAAAATTCCATCAAGAATTGAAAAGGGCAAAGTGACAATCTAATTAGGGAAGTAAACTGATTTTATACCTGAGGTTAGTAAACCCTAGGGGGTGGCACAACAATTTGCCCAATCTTACTGAATTTAGAAAAATAAAAGGGGGGAGGCAATGTGGGCATTAAACACTTAACCATTCAACCTAGTTCATTTCTTGTTTAACTTAGACACTTATCCTTATAAATATTGGTGCGTGACAACTCTTCCCTCCTCAAAAGAAATTTCATCGAAATTTACCTAATTCAAACAAATGAGGATAATGACGATGAAACGTATCTTTCAATTACCACGTGGCCTCTTTCGTGCCATGGTTCAACCACATAATGTTAACAAGTGGGACTGTTACCTTCTTAGAACATTTATCTCACGATCTAGAATTTGCACAGGTTTCTTGTTAAAAGAACAAATGTAACAACCCGATTTTGGGCCTAGTCAGAACAGTGGTTTCAGGACTTCAAATTCGACGAGGAAAATTTTTTCTTTTATTACAATTTTATGGTCTACGATATCATGAAATGATTTCTTGAAAATTTCGTTCAAAAATTTTGACGTTTGGGCACTTAATTTAGTCAAAATGACTAAATTGTAAAATGTGTAAAAGTTGAGTTCTACATGTTAGAGGTCTCCAATTGTTATGAAATTTTAAATTTGAGGTTCTTAAATGGTAATTAGACCATTGAATAATTTTTTTACAAAAATGGATCTGAAATAAGTGAAATAGATTATTTTTAACTTAGGGGCATTTTGGTCATTTAGTGATTAAATGACATAATAAACAAAATAAAAGTCAAATTTTTGTCCATCTTCAACCCATGGCCGAAACTTGCATGGAGAAACCATGTCTAGGGTTTTTCAAGCTTCCAAGTGATAAACCATAATTTATACATATTTTAACCCAATGCTTTGCTTATTTTTGGATGAATTTTCATTAGATTTGATGAATTCGATTCTCCTAATCCCTTAATTTCATGTTTTACACTCAGGAGAGCTTAGGGAGTCGAAAAGAACGAGAAAGGGCCAAAACGGGACAAAATGGGCCTACCTAGGAAATCAACACGGCCTGGACCAATAAACACGGCCGTGTGTTACGACCAAGATAAAACACGACTTGGGTCAACGTACACGAGTAGACCACGAGGTAGTGTGTGGCGAGCAGAATCAAGCACGGTCTAAGGAATCAAACACGGGTGTGTCCCTGCCGTATCAAAGTTTAATTCTATTCGGAATAGGCCACTTGTGGGCCAAGAGAGGTGTTCCAAAGCCTGTATTGTAACAGCCCAAATACAACCCTAATTGAAATGGTGGTTTTGAGATCATGAATCCAAATCAGAATAATAAATTTATTATTATTTTAAATGTTTAGTATGTGTGAATTAGTGTGTGTGAAATTTTCATATTAAAGTTTGATTGTTTTAGTGCATAATTTTGAAAAAGAGTAAATTGTGTATAATGAAAAATTGGTGGTTGAATGTGTAAGCACTAAATTGAAAGTGGCTTCTTTAATTGAAGTATTAAAAGTGCAATTTAGCCAAAAATTTGGCTTAGTGGCATCCATCATTTGCATGTAATAGTAATTGGTATGTTTTATTATATTTTAAGATTTATGTATTATAATTAATGATAAAACTACATATATTATGTAATAATAATATAATAAAACAAAAAGGAAAAAGGGGATTGCATGTTCATCTTTTCCCTCATTTGACCGAAACTAAGAAGAAAAATAAGAGAGGAAGAGTTCCATGGGTTTCGACACTTCTAGGGTTAAATTAAGGTATGTTTTAGCTTTGAATTTTGATAAATTTCATAAATTTGTGATTGTTGTGTGCTCTACTATCAAGCCCATTCATCAATTTTGTACATTGATCATGTATGTGTGAAGTGCCATTGAAGATAGGCTGAGCTTTGAGATGATTTTTAGCATTAAATGAAAGATTTATGTTAGATGAACATTTGTTATTTTTTAGTTTTTGACGAATGTTGTTAATTAAGGATTTATTTGAAAAAGAAAAAAAATTAAAGGTTAAAATGTCAAAGAAATGAGTTGTATAGGCTTGGTATGGAAGGATGAAAATTCAGCCCTTATGAAAGATGTTCAAATTTTGAATAAATTGTGAGTTGTGCATTAAGGACTAATTTGAAAAAGTTGCAAATGCTAGGGGTAAAATGGTAAATTACATAATTATATGATTTTGGATCAAAATGAATGTATATATATTTTAATGGGTTTAAATTGGAATTATTTAGATCAAGAACATAAGGAAACGAGATTGGATCGGGGGAAAGCAAAATTAAACGAATAGCCGGGAAGCTTAATTCATCAACTTCCGAGGTAAGTTTTAAGTAATTCAGTTAAATTGAACTTTATTTTATAATATAAACTTTATTTACGAGGAGATAGGTATGTTAAATTATATATTGCCGAATGTGGTATTATATTTGATGTAAATTGGCCGAATGTGAGGTTGTTTATAGTTTGGGCATAATTGCATGAAAAATGTATTTTAATGTTAATGATGTAATTAAGTATTTGGGACATTAAGCTAGAATGTGATTGATTTTAAATGGAATAGTTGGATGCATGAAAATGGCTTGACCTAATGTGTTATAAATTTGGATAGAAAATATTAAGGACATTCTTGATGTATGTAATTATATGTGATACAGTGGATTGGTTCTTATTTGCATATATATGGAACTGAAAGAACAACAGGTTATGAAAGTTGGCACTATGTGTACGAATTATTAAGGTAACAACACTATGTGTGCGATACGTTACGAAAAGTTAGCACTAAGTGTGCGGGAATTGCTAAAGTAACGGCACTATGTGTGCGGCACGTTACTAAATTCAGGTAACAAAATACAAGTTTGGTAATATATGTTAGGCTCGTTTTATTAAGGTGGGTACGGGTAATAGGCAAGTGTATCATTATGCTATGCACTATTAGTTAAGATTGGAAGGTAAGTAACTAAAGGTATGTACTATTTATGATATTTTACGATTTAAGATGGGTTAAATTGTAAATAGAGATTTTGGAAATTAAAGGAAATATGTGATGTTCATTTTATTCATGTGAAGGTGGTGTAAAAGTATATACATATTTATACATGCATATAATGTAGTTATGAAATCTATCTTTGAATGGTTGACTATTCGGCAAAGAGATTGTGAATGAAATAAAATATTTGATCTTGATAAAGTTTATATGTGAGTTAAATGCTTGAAACTTACTAAGCTATAATAGCTTACTTGGTGTGTTTATTTCACTATTTTATAGACTCTTTGAAGTCAAGGCTTGAGCTCAGGGATCATTTTGGCAGTTCATCACACTATCAACGATATTTTGGTATCTCTTTTGTGTATAAACTTTAAGTATATGGCATGTATAGACTAAACCGTTTTGAGTTGACCTAATTAATGGTTATATGTATATGTGTGTATATATATAACTATATATATATAGATATATGCCATGCGAAAATGGCTATGTTTCTTTAATTGAATTTCGTTTGAGTTTGTTATTTTATAGATTCACTATTTGTGTAATTTAGTATGCATATAACAATGCCTAGTTGAAAGCTATTTCATAGTTCATATGTGTGAGATTGAGTTTCTAGAAATTGGTTGGATATGGTACATATATGGAAATGAGATGATTAATTATGGAATGTTTATTTGAATGTACTAATATGCCTAGATATGGATGAAATAGATCACACTTTGTGCATGTTATTATCAAAGAAGTGTATTAATGAGAAAATTTATGTGTACACAATTGTAGATATTCAGCCATGTCTTGTTTTGGTTTAGAGCTTAAAATTTTCCCTTGAGTGATATGGTAGGTTCGGCCATATGATATAAATGGCTAAATCATTATTGTAGTGTTTTGTTAAAGGGTAGTTCTGAAGGAATATATATTTGTAAATGAATGTAACGAATGTTTGAACACCATGCAAATTCCTATTCGGCTATTGCTTATAAATGACAATGTGAAGCGTAATATGCTCATGGATGTATTGAGATTAGATGAAATATACATGTTATTTGTGATAATATGAAATGGTATGAAATTTGCACATGATAGTTCGAATGAAGTGTTTTGTCTTGGTAATTAGGTTAGTGATGCCTGTAACCCTAATCCGGTGATAGATACGGGTTAGAGGTGTCACATATATAAACACCCTAGGGGGCAACCTAAATGGTAAGGCCGAAGAGAAAGCAGAAAATACTCGAAGACAGCCATCGGAAGCAGCTTAGGAGAAGGATCTCCATTAAGCCTGAAGATCTCCCTTCAAGTTCTTTAGAAGTTTTTGGGCTTTTTTATGTTTTGTTGTTTGCCCTATTTTAAGATGTTTCCTTCTATCATTATGAACTAAATCCCTTAGATACCTAAGAGGATGAAACCTAAGACGGATCTTATTATGATTTGATTTATAAGATAAATACTCGTTCTTATTCTTAATTGTGAGTTTTTATTCTTGTTTTGGTAATTCAGGTTATTGATTCAAGTCGAATGTGGTTATTCAGAGGAGCAAAAGTCCCTGTTTAAGAGTAGATCAACACAATTAAGTAGAGTTGATTGCAACCCTAGAAATAGGGTGATGAAAATCTGCTGGATTAGAGTCAAATCTAATAAGAGAATTCATAGATCGAGTTAATGCAACAATAGGGGTTTTAATTAGAAAGAGATTTCAATTAATCAACCTAAAGTTAGTTGTTTTTAGTCTTGAAAGAGATATTAACATCAATCAGGGATTTCTACGGATTAAGTCAAGTGAATAAATCATATGAATCAAAAGTAATAAGTGAAGTCTAGGTGGATTCTTCCTTAGGTATTGCCTATCTCATAAAGTTGTCTAAAGTATTTTCCCAATTCGTTCTCTATTGTGTTTTTAATTTAATTTTAGTTTAAAAGAAACCACTCCAATTCTTAGGCTAGATAATAAAAAGTTAGTAATTACTAGTACTCTTGGTCCTTGTGGATACGATATTACCGGTCTTACCATACTATACTATTAAACAATAGGTGTGCTTCCCTTTATTGTGATCATAGTTAGTTAGAGACACATTAAGTTTTTGGCGCCATTGCTGGGGACTAAGATATTAGGAACACTAATTTTTTTTTTTACTTTAGCCATTCTTATTTTATTGCAATTTAATTTTACTTTTTATTTGTTTTTACTTCTCTAATTTTTCTTTCTTTGCTTCTGGCAGGAACTTTTAGTTTATGACTAGAAGGAACCCGTCTGGACCATTACTTTTTGACAGTGATATAGAAGGTACCGCTCATAGAAATCGAAGAGAAATAAGGCGAAGTCTACAATACATAGAAGAAGAGCAAGAAGATGAAACCAATACTACTGAAGAGATGGCCGACAATAATCCACTACCTCCTATGGTTGCCGCAAACCCAGTGAATCAAAATCCTGCTCCTCGTACTATGCATGATTATGCTAAACCTAATTTAACAGGAACTGAATCAAGTATTATTAGACCTGTTGTTGCTACAAATAATTTTAAACTGAAACCTAACACTATTTAGATGATTCAACAATTTGTTCAGTTTGATGGTTTGCAGGATGATGATCCAAACAATCACTAGGCAAATTTTCTGGAATTTTGCAACACTTTCAAAATAAATGGCATTTCTAATGATTCCATTTGCCTTTGGTTGTTTCCCTTCTCGTTGAGGAATAAAGCCAAACAATGGTTAAACTTGTTACCATGAAGATCAATCACTACATGGGAACAAATGACCAAAAAAATTTTACTTAAATATTTTTTGCCGGCTAAAACGGCTAAGTTGAGGAATGATATCTCTTCTTTTGTGCAGATGGATTTAGAAACACTTTACGATGCATAGGAGAGATACAAGGATCTACTGAGAAGGTACCCTCACCATGGGTTACCATTATGGTTACAAGTTCAAACCTTTTACAATAGTGTGAACCCCTCAACCAGGTAGTTGATTGATGCAGCCGCCAGCGGTACATTAAACAACAAAACACCTGAGGCTGCCTATGAATTCATTGAAGAGAGGCCACTGAATAACTATTAGTGGCAAGTTATGAGGACTAAGCCAATGAAGGTAGCCAGTGTTTTCAACCTCGACGCAGTGACCATGCTGTCAAACCAGGTAGAACTTTTAAGTAAAAAGATTGATGGCTTGTGTGGTTCTTCATAGTTACATCCAGTTATGCAGTGTGATATGAATGGAGGAGGAATGAGCAATACAGAATATCCACCTTACAACCTTGGTATAGAAAGAAAATAGATGAACTATATGGGTAATAATTCTAGACCTCAAAATAATCCTTATAGTAACACTTATAATCCAGGTTGGAGGAACCATCCAAACTTCTCATGGGGTAGTCAAGGAAATCAGAGACAACAACCCCCTCTAGGCTTTCAACAGCAACCTTACCCATAAGAGAAGAAGCTGAACCTTGAGGTGATGCTAACAAAATTCATCTCGGTGTCAGAAACCCATTTCCAAAACACCAAAACAACACTCAAAAATCAGCAAGCATCGATTCAAGGGCTCGAGAACCAAATAGGACAACTTGCTAAATTGATCTCAGAACGACCACAAGGTAGCTTGCCAAGCAATACTGAACCTAACCCAAGGGAGCAACTCCACGCCATCACAGTGTGCGACGAAAGAGGGGTGGTAGAATCTGAATCTGAACTGAGGCAAGAACCTGTGGTAAGTAAAGGTAAGGATGGGGTAAGCCATGATACACAGAAACCGATAAGTAAAAGTATATACCTCGAGTTCCATATCCTAACGTGACAAAGAAAGACTACATAGATGAACAATATGGTAAATTTCTTAAACTTTAAAAGAAATTACATATTAACTTACCATTTATTGAAGCTCTTTTGCAGATGCCCAATTAAAAAAATTAAAAAAAGCTTTTGAAAAGCAAACGAAGTTAGACGAGGTGTCGCATGTGGAGCTAAATGTAGTCTGCTCAGCTATTTTACAGAATTAACTACCCGATAAATTAAAAGATCCAGGGAGTTTTACTATTCCTTATTTAATTGGTAGTTTAGATGTTAATAATGCTTTAGCTAATTTAGGGGTGAGTATTCACTCCATACCCTATAAAATGTTTAAGTAACTAGGTCTTGGGAAACCTAAACAAACTAGGATGGATATTTAACTTGCAGATAAAACCATTAGAGTTCCTTGGTGAATTGTCGAGGATGTGCTTGTAAGAATTAATAAATTTATATTCCTAGTTAACTTTGTTGTTCTAGACATGGATGAGGATAGTAACACACCCTTAATCTTAGAACGACCCTCTTTAGCAACTACTAAAACTAGAATTGATGTTGGTTAAGGTGAGCTCACACTTCCTATAGGTAACGAAACGACCACTCTTCAAGCTCGTGACTCGGTTAGGACATCGAATAATAAAGGTGAGTACATAAATTCTATTAATAACCCTTCGATTCAACCCTCTTTTCAGGAAGCACCTCAAAAATACACCACTGAGCCATATCCTAGTTCTCGTGCTAGTAATGAAATAACTCATAAGGAGCGGAGGCTTTAGATCGATGAATTAGACAACTGGAGGACACATGCCAAGGAGAAATTAAGTAAACACGATGAAACAAAGGAACTTCATGACGAGCTTAAAGGTGGAACAAATCACTTGAAAGTTGGAGACCAGGTACGATTAGATGAAATAGATCCCCAAATAACTACGTTAGAACTAAATAAGAATGGAGCAACCCCTTTTACGGTACTCAAGGTTTTTCCATACGGAATGGTCGAGGTAACTCACCCTAATGTAGGTACTTTTAAAGTAAATATTGCTCGACTTAAACCATACTTTGATGTTAGAATTGATAGCAGGAGAGAGGAGTGTCAACTCCTCGAACCACCATAAAATATGCGAATGAGAGGTAACTCTAGCTTACGACTTTAAACTCGCGCTTCTTGGGAGGCAACCCGAGCACTGACCTACTAATATCTATATTTTTAATTTTTAATTATCTAACTAAAAAAAACTAACCAAGAAGGTATAGGTTTCCATACCCACACGACCTTTCACACGGGCATGGCTATGGCCGTGTGGCCACCATGGGTAGGTACATGGGCGTGGCGGAGACCGTGCGGGTCAAGGAAGAAAATTTTTTCCCAACACACGGGCTACGATAAAATGCCATAGCCATATGATGCGGCCGTGGTCGATATTGAGTAAATGACACGGCGTCAAGACACGTCCGTGACCAGAAGCTGTGGTCGACACTGATTAAGCAACATAGGCGTGGAAACCCCGACACAGGCGTGGGAGAAATGAACGAAGCATCACACGGCCGTGCGATGCAGCCATGCAACCTAACATGCCTAGGGCACACGGGCATGGGCCACGACCATGTGTCCCAATCTCTATTTAAACCTCTTTTTCTTTTCACTTTCCTCCCCAAATTCCCTTCCTCCCCAACCCTAGCCACCACAGTTTTTCTCCCTCTCCACCACTGGCCACCGCCCCTTCACTCCACTTACTTCACTTTCTCAAGCCCTAAAACCCTCTTTTTCCCTTCCCATTATCTTTCCCCCTTTATTTCCCTTTCCCCCTTTTCCTTATTCCCTCTTTACGGTGCCACCACACCAACCACCATCCTTGCCACCATACACAATGACTAATACTATAGGCAAGACCAAATCCACCATCCCCATGTCGAAAAAGTGAAAGGATCTTCGCGCAATCTCCCCGTGCACGACCACTCTATATAAGTTCATGCCTGCCGCTTCATTTACTCGACAATACAAGGACCTTTGAGTCTATTTATTTTTTGTTTTATTTTATTTTCATTTTTAAATTCTTTTCCTTTATTTTTCTTGTCTTTAATTTATATTATTATATTTTGATTTCCTTAATTTAGGTTCAACGGGCTGTTAAGGAACGACCACACCACTATTGGAGTATCCTCCCCTACCTTCAGCTCTGCCCAACTTTACTGTTTCTTTTCTTTGACTCCATCCAAAATTTAGGAAGTTTCACTACTTTCCCTCTCTTATGATTTTCTTACATATTGTCATTATTTATCTTTGTACATTGAGGACAATGTACATCTTAAGTGTGGGGAGGTTATTAATTTCATTCCCAGAAAAATCCCTGAATTTTGTCTTATTCTTATGTAAATTTTCTCATAACACTAATTAGAATGAAATTTCTATTAACTTATGATTTTTTATTGATATGTTTTGGATTAAGTCATAGGTATTTATGCATTGATGTTTTAAACTTTAAGACATTAGAGAATCAAGCATGATAAGTCTATTTTAAGAATTAAAAATTTGGTTAGGTTGTTTCCCAAAATTTAAATACTACTTTGAAGTTTGAAATTTGCAAGGTTGACATCAAAAACCATAATTTTTGTGGGACTTTGAACCTTTTAGAGCATATACTTTTCTTGCTCACTTTTTTTTGGTTATAAGTGTGTCAATATTGACTTGTTATTCTAGAACTTGCTTCGATTATGCATGTCGAGACCACACCTTTGATTTGATATACTGAGATGATAAAGGCACCTAGGATTTAACCCACTCACTCCACAAAAAACCTACCTTCATATTTAACCCCTAGTGGACCCCTTTGAATCGTAATAAACCGCTTTTGATTTACCCTTAATATTAACCTAAAACTTACTCTTTTTGATTCATTAAGTATTCTCCCTATTGAATTAACCCATTTTTGTCAAGATTTGATTTTAGTAGTTGCCTAACTAGGTTTGTAACGTCCCAAATTAGGGGCTATATTTTTGTGGTTGTTTAAAATTCATGTTGTGCTTGAATGGCTAGCTATTTGAGTGCATTTGGGGGTTATAAGGAGGCCTGGGTTCGATTACGATCTTTGGAAAATTTTCAATTTTTGGCCTTTAAGAGGAGAGGGCTGGTTGCAGTAGGACTTAAGTATATTTGTGTGCGTTGAAGAGACATAAAATGAGCTTGGGATCTAGTGGTTGTGGTGTCACTGGGATAACAAGGAAGTGTGGGGTTCGAATCCCATGATTAGCAAAAGGGGGACTTTTATTTTATGTCTTAGGGGAGCAAGAGGTAGAGTTTGGATCAAACTCTACAAGGGAAGTTGAAGACTTGGTCAAGGATTTCGATTAGGAGGCTGAGAGTCTTTCAAGGAGGATTCAGTGGAGGGAATCAAGGAGATGGATGTGTGATGGAGTGTTGGCCGAATGTGGGGAAAGTTGAGTAGGGAATTTCGGCCAAGGGTGGTCATTTGGGAAGTGCATATTCGGTTTGTGTTAGGGTAAGAGTGCCAAATTTTCTTTGGATTTTTCGGGGAGTGTTTGCATTCTGGTACTTTTGGACGTTTTAGGTCTTTCTTTTCATTGTTGACCTCTGCCGAATTCACCTCTTACTCATCTTTTCTTCCTCTTTCATTTTTATTGCTAATTGCCGAATTGATAAGCCTCTATTTCCACCTTCTTTTCTTCCTTCTTCTGATTATTCTTCTTACTCTTCATTATTATCTCGCGGTTACTGCTCGATGGCTGCCGAATCCCTTTTCTCCTATCGGTTCTCCTTGGTCGAACACAACCTCTCTTTCCCCTCTCGTTACTTTTCTCTTTACATTGCAAAGATAGTCGATTGTGTAGGCAGAATCTATTTCCTTCCTTTGCTTCTAATTTTTTTGAACCTCTTCGAATTTGCAGTAAGTGGATACTCTAGCCGAATCTTGGTTGGTTTCTCTTTTATGCTCGGTTCTATATCTCTCAAGCCGAAAGGATGTTTTGTTTTCAATTGTGGTCGGGGTTATGGTGTAGCTAATGCCTTCTTTTCATTCAAACGTTGCTAGGAATCCTCTTTCCTTAACCAAGGAGTCGGTTGATTACCTTTCCCTTGCAGGACATCTCTTGTTTGGTGGTAAGTAGCATTAGTTTGATTAGACGGTTTCAATTTTATGGAGATGCCTTATCAAAGGTTAAAGCTAATTGTCTAGAACTGTTGATTCCATTGGTGTTTAATCTTGGGAGCTTCAACCTACAACCCATAACAGGTGTGTAATCGTACACCCATATTGATACTATGAAGTGATGAATGTAGGTCTATTCACACCCCGGATTAACTGTGAATCGGCTAATGTCGAAAAACTGATAAGCCGAGACTTCGACATCCGATGTCACTCGAGTGTGTGAGCGCTCGTAGTGACAAACCGAGCCACAATCATGGATGGTAGACCGTTGGGAGTGCCACAAATTTTTTCTCGTGGGCTTAGGTTGTAACGAGCCCTATTGGGTCGAAGTGGGCCAAGTGGGCCAAATAGGCCCAATGGGATAACAGCCTATGGGGGCGAAATCCATGGTAAGTGCCGGATAATAGATGCGGTTGCGAGGTTCGCAGAATGATGACCAAAAATGGACTGAATGGGCCACACGAGCGTGTGGGCTTGCTTGGGCCGAAAATTAGACTTTAGACCCAATTACACAGTTTTGACTAGAAAGGGTATCTGTGTCACTCGAGGCAACAGTAGGCCTCTAAAAAACGCCTTTGGATGACTGAAATTATTGAAATACCCTCGATGGGTAAATTATCGAAATACCCTCGATGGGTAAATTACCGAAATACTCTCGATGGGAAAATTACTGAAATACCCTCGATGGGTAAATTACCGAAACACCCTCGAAGGGTAAACTACCGAAATACCTTGAAGGGTAAATTACCAAAATACCCTCAAAGGGTAAACTATAGAAATACCCTCGATAGGTAAATTATCGAAATACCCTCGATGGGTAAATTACCGAAATACCCTCGATGGGTAAATTATCGAAATACCCTCAATGGGTAAATTATCGAAATACCCTCGATGGGTAAATTACTTAAATATCCTCAAAGGGTAAATTATCAAAATACCCTCGAAGGGTAAATTACCGAAATACCATCGATGGGTAAATTAACGAAATACCCTTGATGGGTAAATTACTGAAATACCCTCGAAAGGTAAATTACCAAAATACCCTTGATGGGTTAACTACTGAAATACTATTGATGGTAAATTACCAAAATACCATCGATGGGTAAATTATCAAAATACCCTCGATGGGTAAATTATCGAAATACCCTCGATGGGTAAATTACCGAAATACCCTCGAAGGGTAAATTACTGAAATACCCTCGATGGGTAAATTACTGAAATACCCTCGATGGGAAAATTACTGAAATACCCTCGAAGGGTAAATTATCGAAATGCCCTCGAAGGGTAAATTATCGAAATACCCTCGATGGGTAAATTATCGAAATACCTTTGATGGGTAAATTATCGGAATACCCTCGAAGGGTAAATTACTGAAATGCCCTCGAAGGGCAAATTATCGAAATACCCTCGATGGGTAAATTATTGAAATACCCTCGATCGGTAAATTATTGATCCACCCCCAACTGACCAAATGACCATTATACCATTAGTGGTAGTATCATTGATGTAGAAATAGTAATTGTGTGATTGATTATGATTCTGATGCATTGTATACATGGGTTATTTATGACATGACATACTGCATTGGGTTGGCTTATTGATTTTGGAGGAAGCATTGTACTGGTGGCTCTGTCACGTTTTACTGATCGAGTGGCTTTGCCACGTATACTGATTTTAGTAGCTCAGCCACGTATACTGTTATTAGTAGCTTTGTTGCGTTGTCATTAGTAGCTAGACTGCATTATTATGTGCTGGTTGGGTGGTTCGACTTGGTCCCCACAGGTGTGTTGGATGGTACGGGAGGTGTGATGGCTGGACTGGGTTGTGTTACATGTCTGTCTTGCATTGATATGATGTTGGGCTTAGGCCCAAACTGTTACTTAATAGGGCTTAGGCCCAGACTGATACCGTATGGGCTTGGGCCTAGACTATGATTGTAATAGGGGATTACACACTAAGTTCTTTTAGCTCACCCTTTTCCTTATCTGTGCAGGTAATCCCTAGCCTTAAAGGATTTGGAGCTGTGAGGGACTCGGAGGTGGCCACACGTCTGATATGCTTTAAAGTTAAATTTGGCAACTTTATTTTATTTTATTTAAATTTATTGGGTTAATAATTATGTAATAAGGCCATTTGGGATTTTTAACTTTTATGTGGTGTTTCCTTAAATTTCAACCTACTAGTCTATTAAACATGGGTTTTTAAAACAACAACTGCTGTTTTCAAAATATGATGTTTTCGCAACTGTTATTGAGTTAATCTTCCGTAACAAACAAGTTGTTAAGAATAATAATATTTTGTAAGAGAATGTCAGTGAGTAAATCTTGTTTTTAAAATGAGCAACGAAATTTGATGTTTTAAATGGTAGAAAGTATGAATTCTAAAAAGCGTTTCCAACGAAAGTATAGTTTTTAAACAACATTTTGATGTGACATGTTGGACCCGGTTATAATGTCTAGGTCGAGTTTGAGGTGTTGCATTTAGTAGTATCAGAGCCAAGTTGCAAAACTGGATTGTGGAATAGGTTTTGAGAATTTTTCCCAATATGTTTAAATTTTGGTTTGAAAAGTAATGATGTTACTGGAAGTGTGGCACACCGAGTCCCCGGCACCAAATCTGTAATTTTCCTGACAATGTTCTCTATTATATACTGAATTGGTTATACTTATACCAAGAAACTACTTGGGATAGTAGTACACTGAAAATTCTTAGTTAGAGAAACTGAGACTATAGGAGACTTAAAGTTGTAGTAAGAATTCGATCTACGAAAACAACCCTAAGTACATTTTTCATAAAATATCTGTTAATAATTATGAGAATTATGAGCTGATTCATAAAACTCTTAAAACAGATAAATACGATACATCGATATGAGCACTAGAGGTGCTAGGGTTGGGTCCTCAGCATCAAGACATATGCCTAATAGGGAAGCGCCGGCCTCACCAGTGATTGAGACGGGGTCTCATGACCGAGAAGGTGGGGATGATGCCCTGTCCCAAGCGATGTTGCGGGTTCTTGAAAGGGTTGGGGGAGTATGTACTGGGTCAGTGGGCTGAGGGTTAATTTTTGAACGACTCCGGTCGAATGGGGCAAAAATTTTTAGAGGCATTTCTAGTGTAGTTCTGAATGTGGCAGAATATTGGTTGAAGGCTTTCGAGCGAATAATAGATGACCTCAATTGTACGGTGGAGCAAAAACTGAAGGGAGCAGTGTCTTTACTGTGAGACAAGGCATATCAATGGTGGTTTATTGCGAGGGAAGGCACGCAGGCCGACCGTGTGACACGGGACTTCTTTAAGATGACATTTTAAGGAAAATATGTTGGGCGAGTTATGTGGATACCCGAAGGAAGGAATTCTTGAGTGTGATTTAGGGAAATAAGTCTGTAGTAGAGTATGAGGTGGAGTTTCTACGATTGAGTCGATATGTTCAGGGTATAGTCATGATTGAGTATGAGCACTGCGTGCGTTTCGAGGATAGTCTCCAGGATGAGTTGCGGATACTAATAGCCCAATAGAGGGAAAGAGACTTTGCTAGCTTGGTTGAGAAGGTAAAGATTACTGAGGATGTGAAACGCACAGAACGTCAGAATCGTGAGTAAGATAAGGGCAAAAATAAGAAGAATTTTGGGCCCTCAAGTTCTTCTAATGGGCCTAAGAAGAGGCCTAGGTTTGATGGGCTAGCCCAAGTTGGTGTTCCTGATGTTGCTGTTAGACCGCAGCCTTGCACTAAGTGTGGGAAATCTCATTTGGTAGAGTGCTAGAAAAGAACTGGGGCATGCTTTAGATGTGGGTCCAAGGATCATCAGGTTAGAAACTATACTCAGAGGCCCGTTTAGATGCAAGCTACAGGTCAGGGCTATGTACAACTAGGGAGAGGTGGTCAGCAGCCACCGAGAGGCGTGGTCCAGCCAGAGGGGGAAATAGTTTGGGACGAGTTTATGGAGCACCAGCCAGAGGTGCTGGTAACACGGAGCTGAGACAACCAGCGTTGGTCTACATTACTCGGTGCTGATAGGATGGTGACGCTCTTGATGCCATAAATTGTATGTTTCTTATTCATAATGTACCATATACCACTTTAATTGATATTGGATCTACGCACTCGTATGTTGCATGTACTGTGACTGGAACATTGGGCATACAATTCGAACTTACTAATAGGGAAATGTCAGTGATTAGTATACTGGGACAGTCAGTTAGAGTGAATAAACTGTTTAGAGATATGCCCCTAGAGGTTCAAGGGGTTGTCTTTCCGGCGGATTTGATGGAACTGCCATTTGGCGAATTCAATCTCATCTTGGGCATGGATTGGTTAGTTAAACACCGTGCAAATTTGGGTTGCGCTGCTAAGCGTATGGTATTGAAGTCTTTAGAGGTTGAAGAGGTGGTCGTGATAGGGGAGCGAAGGATTTATTTATCTAATGTGATCTCAACACTAAGAGCCGAGAAATTGGTGCAAAGGTTGCGAGGCATTCCTAGCTTATGTTAGCATATCTGATTTTAAAGGCTTATCTATTGGGGATGTCAGAACTGTAAAGGAGTTTTGGATGTATTCCCCGAAGAGCTTTCGGGGTTACATCTAAATTGTGAGGTCGAATTAGGCATTGAACTCCTACCGGGAATGGCTCCGATGTCCATCGCCCCTTATAGGATGGTGCCAAAAGAATTGGTAGAATTAAAGGCTCAAATCCAAGAGCTATTGGACCGAGGATTCATCCGACCAAGTGTGTCTCCTTGGGGAGCACCAGTATTGTTCATGAAGAAGAAGGATGGGTCAATGCGCATGTGTATCGATTATTGTTAATTGAATAAACTGATGATTAAGAACAAGTACCCTTTACCAAGGATAGACTATATGTTTAACCAACTGCGAGGAGCTTCAATTTTCTCCAAGATAGATATTAGATCGGTGTATCATTAGCTAAGGTTTAAGGAGGCAGATGTGTACAAGACTGCATTCAGGACTCGTTATGGACACTACGAGTTTATGGTCATGCCATTTGGGTTAACGAATGCACCAGCTGCTTTCATGGATATGATGAACCGGGTCTTCCAGCCTTATTTGGACTAGTTCGTGGTGGTGTTTGTAGATGATATTCTGGTGTATTCGAGAATCGAGGAGGAGCATGATTCCTATCTCTGAATTATTCTACAAATATTGAGAGAAAAGCAGCTTTATGCCAAGTTCAGTAAGTACAAGTTTTGGCTACGAGAGGTGACATTTTTGGGTCATGTAGTGTCTACCGAGGGGAATAGGGTTGATGCTCAAAAAATTGAGGGTGTATTAAACTAGAAGCCACCAAAGACTGTGTCTAAGATTTGAAGTTTGTTGGGTCTGGCTGGGTATTATGTAAGGTTTGTAGAGGGGTTCTCACTGATTGCTGCACCCCAACTAAGTTACTGCGTAAAGGAGTATCGTTTGATTGGACTGATAAACAGTAAGAGAGTTTTGAAAAATTGAAGAAGATTTTGACTGAAGCCCATATATTAATATAGCTAGAGGCTGGAAAAGAATTCGTTGTCTAGTGTGATGCGTCAACACGAGTTTGGGTTGTGTGCTGAAGCAAGAGGGTAACGTGGTGGCTTATGCATCTCGTCGGCTTAGGCCGCACGAGGAAAATTACCCCACTTATTACTTGGAATTAGCTATTGTGGTATTCATACTAAAGATTTGGAGACATTACTTGTACGGGGAGAAGTCGATCATTTATACTACCATAAAAGCCTCAAGTACCTCCTGACTCAAAAAGAGTTAAACATTAGGCAATGAAGATGGATAGAGTTGCTTAAGGATTATGATTGCTCAATTGAGTACCATCCAGGAGAACTAACGTAGTAACGGACGCACTGAGCCGTAAGGTTGTATTTGATCTAAGAGCAATGTTTGCTTGTCTCAGCCTATTTGAGGATGGTAGTCTGTTAGCTAAACCTCAAGTGAAACCGACTTGGATTGAACAGATTAAAGAGAAGCAGTTACTGGATGAATCATTGGTTCCGCGTTTCCAACTGGTGAAGAAGGGGGAGACTGTGGACTTTCAGCTGAATAGTAAGGGAGTATTATGCTTCCGTGGGAGATTCTATGTATCGAGGGATTTTGTGTAGCCCATACGCTATGTATCCTGGTGGAAACAAGTTATACCAAGATCTACGTGAATGCTACTGGTGGTCAGGACTTAAGCGTGAGGTTACCGATTTCGTAGGTAAGTGTTTGACATGCCTACAAGTGAAGGCTAAGCATCAACTGCCTTCTGAATTACTGCAACCTATTAAAATCCCACTTTGGAAATAGGAGAGGGTGACCATGGACTTTGTTAGTGGGCTACCCATGACGCCTACTAAAAAATATTTGGTATGGGTAATTATTGATCGGCTGACTAAATCTGCCCACTTCATATCGGTCCTCCCTGATTATTCATTGAAAGAAATTGGCCAAGTTGTACGCGGCTGAGATTGTGAGGTTACATGGTGGACCAATGTCGATAATTTTGGATAGGGACCATAGATTCACATCACGATTCTAGAGAGTGTGACATGAAGCTTTAGGTACAAGGTTGGATTTCAGCACTGCATTTCATCCGTAGGCTGATGGTCAGTCGGGGAGGGTAATTTAGATTTTGAAAGACATGCTGAGAAGTTGAATAATTGATTTCAAGGGCAGTTGGGAAGACTATCTGCCATTAGCAGAATTCGTTTATAATAACAGCTACCAATCCAGTATTTAGATGGCACCGTATGAGGCGTTATATGGTCGTAGGTGTCGTACCCCTACTTGTTGGACAGAACTGGGTGAGTGGTGAATATTGGGGCTAGAATTAGTTTCTGAAATCGAGGAGAAAGTAAAATTGATCCGTAATCGGTTAAAAGAAGCATCTGGTAGGCAGAAGTCATACGCTGATTTAAAGCGTAAAGAGATTGAGTACGCAGTACGAGATTATGTCTTCTTGAAGGTCTCACATTGGAAGAAGATTATGAGATTTGGGTGAAAAGGCAAGCTGAGCCCTAGATTCATCGAACCTTATCGAATATTAAAATGTGTGGGACCGATTGCCTATCAACTGGAACTGCCTCCTGAGTTAAATCGTATACATAATATGTTACATGTCTCTATGCTGAGGCGATATTGTTCTGATCCCTCTCATATAGTACAGGTAAAGGAGATCGAGGTTAGACCAGATCTAACCTTCAATGAAGAACTGGTGCAGATACTGGATCGTGATGTCAAAGTGTTAAAAGGAAAATCTGTCCCGTTAGTCAAGGTGCTTTGGCGTAATCATGGTTAAGAGGAAGCCACGTGGGAGCCTAAGGAGGCAATACGACAGCAATACCCTTACCTCTTCTGATCAGGTAAATTTCGAGGCCAAAATTTCTTTAAGGGGGTAGAGTTGTAACATCCTAAATTAGGGTTGTATTTTTTGTGGTTGTTTAAAATTCATGTTGTGCTTGAACGGCTAGCTATTTGAGTGTATTTTGGGGTTTCTAAGGAGACCTGGGTTTTAGTCTGAGCTTTGGAAAAATTTTAGTTTTTGGCCTTTAAGAGGAGAGGGTTGGTTGCAGTAGGACTTAAGTATATTTGTGTGCCTTGAAGAGACATAAAATGAGCTTGGGATCTAGTGGCTGTGGCATCATTGGGATAACAAGTAAGTGTGCGTTCGAATCCCATGATTAGCAAAATGGGGGCTTTTAATTTTATGTCTTGAGGGACCAAGAGGTAGAGTTTGGATCAAACTCTGGAAGGGAAGTTGAAGACTTAGTCAAGGATTTCAATTAGGAGGTTGAGAGTCTTTCAAGGAGGATTCAGTGGAAGGAATCAAAGAGATGGATGTGTGATGGAGCGTTGGCCGAATGTGGGGAAAGTTGAGTAGGGAATTTTGGCCAAGGGTGGTCATTTGGGAAATGCATATTCGGTTTGTGTTAGGGAGAGAGTGCCGAATTTTCTTTGGCTTTTTCGGGGAGTGTTTGCATTTTGCTAGTTTTGAATGTTTCAAGTCTTTCTTTTCATTGTTGACCTCTGCCGAATTCACCTTTTACTCATCTTTTCTTCCTCCTTCATTTTTGTTGATAATTGCTGAATTGATAAGCCTCTATCCTCTATTTCCACCTTCTTTTCTTCCTTCTTCTAATTATTCTTCTTACTCTTCATTATTATCTCACGGTTACTGCTCAATTACTGTCGAATCTCTTTTCTCCTGTCGGTTCTCCTTGGTCGAACACAACCTCTCTTCCCCCTCTCGTTACTTTTCTCTTTACTTTGCAAAGATAGCCGATTGTGTAGGCCGAATCTATTTCCTTGTTTTGTTTCTAATCTTTCCAAACCTCTTCGAATTCGCAGTAAGTGGATACTCTACCCTAATCTTGGTCAGTTTCTCTTCTATGCTCGATTCTATATTTATTAAGCAGAAAGGCTATTTTTTTTTCAATTGTGGCCGGGGTTATGGTGTAGCTAACGCCTTCTTTTCGTTCAAACGTTGCTAGGAACTCACTTTCCTTAACCAAGGAGTCGGTTGATTACCTTTCCCTTGTAGGACATCTCTTGTTTGGTGGTAAATAGCATTAGTTTGATTAGACAGTTTCAATTTCATGGAGATGCCTTATCAAGGGTTAAAGCTAATTGTTTAGAACTATTGATTTCATAGGTGTTTAATCTTGGGAGCTTCAACCTACAACCAATAATAGGTGTGTAATCGTACACCCATACTAATACTGTGAAGTGATGAATGTAGGTGTGTATTCACACCCCGGGTTAACTGTTAATCGGCTAAGGCTAAAAAATTGATAAGCTAAGACGTTGGCATCCGAGGTCACTCGAGTGTACGAGCACTTGTTGTAACGCCCCAAATTTGGGCCTAGAAGTATTGGGCCTATTGGGCTCTTGGTCTCAGAAAATTTTAAGTGAGCAAGAAAATGACAATTGGCATGTGGGCTTTGAGCGTTAATGAATTTGGAGTGTCTAGGGGTGATAGAGATGTCCTGGGATCAAGTAAGGGTATAGGAAAAAAATGGTTTTAGCCCAAGGGAACTGTGACTTCAGTCAGTCAGGCCTCTTAAGTAGATTAAGGGGAAAATAGGACACAAGTGGGCCCGTGGTCCAGTGGCTAGGTGGCGTCATTTGGGGAGCTAGAAGGTGGTGTGAAGAGGTCCAAGGTTCGAGTAGTGGTAAGGCATTTTGGAGTGTTTTTTTTGCATAGTGGACGGCCAGAGTTGTATGGAATTTGGACTCTTTTGTTGAAGTGTTTGAATTGGTCTTGTGAGCTGATAAAAGAGAGAATTTCAGATGAGATAAGGGAGATATCATGGAGAAAAATTAGGAGATGAGAGGTGAGAACAGTTGGTGCCGAATTAGACTGTAGAGGAAGGTAGGATTTGGCTATTGGTTATAAAATGAGGTGCCGAATTCCTTCGAGAGGTTCCTTGGGGTTCCATTACATTTCTTTTTCTCCCCCTTAGCCGAATTCTTCCATTTGTCGAAAAAAATCCCATCATTCTTTTGTCGAAATTTTAGTTTTCTCTCTAGCCAGATTCCCCATAACTTCTCTTCTTAAATTCTTTCTCTTGTTCACCTTTAGTTCTAGCCGATCACTTCTTCTCTTCTTCTCCCTATTGGTGCCAAATTTTCTTTGTCACCATACTAATCTCAAAAGTCGAATTTAGGCCACAGGATCGAAAGTGGATTTGGTAAGTATTTAGTTAACCTCTCTTGTACGTTTTGCTAAAAGCCGAAAGGCTATATAACTGTCCTGTTGTTAACTCTGTGATAGCAAGAATAAGGTTCAAAGATCGCAAGCGTGGTAGGCAAGGATCGTTAGCAAAGTGGTAAGTGTTCTCTACTCAGTTATGGTTTAGTGGATGGCCGAATGTAAGTATGGCCTATAGGGGTGACTTATGTGGAATATGAGTCACTTGTTTTGATGATATATGTTTGAGTGTAGATGTAGGGGATATTCGTGAATAGTAGCTAATGAAGGGCTACTAGAACGTGTGGCACGCGGTAAGGTTACGATAAGGCTTCGGCTTTTGGTAAATATTTTGATTAAGTATGGGTGGTTGATTGAAGGTTGGTTGGTTGTAGGTTCAAGATCAAGGATAGAATAGCATGTCGCAGTAACCAGGTTTGTACAAACACTACACACATACGATATCGGCAATGCCGAAAAGTCGAAAAGTCGAAAGTGGCTAAATGGGCCCAGTGGGCCTTGAGGCTAAGTTTGATGAAATTGTTTGGTTGGTTATACGAATTGAGTTAGTCATGCATGTTACATGATCTGGAATTATTTTAGGCCTAATGGGCCATATGGATGAGATCAGGGCCTAATGGGCCATAAGAATGTGATTTGGGCATAAGGGGCTTTATGAACGTGAAATGGGCTTGATGGGCTTAATGGGAACATAGACATGTATGCTAGGGTTTAATGGACTTTAGGCCTAGTTCTGAACAACTCTTAAACCACATAAGACTTAATCTAATAATTAAACATGTCAGTCGAC
Organism: Gossypium rotundifolium; assembly: GCA_025506655.1. NCBI lineage: Eukaryota > Viridiplantae > Streptophyta > Magnoliopsida > Malvales > Malvaceae > Gossypium > Gossypium rotundifolium. Next base: position 107,753,819 of record CP106724.1, read on the forward strand.
AAGTTGCTGGGTTAAAGTGTGGCAATAGACATATGCATGTCTAAGATTGGATTTAGGGAGAGCTTGGCACTTAAGCGGTCCTAGTGGCCCACCTCCTATTCTATAGAATCCTACCTGGTGCATAGTATCTGTTCGCTTTAGCCACAAGGACTTGTTAATGGGCCAAAGTCTACAACTAAAACCCGAGAGGGACCAAGTACCCCTGATTTGTAAAATTGCCAAAACCTCTAATTTGTAAATTACCAAAATACCCTTAGTTTAGAAATTACCATAATACCCTCGATTTATAGAATTACCAAAATACCCCAAATTTGGAAATTTATGAAAATACCCTTATAGGGTAGAATTATGATAATGCCCCTATAGGGTAAAATTACGATAATACCTCGGTAGGGTAGAATTACAAAAATACCCTTGATTGTGAAATGACTAAAATACCCCTATGTGATGAATATGGATAATATGGATGTTACTCATGTGCATGCTGCATTCATATGATATTCTGTTCAGGATGCATATGGGTGGGAATTATGGTACAGAGGAAGAATTTGAGGATCGCATAGTCGCTTGACGATCGTGGATCCACTGGTGGCTTTAAGCCCATTATATGATTAACAACTTTGCTGCAACGTTGAGTAGTGCCGCCGTTGGTGCTACCTTTGGAGTGTAGCGGATGGGTGGGTCAATTTAGAAATCGCCACAGGAGTGTAGGGTTGGAAGGGAAATAGAGTGTAGTGGATGGACTTTTGGGGAGGGTTTTGTATAACCTTGTTTTCATGTGATATGATATGATATGATATGAGGTCATTGTGGGCTAAGGCCCAAGACCACCGATTAAAATGGACTTTTATCACTATTTAAGAAGATTCAAGGATTTTGGGCTTTTAGGCCTTAAATTTTAACTTAGCAAGATTGTTTGAGATTGTGCTTTCAATGTGACATTCCCGAATTTGGGCCTAACTTCTAGGCTGGGTCTGGGGGTGTTACACTCGTAGTGACAAACCGAGGCACAATCGTCGGCGGTAGACCGTTGGGAGTGCCACGAATTTTTTCTCATGGGCTTAGGTTGTAACGGGCCCTGTTGGGTCGAAGTGGGCCAAGTAGGCCCAATGGGCTAACGAGCCTACAAGGGCAAAATCCATGATAAGTGCAGGATAATAGATGCGGCTGCGAGGTTCGCAAAATCGAGACTGAAAAGGGGCTGAATGGGCCACACGAGCGTGTAGGCCCGCTTGGGCCAAAAATTAGACTTTAGGGTAAATTATCGAAATACCCTGGATGGGTAAATTATCGAAATACCCTCAAAGGGTAAATTACCGAAATACCTTCGAAGGGTAAATTACCAAAATACCCTCGATGGGTAAATTACTGAAATACCCTCGAAGGGAAAATTATCGAAATACCATCGAAGGGTAAATTACCTAAATACCCTCGATGGGTAAATTATCGAAATAACTTTGATGGGTAAATTATTAAAATACCCTCGAAGGGTAAATTACCGAAATACCTTCGAAGGGTAAATTACCGAAATACCCTCGATGGGTAAATTACTGATCCACCCCCAACCGATCAAATGGTCGTTATACCCTTAGTGGTAGTATCATTGATGTATGAGTAGTAATTGTATGATTGATTATGATTGTGATGCACTGCATACATGGGTTATTTATGACATGACATACTGCATTGGGTGGGGTTATGTATTTTGGAGGAAGCACTGTACTGGTGGCTCTGCCACGTTTTACTGATCGAGTGGCTTTACCATGTATATTGATTTTAGTGGCTCAGCCACGTATATTGTTATTAGCAGCTTTGCTGCGTTGTCATTAGCAGCTGGACTACATTATTGGTATACTTGTTGGGTGGGTCGACTTGGTCCCCACAAGTGTGTTGGTTGGTACGGGAGGTGTGATGGTTGGACTGGGTTGGGTTACATGTTTGTCTTGCATTGATAAGATGTTGGTCTTAGGCCCAGACTGTTATTGAATAGGGCTTAGGCATAGACTATTACTGAATAGGGCTTAGGCCTAGACTGATACCGTATGGGCTTGGGCCCAGACTGTGGCTGTAATAGGGGATTACACACTAAGTTCTCGTAACTCAACATTTTCCTTATCTGTGTAGGTAATCCCCAACCTTAGAGGATTTGGAGCTTTGAGGGGCTTGGAGGTGGCCACATGTCTGATATTCTTTATAGTTAAATTTGGCGACTTTATTTTATTTTATTTAAATTTATTGGGTTAATAATTATGTAATAAGGCCATTTGGGATTTTTAACTTTTATGTGGTGTTTCTTTAAATTTCAACCTGCTAGTCTATTAAACATGGGTTTTTAAAACAACAGCTACTGTTTTCAAAATATCACTTTTTCGCAACTGTTATTGAGTTAAGCTTCCGTAACAAACAAGGTGTTAAGAATAATAATATTTTTCAAGAGAATGTCTGTGGGTAAATCTTGTTTTAAAAATGAGCAATGAAATTTGAGGTTTTAAATGGTAGAAAGTCTGAATTCTAAAAGGATTTCCAACGAAAGCATAGTTTCAAACAACACTTTGATGTAACACGTTGGATTCGGTCATAACGTCTAGGTCGGGTTTGGTGTGTTACAATGTTCTTTATTTTAGTTGTTAAATTCTTTCTTATTATTGTATGTACTTGTTCTGAAAAAAAAGTTGTGATATATTCATTATTAGTTCTATGATTATTTGAGCTTAAGCAGTTAATTTCATATTTTGAGAAGAAGCTCATGTTATTATGATAAGTTTTCAATTGATGTAATTATTCAGTATTAGCTAATTTTTCTAGTTAGGTAATTTGTCAATTCAATCTTGATTTTAACCCTTTAATTCAGCCATTATCCACACCTTTAACCCAAGCCCCATTACAACCCTTTTAAAAGACCTTTTGATTTGTGTACCATCTCATTTTATAGTGGTGGAGATTTGATTTTCATGCAAGCCTATGTTAATAACTTTTCATGTTTGACTTTTGAGTGCTTTATCTTGAACCTTAAACACTTTGAGTGATTTGCGTGAATCCTTTGTAAGGATCTCAATTCTTGTCGAATTTGGATCAAAGGTAATTATTTAGATAAAGGGAAACACCTATGTTTTCGTGCTACAAAAATTTGTGACTTAGATTGTTTGAATCTTTAGGACTCTTTAAGTTAAATTATCCTTTTATGAATTATTTATAAATTATGAGGAGACATTATTAATGAGAATTATGATTTGATGAAGTCAATTTTAATTGTGAGTTGAGGATTTTGATTGAGAACAAGCAAATACTTAATTGTGATGATATTTGATAAGCCATAATTTATACATATTTTAACCCCGTGCTTGGCTTATTTTTGATGGATTTTCATTATATTTGATGAATTCGATGCTCCTAATCCCTTAATTTTATGTTTTACACTTAGGAGAGCTTAGAGAGTTGAAAAGAAAAAGAAATGGGCCAAAATGGGACAAAATGGGCCTACCTAGGAAATCAACACGGTCTGGACCAATAAACAAGGTAGTGTGTTACGAGCAGGATCAAACACGGCCTAGATCAATGTACATGTGTAACAGCCCGATTATGGCCCTAATCGGAACGGTGGTTTCGGGACCACGAATCCGAGTTAGAAAAATATTTTAATATTTTATTTGATATCTATGTTATGTGTTTGAGCATGTGTTAAAATATCGTAGGCTAATTTGTCTATTTGGATGTTTAATTTTAGAAAAAGGATTAAATCGCATAAATGGTAAAAGTAGCCAATTATTAAATTGAGTGGCTAAATTGTTTTGTCTTCTTTTGCATGAGTATTAAAGTTGCAAATTTACCTTTTTGAGGTATAGTGGACGGCACTATGTCTTTTTAATGTATATTATATGTTTATTTTATATGTTAAATTTATAATAATGATATAATATACCTTTTAATCATATTATAAAAAAGAAGAAGAAGAAAGAAAGCCATTGCATGTTCATCATTTTAGCTCTCTTGGCCGAAACTAACAAAAGAAAAATAAAAGAAAAACAAACAAGGGTTTCGGCACTCATCAAGCAAAATTAGGTAAGTTTTAGCTTTAGATTTTTGATGATTTTTGTATTTTTGAGATTGTTGTTCACTATACTATCAAGCCAATGTATTAATTTTGTGCATTGGTGATGTTTGTAAGATATGCCATTGATGATATGTTGAGCTTTGTGATGATTTATGGTGTTAATTGAAAGATTTGAGCTAGATGAACATAATTTGTTCTCGAGTTTTTGATGAATTTTAGTTAATTAAGGTTAATTTGTGAAAATATTATTTTAAGGGTTAAATTGTGGAATTTATGAGAAATATGGACTTATATAGTCCCTAGGAAAATTCGTCTCTAAAGAATGGTAGACAAATTTTGAGTAATTTGTGAGTTATGTATTTGGGACTAAATTGTAAAAATTATAAATGTCAGGGGTAAAATAGTAATTTGCATAATTATGTGATTTTGGAATAAATTGAATGAAAATAAATTTGAATGAGCTCAATTTGGAATTATTTAGATCAAGAACAAAAGGAAACGAGATTGGATCGAGAAAAGGCGAAATTAAACGAATAGCCGAGAAACCCTAATTCATCGACCTCCGAGGTAAGTTTATAAGCAACCAGATTTAATCGAATGGTTATTATAATAAAATGTATATGTTCAAATGAATTAATGGATTTAATTTTCAAATTGCCGAATGAGATATGGGAATTTTTAAGTGTGTTAGTCGAATGTGGTTATTATGTACATGTATATATGTGTATCCCTTGATTAGTTGAAATAAGCATATTAAAATCCATTTTGCTGAATGTGATATGGAATGGGATTAAATATATATACTAGCCGAATGTGTGGTTGATTTATCTATGAAATTTGATATATTTGGGTTGGATGAATATTTATGGATTGAGTAGTAGTTAAATGTGAACCTTGAAATTTGTGATGGTTGTAATTGAATAAATAACTATGTGTATATATGAGTGTGGCCGAATGTAATGGTAAGTCATAGGAATAAGGGTTTGGTTTGAATATGTGTATATATATATATATGTTCATATGTACAAAATGTGAATATATATATATATATGTTATGTGCAAGAGGAGGAGATTAGTTAATGGGCAGTATGTGTGTGAATTTATACACCGAGCACTGTGTGTGCGAAATCCATCAAATGGCACTATGTGTGTGAACTACAATACCGAGCATTGTGTGTGCAAAATCGGTCGAATAGCACTATGTGTGCGGAAAATGAGTAATGGCACTAAGTGTGCGATACATTACTAGAAGATAGCACTGTGTGTGTGCTCTTTTCAAGTAACGGCACTGAGTGTGCGATACGTTGCTTGAATTGCACTAAGTGTGTAACATCCCGAAATTGGGCTTAGTAGGATTGGGCCCAATGGGCCGTGGGCATAGTAATGTTTAAATTTTGAGAACCAGAGAATGGCATTATTGCAAATCGGACTTGTTAGTTAAGTGAATTTGGAGTTCACGGGGTTTCTATAAAGTCTCGGGTTTAATTGAGCCTTAGGAAAAAAATTGGTATTTTAGCACTTTAAGGAGATGGTGTAAGTGACCTTAAAGCATATGGAAATAATTGATTAAATAGCTAGCATAAGCGACCAGTTAGTAAAGAGGCTATGACACCACATGTATTACCTTGAAGGAAGGAGTTCGAATCACTTTGTATGCAATTTGACTTTTACTTTTGCTTCCTTCCTTATGTGTCAGTCAAGGAATAAATATGGCAATGGTGGACTTCATTATTTTGGTAAGGTGGCTAAAAGAATAAGGCAAGGTTGAAGTTGGGGAAGGAATCAAGAGAAATAGGAAAGAAAGGGGGACATGAGGCTAATTCCATGGATGATGTTTTGGAAAGCTTAGGAGGCCAAACTCTAATCCTAAGGGGGGATGCATGTGGACGGTTTTGGAGTAATTAGGTGGCTGAAATTTTATTTTGTCTTGTGGTAAAATCCTAGCTTTGTCTTGGCCAAAAATCCTTTTGGCAACTTTGTGCCATTTCTCTCAATTTTGCAACCCACCTTGCCGAAACATAGTAGAGCAATAGTGCATTGTTTTCCTCTCAAATTCTTTTCTTTTTCCTTTGCTTTGTGCTGAAATTACAGGCCTTGGTGACCCTTCTTTCTTTTTACTTTGGCCGAATTCCCCTAGCACATTTGTGCACTTTTTTGCTCTTTTGTTTGATCAAGATTTTCATATCTTGTCTATCTCCCTTTTGGATAGCCGAATCTTCCACCCTTCTATTGAACTCTCTTTTCCATTCGAGTGGTCATTTATGTACAATCGGTAAATGAATTATTTTCTATGATCATATTCTTTCCTCTTTAGCCGAGTAAGTAATTATCACTATTCGGTTGTAAATCGTGATCATAACCGAAAATGGTGTTATCCTCCACTTCTTCATGTTTTATTCACTCTCTCTTTTCGTAGTGCTTTAAGTGGGAGACCGTGTATTGTTATAGTCGAAGTCAACCGGTGGTAATTGGTTCCAATATCGATACAGATTGATTCTTGGTGCATCGAGGGAGATCACCGTTGTGGTGTTGAAATCGGTAGAAAGCACAACTCGTAATCAAGGCATGTAATCCCGTACCCTTTCGAATATATGTTTGAGATGGTGAGTAAGTCTCACATCTCTTTGAAAGTTTACATGAAATATTCCGTGATTCAGTAGAAATACCAAATAAAACCGATAACCGGCATCCATGATCACTCGGGAGTGCGTATATTCGTAGTGGTAATCGTATTTTGTAATAAAATAGTTTCGGTCAGAAACAATGATGTGTATTTGAAAACTCACGAAAAATTGGATAAAAAGAATTAAAAAGTGAGTAAGATATCAGGTTAAAGCTTACTGTGTCTACTTTAATATGGAAGAAATGGAGAAGGAAAGGGAATACTATATTCTAAGATATGTTAATTTCAGTGAGACTAGTTCTGAATGACTTTGGGGTATTCTGTGCTGTTTTGGAAAAATCATATAAAATTGTACAAAGTGAATTATGGGACATAATTTAGATGAATGGATTCCTTACTGAACCTATTTTCGATGGAAACAAGTGAGAGCAGTAGATGAAAAGCGTACAGTAAGATATTTGTGATTAAGGAAAGAGAGGTCAGAATCATTGGACAATGAAACAAGGAAAACATTAAGGAATAAAATGTACTAAATGGTTAAGCTAAAAATTCTGGAAAAATTATAGGTGAAAGATATATGTGTCTACTTTCAAGGAAATTTACGGATTTAGATTTTGAGTTTTCTAACTCGAGTTATGGTCAATTTAGTCAGTATGACGCAGATGGACAATTTCAATTTTATGCTCCAAATTAGTAGTTAAGCCTAGGTTGTGAAATTACCATAATACCCTTAGAGAGTAAATTACCAAATACCCCTGGGTTGCGAGATTACCGAATTACCCTCGACGAGTAAAATTACAAAAATGCCCTTATGGGCCAAATTATGAAAACGCCCTTATGGGCTAAATTACGGAATTGCCATTAATGGGCCGAAATACGAAATTGCTTAATGAACTGAATTGACATATTACTTTATAGGCCAATCTGATATATTTTGTTATGAGGGCCAAAATATGTTTAATGGGCCAAATTTGCTAGATCGTTAAATAGGCCAAAATTTGCTAGATCGTTAAATGGGCCAAAATTTCTATTTTGACTAATGGGCCAAATTGATAACTTGTAATATGTGCTTTTTGTTGAAATTTACCTTATGAATATATTGTTATGCATTATCTATATATACATGACTGCATGAGTTGGGATAATTGACGAAGAGAAGAAAGGCCTGTTGCCAAAATGTAGTCCGGTGGCTCTGCCACAAATATTTTAAATGGCCTGTTGCTAAAACCTAGATCGGTGGCTCTGCCAAAAATATTTTAAATGGCCTGTTGCCAAAATCTAGTTCGGTGGCTATTGGTGTGTTGGCGGGGTGGGTTGACTTGATCCCCACAGGTGTGTTGGTTGGTAAGGGTGGTGTGTAGCGGATGTAAATTTAGGCTTGGTTGGGAATTGCATATCACATGCATTCTATATTTGTTATATTTGTAAATGGGCTTAGGCCCAAAATATTTGCTTTATGGATTTTGGCCCAGTGAACACGGTAAGTGGGTTACAAATTGAGTGCTAAGTAACTCACCCCATTTTTCTTACCCTTCTTAGGTAATAATAATTGATGGAGGCTTGGGCCGGGGATGACTTCGTGTGGAGACCATACTACGAATGATGAGTTATAAAACTTTGAACTTCTTTTAAGTATTTTTATTTAAGTGCTATTTTAATTGCGATGTAATAAGGCCTCGGGTATTATTTTTATGGATTTTTATGCGTGGATGGATTTTTATATGTTTTAGTTATTTAAATGGGATTGTTTAATTTCTTTTTTATAAATGTTTTCTTAAACTTTCGTATAAAAAGGGGGCTTTTCTTAAATATCACTCACTCCTAAAATTTTGTGAAAACTCTTTTATAAATTTATTTCAACCAATTATTTCTCTGAAAATCAAATTGTAAACTCTTATGTTTTAAAATCATGGTTATCAAATAAATCTCTATTTTTGATTAAACTCCATCTTCAAAATCATTTTGAAGAATTGTTTTCATTAAAAGCATTGATGACTAGACGTAAGTTCGAATTGTGTGGTATGCCAAGTCTGGTATTAAACGCATAGGCCGAGTTTTGGGTGTTACATTTTATGGTATCAGAGCCCAGTTTCAAAACTCGGCCGTGGTTTGGGTTTAAAAATGTTTTCCAAAGCTGTTTGAAAATTGACTTATAAATACATGTTTGAAAGGAAGTATGGCACTACAAGTATCCAGCACCAAGTCAAGTAAGTAATTGTTTTCATTTTATGATTATTGTGTTACGAAAATTCTACAAAGTAGAATACTCTAGAACTGTTAGCTTTAGGAGTTGAAACTATAAAGACTGAGACTCTAGGATACGAATTTAACTCTCAAAAACAACTTTCCTACTCACTCTTCATAAAACATTGGTTAATAAACATTGAATAGTATAACGATTCATAAAACTCGTAATTTGATTATATCGACTTAGTGAACATGAGCGTTAGAAAACACGAACGCAGTAGACGTGGACGTGGTAGAGGCCGAGGTGCTAGAGCTAGATCTTTGGACCAAGGCATGTGCCCGAAAGGGAGACGTTAGCATCGCCGATGGTGAGGCAGGATCTCGTGTTCGATTTAAGGTTGATGAGTGACTCAGATAGTTAAGAAAGTATCAGAGGAGGTTAAAGGAATCAGTGAGGCACTTCGACTTGGATTTGTGGACTGTAAGAAGAAAATAGATCGTGGTTCTTTAGGGTCACAGCCTCATTCTGTGAAGTGTGTCAAGGCACATCCAAACTTTTTGCCTTGCGATTATTGCAGAAGGCGTCATCCGGGAGAATACTGGAGGAGGTTAGGAGCATGCTTGAGATGCAGGTCTAAGGAGCATAAGGCTCAGGATTGTTACATCACCATCAAGTCAGGTATGTTTGGTTGGACGTGAAGATTGAATGTAGAAAATTCTAAGTATAAATGGTAGACAACTGTTTGCTTTTGTGGTTAGATGTTTAGTTGTGTGAAAGAGGATTCAAGATTTTGTTAAAAGTACATTGTGGTTTTTTTAAGATCAGAGTGCACAGCTAAAGCTTAGTAATGTGATTTAAGCGATACGTTTAGTAGTTGATTGGAAATTTCGAGGACGAAATTTCTTTAAGGAGGGTAGAATTGTAACATCCCAAAATTGGGTTAGTAGGATTGGGCCCAATGGGCCGTGGGCGTAGGAATGTTTAAATTTTGAGAACAAGAGAATGGCATTATTGCAAATTAGACTTGTTAGTTAAGTGAATTTGGAGTTTACGGGGTTTTTATGAAGTCTCGGGTTTAATTGGGCCTTATGAAAAATTTGGCATTTTAGCACTTTAAGGAGATGGAGTAAGTGACCTTAAAGCATACGAAAATAATTGATTAAATAGCTAGCATAAGTGAGCAGTTAGTAAAGAGGCTATGGCGCCACATGTATTACCTTGAAGGAAGGAGTTCGAATCACTTTGTATGCAATTTGACTTTTACTTTTGCTTCCCTTCCTTATGTGTCGGTCATGGAATAAATATGGTAATGGTGGACTTCATTATTTTGGTAAGGTGGCTAAAAGAATAAGGCAAGGTTGAAGTTGGGGAAAGGAATCAAGAGAAATAGGAAAGAAAGGGGGACATGAGGCTAATTCCATGGATGATGTTTTGGAAAGCTTAGGAGGCCAAACTCTAATCCTAAGGGGGGATGCATGTGGACGGTTTTGGAGTAGTTAGGTGGCTGAAATTTTATTTTGGCTTTTGATAAAATCCTAGCTTTGTTTTGGCCAGAAATCCTTTTGGCAACTTTGTGTCATTTCTCTCAATTTTGCAACCCACCTTGCCGAAACATAGTAGAGCAATAGTGCATTGTTTTCCTCTCAAATTCTTTTCTTTTTCCTTTGCTTTGTGCCAAAATTACAAGCCTTGGCGACCATATGTTTCTTCTTTCTTTTTACTTTGGCCAAATTCCCCTAGCACATTTGTGCACTTTCTTGCTCTTTTGTTTGATCAAGATTTTCATATCTTGTCTATCTCCCTTTTTGGATAGCTGAATCTTCCACCCTTCTATTGAACTCTCTTTTCCATTCGAGTGGTCATTTATGTACAATCGATAAGTGAATTCTTTTTTATGATCATATTCTTTCCTCTTTAGTCGAATAAGTTATCACTATTCGGTTGAAAATCGTGATCGTAACCGAAAATGGTGTTATCCTCCACTTCTTCATGTTTTATTCACTCTCTCTTTTCGTAGTTCTTTAAGTGGGAGACCGTGTATTGTTCTAGCTGAAGTCAAACGGTGGTAATTGGATCCAATATCGATAAGGATCGATTCTTGGTGCATCGAGGGAGATCACCGCTGTGGTGTTGAAATCAATAGAAAGCACAACTCGTAATCAAGGTGTGTAATCCCATACCCTTCTGAATATATGTTTGAAATGGTGAGTAAGTCTCACATCTCTTTGAAAGTTTACATGAAATATTCTGTGATTCGGTAGAAATACCAAATAAAATCAATAACCGGCATCCGTGATCATTCGAGAGTGCATATATTCGTAGTGGTAATCGTATTTTGTAATAAAATAGTTTCGATCAGAAACAGTGATGTGTATTTAAAAAATCACGAAAAACTAGATAAAAGGAATTACAAAGTGAGAAAGATATCAAATTAAACCTTACTATGTCTACTTTAATATGGAAGAAACAGAGAAGGGAAAGAAATATTATATTCTGAGATATGTCAATTTTAGTGAGACTGGTTCTGAATGACTTCGGGGTATTCTGTTTTGTTTTGGAAAAATCATATAAAATTGTACAAAGTGAATTATGGGACATAATTTGTATGTAAGAATTCCTTACTGAACCTATTTTCGATGGAAATAAGTGGGAGCAGTAGATGAAAAGCATACAATTAGATATTTGTGATTAAGAAAAAGAGAGGTCAAAATCATTGGACAGTGAAACAAGGAAAATATTAAGGAATAAACTGTACTAAATGCTTAAGCTAAAAATTCTGGGAAAATTATAGAAGAAAGATATATGTGTATACTTTCAAGGAAATTTTACGGATTTAGATTTTGAGTTTTCTAACTCGAGTTATGGCCAATTTAGTCAGTATGATGCAGATAGACAATTTCGATTTTATGCTCCAAATTAGTAGTTAAGCCTAGGTTGTGAAATTACCATAATACCCTTAGAGGGTAAATTACCAAAATAACCCTAAATTTTGAGATTACTGAATTACCCTCGATGAGTAAAATTACAAAAATGCCCTTGCAACATTCTTAAAATGGGGTCTCTGCATTTGGATGTGTTTGCATGTGACGGTATGCCTACTATTCTAGTTTTGCATGTTTTGGGGTCAAGGCATGACCTTGGGTTAGGCCTGAGTCATGGCCAAAATTTTTGTTTTGGTGCCTAGGAAGATGGACCTAAGAAAGTTAGGGGTTAAAAGAAATTATGGAAGGATTTAGAGACAAGGAATTACCTTGGTAAAGTGGCAAGGAGGCGCCACTTAAGGCCTTAAGTAGTGACGCCACATGTAGAGAAAGGAGCTCAGGTTCGAGCAGCAGAAATCCCTTCGCTTATTCTTTTCACGCTTGGGAGGCGGGGAAGAGGTGTGCTCAGGTAGGACTCTGTTGGAGGGATATGGATTAGGCTAACTTTAAGTGATAGGTGTAGGACTCATTCAAACTTGTTTGAATGAGTGGATGAGAGGAATTCAAGGAAGGATGAGGGGGACGGTAATGAGTGGGAGTCTTGAAGTGTTGGCCGAAAGTTGGACTGTGGGGAGGAGGAGTACAATCGGTTGGGTTAGCAAAAGGGTGTGCCGAATGTTCTTAGTGAATTTGGGGAGCATTTCGGCTAGTTGAGAGAGAGGTTCCTTTCTTTTTTTATTCTGGGTCAAGCCGAAACCTCATTTGTATCTTTTCTTTCTCTCAAACCCCTTGTGCTGAAAGTTCTTTCATTCTCCTTTGACAAATCCTCCTCATTCCCATTCCCCTTTTCTTCTTCATCTCTAACATCTTCAAAGCGAAACTTCGTTGAGTTTTCTTCTTCTTCTCTTTTATCTAGTGATTGGCCGAATACTCTGCTCATAAATCCCTCTCTTCTTGTGTTTTTTTCAGTATTCTAAGTGTTGAAACCCATCTCTTCCTTGGTTTTTAAAATCGAACCTCAAACCTTAGTGTGGTGCTAGGACCGAATCTTGGCAAAAGCCGGAGAGATCTCTTGCGTTTTCTCCGCCTTGACCGAATCTATCTTCTTCTTTTTGAGGCAAGCCGAATCCCTTGGTAAGCGATTTCCCCTCTATCCTCTCCTCTATTAAAGATCCATATACTAAACTCCATCCCTGTTTATGTTGATAGCCGAAACCTCTAAGATCACTAGGGTGTGCCGATATTTTGGTGATTGGTGGTCGAATCTGTCGACTAAGGTAAGGATGTGTCAAACTCTTTTAGTTTCAAGATTCCTGTTATGGCCGAATGGCCTTTAGAATTCTAATGATGTGTTTAAGATCGATTGTAGGAGGGGGAAAGTAGCCGAATACAGTGGATTTTAAGATCTGGTTACCAATTAAGGGCTTGGCCGATTGTAAGGGAGATCCTTCGTGTAGTTTTGGGATTTGGTTGGAAACCAAATCGGCAATAAGGTGAGTGTGCCTCTGTGTGACGCATCTTCGGAATTATAATGTTTAGCCGAATGGCTTTAAACTTAAAAACTGTGTGTTGGCCGATTGTAGGGTAGAGTGAAGGCTAACGTTTTGGGACTTCATTTAGATCTACAAATAGTCAGGTGTGTAACGCTTACACACTTTGTTGGTTTGACATGTTTATTGTGTTCCTGTTATAGCCATTAAAATCAGTAGTTATGCCTTGTGGGCATGAGCATGGACTCTGGGTAAGTCCCCTGATTATAAATCTCGGTATATGCTATCATGTTACTGTTAAATGCATGCCATGTGTTATTTGCATCATTATATGTTATTATGCCATGATTGATATGGACATGATGGTGGGATTGTTGAGAGGAGGGGAAGAGATATTTGGGTTGTAACGGTGGTTTGACCACACGACGGGTTGGCCCCGTCTTGATATTATATTTTGTGACTAAGTCCTAGTGGTTTTGACCACCAGTGGTTTTGACCACATATGAATATTGTGACTCGTCCCATTGGTTTGGTACCACAGTGGGTTGGCCCACATGTTGATTACGGGATTGTCATCAGTGGTTTTGACCACACGATGGGTTGGCCACATCACTTGATTTATGACTTCGGTCATCAGTGGTTTTGACCACATCGTTATATATTTGTGACTACGGTCACCAGTGGTTTTGACCACACGGGGTAGATAAAGGAGATTGGATGGTTAGGTTATGGGGTTGCACGATTTGCATGTTTTACCGATGATTTTTGTAAGTGCTTGCACTATCGGGTTGGGGATTTATACACTGAGTCTTGGTGACTCACCCTTTCCCTTATATTTTGTAGATGAGGCATAGATTGCGGATATGGAGCCGGGAAGGACTCGAGGCGGCAATGCATGCTTGTTTGGGCTTTGATTTCTTTTAGTTACTATTTCAATTTTATCTATTTACCTAAAGATGGTTTTGGTTTGTAATAAGGCCGCTAAGTATTAGTTTGGGTTTTTTTTTTTGTTTTTGTTTTTAAAAATTTCCTGCATATGTTTAATAACCTGATTTACTTAAATAACTGGAATTAAAATGGGATTTACAAAACTATACTCTGTATTGGGCTGTTTACAACGTTACCATCGGGTGACATTATTGACAAAGTAATGACAAAATTAATGAAGTTGGTTTCAAACTTAAAATTTCAACATCACTTTATATAAGGGTTTTTTCTAAACTTTAAGATCGATAAAAGGGTTTTCAGTAAAAAAATAAACCGACAAACTTATTTATTCAAACTACTTCACCCCGTAGCATGCCAAATTCGATTGTGGTGTGTTGATCGGGTTTGGGAAGTTACAATTTTGGTATCAGAGCCAAGTTCAAAAGCTCGACTGTGGGCCCGAGGTGCAAAATGTTATAAATTAGGGTTTTGAAAAGTTTTGTGGAAAAGGTACATGGGTTGAACAGCATGGCACCGAGTCTCCGACACCAATTCCCCTAGGTAAGTATCCCTAACTGTTGCGTGAATTATATGTGGGGGGAATGGGTATTTCAGGATTGTAGGTTAGTAGAATAGGAGTTATTGAACCCTAGGAATAGCTTACTCCAACACAAATTACATAAGACTTAAAGATCCACTAAACAAACATGTAAGTGCGTCGCTAAGTTAAGTTTGTGGCAACCGTTGTGCTTGCATGTCAGGAATGGATTTGGGGAGCTTGGTATTTAAGCGATCTAGTGACTCACCTCCTCTTCACTTGAATCCTACCTGGTGCATAGTGACGGTTCGCCCTAACTAAGACAACTTATTCACAGGCTAAATTCAATAACTAAAACCCGAAAGGGACCGGCCACCTTGATTTGAAAATGACCAAAATACCCCTGATTTGAAAAATGACCAGATTACCCCTGACTTGTAAAATTACCAAAATACCCTCAGCATGGAAATTGTCGAAGTACCCCCGAATTGAAAATTTTCAAAATACCCTTATTTTGTATAATCACCTGGAACCATTTTTTGGGAAAATTACAAAAATACCCATAGTTTATGAAATTACGAAAATAGCCTCGATTTTTAGAATTTTTGAAATACTTACGATTTGTAAAGGTTTCTAAATTAACCCTAATTTATTACTAAAATATCCCATAGGTTAAATTACAGAAATACCCCCGTGTAGTGAAATGACGAGAATACCCCTACATGTGGAGTATGGGTGGAGGAGGTTGTTGATGAGTAAATGTGATTCACTGTATTAGGGTAGGAAATTGAAATGAAAACTTTGTGATGATAGAAAGAACCACTACCAAATTTCTTTACATAAAACTTATTCGTGGGTAATCAGTGGAATAGAAGCTAATTCATAAAAATTTCTTTAAGCAGATAAATCGCGATTATAGACATGAGTACTAGGGGACGTGGTAGTAATGTACGAGGACGCGGTAGAGGCGGAATGATCGTATCGAAACCCGTTAGGTCTGGTCAAGGGTCCGAGAATGAGATACCACCACCACCAGCTGCTGGTGTAGAGTATCAAGATCAAACGGGGAAGATGCGATGTCATCGCGATCTTTGCAGTCTTGAAAAGTCAAGAGAGTGGCGGTGGAGATCTGGAGCTCGAAAAACCGATCTCGGCGACTCGAACCAATAGAGCTGAGGTATTCCAAGGTGTATCTGGTGTGGCGCCCAATACGGCTGAGTATTGGTTGGAAGTGACAGAACAAATCATGGACGATTTGGATCTGACGGCTGAGGAGAAACTAAAAGGAGTAATGTCGCTTCTCTGAGATGAGTCATACCAGTGGTGGCTCACGGTTAGGGATGGTACTGCAGCAGATTATCTCACTTGGGATTATTTCAAGGCAGCTTATCAGAAGAAGTATGTTGGGACCAGTTATATTGATGCGCAGAGGAAGGTGTTTCTGAGGCTAGTTTAGGGGAATAAGTCCGTATCGGAGCACGAGGTAGAATTCTTAAGGTTGACCCGATATACTCGGGGCATCGTAGCTACGGAGCATGAGTGATGTGTCAGATTCGAGGATGAATTAAGGGATGATCTGGAGTTCACTGCAGTGGTTTTTGCCCTAAAAATATGGAACACTATTTGTACGGGGAGAAGTCGATAGTCTACACGGACCACAAGAGTCTGAAGTATCTTTTGACGCAGAAGGATTTAAATTTGAGACAGCGCAAAGGTGGATTGAGTTGTTGAAGGACTACGACTGCTCGATTGAGTACCATCCGAGTAAAGCTAACGTGGTGGCTGATACGTTGAGTCGTAAGGTGGTAGCAGACTTACGAGTGATGTTTGCTCACCTTAGTCTGTATGACGATGGGAGTTTATTAGTGGAATTGCAAGTAAGGACGACTTGGGTAGAGCAGATTAAAGAGAAACAATTAGTGGATAAGGGCCTGAATGCTCGGAGGTTGCAAGTTCAGAGTAATGGGTTGGAAGGTTACAGCTTGACTCACGATGGAGTGTTGTGTTTTCAAGGGAGAGCTTGTATTCCGAAGGACGTCGAGTTGAGGCAAAGGATTCTTCAGGATGCACATAGCAGCCCATACGCTATGCATCCTGGAGGTAGCAAGATGTATCGGGATTTGAGAAAGCAGTTCTGGTGGCTAGGGCTGAAGCGGGAAGTGACTGAGTTTGTGGGTAAGTGTCTGACGTGTCAGCAAGTCAAAGCTGAACATCAGCTGTCGTCAGGTTTACTTCAGCCGGTGAAGTTTCCTCAATGGAAGTGGGAAAGGATCACTATGGACTTTGTCAGTGGGCTACCCCTTACGCCTAGCAAGAAGGACTCAGTCTGGGTGATTGTGGACCGTTTGACTAAATCAGCTCATTTCATACCGGTGAGGGTTGATTATTCGCTTCAGAAGTTAGCTAAGTTGTATGTGGCTGAGATAGTAAGGTTGCATGGAGTACCAGTGTCAATAATCTCGGATAGGGATCCGAGGTTCACGTCGAGGTTCTAGAGAGCTTTGCATCAGGCTTTGGGAACGAGGTTGGATTTCAGCACAGCTTTTCACCCGCAATCCTATGGACAGTCTAAAAGAGTAATTCAGATTTTAGAGGATATGCTAAGGGCCTGTGTTCTGGATTTCAGTGGTAGTTGGGAGGAGTATCTACCATTGGCAGGGTTCGCTTATAACAATAGTTATCAAGCGAGTATCCCAGATGGCACCATATAAGGCAATTGTATGGACGAAAATGTCGTACTCTACCTATTGGACGAGTTGGGTGAACCGCCAGATATTAGGTCCGGAGTTGGTGGCAGAAATTGAGGATAAGGTTAAGGTGATTCAGGCTCGTCTTAAGGAAGCGTCGGACGGGTAGAAGTCTTCGCCGATCTTAAGCGCAGGATATAGAGTATGCGATGGGTGATAAGGTTTTTCTCAAGGTATCGCCATGGAAGAAAGTCTTTGAGATTTGGGCAGAAAGGGCAGCTAAGCCCTAGGTTTATCGGGTCGTACACGGTGTTAAGGCGAGTAGGACCGGTAGCTTATCAGCTCGAGTTGCCAGTAGAGTTAAGTTAGATTCATGATGTCTTTCATGTTTCGATGTTTATGCGCTATCGATCAGATCCGTCACACGTTGTGCCAGTTGTAGAGATTGAGGTGAGCTCGGACTTGTCTTTCGAAGAGGAACCGGTACAAATTTTGGATCGGGATGTCAAGGTCTTGTGTAGGAAGTCAGTTCCCTTGGTGGAAGTGCAATGGCGGAACCATGGTACGGGGGAGGCCACGTGGGAACCAGAGGATGTGATGCGGCAGCAATACCCTCAACTCTTCTGACCAGGTAATTTCGAGGTTGAAATTATTTTTAAGGGGGTAGAATTGTATCATCCTTAAAATGGGGTCTCTGTATTTTGCATGTGTTTGCATGTGACGGTATGTCTGCTGTGCTAGTTTTGCATGTTTTGGGGTCCAGGCATGACCTCGGGTTTGACCTCAGTCATGGCCAAAATTTTTGTTTTGGTGCCTAGGAAGAGGGACATAAGAAAGTTAAAGGTTAAAAGAAATTATGGAAGGATTTAGACACAAGGAATTACCTTGGTAAAGTGGCAAGCAGGCGTCACTTAAGGCCTTAAGCAGTGACGCCACATATAGAGAAGGGAGCTCAGGTTTTAGCAGCAGAAATCCCTTTATGCTTATTTATTTTCACGCTAGGAGCAAGGAAGAGGTGTGCTCAGGTAGGACTCTGTTGGAGGGATATGGATTAGGCTAACTTTAAGTGATAGGTGTAGGACTCATTCAAACTTGTTTGAATGAGTGGATGAGAGGAATTCAAGGAAGGATGAGGGGGATGGCTATGAGTGGGAGTCTTGAAGTGTTGGCCAAAAGTTGGACTGTGGGGAGGAGGAGTGCAATCGGTTGGGTTAGCAAAAGGGTGTGTCGAATGTTCTTAATGAGTTTAGGGAGCATTTCTGCTAGTTGAGAGAGAGGTTCCTTTCTTTTTTTTGTTTTGGGTCAAGTCGAAACCTCATTTTCATCTTTTCTTTCTCTCAAACCCCTTGTGCCGAAAGTTCTTTCATTCTCCTTTGACGAATCCTCCTCATTCCCATTCCCTTTTTTTTCTTCATCTCTAACATCTTCAAAGCCAAACTTTGTTGAGTTTTCTTCATCTTCTCTTTTCTCTAGTGATTGGCTGAATACTCTGCTCATAAATCCCTCTCTTCTTGTATTTTTCTTCAGTATTCTAAGTGCCGAAATCCGTCTCTTCCTTGGTTTATAAAATCGAACCTCAAACCTTGGTGTGGTGCTAGGGCTGAATCTTGGAAAAAGCCGGAGAGATCTCTTACATTTTCTCCTCCTTGGTTGAATCTATCTTCTTCTTTTTGAGGCATGCCGAATCCCTTGGTAAGCGATTTCCCCTCTATCCTCCCCTCTATTAAAGATCCGTATATTAAACTCCATCCCTGTTTATGTTGATAGCCAAAACCTCTAAGATCACTAGGGTGTGGCGATATTTTGGTGATTGGTGGCCAAATTTGTCGACTAAGGTAAGGATGTGTAAAACTCTTTTGGTTTTGAGATTCCTGTTATGGCCAAATGGCCTTTAAATTTCTAATGATGTGTTTAAGACCGATTGTAGGAGGGGAAAAGTAGCCGAATACAGTGGATTTTAAGATCTGGTTGCCGATTAAGCGCTTGGCCGATTGTAAGGGAGATCTTTCGTGTAGTTTCAGGATTTGGTTGGAAACCAAATCGGCATCAAGGTGAGTGTGCCTTTGTGTGACGCATCTTCAGGATTATGGTGTTTAGCCGAATGGCTTTAAACTTAAAAACTGTGTGTTGGCCGATTGTAGGGTAGAGTGAAGGCTAACATTTTGGGACTTCGTTTAGGTCTACAAATAGTCAGGTGTGTAACGCTTACACACTTTGTTGGTTTGACATGTTTATTGTGCTCCTGTTATAGCCATTAAAATCAGTAGTTATGCCTTGTGGACATGAGCATGGACTCCGGGTAAGTCCCCTGATTATAAATCTCGGTATATGCTATCATGTCACTGTTAAATGTATGCCATGCGTTATTTGCATCATTATATGTTATTATGCCATGATTGATATGGACATGATGGTGGGATTGTTGAGAGGAGGGAGAAGAGATATTTGGACTGTCACCAGTGGTTTTGACCACACGGCGAGTTGGCCCCGTCTTGATATTATATTTTGTGACTAAGTCCCACTGGTTTTGACCACATATGAATATTGTGACTCATCCCAGTGGTTTGGTACCACAGTGGGTTGGCCCCACATGTTGATTACGGGATTGTCATCAGTGGTTTTGACCACACGATGGGTTGGCCACATCACTTGATTTGTGACTTCGGTCATCAGTGGTTTTGACCACATCGTTATATATTTGTGACTACGGTCACCAGTGGTTTTGACCACCAGTGGTTTTGACCACATGGGGTAGATAAAGGAGATTGGATGGTTAGGTTATAGGGTTGCACGATTTGCATGTTTTACTGATGATTTGTGTAAGTGCTTGCACTATCGGGTTGGGGATTTATACACTGAGTCTTGGTGACTCACCCCTTCCCTTATATTTTGCAGATGAGGCGTAGATTGCAGATATGGAGCCAGGAAGGACTCGAAGCGGCCATGCATGCTCATTTGGGTTTTGATTTCTTTTAGTTACTATTTCAATTTTATCTATTTACCTAAAGTTGGTTTTGGTTTGTAATAAGGATGCTAAGTATTAGTTTGGGTTTTTTTTTTTTTTTTTAAATTTCCTGCATATGTTTAATAACCTGATTTGCTTAAATAACTGAAATTAAAATGGGATTTACTAAACTATACTCTGTATTGGGTTTTTACAACATTACCATCGGGTGACATTATTCACAAAGTAATGACAAAATTAATGAAGTTGATTTCAAACTTAAATTTTCAACATCACTTTATATAAGGGTTTTTTCTAAACTTTAAGATCAATAAAAGGGTTTTCAGAAAAAAAAAATAAACCGAGAAACTTGTTTATTCAAACTACTTCACCCCGTAGCATGCCAGATTCGGTTGTGGTGTGTTGACCGGGTTTGGGGTGTTACAGCTGTTATGGACCGAATTACGAAAATGCCCTTATGGGCTGAATTACAGAATTGCCCCTAATGGGCCGAAATATGAAATTGCTTAATGAACTGAATTGACATATTACTTTATGGGCCAATTTGATATATTGTGTTATGAGGGCCAAAATAAGTTTAATGGGCCAAATTTGCTAGATCGTTAAATGGGCCAAAATTTGCTAGATCGTTAAATGGGCCAAAATTTGCTAGATCATTAAGTGGGCCAAAATTTCTATTTTGACTAATAGGCCAAATTGATAACTTGTAATATGGGCTTTTTGTTGAAATTTGCCTTATGAATATATTGTTATGCATTATCTATATATACATTACTGCATGGGTTGGGATAATTGACGAAGAGAAGAAATGCCTGTTGCCAAAATCTAGTTCGGTGGCTCTGCCACAAATATTTTAAATGGCCTGTTGCCAAAATCTAGTTCGGTGGCTCTACCACAAATATTTTAAATGGCCTGTTTCCAAAATCTAGTTCGGTGGCTCTGCCACAAATATTATAATTGGCTTAATGCCTGCTATTGGTGTGTTGGCGGGGTGGGTTGACTTGATCCCCACAGGTGTGTTGGTTGGTACGGGTGGTGTGTAGCGGATGGAAATTTAGGCTTGGTTGGGAATTGCATATCATATGCATTCTATATTTGTTATATTTGTAAATGGGCTTAGGCCCAAAATATTTGCTTTATGGATTTTGGCCCAGTGAACACGGTAAGTGGGTTACACATTGAGTTCTAAGTAACACACCCCATTTTTCTTACCCTTCTCAGGTAATAATAATTGATGGAGGATTGGGCCAGGGATGACTTCATGTGGAGACCATACTACGAATGATGAGTTATAAAAACTTTGAACTTCTTTTAAGTATTTTTATTTAAGTACTATTTCAATTGCGATGTAATAAGGCCTCTGGTATTATTTTTATGGATTTTTATGCGTGGATGGATTTTTATATGTTTTAGTTACTTAAATGGGGTTGCTTAATTTCTTTTTTATAAATGTTTTCTTAAACTTGCGTATAAAAAAGGGGTTTTTCTCAAATATCACTCACTCGTAAAATTTTGTGAAAACTCTTTTATAAATTTATTTCAACCAATTATTTAAGTTTTTAACCAATTATTTCTCTGAAAATCAAATTGTAAACTCTTATGTTTTAAAATCATGGTTATCAAATAAATCTCAATTTTTGATTAAACTCCATCTTAAAAATCGTTTTGAAGAATTGTTTTCATTAAAAGCATTAATGACTGGACGTAAGTTCGAATTGTGTGGCATGCCAAGTCTGGTCTTAAACGCATAGGCCGGGTTTGGGGTGTTATAAAGTGTGTAGAGTTACGGATTTATCAGAACATTAACTAACGAATGGAGATAACCAAGAAGTTTTACTTATGAAAATGATGCATTATATATTGGCAACATAGTACTAATGAGGTGAGTAGCTATTGTTTATGAAATTTTAGGAACGAATAATCTATGAGCTTGTCCGAAATGGATATATGGCATGTAAATATGCGGTTTTGAGATTTATGGAATTAGTTAAGGTTTACATGGTATTAGGTTATATACATATGCGGTTATGAGCTCTTTTATGATTAAGTTGATTTTAATTAAAGTTTGACTAATGAACTGTTGTGTATAAAAACCATTGCTTATAGCTTACTAAGCTGAGATGGCTTACTATATATGTGTTTGTTTTTCTATTATATAGATTTTGGAGTTTTAGCTCGAGCTCGGGGATCATCGTCAAGTTAATCACACTATCCACTATATTTTGGTACCTTTTTGTGAATGAATTTAAAGTCTATGGCATGTATAGGCTAAACTACTTTGTTTTGGATTCAAATGATGTAAATGTGTATGTAGTTATATGCCATTCGAAAATGGCTTTGCTTCTATGATGGAGTTGGATACATATGATTTTGAGATGTTATGAGTATGATTATGCATATTTGATTCAATGTAAACTTGATGTGGTATGTTTGTGTTTTCATGAGATTTCGAAAGATATGTTACCTATAAGCTGCATATAAATGTTTGTTATATGACTTAAATCTTAATTTTGTAAGTTATTTTAAATTAGGCTATATATATAATACTTATATTATAATTTTGATTTGAATAAGGTATATGGTATTCTTTAGATTGATGAATATACTTTTGCTTAATTTTATAAGTATTATATAGATAGGTCATGATTAAGTTATACATTATGTATGTGAATTTTGAGTGTGATATATTAATGAATATATTTGTGGTGTGTTCATTTAAAAATATTCGGCTATGGTGTTGTGTTATTTTGGAGTCACTTTAAGATAACCTATTTTAGTAATCATTTAGATATGATATGCATGTGAATAAATAAGTGATAGTAGTTGAATTGTACAAGTTGATTAAGAGTAAACTTATGTATTCGACCATGCTATTCAAAAGGACCAAATGAATAGTGATTTTTCTATTTGAATGGAATTGGTTTTAAATGATGCTAGTGATAATATTTAGTGGTAACTTATTTGATTATAATAGCATGTATTAATTATGTATTTATTAATGTAATAAGATTCATTCGAGTGTGTGGACTTGTGATTAGATATATGATACCTCGTAACCCTAATCTGACGATGGACACGGGTTAGGGGTGTTACAACACGGGCAGACCACACATGTAACATCTTGGATTTTGGGGCTGTAATTTAATATGTGTTAGGTGTTTATGCTATGCTTTGTTCATTGTTTGGTGAGTTTAAGGGTCCCGGGAAGGCTTGGGGTTAAGCTTGAGCCTTGCTGAAAATTTCTGTTTTAGGCACTTTAGGGGAGAGCTGGCTGGGGTAGGCTTTATAGGGTTTTGCTTGTGGTTTGTTGACACAGAAAGTGAGGTGGTGGAGTGGCAAGGTGACACTTAGGAGCAAGGGGAAGTCGAAGCCTCAAGGGGGAGCTTGGAGGAGTGAGGAGTAGATTCGAGTTGCGTGGGTTGCATTTTGAGGATTTATTTTGGCATTGGAAGGGGAGGTGTTGGAGTTCGACTGGGACACTTCAAGGGAGGAGTGTTGAATGGGTCAACTGATTCAAATGTGTGGCCATGAGTGGAAGTGGGGGTTTGAAGTAGTCAAACTACTTTGAATGAGTGATCAAGAGGGAAATTAGGAGGAAAATATGGGATTGGGGAGTTGGTGAGGTAGTGGCCGAAAGTTGGATGCTTGAGAGGGGGTAGAAATTGGTTTGGTTATTCCGGGTGCCGAAATTTTGAGGTGCTTAGTAGCTAGGTATTTTGAGTTCTCTTTTTCGGCAATTGGTGCTCTTCACTTTTTCAACTTATGTTTTTTTTTTTTGTTTGAATAGCCGAAACCCCCTTAAGGTTCTTGTTTAATTTTTTTATCTTTTAGGCAAAACCGAAACCTTCTTGTCATCTCCTTAAACTCTCTTCTGGTCTACTCCAATCACGCTAAAGCTGAAACCCCCAACTCTCATTATTGCTCTCCATTACTTTCTTTCCTTCTTCTGTCATATTCGTGGCACATCTCCTTACTACCTTAAACCAAAACCTCTTACCACATTCACCATTTTTCTTAGCCGAATCTTCAATTCCTACCTTGATAAGCCACCTTTATTCTCTCATCTTCTCAAGCCAAAACCCATTTTCTTCTTTCTCTGTGAGTTGATTCTTATTTCACTTTTTCTTCTGTTGGCTGAACCCCTTGTGTGATCATTTTATTCGTTCGTTCTTACCTCAGAAGTTGCCATTGCTCTGTTCTTTAACCTTCTTAATCGGACTCTTCTTAGTCGCGAAGGGGGCCCTTGTCTTTGCATTCTTCCTACATCAGGCAGCGATCGAAGGGTCTTAGGGGGATAATCAGCTTTGGACGATTTAAGTACTCAATCGACTTCTTAATATAAGCCTTACGGCTTCGGGTTTTGTCGATACAGGTAAGAAATCTTTATGTATTGAGCGTATATCCTTAACTTTCTCTATTTCGGTGCCTTAATCTGGTCTATTGACCAAGATTCTTTGATGGAAACAAATGCCAGCCAAGCAAAGGAAGGGGTTGGACCCATAAACCTAGTCCTAAGTTCAAGAAACGCATGGTATCTACTGTTCGGGATTAGCCACCGGGTTGTGGACCAGCTTCAGAATAGAGTAGTAGGCAGATAGCAATTGTTTCTGCTAGCAATAGTGACGGCCTAGAGAGTATTATTTTTGCATGTTATCAGGTGTGTAAAAAAAAAACTCACACATTTTATTATTCATAACTGTAATATTAATTGTATGGGCTGAAAAGCCAGAAAAGGCTGTGTAGATAGTCGTGATACCCTTGTGGGTAAGGCTAGGAATGCCAGGTATGTGACTGTAGCATTTTTCTTGCGAGTATGGTAATCTATTGCTTGGATGATAGCATGTTGCATTCATTATGACATGTTTGTTATGCATGGGATATGGATATGATTTTAAGGGAAGTGTTTGATTAATTGGTCACCTGGTGATCGGTGGCTAAGCCACGTTTGATTATTTGGTCACATGGTGATCGGTGGCTAAGCCATGTTTGATTATTTGGTCACATAGTGATCGGTGGCTAAGCCACGTTGTATTAATTTGGCCACCTAGTGATTGGCATTATGACTGACAGCATGACTGTCAAAGTGGCGTGTAGCGGATGGAGAGTTGATTGTAGAAATCCCCATGGTGTGATGGGCTGGTACGGGATGGCGTGTAGAGGATGGAAAAATACTAGGATAGGCTGGGACATAATGAATTCATTTATTTTAATGTCATCTTGGGTGGGCTAAGGCCAATATGTGATTGTTGGCCACGACTCGTTTATGTGTTGTAGGGGATTTACACTCTAGGTCTCGGTGACTCACCTTGCTTAACCTTTCAAGTAATCATTAGATCGTGGATATAGGAGCCAAGGCAGACTCGTGGAGGTCGTAAAGTCTTTTCTTTTCGTAAACTTTTTCCTGCTTTCTTTTATTATTAATTGGGGATTTCTTTTGGTTTGTAATAAGGCCTTTCTGAGTTAATATCTGGTTTTTATTTATTATTTAAAATTTGACACTATGCCAACTTAATCACGAATTTAAAGATGGGGTTTTCAAATATCACCAACCATAACGAATGTTTGATTAACTAAAAATTGAAATTTTCTCTAAACTAACCAATCACAGCTTTCAAGACATCACCTTAAACGGAAAGTTTTCAAAACTAAGGGTCTTTCCTAAAATCAAAGAAAATCATTTTTATTTCACCCTGTAACATTCCAGATTTGGTTGTAACGTTTAGGCCAGATTTAGGTTGTTACAATTATGGTATCAGAGCGAGGTTGCAAAACTCGCGCTGTGAAATGGGTTCAACAATGTTTTATAATATAGATATGAATGTTAACCGGAGAAAATGTGTTGGTCAAAATATGGCATCCGACTCTACTGGCACCCGATCCACGCAGGTAAGTGTTCTAACTTTTTTGTAAAGTATGCATGAAATGCTTAATTGGTTGAATGAATATGGCTACTAGCATTAGTAGATCCAAACTTTAGATACTGAAACCTTTAGGTCGAGATAGGGTTTTGAGAGAATTTCTCTTTAAAACTACTCCTCATAAGACTTCTCGATATTAAGCAGTGAAAGATACTAACTCATAAAATTTTGAATCAGATTAAAGCGTGATAGTAGTCATGAGTACTAGGGGACGTGGACATATTGTGCGTGGTCGTGGTAGAGGTAGGAGTACTGTGTCAGAACTAGTAGGATCTGGTTATGGGTCAGGAGATGAGATGCCAGTACCGCCAATTGCGGAAGTAGAATTTTAGGACCAAACGGACGGAGATGATATGGTGTCTCAGGCTATGTTACGGGTCTTGGAGAGAGTTGCTGGGGTAGGCATGGGTACAGGGGCCCGAAAATCTGTGTCGGAATAACTTCAAGCTAATGGAGCGAAAATGTTTAGGGGTATTTCAGTCGTAGCTCCTAATGCAACTGCGTATTGGCTGGAGGCAGTTGAGCGTATAATGGATGATCTCAACTTCACGGAGGAGGAAAATCTGAAGGGAGTTGTGCCTCTTCTTCAGGATGAGGCGTATCAATGGTGGCTTACAGTCAGGGATGGTGCAGTGGCTGACCGCATTACCTGGGATTTCTTCAAGGCGGCATTTCAAAGTAAGTACATCGGATCGAGTTTTATGGATTCGCAGCGTAGGGCATTCCTAAATTTGGTTCAAGGGAATAAATCAGTGGCTGAATATGAGGTAGAATTCTTACGCCTTAGTCGTTATGCCCGGGGGATAGTGGCCACAAACCATGAGTGCTGTGTTTGGTTTGAAGATGGTCTGAGGGATGATTTGCGAGTGTTGATAGCTCCACAACGAGAAAAGGAATTTACTGTTTTAGTGGAAAAGTTTAAGATAGCTGAGGAAGTGAAACGGTCTAAAAAGTAGAACCGGGATAGAGATAGAGGTAGTAATAAAATGAATTTTGGATCGTCAGGGTCAGCTGGGCGTTTTCAGAAAAGACTAAGGATGGATGGGCCGAGTCGAGTTGTGAGACCTGTTGTTGGTAGTCAGCCTCAGAGGTGTGATCGATGTGGCAAATTCCATTTAGGCGAGTGTTGGATGAGTAACAGAAGATGCTTCAGGTGTGGGTCTACCGACCACCAGGTTAGAGACTGTCTACAGGAATGGAGTGGTACAGAGTCAGTAGGTTAGGGTTATGCTCAGCCAAGTAGAGGTGGTCAGCAATCGTAGAGAGGTCGTGGTCCAGCCATAAGCGATAATGATTTTGGTCGGGGCCGTGAAACATCAGGCATAGGTGCATGGAGCGCAGATGTGAAACAGTCGGGGTTAGTCTATGCAGCTAGACGTCGAGAGGAGAGTGATGCACTGGATGTCATAACCGGTACGTTCTTAATTTTTGGATTACCTTTTTCTGCATTAATTGACATTGGGTCGACACATTCTTATGTTGCTAGTGTGGTATATGGAACTTTAAGCATAGACTCTGAGATTGCTTCTAGGGAGATGACTGTAATTAGCCTGCTAGGACAATCGGTGGTGGTGAACAGACTTTATAGAGATGTACCTTTAGAAGTTCAATGGGTAGTTTTTTCGACTGATCTAATGGAACTGCCGTTCGGGGAGTTCGATTTGATCTTAGGCATGGACTGATTAGTAAAGTATCAAGCAAATTTGGATTGTGCTGATAAGCGCATGGTGGTCAGGACTCCTGAAGATGAGGAGGTAGTGGTAATAGGAGAAAGGAGGAACTATTTGTCTAACGTAGTGTCCGCCTTAAAGGCTGAAAGAATGATGAGGAAAGGATGTGAGGTATTCATAGCCTTGGTTTGTGCTTTGGAGGTCAAAGATTTGTCTGTGGGAAATGTTAGAATAGTGAAGGAGTTTCCTGATGTTTTCCCAGAAGAGCTTTCAGGACTACCCCCAGATCGCAAGGTGGAATTCGGAATTGATCTTCTTCCAGGGACAGTGCCTATATCTATCGCTCCTTATAGGATGGCGCCGAATGAGTTAGTTGAACTAAAAGCTCAGATTCAGGAACTTTTAGATCGGGGTTTTATCTGACCGAGTGTATCACCTTGGGGAGCACCAGTACTATTCGTTAAGAAGAAGGATGCATCAATGCGTACGTGTATTGACTACCGTCAGTTGAACAAACTGACGATCAAGAACAAATACCCATTGTCACGGATTGACGACTTGTTTGATCAATTGAAAGGGGCGCCAGTCTTCTCAAAAATAGATTTGAGGTCAGGAAACCATCAGCTCAAGGTTAAGGAAGCGGATATCCATAAAATAGCTTTCAGGACTCGCTATGGTCATTACGAATTCTTGGTAATGCCGTTTAGGTTGACCAATGCACCTGCAGCATTCATGGACATGATGAACCGAGTTTTCCAACCCTATCTAGACCAGTTTGTCGTAGTATTTATAGACGATATCCTGGTTTATTCAAAGTCGGAGGAGGAGCGTGATTCACATCTTTGAGTAGTTTTACAAATCCTGAGGGAGAAATAGTTGTTCGCCAAATTCAGTAAGTGCGAATTTTTGCTAAGTGAAGTTACTTTTTTGGGCCATGTTGTGTCGACAGAGGGGATTAGAGTTGATCCTCAAAAAATTGAAGTGGTGATAGATTGAAAACTGCCTAAGTCTGTGGTCGAGATTCGGAGTATTCTTGGTTTTGCTGGATATAACCGAAGGTTCGTTGAAGGGTTCTCATTAATTGCAGCACCTTTGACCAAGTTGTTAAGGAAATGGGTACCTTTTATTTGGGCTGACAAGCAACAAGAAAGTTTTGAGAAGCTGTAGAGGATTTTGATGGAGGCTCCGGTGTTGATTCAGCCAGAGGCTAGAAAGGAGTTTGTGGTTTACTGTGATGCTTCACACACAGGACTAGGATGTGTGTTAATGCAAGACAGAAAGGTTGTTGTATATGCGTCTCGGTAGTTAAGAACGCATGAGCTTAATTATCTCACACATGATTTGGAATTGGCAGCAGTGGTATTTGCTTTGAAGATTTGGAGACATTATATGTATGGGAAGAAGTCTGTCATTTATATAGATCATGAGAGCTTAAAATATCTTCTCACCCAGAAGGAGTTGAATTTAAGGCAGAGGTGGTGGATCGAGTTGTTAAAAGATTATGATTGCTCGATTGAATACCACCCAGGTAAAGCTAACGTGGTGGCAGATGCACTCAGTCGGAAAGTGATTGCGGATCTGAGGGCGATGTTTGCCTATCTCAGCCTGTATGATGATGGGAGTTTTATAGCTGAGCTTCAGGTGAGACCGACATGGTTAGGTCAGATTAAAGAGAAGCAATTGTTGGATGATGTCTTGAGTGCTCGACTACTTCAAGTACAGAATGGTGGGGTAGAGGATTATAGTCTGAACGGTGATGGGGTTCTATGTTTCCATAAGAAAGTTTACATGCCGTGGGATGTTGAGTTGAGGCAGATGATACTCTAGGAAGCGCATAGTAGGCCATACATTATGCATCCTTGAGGAAGTTAAATGTATCGGGATTTGCGAGAACAGTTTTGGTGACCAGGTCTGAAGCGAGAGGTAACCGAATTCGTGGGTAAATGCTTAACATGTCAACAGATAAAAGCGGAGCATCAGTTGCCTTCAGGATTATTGCAGCCGATAAAGATTCCACAGTGGAAATGGGAGAGGATCATTACGGATTTTGTTAGTGGGCTACCTCTTACGCCTACTAAGAAGGATTCGGTATGGGTAATTGTTGATCGGTTGATGAAGTCCGCTCATTTCATACCAGTTCGTGTTGACTACTCTCTACAGAAATTGGCTAAGTTGTATATAGTAGAGATTGTAAGATTGCATAGAGTACTAGTGTCTATCATCTCGGACAGAGATCCTAGGTTTACGTCGAGATTTCGGAGGGCATTGCATCAAGCGTTGGGTACAAAGTTAGATTTCGGCGACTTTTCATCCACGTGATCGATGGTCGATCCGAGGCGATGATTCAGATCTTAGAGGACATGTTAAGAGGTTGTATCATCGATTTCAGGGGTAGTTGGGAAGAATTTCTACCGTTTGCAAAATTTGTGTACAACAACAGCTATCAGTCCAATATTCGGATGGCACCATATGAAGTGTTATATGGGCGAAAGTGTCATACTCCTACTTGTTGGACAGAGTTAGGTGAATTCCAGAATTTGGGTCTAGAATTGGTTGCTGAAACAGAGGAAAAGGTTAAGGTAATTAGAACTCGGTTGAAAGAAGCATCCGATAGGTAGAAATCTTATGCAGACCTAGAGGGAAAGAACATAGAATTTGCAGTGGGTGATCAGGTTTTCTTAAAGGTTTCACCGTGGAAGAAGGTTTTAAGGTTTGGACGGAAGGGTAAGCTAAGCCCTAGGTTCATCGGGCCTTATCGTGTGGTGAAGCGTGTGGGACCAGTAGCTTATCAGCTCGAGCTAACTTCATAATTAAGCTAGATTCATGATGTGTTCATGTTTCGATGCTGAGGTGCTACCGTTCGGATCCATCCCATGTTGTACCGTTGGATGAAATTGAAGTAAGGCCTGATCTATCTTTTGAAGAAGAGCTAGTATAGATCGTGGATCGCGACGTTAAGGACTTGCGAAGGAAATTAGTCCCTTTGGTTAAGGTTTTGTGGCGGAATCACGGTTCAGAGGAAGCTACGTGGGAGCCAGAGGATGTTATATGCTGGCAATAACCTCATCTCTGTTGAACAGTTAATTTAGAGGCTGAAATTTCTTTAAGGGGTAGAACTGTAACATCCTAGATTTTGCGGCTCTGATTTAATATGTGTTAGCTGTGTATGCTATGCTTTGTTCATTGTTTGGTGAGTTTAAGGGTCCCGGGAAGGCTTGGGGTTTAGCCTGAGCCTTGCTGAAAATTTCTGTTTTAGGCACTTTAGGGGAGAGCTAGCTGGGGTAGGCTTTATAGGGTTTTTCTTGTGGTTTTTTGACACAGAAACTGAGGTGGTGGAGTCGTAAGGTGATGCTTAGGAGCAAGGGGAAGTTGACACTTCAAGGGGGAGCTTGGAGGAGTGGGGAGCAGGTTCGAGTTACATGAGTTGTATTTTGAGGATTTATTTTGGCATTGGAAGGGGAGGTGTTGGAGTTCGGCTGGGACACTTCAAGGGAGGAGTGTTGAACCGATCAACTAATTCAAATGTGTGGCCATGAGTGGAAGTGGGGGTTTGAAGTAGTCAAACTATTTTGAATGAGTGATCAAGAGGGAAATTAGGAGGAAAATATGGGATTGGGGAGTTGGTGAGGTAGTGGCCGAAAGTTGGATGCTTAAGAGGGGGTAGAAATCGGTTTGGTTATTGTGGGTGCCGAAATTTTGAGGTGCTTAGTAGATAGGTATTTTGAGTTCTCATTTTTGGCAATTAGTGCTCTTCACTTTGTCAACTTATATTTCTTTTTCTTTGAATAGCCGAAACCCCCTTAAGGTTCTTGTTTACTTTTTTTTTATCTTTTAGGCATAACCAAAACCTTCTTCTCATCTTCTTAAACTCTCTTTTGGTTGTTTGTACACTACTCCAATCACCCCAAAATCAAACCCCCAACTCTCTTTCTTGCTCTCTATTACTTTCTTTCCTTCTTCTGCCATATTCGTGGCATATCTCCTTACTACCTTAAACCAAAACATCTTACCACATTCACCATTTTTCTTAGCTAAATCTTCAATTCCTACCTTGATAATCCACCTTTATTCTCTCATCTTCTCAAGCCGAAACCCATTTTCTTCTTTCTCTGTGAGTTGATTCTTATATCTCTTTTTCTTCTGTTGGCCGAATCCCCTTGTGTGATCATTTTATTCGTTCGTTCTTACCTCAGAAGTTGTTGTCGCTCTGTTCTCTAAACTTCTCAATCGGACTCTCCTTAGTCGCGGAGGGGGCCCTTGTCTTTGCATTCTTCCTGTATCAGGGCAGCGATCGAAAGGTCTTAGGGGGATAATCAACTTTGGACAATTTAAGTACTCAATTGACTCCTTAATACAAGCCTTACAGCCTTCGGGTTCTGTCGATCTAGGTAAGAAATCTTTATGTATTGAGCGTATATCCTTAACTTTCTCTATTTTGATGCCTTAATTCGATCTATTGACCAAGATTCTTTAATGGAAACAAATGCCAACCAAGCAAAGGAAGGGGTTGGACCCGTAAACCTAGCCTTTAAGTTCAAGAAACGTGTTGTATCTGCTGTTCGGGATTGGCCACTAGGTTGTGGACCAGCTTCAGAATAGAGTAGTAGGCAGATAGCAGTTGTTTCTGCTAGCGGTGGTGATGTCATAGTGAGTATTATTTTACGTGTTATCAGGTGTGTAAAAAAAACTCACACACTTTATTATCCTTAACTGTAATATTAATTGTATGGGCTGAAAAGCAGGAAAAGGCTATGTAGACAGTCGTGATACCCTTGTGGGTAAGGCTAAGAATGCCAGGCATGTGACTGTAGCATTTTTCTTGTGAGTATGGTAATCTATTGCTTGGATGATAGCATGTTGCATTCATTATGACATGTTTGTTATGCATGGGATATGGATATGATTTTTAAGGGGAAGTGTTTGATTAATTGGTCACATGGTGATCGGTGGCTAAGCCACCTTTGATTATTTGGTCACATGGTGATCGGTGGCTAAGTCACGTTTGATTATGGTCACATAGTGATCTGTGGCTAAGCCACATTGTATTAATTTGGTCACCCAGTGATCGACATTATGACTGAAAGCATGACTGACAAAGTGGCATGTAGCGGATGGAGGGTTGATTGTAGAAATCCCTATGGTGTGATGTGCTAGTAAGGGATGGTGTGTACTAGGATGGGCTGGGACATAATGCATTCATTTATTTTTATGTCATCTTGAGTGGGCTAAGGCCAATATGCGATTGTGGGCCACGAGTCGTTTATGTGTTGTAGGGGATTTACACACTAGGTCTCGGTGACTCACCCTTGCTTAACCTTTCAGGTAATCAGTAGATCGTGGATATAGGAGCCAAGGCGGACTCATAGAGGCCATAAAGTCTTTTCTTTTCGTAAACTTTTTCCTGCTTTATTTTATTTTTAATTCGGGATTTCTTTTGGTTTGTAATAAGGCCTTTCTGAGTTAATATCTGGTTTTTATTTATTATTTAAAATTTGATGCTATGCCAACTTAATCACGAATTTAAAGATGGGGTTTTCAAAATACGAGTTACATAAACAAATGTTTTCTTTCAAATATCACCAACCATAATGAATGTTTGATTAACTAAAAATTGAAATTTTCTTTAAACTAACCAATCACATCTTTCAAGACATCACCTCAAAAAGAAAGTTTTCAAAACTAAAGGTCTTTCCCAAAATTAAAGAAAATCATTTTTATTTCACCCTGTAATATTCTAGATTTGGTCATAACGATTAGGCCAGATTTGGGTTGTTACAACACAGCCGTGTGTGGCGCGCAGAATCGAGCACAGTCTAAGGAATCATACACGGGCGTGTCCCTACCTATCAAAGTTTAATTCTATTCGGAATAGGCCACTTGTGGGCCAAGAGAGGTGTTCCAAAGCCCGTATAAACACCCTAGGGGGCAATCTAAATGGGAAGGCCGAGGAGATGGTAGAAAATACTCGAAGACAGCCATTGAAAGTAGCTTAGGAGAAGGATCTCCCTCAAGACTGAAGATCTCCTATCAAGTTCTTTATAAGTTTTTGGGTTTTCTTATGTTTTTTGTTTTCCCTATTTTAAGATGTTTCCCTCTATCATTATGAACTAAATCCCTTAGATACCTAAGAGGATGAAACCTAAGACAGATCTTATTATTATTTGATTTATAAAATAAATACTTGTTCTTATTCTTAATTGTGAGTTTTTATTCTTGTTTTGATAATTTAGGTTATTGATTCAAGTCGAATGTGCTGATTCAAAGGAGCAAAAGTCCCTGTTTAAGAGTAGATCAACACAATTAAGCGGAGTTGATTGCAACCCTAGAGTTGGGGCAACAAAAATCTGCCGAATTAGAGTCAAATCTAAAAGGGAATCCATAGATCGAGTTAATGCGACAATAGGGGTTTTAATTAGAAAGAGATTTCAATTAATTAACCTAGAGTTAGTTGTTTTTAGTCTTGAAATAGATATTAACATAAATCAGGGATTTTTACGGATTAAGGCAAGTGAATAAATCATATGAATCAAAAGTAACAAGTGAAGTCTAGGTGGATTCTTCCTTAGGTATTGCCTATCTCATAAAGTTGTCTAAAGTATTTTCCCAATTCGTTCTCTGTCGTGTTTTTAATTTAATTTTAGTTTAAAAGAAATCAATCCAATTCTTAGGCTAGATAATAAAAAGATAGTAATTACTAGTACTCTTGGTCCTTGTGGATATGAGATTACCGGTCTTACCATAACTATACTATTAAACGATAGTTACGCTTGCATTTATTGTGATCATATTTAGTTAGAGACACATCACCAAGCTCGATTGTAAGTACGTTCTAGCCCCGTTTTTAATGATTTTTTACGTTTTTGAAATCCTCGTTACAAGGTCTATCTATTTCTACCAATATTTTGAGATATGGTTGAAGTTTAGGGTTTTGACCCATGATGAATATGTGTTTATTTTGATGTTTAAAGGTAGATTATGCATGTTTATGGTTAGAGAAACGGCATTTACTAGGTGATTTTCGGTAAAGATGCTAAGAAGGACTAATTTGGAAAAGTTATAAAATTTGTCATAAAGTGTGAATTAGTGGAAATTGTGGGCTATTGTAGTTCTGAAAATGGTTCGGCTAGGCTTAAAATACATAGAAATTGAATGAAAACCGTTTTACGAGCCTAGGGAAAAAGTGTAAATATGAGAAACTTTAGGGGTAAAAACATAATTTTTCCATAATAAGATTTTTGGATCACATTGAATAATGTGACTAATAAATATACTAAATGTGATATTATAGATCAAAGAAATGAGGTTCGGACCTAGAACGGAGGAAAACAAAGAATATGACGAATAAGTCCTTTTCATCGATTGTGCTAGCGAGGTAAGTTTGTATGTAAATAATGTATCATTTTTACTTACATTTTTATGTTTTGATATATTTTATGAGATGTGGTTGAACATTGAACGAAATTGACAAAGTATCGAAATGTGAGAAATTTCTAGGTTGAACCTTAGGAATAAAATAGGATACAAGTGACATGTCACTAAGCACCTATGTGAAATCTATGTGAAATTGTGACTAAGTGAGTGCGGGTGCTGGTTTTAAGTTCTACCATTGGTTGGGTATATCGGCATGTGTTGTAGATACCGGCGACTTGTGTGAGCAAAGACTGAGTAGTAACAAATGGTGATGACTAGTGTGAGCGGACAGTGAAAGTGAATAGCTCGAGAATGAGCCTCTATGTGAAAAGTGATGTGAAGTAGCTTTGGCTACAAGTGTGACACTTATGTGCAAACTTCGATGTATCCAATAATATTCTGATGTGTTCAATGGGAAAATAACAAAAGGGCAAATGAATGTGAATATGTAATGGTTAAGTGCACGTATATGTATGTGTACACTCACAAGCAATGTTCTCGGTATGTGATCGAATTTTGGTGAGAATATAAACAAGTAAGTTATACCTATGAGAATGATCATGGGATGACCTAGTGATTATAGGTCTATGATTAAGAATAAATATGTGGTAAATGTGATTTATGATCATGTGTGGGGCTTTTAGGCTAAATTAAATTGAGACATGATATGTTTAAGTTTTTGTTATTGATGTATAGGTTAAATTGGCCAATGAATGGCATGTAACTATTTTTAAATGGCTAATAATGGATATGTTTTGGTGTTATGTATGTGTAAATGGAAGTTGAATCAAAGACATCATGAAAGAGTAAAATTAGCAATCAAATAGTTTTGGACAGCAACAGTTTTATAATTTTGAAAATTCACCAAAACTTGTGGAAATCGATTTAGAGGTTAAATAATATATGAAATTAAATATTTTTGAGTCTATTTTCACATAAAAGAAACGGTATAAGAAAAAGAATTTCATATTCTAAGATATTTGAATTTTTGTGAGACAGAGTTAGAATGATTTCAGAATCCCTTGTTCTGACTTGGGGAAATCATTAAAAATTTTTAAAGAATAGTTATGCTTTATAATTTATATTCTTAAATTTCTTAATGAGTTTACTATCAAGAGAAACAAATGGGAACATTATCCAAATTTTTTACGATGAGATAATTAATTTTTAGTGAAGAGGGGTCAGAACTATCGAACAGCAGAACAGGGGTGACTTTAATTAATAAACTGTACTTATTGGCTAAGCTAAAAATTCTAAAAATTTTATGGTAAGAAAATGTGAGTCTAGTTTCAGGAAAAATTAGCGGATATTAATTTGGAGTTCTGTAGCTCATGATATAAATAATTTAGTGACTATGACTCGAGTAGATAGCTTGAGATGAACGTGAGTAAATAGTGGAACTATGTGAAATTATAATTATATTATCTTGAGAACATATTGGAAATAAATTGATTATTATTTACATGCCAACTTACTAAGCTATATAGCTTACCACCCTCCTTTCCTTTTTCCTATAGTGTCACAGATGCGAGCTCGAGTTGGAGGTCGTCGGAGATTCTATCACACTAACAAGTTATTGATTGGTATTGTATCAATGATTTTCAAGTATTTTTAAGTCTATGGCATGTATAGGACTTGATTATGTGTGTATATGTTAATATGAGTTGGCCTAGAATGTTGGCCTATGTTATTAGAAGATTATTGTTGTATAAGGCCATTTGGCTAATAATTGTTATGTTATATGTCTATGATGATGCATTTCAAGAATGTGCATGCTTGCATGTGTTGAATGAGTAAATGTGTGATAATTATGAGTGGTAAATGTGATTGGTTGTGTAAGTTGCACAATGTGAATGGATAAGAGTGTGTGTGTGATTATGCATGATGAATGTGGTTTGTAAATGGTATGTGGATGTCTTAGTGTGGGTGTTTGAATGCTTAATAATACCATGTTGTTTGATGATAAATTTGTGTAAGTGTATAAGTGTTTTAGGGAGGCAAAGGGCTTGGTAAATAATCTTACTTGTGACCACACGGGCAGCCACACGGGTAGCCACACGGCCATGTGCCTAGGCTGTGTGAAGGACATGGCATTGGACACGGGCGTGTGCCCTATTTTCAAGAAAATTTTTAGTGCTTTCAAAAGATCTTGGTTTAGTCTCGGACCACTTCCATGTTATGTATTGGGCCTCGTAGGACCTATTGAGGGACTCAAAGATAAAAATTTGAAAAGTTTTAATTTGGATGAAATTTTTTGACTTGTTTTAATACGTTTACAAGTGTATGTGTTTTGATAATGCCTCGTACCCTATTCCGGTGACGGATACGGGTAAGGGGTGTTACATTTAGTGGTATCAGAGTTATGTTTTAGTCGATTCTTGGACTAACATAGCGTGTGCAAGAGTCTAGCTATACATGTCATAAGTGAACTATGATAGTGTGATATCTCCGGACTCCGATGAAATTTTTTTGGTTAAAGCAGGGATTCTTTCCAACCGAGATACCACCGATAATGCTGAAAAGGGGTTAAGTAAGTTCGTGTAACTTAGTGAATATATTCATTTGCCTGAATTGATTCTCTATGATTTGCAATGATATGTATGTATTAATGGATACAATGAATTAACCATAAGTTAAAGAATATTGATAAAGTGTTATCATTTTGATTGAACATTGCATTTCGATAAATCAGAGTGACTTTTTGCAGTGAAAAACATGAAAAATTTGTTTTGAGATGAGCTTATTATGATTAGTTGATATTCATATGTGATAATGGTGAATGTGTTACTAAGATATTTTAAAATGTGTCCATGATTAGTAGAAACCTAGAGATGTGTAATCAAAGTACATGATATTGTGTTGGTATTGAATGCTATGCTATATGCGTGTATGTATGAGAGTCAAAAATTTAAAGCCTTACAATATTCACCCCATTAGCGGTATAGTGTTTTATGACGAAGTTCACGAGATTTACATTGAATAAGCTCACAAGTAGGGACTAAAGAATTTAGTGGTGCAATAATTAATAATGTGATCAGAGATGGGAATGACTTAGCGAGTAGAAAATAGTTATGAGAGAGATATCAGATTATTCTAAAGATTATTTGGAATGTACAATGCCATAGTTAGAGGAGAAGTTGATCTCGGCTAATCGACTCATTCAGGTATGATGTCTAAAGGCTGTACTTATGGGGAATTCT
Source organism: Gossypium rotundifolium (assembly GCA_025506655.1). Lineage (NCBI taxonomy): Eukaryota > Viridiplantae > Streptophyta > Magnoliopsida > Malvales > Malvaceae > Gossypium > Gossypium rotundifolium. The sequence goes on from CP106724.1 coordinate 107,792,407, forward strand.
TTTGAATTGATTTTTGTTAATGAATGAAATATTATGGAATTAATGACAATAGAATTAGTCAGAAGAATGATGTTTGAATTGTAAAGATGTTTGAGTATGATAGCTACATTTGAGTAATTTATGACTATCTCTTCTAGGTATTCTATGTATTCTTACATTCTTAGAGGTATTTGTAATTGCTCATTTTTTGATGAAAGCATCGTTGGCCTGATTGATTTATGATCAGCATTCCGCTATCTTCTATTGGTATTCTATTCTGTTACATCTGAGATGAAAAGTTGATGGTGAATTCATATGAAACTATTCTTCTATTTCTTTTGGCTATTATTCTATTTATATCTGTATGAAATATATATTATCTCTGTCACAATTGATTTCAGAATGTATGAACAGTGTTTTTCTTTCTTCTAGTTTTCTCCGAGGAATCGTCAGGATCTCTATTATTTTATATGTTTAGTATTCTTGGGCATCCGGTATGGTATTGTATCTTGAATTTCCTTATCTTGGTTTTCCTATCATTCATACTTTGTAAATTATTGATAATGCCTTATCTTTAAAGTGTGTTCTTGAGCTTGTCATAACTATGTCTATTATGATTATTCTTCTGGTTCGATCATAGAAACATGGTGATTCTGGTATCTAGATTTCTCTAATTTTTGTGTAAGGAATTGACATCGGCAAAGGTATAAGTAGTGAAATCATAAGCTTCAATTTGTATGATGGACTTATTTTCTCCAGTAAGTTAATTAAATTCAATGCATTCAATTGGGATATCTTTGTTTCTTAGAGCTAATGTGATTGTAAAGGCCTTTGATGGCATGATAAGAGAATTTTAAAAGATTGTGTGTTTGAGTTGTTTTAATAGCATGAAGAAAGGAGCATTTTGTTATGTTATTATTTGATATTCGAAATTAACTCGGTTGTTTTTATTAGAGTGAGTTGGTCAGTTGAAATGTGATTTGAGTTACATGTAGTTAAAGTATCCTCAGTTATGATAATTAATTTTGTACATTCATGAGTATATTGATGGACAGTCTGAATGAAGGATTGATATTCTAGAGAGTATGATACCGAGATATACCTATTAGATTTGTTATAATATAATGATGTTATTATGAGTTAAAGCTGTTCTGAATGATATGGTTATCACATTTATGAAAATTTGGATGGCCTGTGCATGTTAGCAAAGTTGAAAACGGTTGAAGATATTATTAACCGAAGCTCTGGTTCTAAATTCAATTTGAATTGAGTGATGAATTTATGATTCTTCAGTGATGCACTATTGAATGGATTGGAATGTGTTTTATTACTAGAATGTAAAGTGATGGTTCATGTTTTTATATGGTTAATGTCACATTAAAAAGAACAGTTCGACCAGTGATTTAGAGACGGTCACTTTTTTGTCCGTATTGAGAATTTGGTGATATCATTTATTCGACGAAAGGTATCTCATGTTCCTTGTAATAGCCCGATTTAGGGCCTAGTCGGAATAGTGATGCGAAATCACAAATTCGAGCTAGTAAAATGAGTTTTTAAGGTATTTGAGATGTTTGCATGATATTATGAAAGTTTTATGTAGAGATTTTATGAAATTGGCATTAAAGGGGTCCATTAGGACTAAATTGAAAAATTTGCAAAATATGAGATTCTAGAAGCTTTTTGTATGAAATAGCTTTGGATTATTAATTAGAAGTCCTTAAATAGCAATTTCCAAATTATAATTTTTGGACAAAAATGGACATGAGTTAGTAAATTGTGAAAATTTAGTGAGGGGGCATTTTTGTCACTTTTCAATTAAATGATTAAAAAGGAAAAAGATGACAAAAATCTTATTCATCTTCTTCCTCCTTGTGCCGAAAATTTGAGAGACACCACAGCTAGGGTTCTTCAATTTTTGAAACTTTCTTGTAAGTGCATTTTAGCCATGTTTTTAATATTCTTTGTATTTTTGGAGTCCTCGTAGCATGAATTAGCTATTTTTGGCTATAAGTTGAGTTAGAATGCATGTCCATAAAAATACCCATGTATGACATACTTGTAAAATGATGTTTTATGGAAGATTATGAGAGTTTGATGTTAGATAAACATCTTTCCCTAAGTGAATTTCATGAAAAATGTTAGTAAGGACTAATTTATAATATGTATGAAATTGGTCATACATTTGTAAATAGTATGAATTTGATATTGCTATAGTTGAGAAAATGAATCAGCTAAGCATGAAGTTTAAGAAAGTTGAATGAAAAATCACTTTACGAGCATAGGGGCAAAAGTGAAATTATGAGAAAGTTTAGGGGCAAATTAGGAATTTTCCAAAGTATAAGTTAAGAGTTAATTTAGTCATTGTGAGTATTAAATGAGTTAAATTATTATTATAGATCAAGAAAAATGAAGCCCGGATCAAAACCGAGGCAAGAACAAAGTCGAGGAATAAATTGCAATATCTACATACATTTTGTATATTGAGGTAAGTTTGTATGATTTCTAAGCTTCATGATAAATATCATTAAATTTCTTAGTATGATGTTGAATATATTTTAATTCTATGAGATTGTTTTATGGTATGTTAAACAAAGAAATTAATGAGATTAAGTGTGAGGAAGTCTCGATTGAATTTGAATTACTTAGGATACTTGATCTACCACAAGAGATGAGAAAGCCCGTATAAGATCAAGCCAAGGCATGGCACCAGCAATCAAGCAAGTTATCATGTAAGTCCAAGACAAGTCGTGGCATTGAAGAGTTATTATGAGATGAGGACCTATGTAAGCCCAAGCTAAGGCATGGCATTGGTGAGTCTCCAAGAAAAGATGCCATGTAAGTCCAAGGCAAGTCTTGGCATTATAAAGTTATCATGAGATAAATATTCCATGTAAGTCCAAGCCAAGGCTTGGCATTGACAAAGTAAAGATACCAAGTAAGACTATGTCAAGACATAGCAATGGTAAGTTCCCAAGGGAACCCACAAGGAAGACCTCGTGTAAGTCCATGGCAAGACATGGCGTCGATATCAAGTAAGAGATCCCATTGTAAGACTATATCGAGGATATAACTTTGGCATCCAGATACATGTGGGATGATATTTAGTATCCTCGATTATTCATAATAATTCATTGGGCATAAGAGTAAAGATTGAATGAAAAAGCAAGAAGTTAAGTAAGTAAAGCTATCATCAAGTCATGCTAGTTAAAGTTAACTGAGAATATTATACATGTTATGCATGATGAAGTTGAGAATATACTTATCATAGTAAAGTATGCTGATCAATGTGATCAAGTGATACAGGAACCTTGTTTACCTCATAAGCATGAGACTAGTAAGTATCATGAGTTTTGTAAGAACCTTCAAGAGTAAGTAAGCTCAAACACATGAGTTAGGCTATGCCTTTTGTTTATGATGAATGAATTTTGATTAAGCAATTATATTGCTATATGCATTACATGCAAACTTACTAAGCTAAATGCTTACATCTTTAATTCTTTCTTTCAATGTAGTTTCGCCAAGCTAACTTGTGGATCATTGAAGTCAGAGTTCAAAGCACACTATCAATTACTATTTTGGTATACCTATGTTGTTTACATTAAGTATGGCATGTGTAGGAATCATTTCATTTGAAATATGTCTTATGAAGGGCCAAAGTGTGGGCTATCAAGTTTATTATTCTTTTATATATGGCTAAAAAGATTGGCTATGTGTGACTAGATATTTATTTATATTTATATCAAGTAAGTATGCATCTTTGTTAATATTAGGCCAAGTATTTAAATTGTTGAATTTGGGCTGAGATTGATTTTGATTTCAGTGTGGTAATTGGCTTAGTAAATAACCTCGAAGTGCCCACACGGATAGACACACGGGTGTGTGTCTAGGCCATGTGTTCCCTGCATGTCAGTGCCTTAAGTCAAAATAGACCACGGGCTAACCCCACGGCCGTTTGTATAGGTCGTGTGTGGCACATGGTTAGCACATAGGCGTGTGCTCCAAGCCGTGTGAATAAGTCAGTATGTCAAGGTATGGCATACGGTCTTGGGCCACGAGTGTGCCAAGGCCGTGTGTAATTAGTTTGTGTTGACCACAGGTGAAGGACACGGGAATGTCTCATGGGTACACGGTCGTGTCGCAAACAACACGGGCGTGTGACCCTTGTTTTGAGAGCAAAGTCTCTAGTTGAGTTCCGAAAGTTTCCGGACATAAGTTTAAGGCTTCGTAGGCCCATGAAATGTATGAATTGATTAAGAAAGTGAAGTTTTCAATTCGAACAAAAAAAATTTTATAGCCCGTAAGTACATGTTTAAGAAGGTTCAAGCATAGTAATGTCTCATATCCGGTTTTAACCTTGGACTCGGGCATGCAGTATTACATTTAGTGGTATTAGATCTACGATTTAGTCAGTTCTAGGACTAACATAGCATGAGCACAAGTCTAACTATACATGCCATACGTAAGAATGTTTTTATAATGATAGTGTGACGACTTTTGACAACTTAAATTATGTTTATACATATAGTAAATGGATCCTAATAGAGCAGTGGCGTATGATGTAGAAAGCAATGCGCCGACCCCCACTGAAGGGACGACGCCTGATGCGAATGAGAATAGACCCAATACGGTGAGTCAGAGAGGAGGAGAAGAGGATAGAGAAGCCTTCCTCCATATGATGAACACATGGTATACGGAGTTCATTCGTACGAACTCGAATGTACAACCCCCTCCACCCCTGCCTATTCCTCAACCTAACCCAGTAGCCCCTCAAGTAGTAGAAGTGGTAAGAGGAGACAAATCTCCAGTTGATAGGATCAGGAAACATTGGGCAAAAGAATTTCGGGCTAAAAGAGATGATGATCCAGAAAAGGCTGAGTTCTGGTTAGAAAATACCATCAGGGTATTTAATGAGTTGTCATGCACATCCGAGGAATGGTTGAAGTGTGTGGTTTCTCTTTTAAGAGATCCTGCCTATCAATGGTGGAACACCTTTGTGTCGGTTGTATCCAGAGAAAAGATAACATGGGTGTTCTTCCAAGAAGAGTTTAAGAAAAAGTATATCAGCCAAAGGTTTGTGGATCAGAAAAGAAAGGAATTCTTAGAACTGAAGCAAGACAAGATGTTTGTGACTGGTTATGAGCATGAGTTTGTATGACTTAGCAAATACGCTCGAGAGTGTGTATCCATTGAGGCTATCATGAGCAAGAGATTTGAAGATGGACTAAACGACGACATTAAATTGTTTGTTACAGTCCTAGAATTAAAAGAATTTGTGGTGTTAGCGGAGAGGGCTTGTAAAGTAGAAGAGTTAGAAAAAGAGAAGAGAAAATCTGAAATGGAGTCTCGTTACTCAAAAAAGAGACAGTGGAATAAGTCATTCCAATCCACTTCCAATAAGTCAAGAGATTTTTCCACCCGATCGGCTACTTCCACTGGGTTTTCAAAGAAGGATAAGGGTAAGCAGTATTCGGGAAATAAGACACAAACTACTTCGGTCGCTAGCGTGGGGAATATTCGATCTGACAGACCTGAATGCCCACAGTGTGGCAGACGTCATCTCGGTGAATGCTGAGCGCATGAAGATGTTTGCTTCAGATGTGGTTCCCAGGATCACTTTATAAAAGATTGTCCTGAAATGATGAAAGAAGAGAGAACTCAGAACCCTAGATCTGGGGGTATGGTTAGACGTAGACCGCAGAAGAACCCTGGAAGTGGGACAGGTGGTAGAGGTAACCCTAGAGAGCAGGCTGCGAGACCCGAGGATAGGGCACCTGCGAGGACTTATGCCATTCGTGCTCGCGAAGAGGCATCTTCTCCTGATGTTATTACGGGTACCTTTTCTCTTCATGATATTAAAGTTGTTGCTTTAATAGATCCTGGATCCAATCACTCCTATATTTGCATGAAACTAGTATCTAGTATGAGTATGCCTATAGAGTCTATAGAATTTATGATTAAGGTGTCTAATCCTTTAGGCAAAAGTGTTTTAGTTGATGAAGTATGTAAAGACAGTCCATTGATGATTAGAGGTCATTATTTTAAAGCAAATCTTATATTGTTACCATTTGATGAATTTGACATCATTCCTGGTATGGATTGGTTAACCACCCACGATGTAATAGTTAATTGTGGGAATAAATGCATTGAGATGAGATGTGAGAATGGGGACACTCTTCATGTAGAATCAGATGAACTGGGTAGATCGCAAATAATGATTTCTCATAAGATGGCACAGAGATTTATAAGAAAAGGGTATGACGCGTATCTTGCCTTTGTGATGAATACTAGAGAAGTAGAGCTAAAGATTAAGTCAGTACCGATACTATGTGAGTACTTGGATGTTTTTCCGAGAAATTATCAGGATTACCACCAGTTAGAGAGGTTGAGTTCAGCATTGAACTAGCTCCCGGTACTATACCAATATATATTACTCCTTACAGAATGGCTCCAATGGAGTTGAGAGAGTTAAAGTTACAGTTGCAAGAGTTGACATATAAAGAATTTACAAGATCAAGTTGTTCTCCCTGGGGTGCTCCTGTTTTATTTGTGAAAAAGAAGGATGGCCCTATGAGACTGTGCATAGATTACCGTCAGCTTAATAAAGTAAGGGTGAAGAATAAGTACCCATTGCGTAGAATCGATGATTTGTTCGATCAATTGAAGGGAGCCATTGTGTTCTCTAAAATAGACTTGAGATCGAGGTACTACCAATTAAGAGTAAGAGATTTAGATGTGTCGAAGACCGCTTTTCGAATGAGGTATTGGCATTATGAATTTTTAGTCATGCCCTTTGGTTTGACCAATGCCCCTGCAGTATTCATGGATCTAATGAACCGCATTTTTAAGCCATACCTCGACAAGTTTGTAGTCATTTTTATTGACGACATATTGATTTATTCCTGTAATGAGCCTGAGCATGCTGAGCACCTACAGATAGTTTTGTAGATTCTACGAGAAAATCAGTTGTATGCCAAGTTCAGTAAAAGCAAATTTTGGCTTAAGGAAGTGGGATTTCTGGGACATATTGTCTCGAGAGATGGAGTACGGTGGATCTAAGTAAGATTTTGGCTCTAATGGACTAGAAACCACCGAGGAATGTCTCTAAGATCAGAAGTTTTCTAGGCCTAGCTGGTTATTATAGGCGAATGTGGTCACCGATGCCTTGAGTAGAAAGTCCCTGTTTGCATTAAGAGCATAGAATTCACGGATGGCTTTATCTGACAATGGTTCTATTCTAACTGAGTTGAGAGCTAGACCATTGCTCCTCCAAGAGATCATGGAGGCTCAAAAAGAAGATAGTGAATTGCAAGCCAAGAGAACCCAGTGCGAGCCAGATGTTGAGTTCAATTTTCGGATTAGCTCCAATGAAAGTCTGATGTTTAAAAATAGAGTTTGTGTACCGAGAAAGGAAGAGCTTATTCAGAGAATTTTGCATGAGGCACATAACGGATGTTTATCTGTACATCAGGATAGTACCAAGATGTATAATGATTTGAAGGAACAGTATTGGTGGCCGACAATGAAGAAAGATATTTTAGAGTTCGTTTCAAGATGCTTGATTTGTCAGCAAGTAAAGGCTGAACACCAAGTACTTTAGGTTTGCTTCAACCAATTATGATTCTCGAGTGGAAATGGGATAATATCACTATGGATTTTGTAACGAGATTGCCATTGTCTCCGAGCAAGAAAGATGCTGTATGGGTTGTGGTTGATAGACTCACAAAGTCAGCCCATTTTATACCTGTACGAAGTGACTACTCACTGGACAAGTTGTCAATCATATTAGATAGAGATCCGAGATTCACATCTAGATTTTGGAAGAAGTTACAATAGGCCTTGGGTACAAAATTGAGTTTTAGCACCACTTTTCATCCTCAAACTGACGGTCTGTTGGATAGGTTAATTCAAGTACTCGAGGATATGCTCAGATGTTGTATTCTCGAATTCCAAGGCAGTTGAGAAAAGTTTCTCCCATTGGTAGAATTTGCCTACAATAATAGTTTTCAGTCAAACTTGAAGATGGCGCCTTATGAGGCTCTATATAGGCGTAAGTGCCGAACGCCTCTATATTGGACTGAACTTAAAGAAAACCAGATTCACGGGGTTGATTTTGTTAGAGAAACCGAACGGAAGGTGAAAGTAATTCGAGAAAGTTTAAAGGTTGCTTCTGTTAGAAAACAATCCTACTTGGATTTAAGAAGAAAAGAAATAGAATATCAGGTCGGGGATAAAGTTTTCCTGAAAGTGTCACCATGGAGAAAAGTTCTTAGATTCGGCCGGAAAAGCAAGTTGAGTCCACGTTTCATCGGACCATATGAGATTACTGAGAGAGTTGGGCCGGTAGCTTATCGATTGGCTTTGCCGTCTGAATTAGAAAAGATACATGATGTGTTTCATGTGTCCATGTTATGACGCCACCGATCGGACCTTCAGTATGTTATTACAATCGATGTAAGTAGAGATTCAACAGACATGACTTATGGTGAAAAACCGCTAAGATTTTAGCTCTGAAGTCAAACAGGTTGAGAAATAAGAATATCTCTCTTGTTAAAGTATTATGGAAAGACATGGGGCGAGAGGAAGCTACGTGGGAACCGAAGAAATCATGAGAAACTAGTACGCAAATCTCTTTACTGGTAAGATTTTTGGGGACGAAAATCCTTAAGTGGGGGAGAATTGTAACAGCCCGATTTAGGGCCTAGTCAGAATAGTGATGTGAAATCACAAATCCAAGCTAGTAAAATGAGTTTTTAAGGTATTTGAGATGTTTGCATGATATTATGAAAGTTTTATGTAGAGATTTTATGAAATTGGCATTAAAGGGGTCCATTAGGACTAAATTGCAAAAGTTACAAAATATGAGATTCTAGAAGCTTTTTGTATGAAATAGCTTTGGATTATTAATTAGAAGTCCTTAAATAGCAATTTTCCCAAATTATAATTTTTGGACAAAAATGGACATGAGTTAGTAAATTGTGAAAATTTAGTGAGGAGGGCATTTTTGTTATTTATCAATTAAATGATTAAAAAGGAAAAAGGTGACAAAAATCTAATTCATCTTCTCCCTCCTTGTGCCGAAAATTTGAGAGACTCCATAGCTAGGGTTCTTCAATTTTTGAAGCTTGCTAGTAAGTGCATTTTAGCCCTGTTTTTAATATTCTGCGTATTTTTGGAGTCCTCATAGCATGAATTAGCTATTTTTGGCTATAAGTTGAGCTAAAATGCATGTCCATAAAAATGCCCATGAATGACATACTTGTAAAATGATGTTTTATGGAAGATTACGAGAGTTTGATGTTAGATAAACATTTTTCCCTAAGTGAATTTCATGAAAAAAGTTAGTAATGACTAATTTGTAATAGGTATGAAATTGGTCATACATTTGTAAATAGTAAGGATTTGATATTGCTATAGTTGAGAAAATGAATCAGCCAAGCATGAAGTTTAAGAAAGTTGAATGAAAATCACCTTACGAGCTTAGGGGCAAAAGTGTAATTATGAGAAAGCTTAGGGGCAAAATAGTAATTTTTCTAAAGTATAAGTTAAGAGTTAATTTAGTCAATGTGAGTATTAAATGAGTTAAATTGTTATTATAGATCAAGAAAAATGAAGCCCGGATAGAAACCGAGGCAAGAACATGGTCGAGGAATAAATTGTAATATATACATACATTTTGTATATTGAGGTAAGTTTGTATGATTTCTAAGCTTCATGATAAATATCATTAAATTGCTTAGTATGATGTTGAATATATTTTAATTCTATGAGATTGTTTAATGGTATGTTAAACAAAGAAATTAATGAGATTAAGTATGAAGAAGTCTCGATTGAAGTTGAATTACTTGGGATACTCAATCTACCACATGAAATGAGAAAGCTCGTATAAGACCATGCCAAGGAATGGCATCGGCAATCAAGAAAGTTATCATGTAAGTCCAAGACAAGTCTGGGCATTGAAGAGTTATTATGAGATGAAGACCCATGTAAGCCCAATCCAAGGCATGGCATTGGTGAGTCTCCAAGCAAAGATGTCATGTCAGTCCAAGACAAGTTTTTGCATTGTAAAGTTATCATGAGATAAATATTCCATGTAAGTCCAGGCCAAGGCTCAGCATTGACAAAGTAAAGATACCAAGTAAGACTATGTCAAGACATAGCAATGGTAAGTTCCCAAGGGAACCCACAAGGAAGACCTCGTGTAAGTCCATGTCAAGACATGGCATCGATATCAAGTAAGAGATCCCAATGTAAGACTATATCGAGGATATAACTTTGGCATCCAGATACATGTGGGATGAGATTTAGTATCCTCGGTTATTCATAATAATTCATTGGGCATAAGAGTAAAGATTGAATGAAGAAGCAAGAAGTTAAGTAAGTAAAGCTATCATCAAGTCATGCTAGTTAAAGTTAACTGAGAATACTATACATATGATGCATGATGTAGTTGAGAATATACTTATCATAGTAAAGTATGCTGATCAATGTGTTCAAGTGATACAGGAACCTTGTTTACCACATAAGCATGAGACTAGTAAGTATCATGAGTTTTGTAAGAATCTTCAAGAGTAAGTAAGCTCAAACACATGAGTTAGGAAATGCCTTTGTTTATGATGAATAAATTTTGATTAAGCAAATATATTGCTATATGCATTACATGCAAACTTACTAAGCTAAATGCTTACGTCTGTAATTCTTTCTTTCTATGTAGTTCTGCCAAGCTAACTTGTGGATTATTGAAGTCGGAGTTCGAAGCACACTATCAATTACTATTTTGGTATACCTAGGTTGTTTACATTAAGTATGGCATGCATAGGGCCAAAGTGTGGGCTATCAAGTTTATTATTCTTTTGTGCATGGCTAAAAAGATTGGCTATGTGTGACTGGATATGTATGTATATTTATATCAATGAAGTATGCATCTTTGTTAATACTAGACCAAGATCAATTAAGTATGCATCTTTGTTAATATTAAACCAAGTATTTGAATTGTTGAATTTAGCTTGAGATTGATTTTGATTTGTGGTGGTAATTGGCTTGGTAATAGCTCTAGTGCTCACACGGATAGACACACAAGCGTGTGTCTAGGCCGTGTGTTCCCTGCATGTTAGTGTCTTAAGTTAGAATAGACCACGGGCTAACCCCAAAGCCGTGTGTGGCACATGGTTAGCACATGGGCGTGTGCTCCAAGCCGTGTGAATAAGTCAGTATGTTAAGGTATGGCACACGGTCTAGGGCCATGGGTGTGTCAAGGCCGTGTGTAATTAGTCAGTGTTGACCACGGGTGAAGGACACGAGCATGTCTCATGGGTACACGGGCGTGTCCCAAACCACACGGGCGTGTAACCCTTGTTTTGAGAGAAAAGTATCTAGTTGAGTTTCGAAAGTTTTCAGATGTAAGTTTAAGGCTTCGTAGGCCCATGAAATGTATGAATTGATTAAGAAAGAGAATTTTTCAATTCAAACAAAAAAAAAAAATTTATAGCCCGTAAGTGCATGTTTAAGAAGGTTCAAGCATGGTAATGTCTCATATCCAGTTTGAACCTCGAAATTGGGCATGGGGTATTACATTCCCTGATTTCAAGAATTAAAGTATCGAATGTCATAGAAAGACCTGAAGTTAAGATAGTGTTAAAGACTTGAGCTATTGAAAGATCGTGAGTGGTTATTGATTAATCTCTAGGAAAGCAGATATAGTTACAGATGCTGAATGAAAAAAAAAATCCTTGTTTATTTTGTGAGTGGGCTACACGATTGATCTTGATTGATGATGATCAGATTTTAGTTAGATTAAAAGCTAAAGCGATGTTTTCATTGCAAGATTGAGAATCTCAGAAATCTGTTAATGAATGGTAAGCTAAACGAGCTCATATAAGTCAGTTTTTGATTCGGAATTTCAGGTCTAACCTGATGATTCTGAGATAGAAATTGTGTGCAGATGAATTTAGAGCTTGTGTAGGAAATTTTTATACGAAGCTCAGTAGTAGCTCGTTGGTTCATTCTGGGAGTAATCAAAATGTGTAGTTATTTGAAATAGATGTTTTGGCGATCGGGTTTCTCATTTGACAGTTCGACCGAGTTATATGTTTCTGAGGTTGTTAGCTCTCATAAAGTGCCAATCCCAATTATTTCGGACAGAGATCCGAGGGTTATATCCTAATTATGGAAAATGCTACTGGAAAATATAAATACACAGTTGCATCTTGGCACGGTAATACACCTATAAATCGGTGGTAAGTCTGAGAGAGTAATTCAAAACTTTGAAGATATGCCCCAACACTGTGTGTTAAAGTTCAAGGTGATTAGAAAGAGTTAAAGAGGTTGATGTGATTTGCGATTCTGGGAAATTAGTGAAAGTGATTCATGAGAGTTGAAAGAAATTTCTTCTGGTAAGATTTTTGAGGACAAAAATCCCTAAGGGGGGAGAGTTGTAACAGCCCAATTTTGGGCCTAGTCGTAACAGTGGTTTCAGGACCACAAATCCGACGAGGAAAAAATTATTTTATTACATTTTATGGTCTACGAAAATTTTGATATATGTGACGGTTAAGTGCAGGTATATGTATGTGTACACACACGAGCAATGTCCTCAGTATGTGATCGAATTTTGGTAAGAATATAAATGAGTAAGTTATACTTATGAGAATGGTCTTGTGATGACCTTGTGATTATAGGTCATGCTTATGATGTATAAATATGTGGTAAATGTGATTGATGATCATGTGTGGGGCTTTTAGGCTAAATTAAATTGAGACATGATATGTTTAAGTTTTTGTTATTGATGAATAGGTTAAATTGGCCAATGAATGGCATGTAACTATTTGTAAATGGCTAGTAATGGATATACTTTGGTGTTATGTATATGTAAATGGAAGTTGAAACAAAGAAATCATGAAAGAGTAAAATTAGCAATAAAACAATTTTGGACAAGAATAGCTTTATAACTTTGAAAAAATCACCAAAAATTGTTGAAATCGAATTAGAGGTTAAATAAGATATAAAATTAAATACTTTTGAGTCTATTTTCACATAAAAGAAACGGTATAAGCAAAACAATTTCATATTACTAGATATTTGAATTTTGTGAAATAATGTTTGAATGATTTCTAATCCCTCGTTTCTAACTTGGGAAAAATCATTAAAAAATGTAAAAAAATAATTATCGCTTATAAGTTGTATGTTTAAATTTATTATGAGTATAATTTCAAGAAAAACAAATGGGAACATTATCCAAATTCTTTACGATGAGATAATTAATTTTTAGTGAAGAGGGTCAAAACTATTTGACAAACAGTAACGTAGGTGACTTTAATTAATAAACTGTACTTATTGGCTAAACGAAAAACTCTAAAAGTTTTATGGTAAGAATATATGCGAGTCTAGTTTAAGGAATAATTAGCGGATATTAATTTGGAGTTTTGTATCTCAAGATAAAAATACTTTAGTGACTATAGCCCGATCAGACAACTTGAGATGAACATGAGTAAATAGTGGAACTATGTGCAAGTATGATTATATTATCTTGAGAACATATTGGGAGGATTGGTAAAAACATATAAATAGATTGCTTATTATTTACATGCCAACTTACTAAGCTATATAGCTTACCCCCTTCCTTTCCTTTTTCCTATAGTGTCACGGATGCTAGCTCGAGTTGGAGGTCGTCAGAGATTCTATTACACTAACAAGTTATTCATTGGTATTGTATCAACGATTTCCAAGTATTTTTAAGTCTATGGCATGTATAGGGACTTGATTATGTGTGTATATGTTAATATGAGTTGGCCTAGAATGTTGGCCTATGTGATTAGAAAGTTATTGTTGTATAAGGCCGTTTAATTTGGCTAATAATTGTTATGTTATAAGTCTATGATGATGCATTTCAAGAATGTGTATGCTTGCATGTGTTGGATGAGTAAATGTGTGATAATTATGAGTGGTAAATGTCATTGGTTCTAAAAGTTGCATTATGTGAATGGTTAAGTGTGTGTGTGATTATGCATGATGAATGTGGTTTGTAAATGGTATGTGGATGTCTTAATGTGGGTGTTTGAATGCTTAATAATACCATATTGTGTGATGATAATTTTGTACAAGTGTATAAGTGTTTTGGGGAGCAAAGGGCTTGGTAAATAATCTTACTTGTGGCAACACGGGCAGCCACACCGCCATGTGCCTAAGCTGTGTGTAGGACATGGCCTTGGACACGGGCATGTGCCCCTGTTTTTCAAGAAATTTTTAGTGCTTTCAAAAGTTCTCGATTTAGTCCCGGACCACTTCCAAGGCATGCATTGGACCTCGTACGACCTATTTAGGGATTCAAAGATAAAAATTTGAAAAGTTTTAATTTGGATGAAATTTTATGACTTGGTTTAATACGTTTACAAGTGTATGTGTTCCGATAATGCCTCATACCCTATTCTGGTGACGGATACGGGTAATGGGTGTTACAAAAAATCTGGCCTCACCTCAGTCTCTTTGATTGGAACAAAATAGGAAGGGTGAAATTGATATCGTCTCAACATGGAGACATGGAATACGTCCTGGATGTAGTCCAGTTCAGGAGGTAAATCTAATTGGTATGCCACTAGACCAACTCTCTTAAGAATTTTGTAAGGTCTGATGAACGTAGGTCTCAATTTTCCATTTCAATCAAACCTCAGCACTTTTTTGCGAGAAGATACTTTTAGGAAAACTTGATCGCCAACATTGTACTCAATGTCCTTTCTTTTTAGGCCCGCCTACAACTTCTATCTATCTGAAGCTGCTTTCAGTCTATCTTGGATGTTCTAATTTTCCCCTTGGACTTTATACTAATTCTGGACCCAAAACTTTCATTTCCCTCAACTTAGTCCAACATAGTGGTGTTCGACACTTACGACCATACAAGGCCTCATACAGTGTCATATGTATACTCGAGTAAAAGCTGTTACTATAGGCAAATTTAGGAAGAGACAAGTGCTCTTCACAACTACCTCGGAAGTTAATAATACAACCCCTTAACATATCTTCCAATATTTTTATAACCTGCTCGGACTGTCCATCAATCTATGGGTAGAAGGTTATACTAAAGTTCAAACGAGTACCTAGTGCCTCATGCAGCTTCATCCAATATCTAGACGTAAAACGAGGATCTTGATTTGAGATAATTGATATTGGTACCCCATGTAGTCTCACAATATCTGAAATGTATAACTTAACCAACTTTTGCAATGAATAATCTGCACAGATGGGTAAGGAATGAGCTAACTTAGTTAATTGGTATACTATTACCCAAATTGAATCTTTCTTAGTGGGTGTTAAGGGTAACCCGCTAAAAAAGTCCATTATCACTCGTTCTCATTTCCAATTGTGAATCTGTATAGGTTGTAACAGGCTAGAAGGAAATTGGTGTTCCGCTTTGACTTAGCCACAAAATCTGTTACTTCTCGTTTCAGTCAAGGCCACCATACAGTTTCTTTAAATCCTGGTACATCTTATTCTCTCTAGGATGCATAACATAAGGGCTACTATATGCTTCCGAATGAATAGACTGCCTTAAGCCCTTATCATTCGATGCACAATACCTCCCTTAGAAGCACTGAATACCATCGACATTGAGATTAAAATCGTCAGTCTTACCATCCTCAACTTGCTTAACCCGTGGCAACAAGGACACATCTAATGGTTGTTTATCCTTAATTTCAGTGACCAAGGTGTGTTTCACTTGCAATTCTGCCAGTAGGCCTCCATTATCCACTAGACTTAGCTTAGAAAAACATCACTTTTAGATTAGTTATCAACTTTCTACTTAGGGCATCCGCTACTACATTAGTCTTTTAATAATTCTATCCTCCACCTTTGCCTTAAGTTTAACTCTTTTTTGGTGAGAAGATACTTAAGGCTCTTATGATCAATATAGATATAGTACTTCTCACCATATAGGTAGTCCCTCAACATTTTTAATGCAAACAACACAGTTGCCAACTCCAAATCATGAGTCGAATAGTTTCACTCATGTTGTTTCAACTACCTTCATGCACAAAAAAAACTACATTTTCATCTTTCATCAATACACATCCAAGACCATTATAAGATGCATCACTATATATCATATACTCCTTTCCTAACTTAGGTTCAATCAACAAGGGAGCTTGAGTCAACATCGACTTTAACTTTTCAAGCTAGCTTCCTGATAATCTGCCCATTTAAATAGATTATTCTTCATCAACAACTTAGTTAGAGGAGTAGCAATCAAAGAGAACCATTGGAAACCTAACTAAACCAAAGAAACTTTGAACCTAAGAAACTTTTTTAGGTTGTTTCCATTCCAGTATAACCTCTATCTTTTTTGGATCTACTTGGATACCCTCAGTGGATAGCACATGACCTAGAAACATGACTTCCTTAATTCAGTGCTCACATTTACACATTTTCGCATAAAGTTTCTTTTGTGAAGAATCTATAAAATAACCCTAAGATGCTCATCAAGTTTAGTTTTAGATTTGGATTAAACTAAGTTATCATCGATAAACATAATGATGAACTGGTCAAGGAATGGTTAAAGCACTTGGTTCATTAAATCCATGAAGGTGGCAACAGCATTGGTTAATTAGAAAGGCATCATAAGGAACTCATAATGACCATAACGAGTCCTAAATGCAATTTTTGGCACATGTGACTCATTTAATGCAAACAACACAGTTGCCAACTCCAAACCATGAGTCAAATGGTTGCACTCATATTGTTTCAACTATCTTGATGCATAGACAACTACTTTTCCTTCTTGCATCAATACACATCTAAGACCATTATAAGATGCATCACTATATACCATATACTTATTTCCCAACTTAGGTTGAATCAACACAAGAGCTTGAGTCTACACCGAATTTAGCTTTTCAAAGCTAGCTTCCTAATAATCGCTTCGCTTGGGATGATTATTCTTCATCAACAACTTAGTTAGAGGAGTAGCAATCAAAGAGAACCTTTTGAAAAATCTCTTATAATACCTAACTAAACCAAAGAAACATCAGACCTAAGAAATGTTTCTGGGTTGTTTCCATCCTAGAATAACCTCTTGCTTTTTTAGATCTACTTGGATACCCTCAACGAATAACACAAGTCCCAGAAACATGACTTCTTTAATTCAGCACCCACACTGTTGCACCACGAAATTGGTCGAACAAATCATCGATTCTTGAAAGTGGATACTTATTCTTAATAGTTAATTTATTCAATTGATGATTATCAATATACAACCTTAAGGACTTGCCTTTCTTCTTAAAAAATAGGACCAAGGCTCCCCACTTAGACACTAGGTTAGATAAATCCACTATCTAAAAGCTTATGTAGTTGGAATTTCAATTCTTTAAGCTTTTTAGGTGCAATGCAGTAGGGAGTAGTGGACACTAGAGCAGTTCCAAGCAACAACTTAATTCTGAATTCTACCTCACGATCTAAAGGCAACCCTGGTAGTTCCTCAGGAAATATATTTGGTAATTCCCTAATTGATCGGATACTATCTACAGTTCTAGTACTCGCACTTACATCCAACATAGGCTAGATAGCCTCACGCCCTTTTTGTAACACCCCTAACCTGTATCCGTCGCTGAAATAGTGTAACACCCCAAACCCGGTCAATACACCACGACCGAATCGGGCATGTCACAGGGAAAAAGTTTTGAAGAAAATCGAGTTGACGGTTTAGTTTTAGACAAAATTCTTTGGATGTCTAATGTTTGTAGAAATCAGATGCATGATTAGTTAAAGACTGATAGCTTACTTATAAATCCCGGAAATCAATCTCTAAAATTTAGTTATCGATCCATATGTTAGAAATCATTTATGTCATTTTAAAAAAAAATCTGAATGATTGCTTTGAAAACCGTTTGCATTTGAGTGCGAAAACTTAAATTTGAAAATAATTTAAGTTGTCGAAAACATTTGAATTATCATTTGTTATTAAATGATTTGTATTACCCGACGGTAAAGTTTTGAAAGCCATTGCGTTCATTTTATTAAAATTTGTCAAGTAATTTACTTAGCCATGTTTAAAACAATCCCAAGCATATAAATAGTCCAAAAGTATAACTTAAAAGTCCTCATTACAAACCCAAATAAATGAAACCAAATTTAAATAAAATAAAGTACCCAAAGCAAAGTCCTTATAAAATTGAGTTTATTTATTGAATGGCCACCTCAAGTCCTACTGCTCCTCATCCGCAATCTACTAATCACCGAAAAGATAAGGAGAAGGTGGGGCCAACCCATCGTGGTGCTAAGCCACTGGACGAGTCGCTATGAGGTGCCAAACCTCCGTGACCCAAAGTCACAAAATAAATCGTGGTACCAAACCACCGGAGGTGCCAAACCTCCGTGTCCCAAAGACACGGATATCAAATCTTCCTCCTCTCATATCACCCATACCATTGCATTACAAGTGCAAATCATGCCATCATGCTTTAATATGCAACATTAAGCAAATGTATCATAACTCATATTATTATGCAACATATAGCAAAACCATATCGAAACGGACTTACCCGAATCCTTACTCATACCCATAAGGCATCATATCAAGATCTCATAATTTTAGTCTTTTAAAGAAAATATGATTAGGTTATTAAAATATTACTAAGTTATAAAGTGCAAGTTACACACATGTTACTATCGCAAGTTTTAAATCCCAAAGACCCGATCCATCGTGACTAGATCTCCTTGCCCTACATTCGGCCAACACTTAGATTAATAACATAGACCATTCGGCCAATAACAAACTTTAGTCTCAATAGCCTTTGGCTTTTCCACCACTTAAGGAATGATGAACCAACATAATTCCTTACCACTTGACTTACCAAAATCGATTGTCGGAGAATAGAGGCTTAGATCGACTACTTCCAAAGTCCCGAAGAATCTAGAAGATGATTAGAAATCTTGTTAACAAATACTGAAATTTGACTTTCATCCTATGAGAGTCAACAGATAGAAAGAGAAAGTAAGAATGGAGTTTTGGCTAAGAACGGTTACCCTTCTTTAAAACCGAATAAAGAAGAACCCAAAGAAGATCCACCCTTGTTTGATATTAGGCCAAATTAAACTACAAGAAAGAAAGAAGATTCGGCAATAGTGTTAGATGATAGAGAAAGATTCGAATAGAGTGGGGAAAAAGAAAGAAAAAGAAAGTGAAATGCAAGAGAGGGTATTCGGCAATGAAAGGTGGAGAGGATTTCGGCACAAGAGTTTGAGAGAAGAAAAGAAAAAGATGAAAGGGGGGAGATGGGCACTTTTAGTTTTGAGCAAAGAAAATGGAAAAGAAAAAGAGAGAGAGATGGAGAAAGAGATTCGGTCAAGGAAGAAAAAAGAACTAGATGAAAGAAAAATGACTCCCTTCAATGGTAGAATATTTTGGCACAAAGAAAAAAAGAGTTTGAGAGGAGAAGAAAACAATACCAATTGGTCAAAATAACCAAAACAAAAGCTTACCTATTGCTCAAATTCTTTAGAGAAAGAGTTTTTGAGAGAAAAGAAAATGATGTACAAAATGCTAAGGAATATGACCAAATAGCTACCAACCTACCACATCCTTCAACAAAATTCGGTCACCCCTCCCCTAGACCATAATGTCGTCCACATACATGGACAAGTTGGCCATTGTAAAGTTTCCAAAAATCGCATCCTTAATCCAAGCCTTATGCCCCCTTATCATTCCATAATCAAAATGATTCCTTTCCCCGAGTTCAAGCTTACCTAAACTATTTGTCATCTTGCCATAAAAATTTAAAGTCCAACTTACCAACTATAGAGCTTGGTCGACACTTGATGTAAAGATGCAGAAAAATAAAGTCTCCAAAATGTACTCCATGTTACTCGAACCATTCCCCTCAAGCAACTACTCATGTGCCACTTCCACTATGCTACTAGCTCTTCTTGTGCTTAAATTCCCCACAAATTACACTTAATCCCTAGCTCCTTCAGCTCCCTCTAACTAAAGCTTAAAAACAAAATTTTTCCTACTGCTCGAGCCTACCCTTGGTTTGTTCTTTAACCCTAGAACATCTCACTTAACAACACGACAATCCGTACTCATGCAAAGCATTACAATTACAAATAACCCCTATTTCAGATATTACAATTCCACTTCTTAAAATAATTTCGACCTCGAAATTACCTAGTCAAAAGAGTTGAGGGTATCATTGTCTCATTACATCCTCCTGTTCCCATGTAGCTTCTCCCACGCCATGATGTCACCATAATACCTTCACTAATGGAACCGACTTCAGTAAGAACACTTTCACATCTCGATCTAAAATCTTCACCGGTTCTTCTTCCACCATCAAACTGACTCACTTCTATTTCTTCCACGTACCACGACATGCGATGGATCGTAACGATAGCGTCTAAGCATGGAGACATGGAACACATCGTATCCGATTCACCACTGGCAACTCGAGCTGATAGGCTATCGGTCCCACTCTGTCTCAACACCTTATACGGCCCAATAAACCTTGGACTTAACTTGCCTTTTCTCCCAAATCTTAACACTTTCTTTCATGGCGAGACCTTCAAAAAGACTTGGTCACCCACGGCAAACTCTATCTCCCTTCACTTGAGATCGGCATACGACTTCTGCCTGTCCGAAGCTTTCTTCAACCGAGCTTGAATCAATTTCACCTTATCCTCAGTCTCTGCAACCAACTCTAGTCCTAACATCTGATGCTCACCCAACTCTGTCCAGCATGTAGGTGTGTGACACTTCCTACCATACAACGCCTCATATGGTGCCATCTTAATGGTTGCCTGATAACTATTGTTGTATGCGAACTCAGCTAATGGTAAAAACTCTTCCCAACGCTCTAAAGTCCAAAACACAACCTCTCAAAGATATCCTTTAAAATCAGATAACCCTTTCCGACCGCCACAAACTATGGATGAAATGTCAGATCAAATCCAACTACATACCCAAAGCCTGATGTAACGCTCTCCAAAACCTCAACATAAATCTAGGATCTCTGTCTGAGATGATCGACACTGGCACACCTTGCAACCTCACTATCTCCGTCACATACAACTTAGCTAACTTCTGGAGCAATTAATCCACCCTTACCAGAATGAAATGAGCTGACTTAGTCAGACGATCCACAATCACCCAAACTGAGTCCTTTTTACTAGGTGTAAGGGGTAATCCACTGACAAAGTCCATGGTAATCCTTTTCCCACTTCCATTGAGGAATCTTTTATCGATCAAGTAAACCTAACGGCAATGATGCTCGGCTTTGACTCTTGCACGCCGACACCTACCCACAAACTCTGGTCACTTCCCGCCTGCACTGCCACCAAAATCGCTCTCTTAAACTCGATACATCTTGCTACCTCCAGATGCATGGCGATGGAAATTGCATAAGCGTCCCAAGAATTTCTCGCTTTAATTCGACATCCTTCGGCATACAAGCTCTCCCTTGAAAACACAATACTCCATCACTGGACAAATTATAACCCTCTACTCTACCATTATGAACTTGGACCCTCCGAGCATTCAAGCCCTCATCCACTAACTATTTCTCCTTGATCTGCTCAACCCAAGTCAGCTTAACCTGCAATTCCGCCAAAAGACTCCCATCGTTATACAAGCTAAGATGGGCAAACATCGCTCTTAAGTCTGATACAACCTTACGGTTCAATGCGTCTGCGACCACGTTACCCTTGCCCGGATGATACTCAATCGAACAGTCGTAGTCCTTCAACAACTCAATCCATCTACGCTGCCTCAAGTTCAAATCATTTCGAGTCAAAAGATACTTTAGACTCTTGTGATCCATGCGACTCATCGACTTCTCTCCGCATAAATAGTATCTCCATATCTTCAAAGCAAAAACCATCGCACTAATTCCAAGTCATGCGTCGGATAGTTAGCCTCATGTGGTCACAACTGTCGAGATGCATAAGCCGCTACCTTCCTTCCTCAGATCAAGATACATCCCAAGCCAAGATGTGATGCATCACAAGATACCGTGAATTCCTTACCCGCCTCAGTCGAATCAAACCGAGCTTCAATGTAATCTTCTTCAACTTGCCAAAACTTCCTTGCTGCTTCTCAGTCCACACAAATAGAACTCCTTTCCTCAATAACTTGGTCATTTGTGCTGCGATCAAAGAAAATCCTTCCACAAATCTTTGGTAATACCCTGCCAAACCTAGAAAACTCTGAATTTTTGCCACTGACTTAGGCGGCTTCCAATCCAACACTGCCTCGATCTTTTGAGGATCCACTCTAATTCCCTGAGCTGATACCACGTGACCTAAGAAAGTCACCTCCCTAAGCCAGAACTCGCACTTACTAAATTTGGCATATAGCTGCTTTTCCCTTAGAATCTGCAACACTACTCGCAAATGCACTTCATGCTCCTCCTCTGACCTTGAGTATACCAAGATATCGTTTATAAATACCACTACAAACTGATCCAAATACTGTTGAAATACCCGATTCATCATATCCATGAATGCTGTCGGCGCATTAGTCAACCCAAACGGTATTACCAAAAACTCGTAGTACCCATACCGAGTGCGAAATGCCGTCTTATAGATATCAGCCTCTTTCACCTTTAGTTGATGATACCCAGACCTTAAATCAATCTTGGAGAAAACCGCTGCCCCCTTAAGCTAATCAAACAAGTCATCTATCCTCGACAATGGATACTTGTTTTTGATCGTCAGCTTGTTCAACTGGTGGTAGTCTATACACATCCGCATCGTACCATCTTTCTTCTTGACAAAGAGTACCGGTGCTCCCCAAGGCAAAACACTTTGTCGAATAAAACCTCGATCCAATAACTCCTGAATTTGAGCTTTCAATTCCACCAGTTCCTTCGGCGCCATCCTATACGGAGCGATAGACACTGGCGCAGTTCCGGGTAATAGATCTATTCCAAATTCAACTTCACAATTCGGAGGTAGTCCCGAAAGTTCTTCTGGAAATACGTCAGCATATTCCTTTACCATTCGGACATTCCCTACAGTTGACTCCTTAGCCTCCAACACACACACATGAACCATAAATGCCTCGCAGCCCTTCCGAACCAACTTCTCAACTTTCAACGCAGATACCACGTTGGATAGATAATCTCTTCTATTACCTATCATAACCACCTCTTCACCCTCAAATTGTCTTCAAAACCATGCACTTAGCAAAATAATCCAAACTTGCTCGGTATTTGACCAACCATCCATCCTAAGAATCGATCGAACTCCCCAAACCGGTAGTTCCATCGATCACTACAAACACTATCCCTTGAGTTCTAGGGTACATCCCTATACAGCTTATTCACTTCTACAGAGTGACCTAAAGGGCTAAGTATTGTCATCTCCCTAGAAGTAGTCTCAGAGTCTAAGTTCATGGTTTCTACTATGCTACTAGCAACATACGAATGCGTCGAACCCATATCTATCAAAGCAGTATATGGTAAACCGAAGATTAAGAATGTACCGATGATGACGTCCAATGCGTCACCCTCCTCTCGATACCTCGCTGCATACACCAACCCAGGCTGTCTTGCCCCAGTGTTGCCTGTACCTCTGCCCGGTGCTCCACGGCCTCGACTAGAACCATTACCTCCTCTATCGTTACCACGACCCCTCTGTGGTGGCGGTCCCTCATTTCTGAACTGAGCACGACCCTGACCCTCAGACTGATTCCTGGCTAGCTTACGTGGACAGTCCCTCACACTATGATCCAGCGAGCCACACTCAAAACATTGTTTCCCATAAGTCCAACATTCGCCCCAATGAGATTTCCCACACCGATTACACTGTGTTGGTCCCTGATTAGCAGTAACAAACTTCCCAGGTTGGTTCAGCCCATTTTGCCTAGCCCTTTTCTGAGAATTACCGGCAGACCCAGATGATCCAAAACCTCTCTTATGTCTATTTCTGTCGTGATTCTGCCTCACAGATTCCTTTTTTCCTTGGCTATCTTAGCCTTTTCTCCTAGCACAAAAACTCGCTCGTCATGAGCAATCAGCAATCTCAACTCATCCTCGGTCCATCTTCGAACTCGCACATCGCTTCATGCTCAGTAGCCACGATACCTCTAGCATACCGCTCAATCTTAAAATTCGCCTCATACTCGACACGGACTTACTCCCCGACCAATCCTAGAAATGCCTTCCACGAGCATCAATGTAACTAGACCCAACATATTTCTTCCGACACGCTTCTTTAAAATAGTCCCAAGTGAGATCCTCCACGCAAAGACTATCTCAAGACCGTGAGCCATCACCGGTATGACTCATCCCAAGAAGTGACACTATCCTTTCACTTTTCCTCGCAATGATCCAAGTCATTCATGATTCGCTCCATCGCCTCTAACCAATATTCACCAGACTGGAGCCACACCGAAACACCTCGAAATACCTCGGCTCCATTGGCTCTGAGTCGCCAGTACATGATTTACGAGCTCCCCACCTCCACCTACTCCAGCTACCCTCTCAAGAACTTGCAGTATCCCCTGAGACACCGAGTCATCCCCTGTTTGATCCTGGAACTCACCACCTACAGCTGGTGGTGGTGCTGGTATCTCATTTTCTGACCCTTGACCAGGCCTCACTGGCTCAGACACAGCCATCCTACCCCGACCACGTCCACGCGTATTACGATCTCAACCTCAAGTGCTCATGTCTAAAGTCTCGATTATCTGATTTTAAAAGTTTTATTCTTTAGTCATTATTTCACTATCTTTAAAGCACAGTTTTATGAATAATTCTTTAAAGAGTTCTATTTTCGCGAGTCCATAGAGTCCTATAAATTTCAGTCTCTAAGATAGTCCACTATCACTAGTCATTCAAAGTTTATAACATCCAAAAATCACAACCAAAGGCTAGGGGTACTTACCTGGGCGGATTGGTGCCGGAGACTCGGTTCCATGCCTCTCAAACCATATAATCTAAAAAAAATTCAAAAACCATATTTTAAAACATTTTGGGCCTCGGGCCCATAGTCGAGCCTTTAAACTTGGCTCTGATACCATAATTGTAACACCCCAAACCCAGTCAATACACCACGACCGAATCTGGCATGTCACAGGGAAAAAGTTTTGAAGAAAATCGGGTTGACTATTTAGTTTTAGACAAAATTCTTTAGATGTCTAATGTTTGTAGAAATCAGGTGCACGATTAGTTAAAGACCGATAGCTTACTTATAAATCCCGAAAATCAATCTCTAAAATTTAGTTATCAATCCATATGTTAGAAACCATTTATGTCATTTTAAAAAAAATCCGAATGATTGCTTTGAAAACCGTTTGCATTTGAGTGTGAAAACTTAAATTTGAAAATCATTTAAGTTGTCGAAAACATTTGAATTGTCATTTGTTATTAAATGATTTGTATTACCCGACGGTAAAGTTTTGAAAACCATTGCGTTCATATTATTAAAATTTGTCAAGTAATTTACTTAGCCATGTTTAAAACAATCCCAAGCATATAAATAGTCCAAAAGTATAACTTAGAAGTCCTTATTACAAACCCAAATAAATGAAACCAAATTTAAATAAAATAAAGTACCCAAAGCAAAGTCCATATAAAACTGAGTTTATTTATTGAATGGCCACCTCGAGTCCTACCCGACTCCTCATCCGCGATCTACGAATCACCTGAAAAGAGAAGGGAGAAGGTTAGTCACCAAGACTCAGTGCATAAATCCTTCCCCCAGTTAATGCAGCATACTTACACAATTCATAACCAAGCAATATAGATAATGCACCAACCTAACCATCCATAACTCCTTTTCTACCCCGTGTGGTACCAAACCCCGGTGGTGGTGACCCAAAGTCACGATATCCAATAATAATGTGGTGCCAAACCTTTGGTGACCCAAAGTCACGAATAATCCATCTGTGAGGCCAACCCACGCTGTGATACCAAATCACTGGTGACAATCCCGATATAACAAATGTGGGGCCAACCCACTATGGTGCTAAGCCACTGGGACGAGTCGCTATGAGGTGCCAAACCTATGGTGACCCAAAGTCACAAATAAACTGTGGTACCAAACCACTGGAGGTGCCAAACCTCTGGTGTCCCAAAGACACGGATATCAAATATTCCCCCTCCTCTCATATCACCCATACCATTGCATTACAAGTGCAAATCATGCCATCATGCATTAATATGCAACATTAAGCAAATGTATCATAACTCATATTATTATGCACCATATAGCAAAACCATATCGAAACGGACTTACCCGAATCCTTGCTCATACCCATAAGGCATCATATCAAGATCTTATAATTTTAGGCTTTTAAAGAAAACATGATTAGGTTATTACAATATTACCAAGTTATAAAGTGTGCAAGTTACACATCTGTTACTATCGCAAGTTTTAAATCCCAAAGACCCGATCTACTGCACTAGATCTCCTTGCCCTACATTCGGTCAACACTTAGATTAATAACATAGACCGGTCGGCCAATAACAAACTTTAGTCTCAATAGCCTTCGGCTTTTCCACCACTTAAAAAATGATGAACCAATATAATTCCTTACCACTTGACTTACCAAAATCGATTGTCAAAGAATAGAGGCTTAGATCGACTGCTTCCAAAGTCCTGAAGAATCTAGAAGATGATTAGAAATCTTATTAACAAATATCGAAATTTGACTTTCGTTCTATGAGAGCCAATAGAGAGAAAGAGAAAGTAAGAATGGAGTTTTAGCCAAGAACACTTACCCTTCTTTAAAACCGAATTGAGAAGAACCCAAAGAATATCCAGCCTTATTTGATATTCGGCCAAATTAAACTAGAAGAAAGAAAGAAGATTCGGCAATAGTGTTAGATGATGGAGGAAGATTCGATTAGAGTGGGGAAAAAGAAAGAAAAAGAAAGTGAAATGCAATAGAGGGTATTCGGCAATGGAAGGTGGGGAGGATTTCGGCACAAGAGTTTGAGAGAAGAAAAGAAAAAGATGAAAGGGAGGAGATGGGCACTTTCGGTTTTGAGCAAAAAAAATGGAAAAGAAAAAGAAAGAGAGATGGAGAAAGAGATTCGGCCAATGAAGAAAAAGAACTAGATGAAAGAAAAATGCCTCCCTTCAATGGTAGAATATTTTTGGCACAAAGAGAAAAAGAGTTTGAAAGGAGAATAAAACAATACCAATTGGTCAAAAATAACTAAAACAAAAGCTTACCTATTGCTCAAATTCGGTTTAAGAGAAATAGTTTTTTGAGAGAAAAGAAAATAATGCACAAAATGCTAAGGAATATGACCAAATAGCTACCAACCTACTACATCCTTCAACAAAATTCGGTCACCCCTCCCCTAAACCATAATGCCGTCCACATACATGGACAAGTTGCCCATTGTAAAGTTTCCAAAAATCGCATCCTTAATCCAAGCCTTATGTCCCTTTATCATTCCTTAATCAAAATGATTCCTTTCCCTGAGTTCAAGCTTACCTAAACTATTTGTCATCTTGCCATAAAAATTTAAAGTCCAACTTACCAACTATAGAGCTTGGCCGACACTTGATGTAAAGATGCAGAAAAATAAAGTCTCCAAAATGTACTCCATGTTACTCGAACCATTCCCCTCAAGCAACTACTCATGCGCCACTTCCACTATGCTACTAGCTCTTCTTGTGCTTACATTCCCTACAAATTACACTTAATCCCTAGCTCCTTCAGCTCCCTCTAACTAAAGCTTAAAAACAAAATTTTTCCTATAGCTCGAGCCTACCCTTGGTTTATTCCTAAACCCTAGAACATCTCACTTAACAACACGACAATCCGTACTTATGCAAAACATTACAATTACAAATAACCCCTATTTCAGGATATTACAAATAGGGTTACAGAGAACTATCGTACAATTAGAAACATTTTACACAATAATTTATTCACTAACATAAACATATCATATATTAATAACGCATGCATATTTTGTCCCTGAATCGAGCCCTTGAAGCCATAAAAATACCTTAGGTACAATTCGGGATTAAATTGAAATTATTTGAAAAGTCTAGGAAAAAGTTACAAAAATTTGAATATAGGGTTTTTTATATGAAAATACATCATTTGATTCATACATCCTTTTCATGAGCATATGCATAATTCCATTTGAGAACTTACCATTTCAATCCCTTTTCTTACCTGTTGAACCATCTAGAATATCATTCGATACTCGAGAAAGCTCACATGAAGTGTGCTTAAACATATAACCATAACCTTTCATTTACATCATTGCTCACACGAGCTGTGGGGTATCCACAACAAATGCAAGACCTCATCCATCGGTAGGACGTTCAAGACCAGCACCTGAAACATGAAATCCCTAATGACATGTCATTTGTATCCTATGAATTCCTAAGGTTCAACCGGGACTTGATAATTGTTATTGCATTGATTTATTTAAATAATGATCAATTCACATGATAAATAACATATTAACATATGATTTGCAATAACATTTAAATGATAACTATTCACAAGAACTTACCTCAACAACTAGGGAGTATAAGTTAAATGAGCTATTCTGAAGCTTTTGCTTTGCCTCGGCATAGATCCGTACATGGTCTATCTTGATCTAAATAGAAAAATTTCAATCCATTTAGTACCTCTAGCATTAAACTTAGTCCACATTTCATATTTATGCAAAATTACTATTCACCCCTAACATTTTATCTTTTCACAATTTAGTTATTAAGCTCATAAATTGAAATTTAAGCATTTTAATCCCTCTCATAGGCTAACAGAATTCTCTAAGGACTTAAACCAACCCATCCCAATCATCATTTTGTAAATTTAATGTGAAGTATTATAATTTTTACAAATCAACCCCTAAATGCAAATTTCATCAAAAATCACTTTACAAATTTGTTTATTTATCAACAAGGATTCATAATCTACCATTAATCATCAAGAATCATTCAAAAACATTCATGGCATAACCCTCAATCTTTAACAATTTTACAAATTGATCCCCGGACTAGCTAGATTAAGCTAAATCGACCTCAAAAACATAAAAATCAATAAAAATGGGACAAAATTACATACCATGCACTCATTATTAGCTTGACCAAATATCCCCATTTCTCTAATGGTGTTTTTAGGTTTTCAACATAGCAAAAGATGCAGATGACAATATTTTGCTCATCTTTTGTTGTTTAGTTTTCTTTTTAATTACCAAATGACTAAATTAACCTTTTAAAACCATTAAAATTTCAATAAAACCATGGTATGTATATCCACTAACTCATTAAATGGTCTAATTACCATTTAAGTCCTTTAATTTAAGATTCCATTTCTATTTAACTCCTTTAGCTATTAGAACTCAACTTTTACCCTTTTCACAAATTAGTCCTTTCCACTTAATTAACTATGCAAACATCAAAATTTCTTAACAAAATTTTAAGATGACCTTAGTATATATCTGTAGACATTAAAATAGTAATAGAATAATAATTTACTCGTCGAATTTGTGGGCCCAAAACCACTGTTTTGATTTCACTAAAAACAGGTTGTTACAACTCTCTCCCCTAAAGTAATTTTTGTCCACGAAAATTTTATAAGAAAATAAGTTCGGGTATTGCACTTTCGTAGCTTCTTCCAATTCCCAGGTAGCCTCTTATATTCCATGTCGTTTCCAGAGAACTTTATCTAAAGCTATACTTTTATTTCTCAATTCTTTAATCTTCCGATCTAGAATTCTAATCGATTCTTCACTATATGTAATATCTGGCTGAATCTCAACATTTTCTAGAGATATCACATGTGAAGGATCTGATCGATACTGTCATAACATTGACATGTGTAATACATTATGAATATTTTCTAACTCTTATGGCAAATCCAACCGATAAGCTATTGGCCCAATCCTCTCAATAATCTCGTACAGTTCGATAAACCGCATACTAAGCTTTCCTTTTCAGCCAAATCGAAGAAATTTCTTCTAATATGCGACTTTCAAAAATACTTTTTCACCGACTTGAAACTCTTTATCTTTTATTTTCAAATCTGCGTAAGATTTCTGATGACCAGAAGTTGCTTTACCTTTTTTTCAGTTTCTCGAATCAAATCAACCCTGAATAACTTTTTCTCACTCAGCTCAGTCTAATATAATAGAGTTTAACATTTTCAACCATACAAAGCTTCGCACGATGCCATTTTAATACTCACCTGATAATTGTTATTGTACACAAATTCAACCAACGGTAGAAATCTCTCATAATTACCTTCAAACTCTAAAACACAACATCGAAGCATATCTTAGAGTACCTGAATTACTCGCTCAAATTGGCCATCAGTCTATGGATGAAATGTTAAACTAAAATGCAGTCGAGTACCCAAAGCTTCATGTAACTTGATCTATAATCGAAACGTAAACCGTGGATCCCTATCAGAAATAATAGAAACTGGCACACTGTGCAATCAAACAATCTTGGAAACATACAACTCTACCAATCTCTCAAGTGAAAAATCCGTACGCATAGGAATAAAATGCATGGATTTCGTCAAATGATCTACAATGACCCATACAACATCTTTCTTTATCAGAGATAGAGGTAATCTTGATACAAAATTCACCGTAACTCGTTCTCATTTCCACTCTGGAATCATCACAGGATGTAATAAACCAGAAGGTAACAGATGTTCAGCTTTAAGTTGCTGACAGATCAAGCATTTTGATATGAATTCTAAAATCTCTCATTTCATACCTGGCCACTAGTACACCTATTTTTTAAATCACCGTACATTTTATTCCTACCAGGATGTATCAACAGGGTACTACTATGAGCTTCCCGTAAAATCTACTGAATGAGGTCAGAATTTCTTGTAACACAAATTCTATATTTGAAGTACAAACTATTGTCGGAACCAACATGAAAATCTGAATCAAATGTCGACTCAATTTGTTTCTGTTTAGCGATCAAATCAACATTACTTTTTGAGCTTCACAAATCTATTGCAAATGTAAGCCCGATTTAGGGCCTAATCAGAATAGTGGTTGCGAGACCACAAATATGAAATAGAAATATGTGTCTTATGATTATATGAGGCTATTTATGTATTTGCATGATTGTGTAAAAATTTCATGAGGAAATTTTATTTATTAGTGACCAATTTGTCCATTAGGACTAAATTACAAAGATTAGAAAATATGAGATTCTGGAAGATTTCAGCATGAAATAGAATTATAAAAATTACTAGAGGTCCTTATTTAACAATTAGACCATTATATGTTGAGATGGATAAAAATGGTCATGGGAAGGAAAAATTGCAAGAAAGGGCCTTAAGGGCATTTTAGTCATTTGGTTAATTAATGAATTAAAAAGGGAAAAATAAGCTAAAATCTTGTCCATCTTCTTCCTCTAAGTGTCAAAATTTACAAGAAGACATAGCTAGGGTTTCTTCAACTTCCAAGCTTGATAGTAAGTGCATTCTAGCCCCGTTTTTAATATTCTTCGTATTTTTGAGATCCTCGTAGCTCGATTTAGCTATTTTAAGTTATATTTTGAGCTATGGTTTATGTTAAAAAATTTACCCATGTATTACATGCATGTATTTTGATATTTTATGGAAGAATGTGAAAGTTTGATGTATGATAAACATCTTTTTCTAAGTGATTTTCATGAAAAATGCATAAAAGGACCAAATTGTAAAAGTTGTAAAAATGGTCATACATGAGTGAAATAGTAGAAATTGAAGGCTATTGTAATTAATAAAATAATTCGGCTAGGATTAAAATACAAGAAAGTTGAATGAAAATCATTTTACAAGCCTAGGGGCAAAAGTGTAATTGTGAAAGTTTAGGGGCAAAATCGTAATTTTTCCAAAGTATGATTCATGAGTCAATTTAGTCAATGTGAGTATTAAACAAGTGAAATTGTTATTATAGATCAAGAAACACGAAGCTCAGACCGAAACCCAGGCAAGAACAAAGTGTTGGACTAAATCGAACATCTATACGTATTTTGAGTACCGAGGTACGTTTGTGAGAAATTAAGGCTACATATGTTTTTTTTTGTTTAAATTACTTATTATTATGAGAAATGCATATTATTTTCATAAAGTTGATTAGTGATGCCTCGATGAGAAAATGATGTGAATATGTTAAGTTGAAGTCCCGGTTGAATATTCAGAATAACGAGGATACCTATGTCACGACATGAGATAAGGACGGTCTCGTATAAGACCATGTCTAGCACATGGAATCGGCACTGAATGTAGGTCCTGTATAAGACCATGTCTGGGACATGGCATCGGCATCGAATAGGGAAGGTCCCGTGTAAGACCATATTCGGGACATCGCTTCGGCACCAAAAGAAGGTCTCGTGTAAGACCATGTCTGGGACATGGCATCGACATCTATGTACGATCTTGTATAAGACCATGTCTGGGACATGGCATCAACATCGAGCTAAGAGATCCCATGTAAGACCATATCTGGGACATGGCTTCGGAATCAAGAGGTGATCCCATGTAAGACCATATTTGGGATATGGCATTGGTATCGTGATACATGTATGATGAGATGAGTATCCTCTAATATTTGGAGTAGTTCAATAGAAAAAAGAGATAAGCATGTAAAGATGATAAAGAGTGAAGTTATACGAGGATGACAAAGAGTTCTATTTAAGTTAAGGATGATAATGATTTAAGTTTATGTTCAAGATAGCATAAGTGCTAAATTATGTGCTAAAGTGAAACAGGTACTATGAGTAAAATACAAGTTATGAAAACCATAATGTGGTATGTGATGGGTAAGAATAAGTATGAGTAAGTATGTCAAAGTACTTGAGAACTTGTGTTGTTATTCTTTATGAGATGAATGGATTTTACTATGAGCACTTATATTGCTCTTTTAGTTCATGCAAACTCACTAAGCTATATGCTTACCCCTTTTCTTTTCCCTTTTCCTTGTAGTATCGCCAAGCTAGCTCGGGGATTGTAGAATGTCAGAGCTTGGATCATACTATCAATCATTCTTTTGGTATAGTAATGTTATTTTATTTTGGGTATGGAATTTATAAGAACTTGGTCATCTTGTGTTATGTCATATTTGAAAGCCAAAGTGTTGGCTACTAAGGTTATATACTCATTTTGTAAATGGACATTATGAATTGGCCAATATTTGTCAAGTTCGTATTTTAATGACGATAAGTTTTATAAAGGGACAATTTATGCAAATGATGAGATAAAATTTGAAGTGTTTGAATGATGATTAGTGGTTCTTTATAGGGTATTACTGTCTTATCATGTATTTCTTGTGTTGGTATATGTGTGTTTATGTTTCAGGGTGGAAATTGGCTTTGCAAATAGTCTTCTAATTGTCCACATGGGTAGATACGCGAGCGTGTGTCTAGGCCGTATATGATACACGGCCAACCCCATGGGTGTGTTGGTAGGCTGTGTGTCCCCTGCATCAAATTTATGAGAATTCAATTCATCACACGGGCCAGCACACGGGTGTGTGTTTAGGTCGTGTGACCTTAAGAGTTTGCTGACGTCATAAACTGGATGCTAAGGCTTTCAGAAACAGGTGAGGACACGGGCGTGTCTAGGCTGTGTGATGGGCACTTGCTAAAGACACTGGCGTGTGTCTGGCCGGGTGAAAACCCCTATAGGTTTGAAATGAAAAATAAATTCCACACGGGCTAGGAACATGGGCCTGTGTGACCACACGACATGTCTGAGACCATGTTTGAGACATGGTACCGACATCAAATAGGGAAGGTCCCGTGTAAGACCATGTCCGGGACATGGCTTTGGCACCAAAAGAAGATCTCGTGTAAGGCCATGTATGGTACATGGCATCAACATCGAGCTAAGAGATCCCGTGTAAGACCATATCTGGGATATGGCATCGGTATCAAGAGGTGATCCCATATAAGACCATATTTGGGATATGGAATTGGCATCATGATACATATATGATGAGATGAGTATCCTCCGATATTTTGAGTACTTCAATGGGAAAAAGAGCTAAGTATGTAAATATGATAAAGATCTAAGTTATACAAGGATGATAAATAGTTCTATTTAAGTTAAGGATGATAATGATTTAAGTTTATGTTCAAGATAGCATAAGTGCTAAATTATTTGCTGAAGTGATACAGGTACCATGAGTAAAATACGAGTTATGAAATCCGTAATGTGATATGTGATGGGTAAGAATAAGTATGAGTAAGTATGTCAAAGTACTTGAGAACTTGTGTTGTTATTGTTTTATGAGATGAGTGGATTTTACTATGAGCACTTATTATTGCTATTTTAGTTCATGCAAACTTACTAAGCTATATGCTTACCCCTTTTCTTTTCCCTTTTCCTTGTAGTATCGCCAAGCTAGCTCAGGAATTGTAGAATGTCGGATCTCAAATCACACTATCAATCATTCTTTTGGTATAGTAAAGTTGTTTTATTTTGTGCATGGCATGTATAGGAACTTGGTCATCATGTGTTATGTCATATTTGAAAGCCAAAGTGTTGGGTACTATGGTTATATACTCATTTTGTAAATGGCCATTGTTAATTGGCCAATATTTGTCAAGTTCATATTTTAATGACGATAAGTTTTATTAAGAGAAAGTTTATGCAAATGATGAGATAAAATGTGAAGTGTCTGAATGATGATTAGTGGTTCTTTATAGGGTATTACTGTCTTATCATGTATTGCTTCTATTGGTATATGTGTGTTTATGTTTCAGGGTGGCAATTGGCTTGGTAAATAGCCTTCTAGTTGTCCACACGGGTAGATATACGTGCGTATGTCTAGGCCATGTGTGACACACGGTCAACCCCATGGTTGTGTTGGTAGGCCATGTGTCTCTTGCATCAAATTTATGAGAATTTGATTTGTCACACGGGCCAGCACACGGGCATGTGCTTAGGCTTTCTGCCCTTAATAGTTTGTTGACATCATAAACAGAATGCTAATGCTTTCACAGACAGGTGAGGACACGGGCGTGTCTAGGTCGTGTGATGGACACGGGCTAAAGACACGGGCGTGTGTCTGGCTGTATGAAAACCCCTGTAGGTTCAAAATGTAAAATAAATTCCACACAAGCTAGGAACATGGGCTCGTGTGACCACACGGCCTGTCCACACGGGCGTGTTCCACTTCACACGGGCATGTGGCCCTTGTTTAGGTAAAAATTTCTAAGTGCGTAAAAGTTTACGATGTATTCTCGAACCCTTTTGTATGTATGTTTAGGGCCTTGTAGGCCCATTATATGGTAGTTATGAATATGAATGAAAATTTTTATGTTTGAAAAGAAATTTTTATCGCTCGATAATGTATGTACAAACAAGTTAATTCCAGTAATACCTCATATCCTGTCCCAGCGTTGGACACGAGTAAAAGGGGTGTTACATTTAGTGGTATTAGAGCTACGATTTAGTCGATACTCGGACTAACGTAGCATAAGCATGAGTCTAGCCATACATGCCATATACATGAGTATTTACATATTGATAGTGTGACGACTCCTGACGATTTAAATTGTGTTTTCATATAGTAAATGGATCAGGAAAGAGCTATGGCGGATGATGTAGAAAGTAACGCACCGGCTCCCTCTGAAGGGACGTTGCCGAATAAAAATGAGAATAGTCCTACAATTGTAAGTTAGAGAGGAGGAGAAGAGGCTAGGGAAGCCTTTCTCCACATGATGAATGCATGGTATACAGAGTTCATTCATGCGAACCCAAATGCACAACCCCCTCCACCCTCGCCTATTCCTCAACCTACCCCTGTAGCTCCCCAAGTGGTAGAAGTGGTAAGAAGAGAAAAGCCTCTAGTCGACAGAATCCAGAAATAAGGGGTCGAGGAATTCCAGGCTTGTAAAGATGACGATCTGGAAAGAGCAAAATTCTGGCTTGAAAATACCATCAGGGTATTTGATAAGTTATCTTGCACACCTAAAGTGTACATGAAGTGTGTAGTTTCTCTTTTGAGAGACTCTACTTATCAGTGGTGGAATACCCTTGTGTCAGTTGTACCAAGGTAAAGGATCACATGGGAGTTTTTCTAAAAAGAATTCCAAAAAGTATATTAGTCAAAGATTCAGCAAGTACGCTCGTAAGTGCGTGTCCTCTGAAGCCAACATGTGTAAGAGGTTCGAGGACAGATTAAATGAAGATATCAGATTATTTGTTGGTGTCCTTGAGTTGAACAAATTTGTTGTGTTAGTGGACCAGGCTTGTAAAGCCAACGAGTTGGTTAAAGAGAAAAGAAAAGATGAGATGGAGTCACGTGACTCAAGAAAGAGACAAATGAACAAGTTGTTTCAGTCCTCATCCAAGAAGTCAAGAGACTTCCATATCCGATCTGCTACTTCAGTCGAGTTTTCAAATAGAAGTAAGAGTAAACTGTACTCGGGGATTAAAGCTCAGACTACCTCAGTTGCTAGTGTTAGGAACACATTAGACTGGATTGCCAACAGTGTGGTAGACGTCATCTTGGTGAGTGCCGAGCACATGAGAGGGCCTATTTCAAGTGTGGCTCCCAAGATCATTTTATCAGAGAATGCTCTGAGATGGTTAAAAAGGAGAAAATTCAGAGTACAAGATCGAGAAACACTACTAGAGGGAGACAACAGAGAAACCCGGGAAGTGGGACGAGTAGTAAGAGTACACCCAGAGAACAGGCTGCAAGATCTAAGGGTAGAGCGCTTGCAAGAACTTATGCCATCCGCGCTCGCAAAGAGGCGTCATCCCCTGATGTAATTACGGGTACATTTTCTCTCCATGATACTAATGTTGTTGCTTTAATTGATCCAGGGTCTACACATTCATACATTTACATGAAATTATTATCTATAATGAGCATGCCTGTTGAGTCTACAGAGCTCGTGATTAAAGTGTCCAATCCCTTAGGCAAATGTGTATTAGTTGATAAGGTATGCAGAGATTTCCCATTGATGATTAGAGGTCATTATTTTAAGGCAAGTCTCATACTATTTCCATTTGATGAATTCGATATAATTCTTGGTATGGACTGGTTAACCACTCATGATGTGACAATAAATTGTGGAGAGAAATACATTGAATTGAGATGTGAAAATGGGGACACTCTTTGTGTTGAATCAATGGATTAAACCAACCCATGCCAATCATCATATTATAAATTTAATCCCTCCATAGGCTAATCGAATTCTCTACAGGCTTAAACCAACCCATGCCAATCATCATTTTATAAATTTAACATGAACTTTTATTATTTTTACAAATCAACCCCTAAATGCAAATTTCATCAAAAATGTGTAACACCCCTAACCCGAGACCGTCGCCAGAATAGGGTTTAGAGGCATTATCAAACAATAAGATCATTTTACATTGCATTTATGACACAAAGTCAATCATCATCAAACAAATTCATATACAATCATAGTGTCCCTTAAATGAGTCATCGAGACTCTAAACATGCTTATAAACCGAGTCGGGACTAAACCGAAACACATATAAAATCTCATGAAAAATTGTAACTTTTCTTGAATACAAGGGAGACATGCCCATGGGGATAGGCCGTGCCTCTCCCATGGCTACATGACACACCTGTGTGACCTCCCCGTGGTTACTTACTGCCCAAATCAACACGGCTAACGAGCATGCCCTTGTGCTATGGCTGTGTCCTATAAGGTCATATTCTGTCATTTCTCGCACGACCTGAAGGCATGCCCGTGCCATGGCCATGTGCAGTTTATACCACAATCTGCCAATTTACACCGTCTGAGGCACGCCGGTGTGCCCCAACCGTGTGACATTATAGGCCATTTTGCAAAGTCAAAATGCCACCCATAAGGGTCCAACCTACAAGCCATACAACCTAAACATTTCATGCTCCTATTATCACCATAAAGATATCAATATTGTCATTCCACTCATGCATCCAATTTCAATTCTATTTATACTAAATTCAATACCAATATTTATTCTATCACAAGCATAATTCATTCCCAATTTCACTAACCCCTATTAGCATTTATCAACACAAAGTTGCCACTTGATAACAAATATATCAATCCACAAATCATGCCAAAAGATGCATCACACATTTCACATTCATTCATGCCCAACCTATCACATATCACTTTTACTTTCTGTATGATATCTGACCGGATAGTCTCTGAAACATATAACTCAAGTAATTTATCATGTTACATACCTTGTCACCAGAACATCTATTTCAAATAACTGTACATTTTATTACTCCCTGAATGGACAAACGAGCTATTACTGAGCTTCGTACAAAATTTTCTACATAAGCTCTGAATTACTCGATCGCAAATTCTATCACGGAATAATGATAACAGTCATCAGATCTGACCTGAAATTCAGAATCAAAAGTCGTGTCACACTATACTCGTTTAGTTTACCACTTACTATCACATTCCTGACGTTCTCAATCTTGCAAAGAAAACATAGTTTTATCTTCTAATTTAGCTAGATTCAGACTATCATCGAATAAGATTAATGATGTATCCAATACTCACAAAATAATCAAAGGTTTTCCATTCAAGCATTTGCAGCCATATCTGCTTTCGCAAAGGTTGATCGATAACTGCTCACAATCTTTCAACAGTTCAAGTCATCTATGCTATTTTAAATTCAGATCATTCTGTGACATTAGATACTTTAAAATCATGGATCAGGAAACATATGACATTTTTTGTCGAACAAATGATGCCATCAAATTCTCAACACAAACTTAAAAAGTGATTGACTCTAATCACTCATCCAATAGTTCCTTTCATGTGACTTTAACCGTTTGAAAGCATAAACTATCACTTTACATTCTTGTATTAAAACATATTCCAATCCATTCGATAAGGCATTGCTGAAAAATCACAAATTCTTTACTCAATTTAAACTGGACCTAGAATCAGTGCTTCGGTTAACAATACCTTCAACTATTTTCAACTTTGCTAATACTCAACAGACCATTCAACATTTCACAAATGTGCTAAATTAACAATCAAAATAGCTTTAACTCATAATAATATCATCCAATTAGAATGATCTAATAGGTATGTCATTGTATCACACCCTTTTTGAATATAAATTCTTCATTCAGATTGTGCGTCAATTTACCCATGAATGTACAAGATTTTATCTTCTTACCCGAGGATAAACTTAAATGCATATAACTCAAATTACCTTTCAACTAACAAGCTCGCTCGGATAAAAACAACTGTGCGTCAATTTACCTATGAATGAACAAGATTTTATCTTCTTACCCGAGGATAAACTTAAATGCATATAACTCAAATTACCTTTCAACTAACAAGCTCGCTCGGATAAAAACAACTGAGTCTATCTTAACCATCAAATAATATCAAACCAAAATACTTCCTTCTTCATGCTGTTAAAACAACTCAAACATACAATCTTTCAAAATTTCCACACATGCTAGTCAAAGATCTTTACAACAACATTAGCTCATGGAAACAAAATATTCTAATTGAACTCAATGATCTTAATCAAACTTACCTGAGAAAAGAAAACCATCTTACAATTTGAGCTTGAGCTTCCACTATCTATACCTTTGCCGATGTCAATTCCTTTCACAAAAATTAAAGAAATCATAATACCAGAATCACCATGTTCCTATGATCGAACCAGAAATACAACCATAATAGACATAGTTATCACAAGCCAAAGAACATACTTTAAAGATGAGACATGATTGATAATTTATGAAATAAGGATGATAAGAAAATTGAGATAAAGAAATCCAAGATACGATACCAAACTGGAAGTCCGATAACAGAACTCATAAGAAAATAATAAAGATCTTGATGATTTCTCAGAGAAAACAAGAAGAAAAATAATACTTATACGCTTTGGAATCAATTGTAACAGAGATAATATATTTTGCAAATATATATAAAACAAAACAACATCCAGTAAAAACAGAAGAATAGCCTCACATAAATTTTCACCAACAACTTTTATTTCAAACATAATAGAATAGAATCTCACAGAGAGAGATAAGAAATGCTGCTCATCAACCAACCAGATCAACAATGCTCTCATCTATCATTATAATCAGCTAGAATTCTCATACGATAAGAATTCCATTAGAAAACGAACAATCACATATATCTCTGAGGATACATGAATATATATATAATACCCAAGAGAGATCATCATAATATATTCAATTACAACTGTTACACCCAGACATATTTACGATTCAAATATCATTGCTCTGAATAATTCTGTCATCACTAATCCCGTATTATTCCATTCACTAACAAAAATCAATCCGGAGGAATTTCCAGCAAATACATACTTTAGTCATCATACCTGAATGAGTCGATTACCAAGATTAACTTTTTCTTTAACAGTGACATCATGAAATCCGAATGATCTTTAAAATAATCTAGCATCTTTTCCAGAACTGTATTCACTTGCCAAACTATTCTTAACTCTGACCACATTATTAGTTATTCCGCTACTGAACGCTTTAGTCTCTTACTTATGAGCTCATTTCGCTTAAATCTCATGAAATTACGCTATGAAATACCACATTGGTAAAGGGGTGAGGTCGTAAAGCCTCTAACTCGACTCTCATAAATACAAACATATAACTTAGCATTCATCAACAACATAATATTTTCACGATCATATAATTCACTTCAAGCTAATTAACATACATATATATGTTACACGAACTTTCCTATTATCTTTATTCTAACAAGTGTACTTTTACTTATCACATTCACTTAATCAAATGAATTAGGCATATAACATCATATGAATGCCAAATAAACATAGATGAGCTTATCACAATATAAACTTTCATTTCATTTCACCCTTTCATATTTCAAGAATAATTCCCATTGAACTATTGTAATTTCGATGGATACTAGAGTAGTATACTCAATGTATGCATGTCAACAATCGGTCAATTCATATTCAAAAGTTCCCCTTTTGGCACATATTCATAGAGCATAATCTTGAGCCACATATGCTATAATAGGATTGCCAGTCCAGGCTAAATCCTTCCAGTAACGTATGCCCTAGAGGGCTTACTCTGGATTACCCGTCCGAGCTTAATCCATTTCATAACTTATGCTCGAGAGGGCTCAATTCAAGATTACTTTCCGGGCTAAATACTTTTTGCAACATTTAAAACATTTAATCTGTTTCATAAAATCACCATAATCCATCGAAATACAATGTTCAATCGGAACAATGACATTTTATCTATATTTCTCAACTTGTGGTTATTTCATTTTGTACATCATCACATACATATCATGAACTCTTATTCATTCCTTTTCCAAGTTTCGACTCATTACAAACACATTTTCGAATATCTTAGTATCCCTTTTAGCATTTTTGAAAATAGCTCGGTTGGAAAGCATCTCTACCTCAACAAAATAATTTTATCAGAGTCGAGAGATATCACACTATCTGTAACACCCCAAACTCGGCCCATGAGTCCTGACCGGATCTGGTATGTCACGGAGTAAAATAATTTGAAAGCATTTTGAGTGTCCGGTGAAAACTTGTTAAAATATGGCTAAGGTTTTAAAACTGGGTTTGATAAAACTCAATTTGGCTTTTATAAACATGGTTGGGTTGATGAACCCTTTGAAAACGTTTGATCATGTAACATCTTAAAATCGTTTGAGTTATTGGTGACTTGGTAAATTTTGTTACCGATGGTAACTTCTTTGAAAACTCGTAAAAGTTATTAAGTTAGAAAAGTTACTTTTAACCGGTTCATTCAACATTTATAAATATCATTTGTAATATAACATAAGTAAAATAAAACAGTAAAATAAACATCCAAAATAATAATAGCGGCCTTATTACATCCCAAATTTAAAAGACTTAGAAAAGAAAATAAATAAACTTAAAGATAATAAATTAAATCCAACGATAAGCATGGCCGCCTCGAGTCCTCTCCGGCTCCATCTCCGCGATCTACTCATCTGCAAAATGTTAAGGGAAGGGGGTGAGTCACCAAGACTTAGCGTGTAAATCCCCCACCCGGAAAATACATCTCATACACAATTTATTAATAAACATGTACATACAACCCAACCTAACCATCCATACTCCTTAACTACCCCGTGTGGTCAAAACCACTGGTGGTCAAAACCACTGGTGACTAGTGTCACAAATTTAATGATGGGGCCAACCCATCGTGTGGTCAAAACCACTGGTGGTACCAAACCACTGGGACTTAGTCGCAATTTATCAATCGGTGTGGTCAAAACCACTGATGACCATAGGTCACAAATAATCGATGGGGCCAACCCATCTTGTGGTCAAAACCATCGGTGACGATCCATAAAATCATCCCCTCCTCTCATCAATCCCACCATCATCATGCTCACATATCAATTATCATATATCATGTATTTAGGCATGGCATTTAACAGCATGTGATGGCATCTCAATCATATATCATAAACAGAGTAATAGGGGACTTACCCAGCAGCCATGATTATGCCACAAGCTAATCACTAAAAAGATTAAAATGGCAAACAATAAAGTCATGTAAATTAATAAAGTGTGTAGTGAGTTTTTACACACCTGATACTACCACGAATCTTAGATCCCAAAGATCCGATCTACGACGCTAGATCTTGACCCTATATTCGACCAATTATCAATGTTAATACCAAAGGCCTATTCGGCCAAACCAAATTCATACTAAAGGCTCTTTTGCGGACTTACCTTGAATGGATTTGATTTCCAAACAAATCCCAAACCTTAATTAGCCCCTAAATCCATGGCACACATTAGTTTTGGATTTAAACAATAAACTTTTCAATCATATGGCCCTTGGCCGAATGTAACTAACCTCCTTACCTTAGGAAAACAAATCCCGAAAGCTCCCTTCAATCGGCTATGGCCTCCCTACAATTGGTTTAATCACATTAGTAAGAGTCTTAGGCCATTCGGCCATAACCTTGAACCTAAAAGAGGTGATTACCCCTTACCTTAATGATTATTTAGGCCCCTAAGCACCACAAGTCATCACCACTTGGTGCTGTTAGGGGGGTTCGGCTACCTTCAATGAAGAGAAAAGAACCGAAACAACACCTTTCTTTAGGGGGATTCGGCCAAAGTGAAACAAATAGGAGGAAGGGAATTTCGGCACACCAATGATGTATTTTCGGCTAGAGAAAAAGAAAGAAATAATGAGAAAAGGGAGATAGGAGTTTCGGCAGCAACTATTGAAGAGAAAGAGGAAAAGAAATTTGATGAATTTCGGCACTCCCTTTAGGTGATAAAAGAAAGTGGACAGCCCCCCAAGGAGTCCTATATTCGGCCAACAACACCCCTCCCTATGATGATAATTTCAGCTTTTAATTATCAAAGATAATGCAAGATTTATCATTCATCTTTATCTCCTAGCCACCCTTCAACAATTTAAAAGCAAATAAACTACTAACAACTACCCTTCCAAATAGAAAATATGCAAAATTTAAGCTTAATCTCATCACTTAAAGAGTCCAAAATCAAGCCAATACTCTCCCATTCATGCCAAGAAGATAAAAAAAAATAAAAACCATATGTTGTTTCTTTGGTTCGAACCTGGAACCTCATGCCCCAGCCCTCTCTTCTAACGCCCCGGGCCATTTCTCCTCATTTAACTTTCATGTCATGAACCCTCTCCATATAATTTTTAAAGCTTCCCTACTTAAGCCCATCACCGCATACATAAAAATAAAATGCCAAAAACGCTGCTCCAGCCATTCGAACCTATGACCTGCGCCCATCTTCACCTCCAACATCTTAAGTGGGGCATGAAAGCCACCTTGCCACTTAATTCTTTGTGTCATGCTTATCCCGAAATTTTACTTAAGCCCTATCTCACCTAGTTCCTTCCTTTTAAGCATTTAAAAAGAAATTTTAGTCCTAAATTTGACCTAGCTCGGGGTTAGTTCTAGGCCCTAGAACATGCTTAATAATCATAGTATTCAATACTTCAAGCACACACAATGGGAAATTAATTAAATTACAAACAACCCCTAATTTAAGGTGTTACAGTTCTACCCCCTTAAAAATAATTTCGTCCTCGAAATTACTTACTAACGAATAGTCGTACATCTTAACTCACCAGTACTACGCTTATGTCATGACTCGATCTTAATAAAACTATCTTACTTCCTAGGCACAATCTCTAAGTTCACAACCAAGGTTTCAGGCACTTCCCTAGTAGAACAAGAAAATTCTACAATAATCAAAGCAATTAAGGGTATTCCAGGAATAAGGAATGTACCCGTTGTCACATCTGGCACACCTTCCTCCTCGCGACGGCCAACTGCATAAACCAACCTTGGTTGCCTCGCCTTTGCACCTTCAGCACCTCGGCCACGCCCATTACCATTTCCATTACCCCTAGCTGCACCTCGACCCCTCTGTGGTTGCTGGCCATTCCTCCTAAATTGTCCATGTCCTTGATCCTCAGCTTGAGTCCTAGCCAACTTTCGTGGACAATCCCTTACCCGGTGCTTCATTTATCCACACTCAAAGCACCCTTTACTTCCAGCCAAACATTCTCCCAGGTGGGATTTCTCGCATCTAGCACACTGAGGTGGCCACTAAGGATTAGCAGTAGCAGCAGGCCTAGCGGCTTGATCTGACCCACCAAACCTTGTCCTCTTCTGCTGATCACCA
The DNA here is from genome assembly GCA_025506655.1 of Gossypium rotundifolium. Lineage (NCBI taxonomy): Eukaryota > Viridiplantae > Streptophyta > Magnoliopsida > Malvales > Malvaceae > Gossypium > Gossypium rotundifolium. The sequence goes on from CP106724.1 coordinate 107,836,997, forward strand.
GAAAACCTTGAGGATTCAGAGCTCCTCTTATTCCAATTCCTATCCTGATCATGCCTAACCGACTGCCTTACCCCTTCAGCAACCTTTGATTTCTCCACTAAGACCGCGAACTCCCGTTCCTGTTGTGGAGCTATCATCATTCTCAGCTCATCTCTAAGCCCATCCTCAAATCTAACACAGCGTTCATGCTCGGTACCTACAATTCCACAAGCATACCTACTCAACCGGAGGAATTCGGCCTCATACTTTGCCACTGTCTTATTGCCTGAATCCAGGTTCAAGAAAGCCTTCCGCTGTGCATCCACGTAGCTAGTTCGATATACTTCTTTTGATAGGCATCTCTGAAGAATTCCCAAGTGAGATTTTCTACCACCGTTCCATCCCTTGCAGTGAGCCACCACTGGTATGACTCATCCCGAAGCAAAGAAATGATACCCTTCAACTTCTCCTCAGCTGTGAAATCCAAGTCACCTATAATCCTTTCAGTGGATTCCAACCAATATTCTCGTCTTTGGCGCCACCCGTAAACTCCTCGAGTACTTCGCTCCGTTAGCCCGAGTCGTTCAACCACGATTCTGGGCTCCTACACCGCTGACCTCCGCAACTCATTCCAATACCCGTAATCTGACTTGAGATACGATATCATTACCACCGTCGATCTTGAACTTAGTTTTTACCGGCAGATCCAAGCATCTCATTTCCAAACCCGTGACCAGACCTTGCTGGCTCCGACAAGGTCATCCTACCCCTACCACGGCCACGCGGCGGACGTCCATGACCTCGTGAACTCATTCTAACGATTGCGTTTATCTGTTTAAGAATTTTATGCATTAGTACCTTGTTTCACTTGATTATCCGCGAAGAAATTTTATGACAAGAGTTTTAGGAGTGGTTCTTTCGCAATCATACATGCACACAGTTTTCCATTCATTCATTCAAAGAGACGTTGTAGTTTTCATGGTGATTGTTTTTCCACTACCCAGGGGTATTTTCGTAATTTGTCCTACAGGGGTATTTTTGTAATTTCTCAAAAATAAAGTTTTTAAATGATTTTGTCATAAAGTATTTTGGAACTCTTAAATTCCCGGGGTATTTTGAAAAATTTTGAAATCTGGGGGTATTTCAAAAATTTTAAAGTTCAGGGGTATTTTGGTAATTTTTCACAAATCAGGGATATTTCAAAAGTTGTAAAATTTTGAGGGCTCTTTTTTAGAATTGCTTTTCCAAAAATAGTGATGTTGCAAAATTTTAAAAATCAGGGTTATTCTGGTAATTTTGTTGGTTAGGGGCAATTTTGTAATTTCACCACTAGGGGTATTTTAGTAATTTTTCATAAAAAGATTTCCAAAATTTGGTTCTAGTTGTTTCCATAAAAGAGGGATATTTTGGAAATTTCTACTTGAAAATTTTTCATATGGAGGGTATTTTGGTAATTTTCAAGCCAGGGGTATTTTGGTCATTTTCCAACTGTGGGGTATTTTAGTCATTTTTTTAAAAAAACAAGATTTTAATTACTTCAAAAACAAAACGACTAGTCCCTTTCGGGTTTTAATTATTAAGTTTAGCCTGTGAGTGTGTCATCTCAGCTAGGATGAACCGTCACTACGCACTAGGTAGGATTCGTGTGAGTAGGAGGTGAGTCACGAGGACTGCTTAAATACCAGGCTCCCACCGAATCCACTCCTAGACATCCGTATAACGATTGCCACATCCCTTGCTTAGTGACAACTCACAGGGTTGTTTAGGGAATTATTAAATCTTATGCATTGCTGGGGTATGCTAGCCCTAGGGTTCAACAATTTCTATTCTAATATTCTACGTTCCCAATATACCCTTCTACCCCTCATCAAATATTCACAAAAATGGATAGAATTACTTACCTGGGAGGATAGGTGCTGGAGACTCGGTGCCATGCTGTTCAAGCCAAAAATAGATTCAAAACATTCTAATAAGGCCTACTATCATAACCAAAACATTTTGGGCCTTGGTCCCTCCGCAGTCGAGTTTTGAACCGGGCTCTGATACCAAAAATGTAACACCCCAAACCCGGCCCATGAGTCTTGACCGGATCTGGTATGTCACGGAGTAAAATAATTTGAAAGCATTTTGAGTGTCCGGTGAAAACTTGTTAAAATATGGCTAAGGTTTTAAAACGGGGTTTGATAAAAGTCAATTGGGCTTTTATAAACATGGTTGGGTTGATGAACCCTTTAAAAATGTTTGATCATGTAACACCTTAAAATCGTCTGAGTTATTGGTGACTTGGTAAATTTTGTTACCCGATGGTAACTTCTTTGAAAACTCGTAAAAGATATTAAGTTAGAAAAGTTACTTTTAACCGGTTAATTTAACATTTATAAATATCATTTGTAATATAACATAAGTAAAATAAAACAGTAAAATAAACATCCAAAATAATAATAGCGGCCTTATTACATCCCAAATTTAAAAGACTTAGAAAAGAAAATAAATAAACTTAAAGATAATAAATTAAATCCAACGATAAGCATGGCCGCCTCGAGTCCTCTCCGGCTCCATCTCCGCGATCTACTCATTTGTAAAATGTTAAGGGAAGGGGGTGAGTCACCAAGACTCAGTGTGTAAATCCCCCACCCGAAAAATACATCTCATACACAATTTATTAATAAACATGTACATGCAACCCAACCTAACCATCCATACCCCTTAACTACCCCGTGTGGTCAAAACCACTGGTGGTCAAAACCACTGGTGACTAGTGTCAAAAATTTAATGATGCGGCCAACCCATCGTGTGGTCAAAACCACTGATGACCATAGGTCACAATATATCAAGTGTGGTCAAAACCACTGGTGGTACCAAACCACTGGGACTTAGTCGCAATTTATCAATCGGTGTGGTCAAAACCTCTGATGACCATAGGTCACAAATAATCTGATAGGGCCAACCCATCTTGTGGTCAAAACCACTGGCGACAGTCCATAAAATCATCCCCCTCCTCTCATCAATCCCACCATCATCATGCTCACATATCAATTATCATATATCATGTATTTAGGCATGGCATTTAACAGCATGTGATGGCATCTCAATCATATATCATAAACAGAGTAATAGGGGACTTACCCGGTAACCATGATTATGCCACAAGCTAATCACTAAAAAGATTAAAAAGGCAAACAATAAAGTCATGTAAATTAATAAAGTGTGTAGTGAGTTTTTACACACCTGATACTACCACGAATCTTAGATCCCGAAGATCCGATCTACGACGCTAGATCTTGACCCTATATTCGGCCAATTATCAATGTTAATAACAAAGGCCTATTCGACCAAACTAAATTCATACCAAAGGCTCTTTTGCGGACTTATCTTGAATGGATTTGATTTTCAAACAAATCCCGAAACCTTAATTAGCCCCTAAATCCATGGCACACATTAGTTTCAGATTTAAACAATAAACTTTTCAATCATATGGCCCTTGGCCGAACGTAACTAACCTCCTTACCTTAGGAAAACAAATCCCGAAAGCTCCCTTCAATTGGCTATGGCCTCCCTACAATTGGTTTAATCATATTAGTAAGAGTCTTAGGCCATTCGGCCATAACCTTGAACCTAAAAGAGGTGATTACCCCTTACCTTAATGATTATTTAGGCCCCTAAGTGCCACATGTCAGCACCACTTGGGCTGTTAGGGGGGTTGGGCTACCTTCAATGAAGAGAAAAGAACCGAAACATCACCTTTCTTTAGGGGGATTCGGCCAAAGTGAAACAAATAGGAGGAAGGGAATTTTGGCACACCAATGATGTATTTTCAGCTAGAGAGGAAGAAAGAAATAATGAGAAAAGGGAGATAGGAGTTTCGGTAGCAACTATTGAAGAGAAAGAGGAAAATAAATTTGATGAATTTCGGCACTCCCTTTAGGTGATAAAATCGAAAGTGGATAGCCCCCCAAGGAGTCCTATATTCGGCCAATAACACCCCTCCCTATGATGATAATTTCAGCTTTTAATTATCAAAGATAATGCAAGATTTATCATTCATCTTTATCTCCTAGCCACCCTTCAACAATTTAAAAGCAAATAAACTACTAACAACTACCCCTTCCAGCCGAAAATATGCAAAAATTTAAGCTTAATCTCATCACTTAAAGAGTCCAAAATCAAGCCAATACTCTCCCATTCACGCCAAAGCAACATAAAAAAAATAAAACCATATGCTGTTTCTTTGGTTCGAACCTGGAACCTCATGCCCCAGCCCTCTCTTCTAACGCCCCGGACCATTTCCCCCCATTTTACTTTCATGTCATGAACCCTCTCCATTTAATTTTTAAAGCTTCCCTACTTAAGCCCATCACCGCATACATAAAAATAAAACGCCAAAAACGCTGCTCCAGCCATTTGAACCTATGACCTGCACCCATCTTCACCTCCAACATCTTAAGTGGCACATGAAAGCCACCTTGCCACTTAATTCTTTGTGTCATGCTTATCCCGAAGTTTTACTTAAGCCCTATCTCACCTAGTTCCTTCCTTTTAAGCATTTAAAAAGAAATTTTAGTCCTAAATTTGACCTAGCTCGGGGTTTGTTCTAGGCTCTAGAACATGCTTAATAATCATAGTATTCAATACTTCAAGCACACACAATGGGAAATTAATTAAATTACAAACAACCCCTAATTTAGGGTGTTACACTATCATAGGTAGTAAAATGGCATGTATACCTAGACTCACGTACGCTACGTTAGTCTGAGAATCGACTAAACTGTAGCTTTGATACCACTAAATGTAACACTCCTTACCCGTATTCAACGCCAAAACAGGGTACGAGGAATCACATCACAAGCAATACACAATTTCAAATCATAAAATTTGCATCCAAATTAAAACCATTCATATTCGATCATGAAGTCCCTTATATAAGCCTACGAGGCCCAAATCATGCTTTAGAAGTGGTTCGGGACTAAACTAAGAACTCAGGGAAATTTTCTAAAACTTAGAATTTTTTTGCTAGAAGTAGGGCTCACACTTCCATGTGGTCCAAGGGACACACCAGTGTGACGCCAGAGACACACCCATGCTTCAGACCATATTCAAATTAGGGTGCCCTCTAACTTGTGCCACACGGCCATGTCACTCGCCCGTGTGCTAAGCCATGTAGCATACACGGCTGAGACACATGCCCGTGTCTTTTCCCGTGTGCTCAATTTTGGACATTCTGTTTTGAAACAATTAAGGTGCAGGGGACACACGGTCAGAACACATGCCCGTAGGGCAGACCGTGTGTCACACACGGCTTAGACACACGCCCATGTGTCTACCTGTGTGGACAATAATAAGGCTATTTACCAAGCCACCCTTATTCACACATACACTTACCCAATTCAAAAGCACAAAATAATACATACTTAGGCAACCAAAACATCCACATTCATGGTTAAAACATATCAACTTTTTATCTTTGTCTAATATATTCACTACATTTATTAAGCCCTAAATCAGACATACAAATTTCACATTCATTGGGCTTCATTCAACTACTTTTTAGTTACCAAATGATACTCAAATTCCTCATCTCATCAATAGATCACATTTCCAAAAATCACACAATAATGCCATAAATAACAATTCCAAACATTTTACATTCACCAAGCATACCATGATAATATCACCATCGACATTGACAAACATATGAATATACTTAGGCTTACAATCATGTTAGCCAATATAAGCCAACTTACATGGCTATATACGAAAATGAACCATAAACCATTTTAAGCAAACACATATGGCCAAATTAATCATAACACATATAACAAATTGACCTAGTCCCTATACATGCCATAGACTTAAAATGCTTGAATTCATTTATACCCAAAATGATAACTTGATAGTGTGATAGGGTCTCTAGTGATCTCCAACCCGAGTTGGCTCGTTGTCACTATAAAACATGGGAAAGGAAGGGGGTAAGCTATATTATATAGCTTAGTAAGTTCATATGAAAATAATACAAAACATTATTCATACATTTGGCATATAAATAACTTAACATATATCAACATAAATGTCATTTAAGCTTCATAAGCACAACTTACTCAATCACAATCTTACCAATTGTTCATCATAAACTGAGTTCATTTTCTTTGAGTTTAACGTACATACATGTACCATCTCATAACATATTAACGTACTTTCTCATCTTTAACATACCTGTTGAACCACTTGGAATACTTTCGGATACACAAATATCTTTACAAATAAGTGCCACATAAGTAGCCAATGCTACCATAGATCTCATAACACATATAAGCCGCTCTCGAGCTATCCTCGGGCCTGGTCACACAAGCTGTCAATCAAGACGTAGCTACGCGGTGCTGGTCACACAAGCTGTTAGGCATCCACAATATATGCCAGTATACCTAGCCACCGATAGGATGTATAGGACCACCACCCGAGACACATAAATCACATAATTACATGGGTTCCTATTGACATGTCACTTGTATCCTAATCTATTCCTAAGGTTCAACCGGGGTTTCTCTTTTGTCAAAACATCGTCGAATATACTCATAGAATCAATCATACATTTCATGCAATATCAAAACATTAAAATAAAAATATAACATTCTATTATTTACATACGAACTTACCTCGATGCCAAAAATAGCAGAAATGGGCCTAATCATCAAACACTTTGGTTTTCCCCCGATCTAGACCTAAACTTCATTTTTCTTGATCTATGATACCAAATTCATCTCATTTAATCACCACATTATTCAATTCAACCCAAAAGTCATATTATAAAATACATTTTTTCCCCTAAACTTTTGACATTTTATAATTTAGTCCCTAGGCTCGTAAAATGAATTTCATTTAATTTCTTCTAAGCCCAAGCCTAGTCAAACCATTTTCATACTCATAACAACCCACATTTTTTATTTATTCACATTTTTCTACTCATTTTATAATTTTACAAGTAAGTCCTTTTTTGACATTTTTACCGAAAATCACTTAGCAAAAATTGTTTAACAAACAACAAACATACATTCTCTACCATCAAACATCAAAATACACACATGTCTAATATGGGTCAAACCCTAGACCTTGATGATTTCTTAAATTAGTGGTAGAAATAGATAGATCATGTTACAAGTATTTCAAAAACATAAAAATTGTTAAAAATGAGGCTAGAATGAACTTACAATCGAGCTTGAAAGCTCGACAAACCCTAGCCATGGTTTCCCATTGTAAAATTCAGCCATGGGAGGAAGATGGACAAAAGTTGGCTTTTATTTTGGCTTTTTAATTCATTTTAATTACCAAATTACTAAAATGCCAATGGTCTAATTACCATTTAGGGACCTCTATTTTAAAATATCATAGCTATTGGACACCTTTAACGTATAGACATCATGTTTTTCACTTTTTACAATTTAATTCCTCTAACTAAATTGAGTGCCCAAGCGTCAAAATTTTTGCGAAATCGTTCCATAAAACTGTAGAACACAAAAATATAATAAAAATAATTTTTTCTACGTCGAATTTGTGGTCCCGAAACCACCGTTTTGATTAGACCCAAAATCAAGCTATTACAGAAACTCGGTGAGAAAAAGATATACAAGATTAAATTGATTTGTGATTCTGGGGAAAAAGTGAAAATGATTTGTGAAAGTTGAAAGCAAATTCAGATTGACATAAAGGGTATGTAGATTTGAAACGTAAAGATATTAGATTTCAGATCGGCAACAAAGTATTTCTGAAAGTATCACCTCAAAGAGGATTCTTTGTTGTGGTTGCAAAGAGAAGTTGACTTTGTAATTATTTGAGTTGTATTAGTTTATTGAGAGAGAAGGCCAGTGACATATCGACTTGAATTACCATCAAAGTTAGAATAGATTTATAATGTATTTCAGTTATCTATGTTGCAATCAGACCATTCATATATAATTTCTCTGACAGATGTTGAGATTTAGTCGACATGTTAGATAACGAAGAACTGGTCGAAATTTTAGCTCGAGAGTTTAAAGAGTTGAGAAATATACAGATTTGGTGAAAGTCTTGTGGCAACTTCACGGTATTGAAGATGCTACGTGGAAACCTGAGGAAGTTATAAGAAAACAATAACCTAACCTATTTAATGGTAAGATTTTCGAGGATGAAAACCCTAAGGAGGAAGAGTTGTAACAACCCGTTTTTAGTCAAATCAGAACAGTGGTTTTGGGACCACAAATTCCAATTTGAAATAATTATTTTATGATTATTTTAATGTCTATAGCATTAAACTAGGATTGTGTGAAATTTCCATTAAGAAATTTTATTGTTTGAATGGTCAATTTGATAAAAAGGACTAAATTGCATAAAGTGCAAAACTTGTGTTCTATTAGCTGAAGGTATTAAATGGCTATGAAATTAATTAGTGGAGGCCCTTATATGGTAAATATAGCATTCTTAATGTTAGTGGACTTTTATGGACATCTTTTAAGTGATTTTTGTTAATTAATTAAAAGGTTAATATAGTAAATTAGTAAATAATTATGATAAAATAAGTTAAACAAATGAAAAAGCTTTCATCTTCTCTTGTCACCACCGAATATTCAAAGAATAAAAGCCATGGGAATGAGCTAGGGTTCGGCCATTTCAAAGCTTAAATTGGAAAGTGATTATTGTCCCTTTTTAATGATTTCCATGTTTTTGTGATCGTTGCAACTAGTACTAGCTAGCCCAAGGACTATTTTGCAAAAATGTTAAAGATTTTGAATGATTCTATTGATGAATACATGTGTATTGTAATATCCGGATTTATGGCCTATGCATTTTTGCTTAATTATGTGAAGTAGTATGCCTATGTGTGTTTGAATATGCTGTATGAATTCTTGAGAACCTTAAAATAAAGACAAATGCCCTAGAAATTATTAGATTTCAAATTCAAAAAGGGAAGCTAAGCCTGATAGGCCTTAAGAGAATTTGTAGAAGAAATAGGACATAAAAATCAATTTAGTAAAGTGGCAGGAAGATGCCACTTAAGGCTTTGGTAAATGGCGCCACATGTAGTGCAAGGAGGTCTTGAGTTCGAGCAGCACAAGCAACATTTTGGGACTTTTATTTTTCGGCAAAAAGAGTAGTAATGGGCGACATTGGGAGACTGAGGGAGGAGCTATAGATGTGATTAAATTCTTTTTTTAAAAAATTCAGCTAAAGGGAAATGATAATTATTGTTTTAATCAAATTATTTTAAATGAGTAGATAAGAGGAAAAAGAGGAGAAAAACAAGGAGAAGCTATTGTTTGAGTAGGTAGCCGAAATTGAGTAGTAAAGTATTCATCTTTTCTTTTTCATTCTTTCCCATCTCTTTCTCTAGCCGAATTTCCACTTTTCTCAAAGTCTTCTTTTTCTTTTATTTGTTCAAGCCGAAACCTCCTTTTCCCTAGTTCACTATTGTCATACCCCTAAAGCTTCATACCCTTCCTTTTGTGTCTCTTGTTGAAGCCGAACCCATAACTCCTTACCATCCAATCAAAAGCCGAATATACAAAGTGACTTCTAGCCGATTCTTTCACTAGATCAAAAGACGAATTGGTGATCAACTTCAAGCCTATAGCTGAATCTCTGTGGTGTCAGGTAAATGTGCTATCGAACTCAATATTAAGGGTAAGATCAATTGTTTTTCGATCTTCAATCTTTTTCTTAAAGCTGAAATCAAGATTCTAATCCCCTTAATGTCTTTGGCTGAAACTATGAAGGATTCTTTCGGGATTTCAATATTAAAGGTAAGTTATGTAATATTCGGCCAATGGCTACTTGTTGTGATTTAATGTTAGAATTGGATCTAACATGAGTTTATGGGTATTTCGACAGATACCACAACCAAGGGACACTTTTCGGGATTTAAGATTCATAAGGTAAGTGGCTATGCACATTCAGCCAAGGCCCTATTTAGTGACTTAGATCTATTTCTTATTTATTCAAAAGTCGAAAACTAACCAAATCAAGTGATCTAGTGTTAGCCGATTCCAAGGGAGGAAGACTACGGAATCTTGGGATTTGATTGTTAATACATTTGGCCGAATGTAGAAACTTGGGATCTAGAGGATTAGATCGGGTTTTTGGGATTTTAGTGAAAGCGTTAAGTGAATCAGGTGTGTAACCCACACTGAATCTTAATAGATTTGCGGCTTTAATTTAATATATGTGTTAATAAGAATGTGAAAGATATGGCTTAAGGTACCATCCAATGGTATGGGATATTCAGGTACGTTATTTTCTAAAACTATGTTTACAATGTTGCGAATACCTGTGACACATATGTGAATATTGGTAAGAATGTGAAATAAAGAATGTGGCATAATCTTTGCATGATTTTTATGACATGGGGCACATGGGTGATTATTTTAAGGGGAAGTGATTTGGTGGTTTTATACCACAATATTTGAATGTGGTGACTTATGTCACGAAATCTGAATGTGGTGACTTCTGTCACAAAATATTATCTGGTGGCTATGCCACAAAATTATAAGGGCGATGTGCAAGTCGTCTGCAGCGACTGCCTTCGATGATGTGTAGCGAATGGAGGGTCGACTTAGTAGTCCCCACGGTGTGATGGTTGGTACGGGTGATGTGTAGCGGATGGTAATCTAGGTTTGGGTTCGGGAATGCATCATTACTTATATTTTCTATCTGTACTTGTTTGAACTGATATGCCTAAATTTGTTGGGACTTAGTGTTGGCTGTTATACACTGAGTTTGTTTGACTCACCCCATTGTGGGATATTTTTCAGGTGACACTCAGTAATGGACCGGGTCGGTAGGAGCTCAGTGGTGGCCATGCTCAGCTTAGAGATTATTTTATTTTTATTAGTTTTTAATTTTCATGTTTTGGATTTATTTCGGGATTTGTTTTTGATGTAATAAGGCCACTAGTATGAAACTGTTTATGCATGCATTTTAATTATTTTAGTATGGTACGATTTTATCAATTTAAAGTTTAAGTAACTTTTATTAAAAATAAATGTTAAATGTTTTGACACCTAACCAACACCATTTAAAATTTGAACCCAACACTAATCAACTGTTTTTCAAAAACACTATTGTATTTGGCAAAGATCAAATAAGTTTCGAATGGTTTTTCCCTAAAAGCATGCCAGATCCGGTCAGGGCTTGTGGGCCGAGTTTGGGGTGTTTCATGTATTTTGAAGTTTCTTAATAGATTATGAATGCTTGTTGATAGATATACAAGTTTTGTTTAGTGATTTTTAGAGAAAATGCAAAATAGGGATTAAATTGAGAAATGTTAAAACATTGTGGTTAAAATGTGAAATAAATAAAAAATATGGGCTGTTAGGGGTATAATAGTAATTCATCTAAGCATGGGTGTTTTGAAATTTGCATGAATTTTTGATTTTGTGTAATAAGGACTAAATTGTAAAAATGTGAAAGTTTAGGAGCAAAAGTGTAAATATGTTTTAAAGTGTGTTTTGGATAGAATCAAATAAATATATGATTAAATAAGTCAATTATGAATATATTTAGATCAAGAAAAGAGAAATACAGACTTAGATCAGGGAAATAACAAAGTTATGGAATAGTTGACTCGATTCGCCGTTTTAGCAACCGAGGTAAGTTCGTATGTTATAATCTCATTTCAAATTTATTATATATGATTTGATATGGCATAAATTGTGATTATGTGACTATGGACAAGTTTGGAAATGATTCGACGATGATTCGATAGTTGGAATCTTGGTTGAACCTTAGGAATAGTTTAAGATACTAGTGACATGTCATTAGGGGACACAGTGTGTTAGCTTTGGGCCATGACATTAGCACTTCGTCTGTGAGATATGTTGAGTTCGCTTCGGGCCATGATATAGCACTTTGTGTGCGAGATAAACCGATTTGGCTTTTGGCCATGCATATCGGCTGATTTGGTTTCGAGCCATGATATTAGTACTTCGGATAAGTTACATTGATTTGGCTTCGGGCCATGGTATATGTACTTATCGTGTGAGACCCTCGAGTATCCAACTTCTATTTCAAATGGTTCAACGGGTAAATGAAAGACGAGAATGTGTATGAGATTTGTACGAGATGGTACAGGTATGTGCATAAACTATTTTAGCATTGAATCGAGAATATGATAATGAAAGTATATAATTTTGTGAATGAGTATTTGAAAGGTTTGTTAGCTAATATAAGCTACATTTTGGTGTATTCAAATTATTGAATTATATTTATGTGATTGTATTAAGTTTATTTCATATGATCTTACTAAGCTTTATAGCTTACTTTGTGTGTTTTCCAGTGTTTTATAGTGATATCAAACCTAGCTTGGATTCAGGGATTGTCGGAGATCGCTTTACTCTATCCACCTATATCTTGGTATCTATGAACTTTGGTAATTTGAGTATATGGCATGTATAGGGACTCTAGTCATGTTGGTTGTGTCTTGGTAATGATTTTGGTCATTTGATTTGGCTTGTAAATGTATATGTCTTGGTTTGTATTTAATAGCCATGAGAGTTGGCTTAATTTGAGTTAATTTGCTTGTGTGTATGTGTATGTGCTTATAGTCTTTGTTATGTAAATTGAGGTTGGTTGTGTGATGCTTGATAACTATAGATATTATGAATGTTAAATAGTTTGGTTGTGGATAATGGTATGCTTGTGAAATTAGGCTAAACAATGCATACATGAGTTTAGCCATTTTGATGTTTAAAGAAGTAAAGTTTGGTACAATTGGTATGGTATGTTTTGGTGATTTGGATATATGTAAAATGGAAGTATGGAATGTGCATAATTTATGTTTGAATTGGCTGGTTTAGATGATTTGATATGCTATGTGTTTTGAGCAATATGAGTGGTGTAAGTGTGCACAAATAGGGTGGTAAATTGGCTTGGTAAATAGCTTATTTTTGTCCACACGGGCAGAGACATGGGCGTGTGTCTCAGCCGTGTGTGACACATGGTCATGTTACACGGCCGTGTGTGTAACACCCTTATCCCGTATCCGTCACTGGATTAGGGTTAAAGGCATTACCAGACAGATCGAAAACATTTATAGAATTAATCATACATGCATTCAATAATATCTAACATAATGTCCCTTATGTAGATCATCGAGACCTTTAGCATGATAATAACCGAGTCGAGACTAAATCGAAATGCATACTAAATTTCGAGGAAAACTAAAAAATTTTCTAAATGCAGGGGACACACGGCCGTGGGGGTAGGCAGTGCCTTACCCACGACTACTGGACACTCTCGTGTGTCCTTCCCGTGGTAGTATACTGCCAAAATCAACACGGTCCCCAAGCACGCCCTTGTGCTACGGCCGTGTACTACTAGATCACATACTGCCATTTCTCACACGGCCATCAAGCACACCCGTGTCGAGGTCGTGTGCAATTTAAGCCACATTCTGCTAATTTTCCCATGGTCTTAGGCACGCCCATGTGCCTCAACCGTGTGACATTATAGGCCCTTTTATAAGGTCAATATGCCACCCATATAGGGTCTTCCTACAAGCAATATATACCAAAACATAATATGCATATATCGCAACCAAAACATATCAAATGGTTCACTTCATCTATACATTCAATATCAATTCCATTCATACCAAATTACAAACTAAAACCTACATCATTTCATACATGTATCATCCATTTGTTTAACCAAAACTTAACCATTTCATATGCATTAAAACATACTAAATATTGACTTCATAACTCATTTATTCAAACATTTATCAACTCAAAAACTTTCCAATACACATGGCCATGCTCACTTCATAAACATATACACCTATCTAGCCTATACATGCCATAATTAGCCATATACATTTCCAAAAAGGTACCAAAATAAGTTTTTGTAGTGTGATGACGATCCTTGACAATCCCGAGCCTTCAGTAGCTTCGATGACCTACAAAACAGAGAAAACATACACACACAGAGTAAGCTTTCCAAAAGCTTAGTAAGTCATATACAAATAAACTTGGTATGGAAAGCATATATCAATCACTTGGCAAACTTTCATTAGCCATTTTCACCATTCAAGAATCATATGAACACATAGCTTATCTAGCCAAAACAATTCTCATCATATCACAAATTCCATGTACTTATCACCGTAGTAAGATCACTTAGATACTTACCTTACATACACAAATAGTGTATAGACAACGTACCTGAATCGAACTTAATATCACATAATTGTTCATAGCTCGGATTTGACATTCATATCATAGTCTTGCCCGTTGAACCCTTAGGAACCTAGTAGGATACTCAAAAAGCTCTAAATAGTAGTACAATGCAAAAGTCCCAGACAAGGTCTTACATGCACTCATATATCGATGCCACTGTCCCAGACAGGGTCTTACACGTACAGATTATAACGATGCCAACGTCCTAGACGTGGTCTTACACGAGTCAATATGATGCCAATGTCCCAGACATGGTCTTACCATAAAGTTCATATCGATGCCTACGTCCCAGACAAGGTCTTACACGAAATTTTAAATAAACGCCAATGTCCCGAACGTGGTCTTACATGATAAAATAGAACAGATACCTATGTCATGACATAGCTAATTCTATCTATTCCTAGGTTCGTACGGGACTTCTCGACTTTATCACTATATCAAACTTATTTCAGAATTCACGCACTTAGCATCTCATACTCATTCATTTTCATTGATAGACATATGAATACATATATTCAATTCAATACAGATAAGTTTATTTGCATAGTGACTTACCTCGGATTTGGTTTGTCGAACGGAAACGGCTACACGGTTATTTTCGCTTTCCCGTGATCTAAATTTGTTTTCCTTGGTTCTTGATCTAAACATATTCAGAATTAACCCTTTTATTCACCATTCCATTCAATTCAATCCATAGACACACATTTAAGGCTATTTACAAATTAACCCTCATATTTGCACACTTTAATAATTTAGTCCATCTTTCTCAAAACATCAAATTTCACAAAATCAACACATACACAAGCTTAGCCGAATACTTATGGACTTCATACAAACCCATACTTTTCATCAAATTTGCAATTTAGTCCTTCAATTTACCATTTTTGCAATTTAGCCCTATTTAGCTAAATTCATCAAAACTTCAAGAACATAACATGTTCATCTAGCTTAAATCTTTTATTTAACACCATAAGTCATCATAAAACTCAACATATCATCAATGGCACATTTCACATACATCATCAAAATACAAAATCAAGGCATGGGTTTTGTAGCTCTCAAAGCAACGATTGTAGAAACGTAGAAATTATCAAAAATCGAAATCAAAACTTACCTTAATTCAAGCTGGAAATGGCCGAATATAGCTTAGGGTTTTCTTCTTTTTCTTTCTTTGATTTTTGGCTAACAAAAGGATGATAATGTGGCCATTTTCATGTTTGGTTTTATTATAAACATATTATTATTCTATTTACTAAAATACCCTTTCACTTAATATAAGAAAACATATATATAACAAGGGAACATTTGACCTTTATCCATCCCCTATCTAAATAGTGGTCTTATTGTCTCATAAGGCCATCTATTTTAAAAGCCATAACACCTTGATACTTAACAAATATCATGCAACTTTCACATTCAATGCATTTCAGTCCTTTTGTCAAATTAAACACACAAACAGACAAATTCTCTTACGGAAATTTACTACATGCTAATTCACATATCAATGGCACAGAAAATAATATTAAAATATTATAAGACTCAGATTTGTGGTCCCGAAACCACTGTTCTGACTAGGGTATAAACCGGACTGCTACAGTGTGTCCGCTAGTGCAAAAATTAAAATAAAGTCAGTATGATCCATACGGTCTCACACACGGGCGTGTGATCGGCCATGTGGCATAAGTCAGTATGCCCCCTAATTTACCCACGGCCTAGCACACGGGTGTGTGACTTGGCCATGTTGCATAAGTCAATATACCCTACAGGTTTGGGACGGCCTAGCACACGGCCTGGCACACGGGCTAGACACACGGGTGTGTGGTTGGCCATGTAACCCAAGTTAGTAAGCTCACTTGTTTGCACATGGGGTTGGACATGGGCTAGGACATGGCCATGTGCTTCCATTTCAAACATTCACACGGCCAATGACACGGACGTGTCTGGTGGCCATGTGAGACACACGGACTAGCCACACGGGAGTGTGTCCCCTGTTTTAAGAAAAACTTTCTAAGTGTTGAAAAATTTCCCGAGTTATCAGTTTAGTCCCGAACCACTCCCAATGCATGTTTAGGGCCTCGTAGGCTCGTATTAGGGACAAATTGTTTAAGATTGAATGATGATTGCATGTATTGATTAAATGTATGAGAAATATATGTTTAAATGTGTTGTAAGTTCGGTAATGCTTCGTAACCCTATTCTGGCGTTGGATACAGGTGAGGGGTGTTACATGTAATGATATGCAATGTTGAATGATCGAGTCTACTTAATTTGAATGCTTGTAATGGTTGGTATTTGGATGTAAGTTTTAAGTGCAGGTCAATGGTGTGATTTTGGGTGAGAAATAAATCTAGAAATGGCTTCATTTTGTCCAGTGGCCAGACACACAGGCGTGCGTCTAGACCGTGTGTGACACATGGCCTGGTATATAGGCATGTGGTTAGGCTGTGTGTCCCCTGCACTTAAATTTTGAGAAGCAAAATGCTCAGAATTGAACACACGGGCCAGGAAACGGGCGTGTGTCTTGGCCGTGTGAAGCCTACACCTAATTTTGAAAGAATTTAATTAACCACATGGCCTAACACACGGGTGTGTGGCATGGTCGTGTGCACAAGTCAGAGAGATACACGGGGTTGTACACGGCCTGTAGCACGGGCGTGTCCCAGGGTCACACGGGGTGTCCCTCTGACCACACGGGCGTGTGAGCCCTACAACTTGGAATTTTTTTTTTAATTTCACGAAAAAATTATTACAGTTTTTGATTAAGTCTTGACTCGATTCTATTGCTCGTATTGGGCCTCAAAGGTCCATTTAAGAGACGTTATGAATGATATCGGAAAATAAATAGTAATTTACATGATATATCTATAAATGTTTTGAATGTTTTGGTAATGCTCCATGACCTTTTTTTGGCGACAAATACGGGTTGTGTTACATTAACCTTTTAAAACCATTAAAATTTCAATAAAACCATGCCATGCATATCCACTAACTCATTAACTGGTCTAATTACCATTTAAGTCTTCAATTTAAGATTCCATATTTATTTGACTCCTTTAGCTATTAGAACTCAACTTTTACCCTTTTTACAATTTAAACCTTTTCACTTAATTAATTATGCAAACGTCAAAATTTCTTAACGAAATTTTAACACAATCTTAATATATATCTGTAGACATTAAAATAATAAGAGAATAATAATTTACTCATTTGATTTGTGGTCCCAAAATGACTATTCTGATTTCACTAAAAACGGGCTATTAGACTTTTTGAACCAATTTCTTGGTGAACATAGCTGAGATCACATTATATAAATAGTTTTGTTGCTCCCCAACCATAACAATCTCACTACCCTTAGTTATTTTCAAAGTCACCCTTTTAAAGGCACAATCCAATCTAACTTGATGTTCTACCAACCAATCCATTCATAGAATTAAATTAAACTCACCAAAAGTTAACTCCAAAAAATCAGCTGGAAATACAACGCCCTGAATCTCTAATGGACATTTCCTATAGATCTTGTTTACAACAATTGGTTGTGCTGAGGGCTAACTACAATAACATTGTTAGTGGTTTTCTCTACCTCAATATCCAATTTATCAGTCATACCATAATAAACATAAGAATTGGTAGATTCTATATTGATCAAGGTGAAATATGAAACAGTATGGATGGTAAAGGTACTTGCGATGATGTTAGACGTATCACTATCATCATGACCTCAAATAGTGTAAACAAGGTCAAGCTGCCTAGCCTCAATCGGTTCGCACCCTGATTACCAGTTGTGACATTATTTACAATACTATTTTAACTTTGACCCCTTAAAAGTAACTGACCTGATCTTTGATTCTAGGCTTGATTTTGAGTCGGAGCTTGCATATGCTTGACTTGATAAGAAAATCTTTTATCCTATGCAAACACCTCAGACAAGCACCCAACTTCTTCCAGCACTCGACCAAATGACACTTATTACAATATGTACAGGTGGGAGTCCTACCCTAGAGTCAACTACAAAACCTCTTATTGCAGTCAGCTCTCTCTCGCCCATTTTGAGGGATGAGAATTCAAACTGATGGAGTAGTAATCTCTCTTAATCATGACCTTATTTTTCTCCTATTTCTCGCATTCCACTTATTTGATCTCATCCACAATCTTGGTTCTCTCCATCAGGGTCTCAAACACCCTTTTTTTGGTGTGGAGCAACCTAAATTTTGAGGTAAAAACACTATCTATTTTCCAACCTCACTCATTTATCTTGCTCAGTGGCAACCATACCTTGACCATAGCGGTTGAGCCTCAAAAATTCAGCCACCATCTTATCTCCTTATTTTAACTAGATGGACTTGAGTTTGCTGGCCTCCACATACCTTGTGGCCATATACTTCTTCTAAAAGGCCTCCTGAAAATATCCCTTGGTCAAACGTTCAGCCTACGTAACCCTTTACAGCAGATTGTCACCAGTAATGAGCCTCATCCCTTAGCAATGACATAGTACCCTTCAAAAAAAAATTTTTTGGAGTATAATTCAAATCCTCCAAAATCCTCTCATCTAACTCCATCTAAAACTCTCTCACAGTAGGGGTCGTTCCAACAACATCCTTGAATAATTCAATCACATTAGACTATAGCCTCTCTATAATAGATCCATGGTTCCCTGATCCAATTTGGGCTTCAGCAACTCTCTACAGAATCCTTAACATTGATTGCAACACTGCATCACCTCCATTTTCATAACCTCCACAACCAATGGTAGATATATCCTCTACGTAATCTACCTCAGGAATTGGGGCTTCACCTTGAATTTTGGGTGGCTCAATAGGTACATCCCTACGTGGACTACCCCTAACATGTCTATCTTGGGTTTTCATAATGAATTTTCAAAAGTATAAGGTTTAGAGTACATCTACAATTTTCACTAAAAATTTTTCACTAATTCAGGATCGACATCAGAGTCTCAATTTTAATTTCTTTGAAGAAAATCATTTTTCAAAAGTTCGTGGCCTAGTTTTTATCAAAATACCCCTTTTTAAGACATGCATGTAGACTCATTATAAATTCCACAGTCCAAGTTTTGAAAACTAGGATCTGATACCACCAAATAGAACCTCCCTATCTCGACCTAGATGTTACGAATAAATTTGAAAAATGGCCACGAAAATGGTCTTGTAAATGATTGGAGTTTATTAAATAATATTTTTAAAACTTTTGTTTATCTTAGTATAAAACTTATCATGTTGTTAAAATATACTATTTAATTTCAAAAACCAATTGATTTCAACGATTTGCTTTGCAAAAGTTGAATTCTAGTTATAAATATATTTCAAATTTCATTTACATAGTAATGAAACAAAAAAAGTGATATTTAACATAGTTTTAATGAAAACCAGATTTCATGCAAAATTAAATCAAGTTCCATGTTTCAACAACCTAAAATCAATTTAAATGTCATGCAGGAAAAATAAACCCAAATTATAGGTCCCATGCCACAATTTAAATATAGCAATACAGTTCCAAAATAATAGAAATTTTAAAAATATGCGTAAAATACTTTTAGCTAAAATAATGTAACACCCCAAACCCGGTCAAAACGATACGGCCGAATCTAGCATGCCACAGGAGAAGAAAAGAAAATTTGAAAACCAAGTTAACGTCATGAGTTAGGAAAAATCTTTGATTTTGTAGAAATAGAATTAATATTGAGTGATCAATTGAAAACAATTCCGACTCTTAGTTTGAAATTTTAGTTACTTTGCTACTAAAGCCCAAATTATTTTTTTCCTTATTAACCAATTGTAAAGTCTCACAGTTCTTAAGTTTTGAAAATTGTTCATTTTGACAATTTATTAGGCATGCCTTAACAATCCAAAATAAAATAAAATAAAGAAAGGTAATAAAAATAATTATAAACCCAAATTAACGTTTAAGTGGCCTTATTACATTACCAAAATCCAAATTAAAGTAGAGTAATCCCAAAAAAACTATTTAAGATAAAGTCTAAAATATTACGCATGGCCACCTTGAGTCCACCTCAGCTCCATGCCCGAGGTCTAAGGATTACTTGCAAAATTTAACGGAGGGGGTGAGTCACCAAGAATCAATGTGTAAATCCCCGTCCAAAAGATTTTCCAGATCTCACACAAATCCATATGTTACGTATGTATGCCATGCAACCCAACCAACCTAATATGCACATCCACCATATCTCCTGTATCTACCCAACATTTGTGGCACCTAGCCACTGGTGCTACCTAACCACTGGTGGTTCCAAACCACTGGTGAGAAAAGTCACAAATAATAATATGTAGGACCAACCCACTTGTGGTACCTAACCACTGGTGACAATCCCTGATATCCGCAAGTGAGGCCAACCCACTGTGGTACCAAAACACTGGGACGAGTCATTGAAATAAGATATATGTGGTACCTAACCACTGGTGGTTCCAAACCACTGAGACTTAGTCACAAAATAATAATATGTGGGGCCAACCCACTTGTGGTACCTAACCACTGGTGACAGTCTGAAAGATTACATTTTTCCTCCCTCTTTACATCATACCCCATCTTCATGTTCATGCTTTACAATATGGTATGATCATGCTTTCAAAGTACAACAACAATCAATTCACTCATACATGCATCAATTAATAACAACACATAGTAGAACTTACCTAGAGTCCTCACTTTTACCCAAAAGGGTAACATAGTGATCCATACCATCACTTTAGCTTTTAGCAATACATAGATAATAACATAATTAACATATAAAGTGTGTAAGAGTTACACACCTAATAACACGTAATACCACGCTTTCTATGTAGACACTATCGCGAACAGGCACTACTGCTATCTGTCTACTGTTCTGTACAGAAGCCGGCCCACAACCTGGTGGCCAATCTCAGACAGTAGATACCGCGTGCTTCTTGAACTTAGGAGTAGGAATAGCGAGTCCAAACCCCTCCTTTGATTGTATAGGATTTGATTTTATCGAAGAGATCTTGGTCAGAAGACCGAGTTAAAGCATTTAATAGAATAAAGGTAAGATGATACGTTTAACTGAAGAGATTTCCTTACCGAGATTGAAAAAAATTGAAAGCTTCAGGCTTGGCCCAAGAATCGAGAGAATCCCTAAAACATTACTCAATTAGAACTGATTTCAATCATAAATTAAAAGAATGACCATTCGGCCAATAAGCAAATAGTAACCTCTTACCACCCTTCGGCCATGACTACTTACCAAAGGTCCTTCAACCACAAGCTAGATGCCAAAAAGAGTGTGAATACCAAGCCCTTCCCAGAATCGGCCAATGCCTTCAAATCACCAAGTAATCCCCCTTTGATTAGTATCACATATTAATATCAAAGAATAAGGAAGAAATGAAAAAGATGAAGACACTTACTACCCCAAATAGGAACCGATTAAGAAGATTGAGAGGAGTGGCGAAAATCTTCTAGCACAATCACGAATAAAAGAAGCACACCTCAGGGAGATTCGGCCAAAAGAAAAGAATAAACACAACTCTACACGAAAGAAGCTAGAAAAAGGTTTCGATTATGAAATACAATCAGAAGAAATATGAGATAAGTAGAAGAGAAAAGACAAGAAATAAGTGTTTTCGACTTTGCAGAATTAGAGCTTGAGACTTTGGCAATGGAGAAGAAATGAAGGAGAGGATATAAAGAAATATGGCTAAAGAGATTCGGTTTCTAGGAAGCAAAAGAGAGAAAAAGATGAAATAGAGAAAGCTATAGAAGAATTCGACTAGAGGTTATATCATGAAAGTGATTATGAATAAAAAGAAGAAAGAATTTCAGCTTCGGCTTTTGCTAAATGAGAGCACAAGTGAGGCCTATTAAGAAGAAGTCACCTACCGAAAAATTAAAGAAAACACTAAGAGCATTCAGCTCCTACCAAGTTTAAGCTACCCAAAATGTACCTAAAATGGCACCCCTACACTCTCCTAAACCGAATAATGGAAGGAAACCCAACTAAATTTTGACACACTCCTTGATACTACTAACCCAAAATCAAACCCCCCTCACAAGCGTCCCAACCGGCCAACATCTACCTATCTCAAATCCCACCTTTTCCTCCTACAACTGCTCTCCTACACCCAATTCAAATTGGTTTGAAAGGTTCAACTCCCACCTTTCACTCATGACCAACCATTTAAATTAATTTGACCCCTTCAACACTGCCCCCTAAGTGTCCTTGCTGAAACCACCACTTACCTCTCCAGGCACAAAATAAATCTCCAAAATGTTATCCATGCAACTCAAACTCCTTCCCAATTGCAACTTCCCCATGGCGCCACTTATAAGCACACTAGGTGGCGTCTCCTTACCACTACACCAGCTCTTTTCTTGTGTCAACAACCACAAAATTTAATCCTTAAAGCCTGATTCAACTGGCTCTTCCCTAAAATGCTTAGAATAAAAAATTTCACTAAGGCTCAGCCTTAGCCCCGAGCTTCCCCGAGACCCCAAACACACTCAGACAACCCACGATGCATACCAACATATAGATATAAAGTAAATGCATAAGCCCTAAGTCTCAGATGTTACAGTTCTACCCCCTTAAAGAAATTTCAGCCTTGAAATTACCTGGTCAAAAGAGTTGAGGGTATTACTGTCGCATTGGTTCCTCGGGTTCCCACGTAGCTTCCTCAGAACCGTGATTACGCCACAAAACCTTAACCAACAGAATTGTCTTTCTGCGTAATACTTTGACATCACGATCCAAAATTCGAAATGGTTCCTCCTCAAAGGATAGATCCGGCCTCACTTCAATCTCCTCCATTGACACCACGTGAGATGGATCCGAACGATAGCGTCTTAGTATCAAAACATGGAACACATCATGGATCTGACTTAACTCTACATGTAACTCGAGCTGATAGGCTACTGGTCCCAAACGCTTCAACACTCGATAAGGCCCGATAAACCTGGGGCTTAAATTGCCCTTCCGACCAAATCTTAGCACTTTCTTCCATGGCGACACCTTTAAGAAAACCTTGTCACCCACCACAAATTCTATGTCTTTCCTTTTTAGATCCGCATAGGACTTCTGCCTATCCGAAGCTTCCTTCAATCGAGTTCGTATTAGCTTAACCTTATCTTCCGTTTCAGCAACCAACTTTGGACCCAACGATTGACGCTCACCCAACTCTGTCCAACACGTAGGTGTACGACACCTCCGACCAAATAATGCTTCATATGGCGCCATCTGAATACTCGACTGGTAGCTATTGTTATATGTAAATTCTGCCAACGGTAGAAATTCTTCCCAACTACCTCTGAAGTCTATGACACAGCCCCTCAACATATCCTTTAAGATCCGAATTACCCTCTCCGACTGTCCATCAGACTGTGGATGAAACGCTGTACTGAAATCTAACTTTGTACCCAACGCTTGATGCAATGCCTTCTAGAATCTAAATGTAAATCTAGGGTCTTTGTCCGAAATGATCGACACTGGCACCCCATGTAATCTTACAATCTCTGCTATATATAATCTAGCCAACTTCTGAAGAAAGTAATCCATACACACGGGTATGAAATGAGCAGACTTCGACAAACGATCAACGACTACCCAAACCGAATCCTTCTTAGTAGGCGTAAGGGGTAGCCACTAACAAAATCCATCGCGATCCTCTTCCACTTCCATTGGGGAATAATGATCGGTTGCAACAACCCGAAGGAAACTGATGCTCGGCTTCAACCTGCTGACACGTCAAGCATTTACCCACAAATTCAGTTACTTCTCACTTCAGACCTGGCCACCAAAACTGTTCTCGCAAATCTCGGTACATCTGACTTCCTCTAAGATGCATAGTATGTGGGCTATTATGTGCTTCTTGAAGAATCTTCTGCCTTAAATCTACATCTCTCGGCATGCAAACCTTACCACGGAAACATAACACTCCATTGCTATTCAAACTGAAATCCTCTATTCCACTCTCTTGTACTTGTAGAAGTCGAGCACTCAAGACATCATCTACTAACTGTTTCTCCTTAACCTGACTTACCCATGTCGGCTTCACTTGCAATTCCGCTAATAAACTTCCATCATCAAATAAACTAAGGTGGGAAAACATTGCTCTTAGGTCAGATATTACCTTACGGCTTAGCACGTCTGCCACAACGTTAGCTTTACCCGGGTGGTACTCAATCGAGTAGTCATAATCCTTCAACAACTCGATCCACCTTAGCTGTCTTAAATTCAACTCCTTCTGAGTAAGGAGATACTTCAAACTCTTGTGATCCGTATAAATGATGGACTTCTCCCCATGCAAGTAGTGTCTCCAAATCTTCAGGGCGAAAACCACTGCAGCTAGCTCAAGGTCATGCGTAGGGTAATTCAACTCATGCGGTCTTAACTGTCGAGACGTATACGGAACAACCTTTCCATCTTGCATCAATACGCACCCTAATCCTGTGTGTGAAGCATCACAGTACACCATGAACTCCTTCCCTGCCTCAGGCTGAATTAACACCGGAGCTTCTGTCAGAATCCTTTTTAACTCCTCAAAACTTTCCTGTTTCTTGTTAGACCATACAAACAGAACCCCTTTCCTTAACAACTTGGTTAGCGGTGCCGCAATGAAAGAGAACCCTTCCACAAACCTTCTGTACTACCCAGCTAACCCCAAGAATCTCCGAATCTCTGCCACAGACTTAGGAGGTTTCCAATCCAACTCAGCTTCAATTTTCTGAGGGTCTACCCTAATCCCCTCGGCAGACACCACATGACCCAAAAAGGTAACTTTCTTTAGCCGAACTCACATTTACTGAACTTAGCAAACAACTGCTTCTCCCTCAAAATCTGCAAAACCACTCGTAGATGTGAATCATTCTCCTCCTCAGACTTTGAATAAACTAGGATGT
Source organism: Gossypium rotundifolium (assembly GCA_025506655.1). Lineage (NCBI taxonomy): Eukaryota > Viridiplantae > Streptophyta > Magnoliopsida > Malvales > Malvaceae > Gossypium > Gossypium rotundifolium. The sequence continues at coordinate 107,862,055 of CP106724.1, forward strand.
CGTCTATAAACACTACGATGAATTAATCCAGGTAGGATTGGAAAACCCTGTTCATCATGCCCATAAACACTGCTGGTGCATTGGTCAACCCAAACAACATTACCAAGAATTCGTAAGTGACCATAACGAGTACGAAATGTCGTCTTATGAATATTCACCTCCTTGACCTTAAGCTGGTTATAGCCCGATCTCAAGTCTATCTTTGAGAAGACTGATGCTCCCCTAAGTTGGTCGAACAGATCGTCTATCCTTGGCAACGGGTACTTATTCTTGATCATCAACTTATTCAATTGACGATAATTAATGCACATATGCATTGATCCGTCCTTCTTCTTAACGAATAGCACCGGCGCTCCCCAAGGCGATACACTCGGTCAAATAAAACCCTGGTCCAACAATTCCTGAATCTGCGCTTTCAACTCCACTAACTCCTTCGGCGCCATTCTGTATGGGGCAATAGACACTGGCGCTGTTCTCGGTAAGAGATCAATACCAAACTCAACATCGCGGTCTGAAGGCAACCCCGATAGCTCTTCTGGGAAAACATTAGAAAATTCCTTTATCATTCGTACATCCCCCACTACTAATTCCTTGGCCTCGAAAGCGCAAACATGAACCATAAATGCCTTATATCCTTTTCTCACCATTCTCTCGGCCTTCAAAGCGGATACCACATTAGATAGGTAGCTCCTCCTCTCGCCTATCACCACCACCTCGACACCCTCGAAAGCTCTTAACACCATGTGCTTGGCTGCATAGTCCAAACTTGCTTGATATTTTACTAACCAATCCATCCCTAAGATCAAATCAAACTCCCCAAGTTGCAGTTCCATCAGATCAATCGGAAAAACTACCCCTTGAAGTTCTAGAGGTACATCCCTAGACAATTTATTCACCACTACAGAGTGTCCTAGAGGGCTAATTACAGTCACTTCCCTAGAAGAAATCTCAAAGTCCAAATATAGAGTTTTCGTTATTGCACTGGCAACACAAGAGTGTGTCGAACCAATATCAATCAGAGTAGTGTATGGCAAACCAAAAATAAGGAACGTACCGGTTATGACGTTCGGTGCGTCGCCTTCCTCTCTACACCTAGCTGCATAGACCAAACCAGGCTGCCTCGCATCTGTATTCCCAGACCTCGACCCGGTGCTCCACGCCCTCGACCAAAGCTATTTCCTCCTCTGGCCGAACCACGACCTCTCTGCGGTTGCTGACCCTCTCTTCTAAATGGTGCGCATCTTTGACCCTATGATTGTGCCTTGACTGGCCTCCGTGGGCAATCCCTTATCTGATGATCAAAAGATCCACATTCAAAACATCCCCTATTACCTGCCCAGCACTCTCCCGAATGAAATTTCTCACATCGAGTAAACTGAGGTGGCCACTGAACAGCAATAGGCTTCGCAGCTTGACTCGACCCTCCAACTCTAGACCTCTTCTGAAAACCCCCAAAAGACCCTAATGGCCCGAAACTTCTTTTATTTCTATACCTTTCCTGATTTTGCTTTTCAGACCTCTTCACCTCCTTAGCTATTTTAGCCTTTTCAACCAACACAGTAAACTCCCTTTCTCATTGCAAAGCTATTAATACCCGTAACTCATCTCTCAGGCCATCCTCAAATCTGACACAACGCTCATGATCTGTTGCCACAATACCCTTGGCATAGCGGCTCAGATGCAAAAATTCAGCTTAATATTCAGTCACTGACTTACTTCCCTGAATAAAATTAAGGAATGCCTTCCGCTGAGCGTCCACATAACTCGACCCGATGTATTTCCCTTGAAAAGCTGACTTAAAGAACTCCCAGGCGATGTGGTTAGCCGATGAACCATCCCTAACCGTGAGCCACCATTGATATGTCTCATCTCGAAGGAGAGACACTACCCCCTTTAATTTCTCCTCTACGATATAGTCTAGGTCATCCATTATACGCTCAGTCGCTTCTAACCAGTATTCAGCTATATTGGGAGCTATACTAGAAACGCCCCTAAATATTTTTGCTCTATTGGCTCAGAGTCGTTCCGACACAGATTTCTGAGCCCCAGTGCCCGTGCCTGCCCCGACAACTCTTTCTAGAACCCACAACATTGCCTGAGACACTACATCATCTCCCCTCATTTGGCCCTGAAACTATTCTTCTGCAACTGGCAGTATCGGTACCTCATCTCTTGACACATGACCAGACCTTGCTGGTTCCGATACAGCAATCCTACCCCTACCACGTCCACGTACAATACGCCCACGTCGTCGAGTGCTCATAACTAATGTTCGCGATTTAATCTGATTTGGGAAAAATTTTATGAATTAGTTTTTCTTTCTTCCACTGTTTATTACTGGATAGTTTTATGAGTATATATATTCAGAGTAGTTTCTTTCGCAAGAACATACATTCCTATAGGCTTCAATCTCTAGAGTAAGGTTTTCTAACACTAGCAACCATATCTCAATATAATCATATAAACAATACCATCACCTCATACAATTGACAGTTAGAAAACTTCTTCGTCAGCAGATCGCTGCTGAGACTCGGTGCCATGCTTCCTGAAAGCATTTTAGTGAAACCATTTCCCAAGCTATCCATTGAAAATATTTTGGGCCTTATACCCACAACCGAGCTTTTGAACCTGTCTCTAATACCACAATTGTAACACCCCAAACCTGATCAAAACGCTATGATCGAATATAGCATGCCACAGGAGAAGAAAAGAAAATTTGAAAACCGAGTTAACGTCATGAGTTAGGAAAAATCTTTGATTTTGTAGAAACAGAATTAATATTGAGTGATCAATTGAAAACAATTCCAAGTCTTAGTTTGAAAATTTAGTTACTTTGCTACTAAAACCCAAATTATTTTTTTCCATGTTAACCAATTGTAAAGTCTCACAGTTCTTAAGTTTTGAAAATCATTCATTTCGACAATTTATTAGGCATGCCTTAACAATGCAAAATAAAATAGAATAAAGAAAGTTAATAAAAGTAATTATAAACCCAAATTAATGTTTAAGTGGCCTTATTACATTACCAAAATCCAAATTAAAGTAGAGTAATCCCAAAAAAACTATTTAAGATAAAGTATAAAATATTACGCATGGCCACCTTCAGTCCACCTCTGCTCCATGTCCATGGTCTAAGGATTACCTGCAAAATTTAATGGAGGGGGTGAGTCACCGAGACTCAGTGTGTAAATCCCCATCCAAAAGATTTTCCAGATCTCACACAAATCCATATGTTACGTATGTATGCCATGCAACCCAACCAACCTAATATGCATATCCACCGTATCCCCTGTATCTACCCAACATTTGTGGGACCTAGCCACTGGTGGTTCCAAACCACTGGTGACAAAAGTCACAAATAATATGTGGGGCCAACCCACTTGTGGTACCTAACCACTGGTGACAATACCTGATATCCATACATGGGGCCAACCCACTGTGGTACCAAACCACTGGGACGAGTCATAGAAAAAAGATATATGTGGTACCTAACCATTGGTGGTTCTGAACCATTGAGACTTAGTCACAAAATAATAATATGTGGGGCCAACCCACTTGTGGTACCTAACCACTGGTGACAGTCTGAAAGAGTTCATATTTCCTCCTTCTTCACATCATACCCCATCTTCATGTTCATGCTCTACAATATGGTTTGATCATGCTTTCAAAGTACAACAATAATCAATTCACTCATACATGCATCAATTAATAACAGCACATAGTAGAACTTACCTGGAGTCCTCGCTTTTACCCACAAGGGTAACACAGTGATCCATACCATCACTTCGGCTTTTGGCAATACATAGATAATAACATAAATAACATATAAAGTGTGTAAGAGTTACACCTGATAACACGTAATACCACGCTTTCTATGTCGACACTATCGCTAACAAGAACTACTGTTATTTGTCTACTATTCTACTCAGAAGCCGGCCCACAATCAGGTGGCCAATCTCGAACAGCAGATACCGCGCGCTTCTTGAAATTAGGGGTTGGAATTGCAAGTCCAACCCCCTCCTTTGATTGGCTAGGATTTGATTCCATGGAAGAGATCTTGGTCAGAAGACCGAGTTAAAGCATTGAATAGAATAAAGGTAAGATGATACGTTTAACTGAAGAGATTTCCTTACTGAGATTGACAGAAGCCAAAAGCTTCAGGCTTGGCCCAAGAATCGAGAGAATCCCTAAAATGTTACTAAATTAGAACCGATTCCAATCATAAATTAAAAGAATGACCCTTCGACCAACAAGCAAATAGTAACCTCTTACCACCCTTTGGCCATGACTTCTTACCAAAGGTCCTCCAACCACAGGCTAGATGCCAAAAAGAGTGTGAATACCAAGCCCTTCCTAGAATCGGCCATCGCCTTCAAATCACCAAGTAACCCCCTTCAATTAGTATCACATATTAATATCAAAGAATAAGGAATAAATGAAAAAGATGAAGACACTTACCACCCCAAATAGGAACCGATTGAGAAGATTGAGAGGAGGAGTGACGAAAATCTTCTAGCACAATCACGAATAAAAAAGCACACCTGAGGAAGATTCGGCCAAAAGAAAAGAATAAACACAACTCAACATGAAAGAAGAGAGAAAAAGGTTTTGATTATGAAGGACAATCAGAAGAAATATGAGATAAGCAGAAGAGAAAACAAAAGCAATAAGTGTTTTCGGCTTTGCAGAATTAGAGCTCGAGACTTCGGCAATGGAGAAGAAACGAAGGAGAGGATATAAGAAAATATGGATAAAGAGATTCGCTTTCCAGCAAGCGAAAGAGAGAAAAAGATGAAATAGAGACAGCTATAGAAGAATTCAGCTAGGGGTTATATCATGAAAGTGATTATGAATAAAAAGAAGAAAGAATTACGGTTTCAGCTTTTGCTAAATGGGAGCACAAGTGATGCCTACTAAGAAGAAGTCACCTACCGAGAAAATAAAGAAAAGACTAAGAGCATTCAGCTCTTACCAAGTTTAAGCTACCCAAAATGTACCTAAAACGGCACCCCTAGACTCTCCTCAATTGAATAGTGGAAGAAAACCCGACTAAATTTCGACACACTCCTTGATACTACTAACCCAAATCAAACCCCCTTACAAGCTTCCCAATCGGCCAACATCCACCAATCTCAAATCCCACCTTTTCCTCCTACAACCGCTCTCCTACACCCAATTCAAATCGGTTTGAAAGGTTCAACTCCCACCTTTCATTCATGGCCAACCATTTAAATTAATTTGACCCCTCCAACACTTCCTCCATAAGTGTCCTTGTCGAAACCACCACCTACCTCTATAGGTGCAAAATAAATCTCCAAAATATTTTCCATGCAGCTCGAACTCCTTCCCAATTGCAACTCCCCCATGACGCCACTTACAAGCACACAAGTTGGCGTCTCCTTACCACTACACCAGCTCTTTTCTTGTGTCAACAACCACAAAATTTAACCCTTAAAGCCTGATTCAACTAGCTCTCTTCTAAAATGCTTAGAATAAAAAATTTCACTAAGGCTCAGCCTTAGCCCCGAGCATCCCCCAGGACCCCAAACACACTCAAACAACCCACGATGCATACCAACATACAGATATAAAGTAAATGCATAACCCTTAAGTCCTAGATGTTACAAATAAACTGAGTCGATCCCTCTGTATGTCGAGTCCATGCCCTAACCTTGTGGGTAATCTGCAAAGATGGAAATTAATAAGGGTGAGCTTTATGAGCTCAGTGTAATTCTCTACACAAGAGAATGAATGCAAAACAATAGATAAAGCTTACAAAATAACAATTCTCAGAATAATCACAATTGTATAAAAAAGTAGAATTTGACAGTTCATTTAAGCATACTTATGAATGTCAATGCAATTCATGTATAACAAAAAAGTTCCTACCCATACTCTACTACACTCCACAGTAAGAGTTCCCCAGAAGTCATCCATCTCTACTATAACACCCCTAACCCGTAACCATCACCGGTTTAGGGTTAAGAGGCATTACCAAACAATCAAAAACATTTATGGGCATTTCATAACTTAATGGAATAAATCACATCAAAGTGCCCCTAAAATGGGTCTACAAGACCTTAATCATGCTTTAGAATAGGGCCAGGACTGAACTGAACACATACAGAATTCTCAAAAATTTAAAATTCTTTTTAAGTTACTGAGGTCACACGCCCGTGTAGGTAGGCCGTGTGCCTCCCACGGCCTCAGACACGCCCATATGTCTAAGCCGTGTCAAAACTGGGCATACATACTGACTTGTCCACATGGCCAAGGACACGCCCATGTGCATCAACCGTGGTCGCTACTAACTTGCACCACACGGCCAGTCACATGCCTGTGTGTCTTGCCCGTGATCGAGTCTGACTTTTTTTGAATTGCAACCTTGAAGGACACGATCAAGCCATACGGTCGTGTGTTCAGTCGTGTTGGCAAAAATAGGCCATTTGCAAGGCCAAAATGCCACCCACACTTGGGTCATCCCTATAAGCACATATAAACATCATCCCATATACAATTGGCAACTAAAAACATATCAAATTGTGTATCATTTACACCTATTCATAAACATCACAAACACTCCAACTTAAGACTCATTTAACTCAATATATTCACAAGCATTTCAAAGTGTAAACCATCACAAACTTTCCATCAAGAAAATGATAAATATGCATCAATAAGCTTACCCTTAATGTGACCATTTAATTTACTAACAAACCATATTAAACTAAACATCATATAGCTTGATCACTCATACATAACGTCAACATTTATCTAGCCATATCACATGACTATTTACATGTCATAAACATAGTCCATTTGAACTAGACTATACATGCCATACTTAATATATACATGATTATAAGGTACCAAAATGTCATTCGAGTAGTGTGATGACAATCCTCGACAATTCCCGAGCCCTTAGTAGCTTTGATGATCTATAAAGCAGAGCAAACACACACAAAGTATGCTTTCAAAAGCTTAGTAAGCCATATACAAATAAACGTTAACATATAATGCACATAATCATAATAATAAAATGTTATTAATATTTCTCAATTGTAAAACTCATATACTTCTCTTTGGTTCTTTTGTTTAACTATTGCTTTGCACATTTTGTAGCTCAATTGTAACACATTTTCTCATAGCACTTTCAAGCATATACCACTTATTACCTTATCGAATTTATACATATATTTATCTTGATAAGTTGATATATACACTTACCTTTCATCCATACACATAATGTACCTGGCAAACTTACCTAATTCATTTATACATTTTACGTAGACTTTCATTTCTCAGATTTGCCCGTTAAACCGTTCAAAATTAAATAGGAAGCTCGAAATACTCAGAATGGACGTACAATTCCAACGTCCCAGATGTGGTCTTACATGTAACCATATATCGATGCCACTGTCCCAGATAGGGCCTTACATGAATCAATACGATGCCAATGTCCCGGACATGGTCTTACACGTAAATCTCAAATTAATGCCAACGTCCTAGACATGGTCTTACATGATGTCTCATATCGATGCCAACGTCCCAGACATGGTCTTACACGATACCACATATCGGACACCTATGTCATGACATACGCAATCTTATCTATTCCTAGGTTCATACGGGACTTTTTCGGATGTTGACACCATGTTGATACTATCTCAGATTTCATGTACTCATCATCTCATAAATTTTCATATGAACATACATTTATCAATGTAAATACATTTATTTGTATATCTACTTACCTCAGATTCGGATAAACAGAATCGAACTCGACTACTCAATTACTTTTGATTTCCTGCGATCTAAGTCTACTTTCTTCAGTTCTTGACCTATACATATTCAAATTTAACCCATTTATTTAGTAATTCATTCAATTCAATCTAAAAACACATATTAAGGGCAATTTACAAATTAGCCCTCATATCTTCACATTTTGACATTTTATTTATTATTTCACAGAATCACAAAATACACAAAATTTGCATACACTCATGCTTAGCCGAATATCACCCATGCTCATTTAAGTCCATACATTTCATTTATTTCACAGTTTAGTCCCTCAAAAAATTATTTTCTCAATTAAGTCCAAATTACTCAAATTCATCAAAAATTCAAAGACAAACTATGTTAATCTTTCACATATCTTTCATAATTCATCTTCAAACATCACAAAACTCATGTGTTCATCAATGTCATATTTCAAAATCATTATCAATTCACAAAATTAAAACATGGGTTTTGAATAACATTTAGCAACGATCACAAAAACGTAGAAATTATCAAAAATGAAGCAAAAGATACCTTGAATTAAGATTAAAGCTAGCCGAAAGTTCAAAGCTTTTCTTCTTCCGTTTTCTTTTCTATTTTCGGCACATAGATAATGACAATTGCTAATTTCATGCTTTTTTCTTTTTTAATTATAACATATTTACTATTTTACATTTTTAACCTTTATTAATACATTATAATTTCCACTAACTTTATACATTAATGTCCATCCATATTTCCAATGGCTCAATTGCATTATAACGACCTCACATTTATAAAGACATAACACATAAGTGCTTTTAACAAATATCATACTAATTTGCATTTAATGCAATTTAGTCCTTTCTTCTAATTAAGCACACAAATGATAAAATTATTTCACAAAACTTTCACACATGCTTAATCATATAATGCAGAAATAGAAAATAATATTAATTTTTTTACTCAAATTTGTGGTCCCAAAACCACTATTCTGGCTAGGGTCTAAACTAGACTGTTGCATCTACACTCCATGTTGTGGATGAACCACCAGTAATTGCAAGTGAAATGCTAGTAGAAATTGTGGGTAAACCACCAATATTTTCATATAAAAATTTTTAGATAAACTATCAGTAAGTTGTGGATGAACCACCAATGTTTGCAGATTATTAAACTGACAATACATCCTCCTTTCAATCATCCCAATCCTCATGCAATGTAATGTTGCATGCTAATATAAGTTAAATACAAAATTAGTAGTCATGCATATCATGCATTTGATTTAACAATATTAGTAGACATGTTGAACATGCAATCAATAATAAAGTGGCAGTAGTAATAACAACAATAACAGTAACAGTTTATCAAAAATACAGTGAGAGTAGGCATGTATGATTTACATATCATACATATAACTATAATAGTTTAGTCATTTATATCATAGATTACATATTATCAGGGGCTCCATTGAGTGTACAAAAACTTTAAAAACAAATTGGGGATCATACAAGGAATAAACTAAACAATTCACAAATTTTGGGAAAAATTTGTAAAACATAAGCCACATGGTTGTGTGGCCAGGCCGTATGGAAGGGTTACACGGTCGTGTGGGAAATTGATAAATTACCCTATAGGAAGGACTTGACCATGTGGCAGGTCGTGTAACAGGTTGAGGCTGTGTGGTTTTTAAAAATTTCCTAAAATTTACAAGTGCACATGGTCATGTGGGAGACTGTGTGGCCCTAAAATACATACGGTTGGCCCCGATTCACTTGGTAAAGAACATACACCTTTCACCATCGGTCTTATTTTCATTCTTCACAATCAATTTTGGTTTGCTTCACTTAGATACAATTCTTCAATGATAAATACACACGAATTAACAATTAGTATCAATATTTTGTCAAGATTATCAAAGATTTGGCAAGAACCTTGAAAGATTGATTAATCAAACAAAAGAATAGCGTCAGATAGTAATATTACATGACTATGGTATCTAATAATTAAAACCAGGTGTACTTACCATTTTTTTTTTTTTGCATAGATAAGGATGTTATTGATGGCAATTTCAAAATCGATAGAAAATTATTGAATGAGGGATGATTTGATAAGCGAAAGCAAAATAGTTAATATCAATAGGATGAATATATGGTGTAAATAAGAGGAAAAGAAAAGAAAAAGAAAAAAATAGAAAGGGGAAGGCAAAATTCTTTAGGAATTGAAAAGAGCAAAGAGACAATCTAATCAGGGATGTAATCTAATTTTATACCTAGGGTTAGTAAACCATAGGGGTGACACAACAATTTACCCAATCTTGTTGAATTTAAAAATAAAAGGGTAAAAGAGGACTCGAACTTCAGTAACTAGGGAAAGCACTAAACAGTTAACAATTCAGCCTAGTTCATTTCTTGTTTAACTTAGACACTTAATCTTTTAAATATTGGGGCATGACAATTGCTTTTGCTAAGGAGAGAAGAATTATTGAAGCCAACATTGGTGAGAAGGAAAATACAAAAATGTCTTCCACTTTAAGCTCAAAATTAAGTCAGATTAGGGCTGTATTTTGCAATTGCAAGTTAAGGGCTCTAATATGTAGTGCAAATACATTATCAACTAAAAGACGTTCTATGGGTATTCTAGATACAAATAAGTAATTTTTTAAGGGATTTATGTGACCAAACATTGATAAGAGTATTTGGCATATTTGTTTTGAAATTAGTTCATTTCTAGGTTTTTTCTATTATATATATTAGGGCTACAATCAAGATAAAAAAAAAAAGGTTGTATTTGACTTGTTCAATTACTGGGTTTGAAAATTTTTAGTTATGGTTATCTTATTTCTTTTGTTTCATGATTGGGTTTAGGAATAACATTGGGTTCACACTATATGAATTGCGATGAAGACCTTGATCAAATGAATCATAGGCAATTGTATTTTTGTTTGAAATTAGTTGAAGAGTTGAATTGTATTGTTACTGAGTTTTTTAATGTTTGAAATATGTAAATTGATAGTGGCTGAAATTTATTTTGGTGGGTTGCAGGGAGTGACGATGTGCAAGAAGGATATGTTGACCAATATGTGGTGGAAGATGTAACTTTTTTGAACAACTTATTATTGAACAAGAATAGGAAACTAAGAATTGATAAGAACGGGCTAAAGGAAAAGATGACAGAGCACCAAACAATTATATCAAAAAACATGATTGTTCTATTAAGTATAAAGTGAGCTTAATTGTGTCATGTGTATTGTTTTTTGTAATTAAGTATAAAGCGAGCTTAATTGTGACATGGGTATTGTTTATTTTGTAATTGTTCTATCAATGTGTTTTGATAATGAATGCCATTTACTTGTAATGTGTTTGGAACTAGAGTAGTTGGAAAGTGATTTGTTTGAATGATTTATTTGAAATGAATGTGTTTGACTGAATTAAATGGGTTACTGAAATGGAAAATTTAATGTGGTTGAGATGAAATGTATAATGTTTGATGCTATTTCATTAAAGTATGGGAAGAGATATGTGTTTGAATTGGTTGAATTATTTTGAAGCAATTTAAAGGATGACTATACATAATGATTGATCTTAAATATGAAACTTATTGAAAGAAGCAAAAATTCATAATATATGCCTAATGTTTTACATTGGTACCAAACCATACTAGTACACCAAATGAAATTAACAAAAAATATAAATGATGCAATTACACCATGATCACCTAGTTAAGTAAAGCAATCTATAAATTCTTAATGTTTAACTAATCAAAACTAACAATTTCATTAAAAATACCAAGATGATCACTTGGGGCATCATAAAAAAAATACCACAATAGACTTAAATGACAAAATGTTTAATAATCAGTTACTAGGAACTGGCAATATTTTTTTATAAAAAAGAAGCATTTCATAGATTAAAAAACAATACAATACCAAATAGGTCAATAGGCATCAACCTTCAACATTGCCTCAATAGAAATAGGAGGGTCATTACAAATAATCAAAAGATTAAAAAACAAAATATATGTAGGACAAAAGGTGTTATGATTTTAAAACTATTGAAAATTGCTCCCTAAGCCAGCTTAGTTGAACATTGATTCCCTCCCTATAAACGTGCTTAAGTGAGACTAACACAAATTTAGACATGAGAGACCTACAATCATCAACAAAAACAACAAGTGTTAAACTTTCATAATCAGGATTCTTAATAAAGTTAATAACAATTTCAACATCAGTCTCAATTTCCAACTTTCAATAATTTACTTTGTGTGTAAGATACAATCTGTCTCTAGGTGCTTAAAGCTCTACTTCAATACTCAAACACTTGGGTATATATTTGTAAGACCTTTTAATCCATTCACCCCTTTCATCTCTTAGCATCGCATCAGCTCCACTTCTTTCTAGACTTCTGGTAGCTAAGCCATCCGTAATCAACTTGATATATCCGGGTGTTAGAGGCTTCCATTTTACCTGCTAAATAATAAGGGTAAACTGTATTTGTTTACCTTACTCGTGAGAGAAAATATTCTCCCGCTTTATAAAAAACCCCTTTAGTAATATCCGAGCCTCTAGTGATATTCTTAAAAATTAAAGCAGTTCTCCCAAAGCAAAAAACTAAAAATCAAGTACATGGGAATTCTATGCCTTTTATGAAAAGGTTGTCTAAATATTATACTTTAACAAGTAACCCCAATTTCGATCGTCAAGGGATTGATTCATATAATCATCATAAATCTCCTTCCAATAGTCCTTTAACTTTCAGCATTGTCTAATAAAATGATTTTTTTATTTTAGAGCGAATTCTACATAATGGGCAGATGTTCTTGATCATAATGGCTCTCTTACTAAGAAAATTTGAAGTTGGAAAGACCTTATGAGCATACTCACAAATAAAATATTTAAGCTTTGGTAGAAGTTTCAATTTTAAAATCCAAACGAAATTTAGATTCACTTCAAATGGATTTTTTGGTGATAAGTGCTTGAAAGTGAGAATATCCCATATTCTGAGAAGCGCCATCTTAAGTAGTCATCTCTATCAGAAACAATGGATATGTGAATGCTTAAGAAATTTTCCATAATCTTTGCTGGCAAAATGAAATAAAGGGGGTAAGATTCATAAATTGCACATTTTCCCTGAAAGTAACATTTTCTTTTTCCTCTGTGTGGGGACCGCAAAATATGTTTCTAATAGGGCCATCTCAGATCCAATTATCCATCCAAAATTTAGCTCTCTTACCATTCTGGATCTACCATTTGAAACCATCTTCGAGCATTGATCGAACCTTCATCAGTAACACCCCTTACCCGTATCCAACGTTGAAATAGGGTATGAGGCATTACCTAACTTAATATCATGAGTATGTTCAATTCTGAAACATAAAACTCCATTCAAATTTAAAACTTTTCAAACTTCCTCTTAACAACCTTATCATAGGCTTAAGAGGCCCAAAACACATCTTAGGAACAATTTCAGATCTTTTTGAGCTCCTTAGAAAGCCATAGAAAATGTTATTAAAAATAGGGCCACATACCCGTGTGGGCAGGCCGTGTGGTCACACATGCCTATGTCCTTAGTCCGTGTGGATAATATTTTTCATTTCGAACCTACAGGGGTTTTAACACAACTTGACACACGCCCCTGTCCATAGCCCATGTCCTTCACACGGCCATGACACGCCCGTGTCTTCACCTGTGTGTTAAAACCTTGACATTCTGTTTATGACATCATCATTTCAATAAGGTCACACGGCCAAGGCACACGCTCATGCCCTTAGACTATGTGTCAAATTAAATTCCTAATTTCAGGTGTACACTTCACACGGCCTGCGTACATGCCCGTCTTTTAGGCCGTGTCTCCCATACAATTGAGACACACGGCTGTGTCTCAGCCCATGTGTTTACTACAAGGCAGACTGACTTACTAACTTAGCATGCAAGGGTACACATGGCCTATCAACACGCCAGTGTGACTACCCGTGTGGATAGTTCTAAGGCTATTTACCAAGCTAATTGCCACCCTGAAATACAACCACACTTATACCATTTCATTTTAACACTCTACATGTTCATGAGACACTCCTAATGCCCAAAATCAAGACATCTATACATAGGTTTACACTACATTCATCATGCATATTCTTTACTCAATTATCATCCCAAACACACAAGCATGCACTTCATGAACTTTTTCACCATTGAATATATATAACTATTCAATTATTGGCCAATTTTCCATGGCCAATTACAAAATGAATTGAACAACATTAATAGCCACACATTGGCTAACCAATATGACATATCACCAAAAAAAATAATAACCAAGTTCCTATACATGCCATACTCAAAATTAATCAAACTATGCTATACGAAAGAGAAGTTGATAGTGTGATTTCAAACTCCGATGTCTCACGATCCATGAGTTAGCTTGGCGATACTACAAGGAAGAGGAAATGAGAGAGGTAAGCACAAAGCTTAGTAAGTTCGCATGAAATAGATAGCAACATAAAGGTTCATGGTAACATCCATTCATCACACTAGATAATACACAAGTTCACAAGCTCATCAGCATAACTTACTCATGCTTACTCTTACCAAATCACATATCACATTTTTCATTTATTACTCATAAGTTACTCATGGGTACCTCTATCACTTCATCACATAACTTTAGTATTTTTACTCATTTGAACATATAATCAGCTCATTGGCCTTTTAAATGTAAACTTAGCTCTTTGCCCATTGAACTAATTACAATATCGAAGGATACTCAATCTCATCATACTTGAAACATGATACAAATGCCATATCCTAGATATGGTCTTACATGGGATCACATCTCGATGCCGATGCCATATCCCAGATATAGTTTTACATGGGATCTCATATCTCAATGTCGATGCCATATCCCAGATATGGTCTTATACGAGATTGTATGTCGATGTCGATGCCATGTCCAAGACATGGTCTTACACAAGATCTTCATTCAGTGTCGATGCCATGTCCCAAACATCGTCTTATATGAGCCTTTCCTTATCTCATGTTGTGATAATGGTATCCTTAATATTCCTAATATTCAACCGGGACTTCAACTCAACATAATAGTATTATACTCTCATCGAGGCATCATAAATCAATTTCATAGAAATACTAAACATTTCTCATGATATCAAGAATTTAAGAATATAATAGCTGTAACATCCTAAAATTAGGGGTTCTGTATTGCATGTATTTATGTGTGCTTGGCTTGTTCTGTATGTTATTTTGGTATGTTTAGGGGTACTGGGGAGGCTCGTGGTCAAGCTAGAGCCTTGGTAAAATTTTGCTTTTTGGGCACTTTAGGGGGGAAGTTGGTTGAAGCAGGCTTTAAGAATAATTTCTGGTGTTTGTTGACACAAAGATGGAGTGTGTGCCACTTAAGGAGCAAAGGGATAGCGTCAAAGGGAGTAGGAGGAAGGAAGAAGTTCAAGCCTCATCAGCAGCAAGTGGGAGCTTTACTTTTAGTACTCAAAGTAGCGAAGTGTTGGCATTCGGAAGGACTCTTCAAAGGTGATGGTTGAATGGGTCAATGCATTCAAATGAGTGGACATGAGGAGTTTGTGGAGGAAGACTTGGTCTACTATTTCAAATGAGTGTTGGAGAGTGAATTAAGGAGAGGATCGTGGGATTCATGTTGGTAGAGGTGTTGGCCAAATTTGGGGAGCTTGGAGGGGGAATTTCAGCAATGTGTTGTTGTGGCTAAGGAGTGACGGCATTGGGTGTGTGTTAGCAAAGCCGAAAGCTTGGAAGAGTGTGTGCCAAAAGTTTCTTTTGTTTCTTAGGCAATTTGGGTAACATATTCGGTCATAAGGGGAGTAGTGTAGTGCCATTTTTGGAAGTGTCAGTTGAGAGAGGAGTAAAGCCTAAATCATCCAAAGAGCCTTCCCTTTTCTTTTGCACTTTGGTCATTTTGTTTCTTTTTTTTTGTACCAAAGATAAATCGTAGCACTCTTTTTCTACTCTTTTTCTCTGCTCTCTTCTTCTTTACATCTTTTTTCTACAACCAAAACTCTCATCTCATTTCTTTTGCTTCATCTTTCTCTATAGTCTTTTTTGGTGTTAGCCGAAACCTTGTTACTTCACCATTGCCATCCTTCTATTTCTTCTCTTAAGCTGAATAATTCTCCTGATCCCAAGTGAATCGGATTACCTTGGTTACTCAGTTGTTGAAGGTAATGGGTTCTTCTTTCATTCATATGTCATTCCCTCTTATTCTTCTTTCTCTTGTGGCCGAATGGGTGATGTGTTTCCTAACTATTATTTTCTTTCTATAGTGTTAGTATAAACCGAACACTCCTTCCCTCGTCCTGGTGTGGTGTTGGTTATCGTCTCTGAAGGGTGCAAAAGGGTTCGGTTCTCGTTTGATCAAGAACTTGTTATTGCCGAATCTAGGGGTAAGTAGTGCTATTCGTTATTTGAGTGTGCTCTTTTAAGTCTGTATATTCAGGGGAAACTTTTGATTGTTAGGCCGAGTCTCTGCTTCTCTCGTAAGTCATCTCTGATTTGAGGAAGAATCAGTTGTTGTGCGATTCATCATGTACCAAGGTAAGGGTCACTTCTTTTCGATTTTTGGCTATTATATCCCTTATCGGTTGTAGTCTGTCTTAATCGATTCTCTTGTTAGACAAGCGACGTTTCACTCTGAGTACTGATCAAATCTTTTCATGGATACAAGTGCCAGTCAGAGTAAGGAGGGGAGTGGACTCCTAGTCTCTTCCCCTAAGTTCAAAAGACGTACTGCATCGACGATTCGGGACTTTCTGCCGGGGTGTGGTAGAGAGCCGACGTCTGCCTGGGATAGGCAAATCACTGTTATCTCTGCTAGTGAGAACGTTGATGTAGAGAGTCTAGTTTTATGCATAATCAGGTGTGTAATGCTCACACTTTTCTCATTATTTTGTGTTAATAACTATGTTGGCTGAAAGCCAGAATGACTGTATAGATAGTTGGGATACCCTTGTGGGGGAGGTTAGAGACACCGGGTAAGTACTTCTATGATTCTACATTTAAATGTATATATGTGTGATGCAATTATCTATTGTACATTGGTAGTATGTTTGCATTTATCTCAGTATGATAACATGCTTACATGGGCTTTGGGATATGCTTGAAAGGGGGAAAAGCGATTCAGTGACTGTCACAGTGGTTTGGTACCATAGTGGGTTGGCCCCACATAATTTATTCAGTGACTATGCCTCAGTAGTTTGGTACCACAGTGGTTTGGCACCACATATATCTATCAGTGATTATCACAGTGTTTGGTACCACACTGGGTTGACCCCACATATATTTATCAGTGATTATCACAGTGGTTTGGTACCACAGTGGGTTGGCCCCACATATTATATTTCATGACTCTGTCATAGTGGTTTGGTATCACAGTGGTTTAGAACCACAGTGGCTTGGAGCCGCAGGCGTTTGGCTAATTCTGGTGACGTAGAGGATGGAAAAACTAGGTTGGGTGGGTTGCATTGCATACACTTGGATTATGTTTGGTTGTGGGGGCTAAGGCTGGATGCGCACCTGTGGGCTTCAGGCCAGATTGCGTTTGTAAGGGGAATTACACACTGAGTCTTGGTGACTCACCCCTCTGCTTATTCTTGCAAGTAACTCTTAGCCGCAGATTTGGAGTCGAGGTGGACTTCGAGGTGGCCATGCATTACTTCTTACATAAACTCGTTTTCTTTGTTTTAACTTGTTTTAATTTGGGATTTTATTATGTAATAAGGCCTCTATAATTTTAATTTGGGTTTTTTTATTTAATGGGGTTGATTTTATATTATGAACTGCTAAATAGAAGGTTTTCCTTAAAATATAAATAAAATTTTTTCCCAAAATATCAACAAGCGTATAACAAACTGATTAATAACTCAACTCAAAAATTTACTGAAAAACCCCAAACACAGTTTTCAAAATGACGCGTTTAGATTACCACTAGTTTTTGGTTTTCGCATCTCAAAACCATTTTTCGACTAAAAGTTCTTCTAAATAAAAGTTGGTAAGAAACCCTTAAAATGGATGTTATTTTCAAGATGGAAACACGAAACAAAAAGCTTTTAAAATTTTGATAATTCCTTAATATTCCAAAGTTCTTTTAAACAACCTTTCCTTGTGACTTAACAGATCTGGTCGTAACGTTTAGGCCAGATTTGGGGTGTTATAATTTTGGTATCAGATCCTAGGTTTACAAAACTCGGTTGTGGGTTTGGGGTTCAAAATATTTTCAAAAGTTGGTGGGGAAAATGGTTTAGAAAAATACATGTTTTCTAGAAGTATGGCACCTGAGTCTCCAGCACCAACCTGTATTGTAAGTTTTCTGATTGCTACTTGAATTCTTATGAAATATTGTGGTAGATAGTTTTGATAAATACAACTCTAAGGATAGAGACCTTTAGAAATATTTCTTGCGAAAACCTACTTCTAATGCTATTTTCATAAGACAGTCCGGTAATAAATAGTGGAAAAAATACTAATTCATAAAATTTTTTAATTAGATTAAGTCAAATCTATAGTCATGAGTACTAGAAGATGTGGAAGTGGTATGTGCGGCCGTGGTAGAGGCTGGGGTGTTGGGGCTGAACCTTCGGAATTAGGGCATAGGCTTAAAGGTGAAGTGCCAGCATCACCAATTGTGGAAGCGAGATTTCAAGACCAAACTGGTGGAGACGATGCTGTGTCTCAAGCTATGTTGCATGTTCTAGAGTGGGTGGCTGGAGCAGGCACAGGATCAGTAGCTCAAAAATCTATTTCTGAGCGACTCTTGGCTAATGGGGCTGAGATGTTTAGGGGTATTTCTGGTGTGGCTCCTAACGTAGCGGAGCACTGGCTGGAAGTGGTGGAACGAATCATGGACGATCTTGATTGTATCGTGGAAGAGAAGTTGAAAGGGGTAGTGTCTCTCCTTCGAGATGAGGCATACCAATGGTGGCTCATGATAAGGGATGGTACAACAGCTGACCGCATTAACTGGGATTTCTTTAAGATAGCGTTCCAGGGAAAGTATGTTGGGGTGAGTTATGTGCACGCTCAGAGGAGGGCATTTCTGAAATTGGTCCAGGGGAATAAGTCAGTGGCTGAGTATAACGCGGAGTTCCTGCGTGTAAGTCACTATGTTCGGGGTATCGTCATAACTGATTACTAGCATTGTGTTCTATTTAAAGATGGTCTGAGGGATGAGTGGCGAGTATTGATAGCTCGGTAATGGGAAAGAGAGTTTGCCACTCTGGTGGAGAAGGTAAAGATAACTGAAGAGGTAAAGCAGTTTGAGAGGTAGAATCGGGACAAGGATAGGGCTAGGAATAAGAGGAACTTTGGGTCGTCAAGATCTGCTGGGGATTTCTAAAAGAGGCCTAGTTTTGATGGGCCGAGTTGAGTTGCAAAGCCTGTTGTAGTTAGTCGATCTCAACAGTGTGCTCGATGTGGGAAATTTCATGCGATGGAGTGTTGGGTAGGTAATAGAGGAGGCTTCAGGTGTGGATCTATGGATCATCGGATAAGGGACTATCCACGAGAACCAGACAGGGCGCGGCCAGTAGGTCAAGGTTATGCACTGTTCAGAAGAGGTGGTCAGCAGCTGTCGAGAGGTCGTGGTTTGGCCAGAAGAGGAAACAGTTTTGGTCGAGGGCGTGGAGCACCGGGCAGAGGTGCTGGAAACACAAATGCGAGATAGCCTGGGTTAGTTTATGCAACTAGATACCAAGAGGAGGGCAATGCACCGGACATCATAACTGGTATGTTCCTTATTTTTGGTTTCCCTTTACAACACTGATAGATATTGGGTCTACACATTCATATGTTGCTAGTACTGTGTCTGGAACTTTGAACATAGGATCTAAGGCTGCTGATAAACCGTAAAAGTAACATATTTTAATCCCACATTTAGTATGCTTTTGGATGAATTTATCCTTGAATTATGTAAAAAGGTGCTCTTAATCCTTTTTCTCGTGTCTTATGCTCAGGAAAGCACCTAAGGTTAAAAGAACGTAAAACAAGCTTAAAACGGACCAAATTGGGCCAACCCAAGAAATCGACACGGCCTGGACTTCAAGCTACACGGTCATGCCTTGCCATTCACTTCACATGGCCATGCCACGATTTACACGGCTATGCCCCAATTGACAGACTCGAAGCATGGCCTGAACTTGACGTGCACGGTCGTGCCACAGTCGTACCTAAATCAACAGAATAGAGACACGAGCTAGAAGATGACTTACACGGACGTGCCATGACCGTACCCCTGTCGCGGGAAAGAGTAATTTCACTTGGATTAGGATGCTTGGAGCCCAAGAAACACAATCCTAAGTCTACTTAAACACCTAGGAATAAATTATGCTTGAAATACTCGAATAAGGTTTTTACTGGCCCACTCTATTTAAAGATGCCAACAGGAATGTTACCTCGTGTGACAAATGCCAAAGAATAGGTAATATTTCTAAACGTGATGAAATGCCTCAAACATATATGTTGTCATGTGAATTATTTGATGTATGGGGTACTGATTTTATGGGATCATTTCCTAGTTCATTTGGAAATAAATACATCCTAGTAGCAGTTGATTACATGTCAAAATGGGTAGAAGCAGAAGCCTTACCTACCAATGATGCTAGGGTAGTAGTTAAATTTCTAAAGAAGCTATTTTCCCGATTCGGGACACCTAGAGCCATCATTAGTGATAGGGGTACTCATTTCTGTAATACACAATTTGAAAAAGTTCTAAAAAAATATGGAGTATGCCACAAAACAGTCACCCCATATCACCCTCAAACTAGTGGGCAAGTTGAGGTAGCAAACCGAGAGCTGAAGCGCATTCTAGAAAAAATGGTTCAATCAAATAGAAAAGATTGGGCAGTTAAAGTAGATGATGCTTTATGGGCTTACAGAACAGCATTCAAAACACCTCTAGGGACATCCCCATACAAGCTCATATACGAGAAAAGCTATCATCTACCATTCGAGTTAGAACACAAAGCTTTTTGGGCAATACAATTTTTAAATACTGACCTCAAACTTGCAGGAAAAAAAAGAATGATGTAGATAAACGAGCTAGATGAATAGAGAACAGAAGCCTATGAGAACTCAAAGCTGTACAAGGAAGCAACAAAGCGACATCACGATGCTTGCCTCAAGCGATCAAAACATTTCGAAGTAGGGGACCTAGTCCTACTATACAATTCAAGGCTTAAACTATTCCCTGTGAAGTTAAAATCGAGATGGTTAGGCCCATTCATGATTAAAACAATATTTCCATATGGCACCATCGAGGTAACTCATCCCACTAAAGGCACATTCAAGGTAAATGGTCACCGACTTAAAATTTATAATTGTGCAGATTTTGGAGTTACGAGAGAGGAGTTTATGCTCCATGAGCCTTCCTTTAGAACTGAAAACAGGGAGAGCCTAGCTTAAGACTATAAACAAGCACTTCTCGGGAGGCAACCCAAACGCTAACACATTAACATTGTTGTGTAAAAGTCTAACAAAAATGCAGGATCATTAACATGGCCTTTAACACGGGCGTGCCAATAACCATGTACACACAGGGAAAACCTCTCTTCTTTAACATGGACTGTGACAAAAAGGCACGGCCGTGTGGCATAACCGTGTGAGGCTACTGACTTGTCTAGCACGAGCATTACACGGTCATGCCTCATGACCTTGTGAAGCTACTGACTTATTCAGCACGGCTAGCACAGGGCTATGCACCATGACTGTGCGAACATACTGACTTACTGAGCACGGGTGTGCCAAAGTGACACACAGACGTGCTAAAAACTATGAATCGCGCAATTTTAAGAAATCACGAAAAGCACGGGCATTTCAAATTAAACATGGCCGTGGTGTAAGGCCGTGTTACCCTTCCTATATATTAAAGTAACCGTCCCCTTCCCCAAACCCAAACCCTAAAACTCAAATTCCAAACCTCCCTTCTTCAATCCAGCTGCCAAATCATTTCCCTCCCTCCAACTCACCTCCCTTTGACCATTCTTATCGAAATCCCAACTACACACCCGCAGCGCATGCCCTTACCAGGCCGTGCCCACACTGAAAAAACTAGCACCACCGTCGTCTGCTCCACCCGTGCTCGTCAAACACCACCGTGCCTGGTTCCTTTTTCTTCACATTTTTTTGCATACTTCCTTCTTATTTATGTTTTTGTTTAATTTTAGACTTAAAAATCTGATTCATTTTGTTCAGTACATTTGCTTTAATTTTCTTCTTGATTATTTTATTAGTTGCTTCCTTCTATTTTTCTTGTTGATTTCTATTTTTTAATACATTTTCTATTTGAGCATTTATACATGTTGATTTTATTGGCTCTCCTCATTGAAAAATTGATGCTCTACTACTAAACATAGTTAGCCTTTAAATCATAATTCTTATACACCATGTCTAGGTTCCAATGAATTCTTTGTGTAGCTTTGTTATTATATTTAGTGCTAACCAGGATTTTAATTAGGAATTATTCTAATGAATAATGAGATTGTGGCTGTTGATTTTAGTATTTGTTCTTGAAGAAGCATTTTATTTTGGCTATTGAATTTTGATTATTGTTAGGAAAATTTTGGCTATATAAAAGGAAATGTTTTTCTTTTGATTATTTTTTAGGAATTATGTTGTCATCACATATGAAACGATCCGTTCCAAGCAAGAAAATGAAGGAGCCCGAATCATCATCCGAAACTGCCTCCGCTGAACTCCAACATCCCTTCCTTAGATTCCCCCAAGCAACATAAGAAGAGCGCTATATGGAGATCCGAAAGAGACCTATCGACACCGGTAGGTGCATTGATTGGGATGCCTTGGAGCAAATCGGACTTGTTGGGGATGTTCGAGCTCTCATCTCAATAGAACCATGGGAGCAATTTTTTGTGATTGTAGAGCCCACATACTTGGAACTGACTCTCGAGTTCTGTACCACATTCACCTTACAGATGGTCATGACATAGTTTGATGACGCCGGCGCAATCCAATTCCGCCTAAGGGGCAATGTACGTTGACTGAGCGTACCTCAATTTGGATCGGCATTCAGACTCTATACGATGGAATTTATAGAGGAAAATCCACTCTCCGAGTTAAACAGAGAGCTCCACTGCACCCCTATCACATGTTGGCGCCACCTAAAACTGACTAAATACGATTACAATCCGAGTTGCTCCAAAGCAACTGCCCTCCTCCCCGCTCTCAGGTACTTTCATGCCATTCTTGCTCATACTATTACAGGTCGCAAAGAAAGCACCAGTGTCATCAACAAACAAGACGTCTATTTCTTGTCATGCATGTCTGAAGGACATGTCTTCAACGTGGCATATTTCATTGCATGCGCAAAGCAGCATCAAACAGAGCAGCACCGAAAAGGAATCCTGACAATGGGCCCTTACATCACGAGACTAGCCCGACATTTCAATCTCCTCAACACCGATAATCAAATTGCATCCCTCACATTGATAGGAAATATGGCATCTCAAGGCATCCAGACGATGCTCCACATTAAAATGATCAAGCACCGAAGAGGCATCGATCCCCCTCAGTACCAACTAGCGACACCTACAACGAAGAGGAAGCCGATGACATTCCTGATAATGTCCCACCACCATCAAAAGAAGCACAGACTCAGCACCACAAATACCAAGCAGCACCTTCACTATTAGACATAAATGCTCGACTCGACCAGTTTGAGTTATATTTTGCTGAAAACACTAGGCACCTCGAAGGGATAGAGGCCACACTTCAACAAATATGCCAGCACCTCCATATCTCACCAGCGGAACCATCGCAGAACCCGAGACATGATGAGGACCTTTGAGTTCTTCTCATTACATAATACTCGACTTTTATTATTCACCATTTCATTCTGTTTTTATTTATATTTATATTTTTATTTCATATGTTTTAATTTAGAACTTTCTTTCATAGCACATTTTATATTAATCCTCATTTGGTTATCTAATCTTGAATCGCCTAATATACATTTCATGGCAACACTAAATTATTTCAATAATGACTTCACAGTTACAAGCACACACTCCACCTACATAGCATTGGGAGTAAATCACTACTTCAAAAGTCAATGAACAAACTCTGAGCCATCCAAAATCCAGGAAGTGTCACTTTCTCCCTTCTCTTTTGATTTTTGTACATTGAGGGCAATGTACACCTTAAGTGTGGGGGTAATAGTGCGTAACTTTTTGCATAATTCTCAAAAACCCTGAATTTAGTCTTGATATTAAGTATTTTTCTCATATTATTAATTAGGGTGAAATTTCTAATGATTTATGATTTTTATTGATATATTTTAGAGTAAGTCATAGTTAATTGTGCATTGATGATTAAATTTGAAGAATACTAGAGAATCGAGCATGATAAGTCTACTTTCTAAAATTAAAAAAATTGATGGGTCGTTGAACTAAATTTGAGTATCACCTTGAAGTTCAAAATTTATAAGGATTGATGTCAAAACACCCATAATTTTTGTGAGATTTTGAGCCTTGTAGAGCATATATATTCTTTTTCGTGCTCATGTTATTGATTATGAGTGTGTCAACTTTGAACTGTTATTCTAGATCTTGCCTCGCTTATACATGTCAAGATCACACTAATGATTTGATATACTGAGATGATAAAGGCATCTAGGTTTTAACCCGCTCACTACACTAAAAAAGCCTAACCATACAAATTAACCCCTACTGAACCCCATTGAATCCTAACAACCTTTTTATTGACTCACCCACTAATATTAACCCAAAATCACTTTGTATTTGTTATCAACATTCCTTTGACTACCCCTCTATCGAGAATTGATTTGATCAATTGCTGAATTAGGTTATTTCAATTATCAAAGTTCCTTCTATTATGTTTGTTTTAGTTTGTTCTTTAAAAAAAAGAAATCCAAGTTTATTCAATATTAGTAGTACAAAAGAGCTTAGAGCATTTAAACTCCAATTGTTGAAAAAGCTCGTATTAAAGTATTATCAAAATACTCCTTATTATGGAGTAATTATCAATAGTGATATTATTAGTTTTCATTCGAAGTCAATATTCATATTTAGTTCAGTGTTTCTAGTTAGACAATTTGTCAAGTCAGTCTCGATTCTAACCTTCTAATTTAGCCTTTATCCACACATTTTAACCCAAGCCCCATTCCAACCCTGATTAAATACCTTTTGATTTGTGTATCATCTCAAATACAGTGGTGGAGATTTGATTTTCAATCAAGCCTATGGGATCAACTTTTCAGGTTCGATTTAGAGTGCTTATTCTTGAACCTTAAACACCTTTGAGTGATTTGAGTGAATCTTTAGTGAGGATGTCAGTCCTTGTCGATTTTGAATTAAAGGTAATTACTTAGATAAGGGAGACACCTATGTTTTCGTACTACAAAGGTATGACTTATCGTAATTGAACCTTTAGGACTCTTTGAGTTGAATTATCCATGTATAAATTATCTATGAATTATGATGAGACATTGTCAATAGGAATTATGAATTGTGGGAAGTTCGTTTTAATTATAAGTTGAGAATTTTGCTTG
This sequence comes from Gossypium rotundifolium, assembly GCA_025506655.1. Lineage (NCBI taxonomy): Eukaryota > Viridiplantae > Streptophyta > Magnoliopsida > Malvales > Malvaceae > Gossypium > Gossypium rotundifolium. Next base: position 107,887,365 of record CP106724.1, read on the forward strand.
AGGAAAAGCACAAGCTTAAGTGTGGGGGTATTTGATAAACCGTAAAAGTAACATATTTTAATCCCACATTTAGTATATTTTTGGATGAATTTATCCTCGATTTATGTAAAAAGTTCTCTTAATCCTTGCATTTACGTGTCTTATGCTCAAGAAAGCACCTAAGGATAAAAAGAATGTAAAACAGGCTTAAAACGGACCAAATTGGGCCAACCCAAGAAATCGACATGGCCTGGACTTCAAGTTGCATGGCCGTGCCTTGCCATTCACTTCACACGGCCATGCCATGATTTACACGGCCATGCCCCAATTGACAGACTCGAAGCATGTCCTAAACCTTGACGTGCACGGCTGTGCCACAGCCGTGCCTAAATCAACAGAATAGAGACACGGACTAGAAGACGACTTACATGGGCGTGCCATGACCGTGCCCCTGTCACGGGAAAGAGTAATTTCACTTGGATTAGGATGCTTGGAGCCCAAGAAACGCAATCCTAAGTCTACTTAAACACCTAAGAATGAATTATGCTTGAATTATGATTATTTAGGAGCCAAGTAAAGCATCTCAAAAGTATATATAAGCACCCCAAGGTGGCTATTCAGGGGCGTCAAGTTTTAGAAGAGTTTTCTGCTAGAGCTTTACTCATTTAGGGAATTACTCGAAGATAGCCAGTTGATCCATCTCGAAGAGACAGAATTCTACTCAAGACAGAGGATCTCTCCTTCAATTCCTTCAGGGGGTTTTAGGGATTTCTAATGGTTTTTTTTTTATCTTTTCTCTTGAGATGTTTTCTTATTTAGTTATAAACTAAACCCTTCAGATACCTGAAGGGGATGAAACCTATGATGGATTCTGTTATTATTTTCTGAATTTATATGATAAATACTTAGTTTGTTCTTAATTATGTTGCTTAATTTAATCTGATGTGCTTAGGTGGAGGAGGAACAGACCCTGCCTAATAGTAGATCTATCATAATTAAGCGGAGTTGATCGGGCGCTAGAGATAGGGTTACGAGATTTTAGCGGATTAGGGTAAAATCTAATATGGGAATCCATTAATCGATTTACTGCTTCCTTAGGGGGTTATTATAAGAGAACGAGAGTTCCACTAATTAACTTAAGGTTAGACGTTATTCGCTTCGAGAGAAGGTTTAATATAGGTTAGGGAGTCTCACGGATCAAGCTAAGTAAAGAAATTATATGGTTTAGGGATAAATAATAAGTGAAGTCATAGGTGGATTCTTCTTGAGGGTACTGTCTTTATCAACTGAGTTTTCTAAAGTCTTTTCCCAATTTATTCGTTTATCTTTGCTTTTTAATTTAAAGTATTTCATTAGTTTTAGATAAATCAACCAATCACTCTATATTTTAGGCTAAATAATAGAAAGAAAGAGAGTAGTAGTACTTTTAGTTTCCTTGGGTTCGATAAGATATTCTTGCCTTAACTATACTATTATTCGATAGGTGCACTTGCCTCTATCGCTGTCATAGTTAGGCTACAGGTTTGATCATTCTTTATAAATTTTAAAACTAGACTGTTTTGCAGCGATCAGTTGTTTCTAGAGAGATGACTGTGATTAGCCCTTTAGGACAATCTATAGTGGTAAACAGACTTTTTAGGAGTGTGCCTTTAGAAGTTCAAGGGATAGTTTTTTTGGCTGACTTGATGGAGCTGCCGTTCAACGAGTTCTATTTGATTTTAGGCATGGATTGGTTAGTTAAATACAGAGTAAATTTGGATTGTGCTGCTAAGCGAATGGTGTTGAAGACTCCTAAGGACAAAGAGGTACTAGTGGTAGGTGAAAAAAGAATTACTTATCCAATGTAGTGTATGATCTAAAGGCCGAAAGGATGGTGCGAAAAGGGTGTGGAGCGTCCTTAGCTTTCATCAGTGTTTAGGAAGCCAAGGAGTTATCTGTAAAAGAGTTCTCAGATGTTTTTCCAGAAGAGCTTCCAGGGTTACCTCTAGATTGTGAGGTGGAGTTTGGTGTTGATCTACTTCCGGGAACAGTTCCGGTGTCCATTGCCCCATATAGGATGGCGCTGAAGGAGATGGTGGAGCTTAAAGCCCAGATTCAGGAGTTATTGTACCGTGGTTTTATCCGACCAAGTGTGTCACCGTGGGGAGCTCCGGTGTTATTTGTCAAGAAAAAGGATGGGTCGATGTGGATGTGCATTGACTATAGGCAGCTGAACAAGTTGACGATTAAGAACAAGTACCTATTACCAAGGATTGACGATCTTTTCGATCAGCTGCGAGGCGCTTCAATTTTCTCAAAGATAGACTTGAGGTCAGGTTATCATCAGCTTAAGGTCAAGGAGGCGGATATTCATAAGTTAGCTTTTTGAACTCGTTATGGTCACTACGAGTTCTTAGTGATGTCGTTTGGGTCGACGAATGCACCAGTTGCGTTTATGGATATGATGAACTGGGTATTCCAACCCTACCGGATCAGTTTATCGTAGTGTTTATAGATGATATTTTGGTATATTAAAGGACGGAAGAGGAGCATGATTCGTATCTTCGGATTATTTTACAGATTTTGAGAGAAAAACAACTGTATGCCAAACTCAGCAAGTGTGAATTTTGCTTGAGGGAAGCTACTTTTCTAGGGCATGTTGTGTCTGCTGAGGGGATTACGGTCGATCCCCGAAAGATTAAAGCTATTTTGGATTAGAAACCACCGAAGTCAGTGGCAGAAATTTGAAATTTTCTGGGATTAGCTGGGTACTACAGAAGGTTCGTTGAGGGATTCTCGTTGATAGCTACACCTTTAACCAAGTTATTATTGAAAGTCGTACCATTTGTTTGGGCTGATAAGCAACTAAAAAGCTTTGAGAAATTGAAGAGGATTTTGACCGAGGCACCGGTGTTGATTTAGCCTAAGGCTGGGAAAGAGTTTGTCGTCTACTCGCACACAAGGTTAGGATGTGTGTTGATGCAAGAGGGGAAAGTGGTAGCATATGCGTCTCAACAATCGAGACCACATGAAGTGAACTATCCCACTCATGATTTAGAGTTGGCTGCAGTAGTGTTTGCTCTGAAGTTTTGGAGACATTACTTGTATGGAGAGAAGTCGATTATCTACACCTATCACAAGAGCCTGAAATATCTCCTTACCCAGAAGGAGTTGAATTTAAGGCAATGGAGGTGGATTGAATTGTTGACACACTATGATTGCTCGATTGAGTATCACCAAGGTAAAGCTAACGTAGTGGCGGATGCGTTGAGCCATAAGGTGATATCTGACTTGAGGGCAATGTTTGCTCATCTCAGTTTATATGATTATGGAAGCTTGTTAGCTGAACTTCAAGTAAAGCCTTCATGGGTAAGTCAGATCAAAGAAAAGCAGTTGTCAAATGAATCGTTGAGTTCTAGATTTCAGCAAGTGAAAGGTGGTGAGACAGAAGATTTTAGTTTGAACAGTGATAGGGTATTGTGCTTTTGGGGAAAGGCTTGTATACCGAAGGATTCTGAATTGAGGCAGAGGATTCTGCAGGAAGTGCATAGTAGTCCATATGCTATGCATCTCGGTTGAAGTAAAATGTATCGAGATTTGCGTGAAAAGTTTTGGTGGCCAAGTCTGAAGAAAAAAGTTACCGAGTATGTAAGTAAGTACTTGACATGTCAACAAGTGAAGGCAGAACATCAGTTGCCCTTGGGGTTGCTACAGCCAGTGAAGATTCCACTTTGGAAGTGGGAGAGGATAACTATGGACTTTGCTAGTGGGCTACCCCTTACGCTTACTAAGAAAGATTCGGTGTGGGTGATTGTCGATCGGTTGACGAAGTTTGCTCACTTCATACCCGTTTGTGTCTACTACTCGTTGCAGAAGTTAGCTAAGTTGTACATAGCAGAGATTGTCAGGTTACATGGGGTACCCGTATCAATAATATCAGATAGAGACCCTAGGTTTACATCGCGAATCTGGAAGGAGTTGCACAAAGCGTTGGGTATAAGACTGGATTTCAGCACGGCATTTCATCCAAAATCTGATGGCCAGTCAGAGAAGGTAATTCAGATTCTGGAAGACATGTTGAGAGGATGTGTTATTGACTTTAGAGGTAGTTGGGAGGATTTCCTACCGTTGGCAGAGTTTGCATACAATAATAGTTATTAATCCAGCATTAATATGGCACCCTACAAAGCGTTGTATGGTCGTAAGTGTCGTACCCCTACTTGCTAGACAGAGTTGGGTGAGCGACAGTTGTTTGTTGAGCGACAGTTGTTGGGTTCAGAATTGGTTTCCAAAATATAGGAAAAGGTTAAGTTGATTCGGGCTCGATTGAAGGAAGCTTCCGACAAGCAGAAATCGTATGCGGATCTGAAATGTAAGGAAATAGATTTTCAGTGGGCGATCGAGTTTTTCTGAAAGTTTCACCTTGGAAGAAGGTCTTAAGGTTTGGACGAAAGGGCAAGTTGAGCCCCAGGTTCTTTGGGCCTTATCGAGTGTTGAAACGTGTGGGACCAGTGGCATATCAGCTGGAGTTACCACTGGAATTAAGGCAGATACATGATGTATTTTATGTTTCAATGTTAAGGCGTTATCATTCGGATCCATTTCACATAGTGCCGGTGGAAGAAATTGAAGTAAGACCTAATTTATCTTTTGAAGAAGAACCAGTTCAGATCCTAGATTGAGATGTTAAAGTATTGAGAAGGAAGACAGTTCTGTTGATTAAAGTTTTGTGGTAGAACCACAGTTCAGAGGAAGCCACATGGGAGCCAGAGGATGTGATGGGACAGTAATACCCTCACCTCTTTTGATCAGGTAAATTTTGAGGCCAAAATTTCTTTAAGGGGGTAGAACTGTAACATCCTAGAATTAGGGGTTCTGCATTGTATATATTTTTGTGTGCTTGACTTGTTCTGCATGTTATTTTGGTATGTTTGGGGGTCCTAGGGAGGCTCAGGGTCAAGCCAGAGCCCTGGTAAAATTTTGCTTTTTGGGCACTTTAGAGGGAGAGCTGGTTGAAGTAGGCTTTAAGAATAATTTCTGGTGTTTGTTGACACAAAGATGGAGTGTGGTGTGATGGTAATCGTGTCAAACAGTCAAATTTTAATATTTATAAAGAATGATCGAACCTATAGACTAACTATGACAACGATAGAGGCAAGTGCACCTATCGAACAGTAGTATAGTTTAGGCAAGAATATCTTATCGAACCCAAGGGAACCTAAAAGTACTACTACTCACTTTCTTTCTATTATTTAGCCTAAAATATGGAGTGATTGGTTTATTAAAACTAATGAAATACATAAACTAAATGCAAAGACAAAAGAACGAATTGGAGAAAGACTTTAGAAAAACTCAGTTGATGAAGACGATACCCTCAGGAAGAATCGACCTATGATTTCATTTATTATTTATTCCCCAAACCATATGATTTCTTTACTTAGCTTGATCCGTGAGACTCCCTAACCTGTAATAAACCCTCTCTCGAGGCGAATAACGTCTAACCTTAGGTTAATTAGTGGAACTCTCGTTCTCTTATAATAACCCTCTAAGGAAGCAGTAAATCAATCAATGGGTTCCAATATTAGGTTTCACCCTAATCCAGTAAAATCTCGTAACCTTATCTCTAGACACCTATAAAATCTTGTAACCTTATCTACTCTTAGGTAGGGTCTATTCCTCCTCCACCTAAGCACATCAGATTAAATTAAGCAACATAATTAAGAACAAACTAAGTACTTATCATATAATTTAGAAATCAATTTACAAAATCCATCATAGGTTTCATCCCCTTCACGTATCTGAAGGGTTTAGTTCATAACTCAATAAGAAAACATCTCAAGAGAAAAGATAAAACAAAACATAAGAAATCCCTAAAACCCTCTGAAGGAATTGAAGGAGAGATCTTCCGTCTTGAATAGAGTTCTGGCTTCTTGGGATGGATCAACTAGCTATCTTCAAGTGATTCCCTAAAAGATGAAAGCTTCCGCAAAAGCCTTTGCCAAAAACCGTCTGTTTCAATGTTTGCCTTGGGTTGTTTATATAGGCTTTTGAGATGCTTTACTTGACTCTTAAGTACCTCCTTCAAGTAGAATTGCTATTAGGGTGTTTAAGTAGACTTAGGAGTATGTTTCTTTGGCTTCAAGCATCCAAATCCAAGTGAAATTGCTCATTCCCGCAGTAGGGGCACGCCCATGGCACACGCCTGTAATTGAGGTTTGGTAGTGCCTTGATTCTGTCATTTTGGGCAGTCGTGTAAGTCGAGATTGATCGTGCTTGGTCTATCGATTGGGACATGGCCATGTACATTGGACACGCATGTGTGGTAATGAGATGTTGACCATGCAAGGTGAGTTAAGTGTGCTCTAGGTAGTCGGCAAGACACCACCGTGCAGGCTTTGTGCCAGGCCGTGTTGATTTCTTGCTAAGGCCCAATTACTCCGTTTTAAGCCCGTTTTGTGTTATTTTTATCCTCGGGTTCTTTCCTAAGTCAATGAAATGAAAAGAAAGGATTACAAGCACCTTTTATATAAATAAAGGGCTAAAACATCATAAAGCATACTAAATGTGGAAATTAAAATATGTTACTTTTATGGTTTATCAAATACCCCCACACTTAAGCTTTTTCTTGTCCTCAAGAAATATTCTCAAGTTACAATTAGAACGAGCTTCCCATAACTTACAATATTCGTCATTCATGCCTTATCATAATTCATAGATAATTTATACATGGATAATTCAACTCAAAGAGCCCTAAAGATTCAAACGAGATAAGTCATGATTTTGTAGCATGAAAACATAGGTGTCTCCCCTTATCTAAATAATTACCATTAATTCAAAACCGACAAGGACTGACATCCTCACTAAAGATTCACTCAAATCATTCAAAGGTGTTTAAGGTTCTCAATAAGGCACTCAAGAGTCGAACCTGAAAAGTTAATCCCATAGGCTCGCCTGAAAATCAAATCTCCACCACTGTATATGAGATGATACACAAATCAAAAGGTTTTTATTAGGGTTGTAATGGGGATAGGGTTAAAGGTGTGGATACAGGCCGAAATTAGAGGGTTAGAATCGAGACTGACTTGACAAATTACCTAACTAGAAACACTAAACTAAATATGAATATTTATTTCGAATGAAAACTAATAATACTACTATTGATAAATACTATATAATAAGGAGTATTTTCATCACTTGAAAATTGATAATACTTTAGTACGAGCTTTTTCTTCAACAATTGGAATTTAAATGCTTTAAGCTCTTTTACATACTACTAATATTGAATAAACTTGGATATTTTTTTTAGAACAAACTAAAAGAAACATAATAGAAGGAACTTTGATAATTGAAATAACCTAATTTGGCAACTGATCAAATCAATTGTCGATACAGGGGTAGTCAAAAGAATGTTGATAACAAACACAAAGGGTTTTGGGTTAATATCAAACAGGTAATTTAATAAAAAGGGTTGTTAGGATCAAATGGGTTTACTAGGGGTTATTTATGTAGGTAGGCTTTTTAGTAGAGTGAATGGGTTAAAACCTAGGTGCCTTTATCATCTCAGTATATCAAATCATTAATGTGGTCTCGACATGCATAAACGAGGCAAGATCTAGAATAACAATTCAAAGTAGACACGCTCATAATCAATAAATTGAGAATGAAAAAGGGTATATGCTCTATAAAGCTCAAATTCTTACATAAAAATTATGGGTGTTGACATCAATCCTTATAAATTTTGAACTTCAGGATGGTATTCAAATTTAGTTCAACAACCTATCAAATTCTAATTTTTTTTTAAAAAATAGACTTATCATGCTTAATTCTCTAGTATTCTTTTAAAATCTAATCATCACTGCACAATTATCACTGACTTAATCCAAAACATGTCAATAAAAATCATAAATCATTTGAAATTTCATCCTAATTAGTAGTATGAGAAAAAATACTTTCGAACAAGACTAAATTCAGGATTTGAGAATAATGCAAAAAGTTAGGCACTTTTACCCCCCACACCTAAGATGTACATTGCCCTCAATGTACAAAGATAGATAATGATAATTATGGGATAAATCAAAAGAGAAGGGGTAGAGTGACACTTCCTGAATTTTGGATGATTCTTGGCGTCTTTGGTGGTGGTGATGGTGTTTTCTATGGGCCCGGTGGTGTGGCTACCGAAAAGCAATTTGTTAGATGAAGAAATTGAGTAGACTGTAAAGATATAGCTAAGGGATCTAGAGAAATAATAATAGTATACTAATAATATAATTAAAGATTAAGACAATAAAAAGAATGAGACTAAGAAGAAAACTAAAAATTAAAGAAAAGACTAATGGACTAAGGAGTCCTTATTAGTTGATGGTTCGTGAGGTGGGTATGATTTCTAAGGTTGTAGAGTGTTGGTGATAGTGGATGTGGCGTGATTCCCTAGCAGCCTTTAGAGCCTAAAACCAAGAAACTATTATGAAATAAAGTAAATTAAGTAGAAAAGACGTATAGATAAGGAAAATAAATGAGAAGAGAAATTAAAAATAGAACCGAAAAGGTTTCGGAGACCCTTGGCGTGTCAATTAGATGAAGCTGCCGGCATGAACTCATGTTGAGGTCTCCTCTGAGGAGACGATGCTTACCTTCTTACATTTCTTCGGCATGATTTTTGTGTTGCTCAAGAGTCTTAGACCTTTTCTATGAACAGAGAGAAAATTTTGAAAGAAAGAGAAGGAAGAAATAAGATGGGAAAAAGGGGAAGGGCTATAGGGATTTAAATAAGATTTCAAATCTGGCACGTTCCCACGCCCGTGTACCGAGGGTGTGTCGATTCACACAGTCGTATTGCACGGCCGTGTTATGGAGTGTGTTGTTCTTCCACGCCCGTTTGTCAATTGGAACGCCCGTTCCTAAAAGGCCAGCATGTGAGCACGGATGGAATGCACAGGCGTTGTTTGTCCGTGCTCAATAAGTCAGTATCTTAGCACGGCCGTGCTATTTTGTCGGTGCCCATGGTGTGGGTGGTTGGATCCGTGACATTGGGGGTGGGTGGACTGACTTGCACGGCTCTGCTCGGTCAGTGAGGTGGTTTTAGTGGTCCACACGGCCACGGGTACGGCCGTGTGTAAGGCCATGTGGCCTGGAAATCTGTATTTTTTTGTTAGTTTAAATGTTGAGAGAAGAAAGAAGGAAAGAGAAGAAAATAAATTTGAAAGTAAATAGTGTTAGTGCTCGAGTTACCTCCCGAGAAGCGCTCATTTATTGCCTTAAGCTAGACTATAGTTGACATTGAAAATTTTAGGGAGGTTTAAAGGTTTGAATATTTTCCCTCTTACTGACAGTTTTATTTTCGTGACAAAGTTTAGGTTGAGAAGCGTTTACCTTGAAATTACCGAATATTGGATTGCTTACCTCGACTATTTCGTGTGGGAAAATATCGTGTACCTGAAGGAGTATTTCTCCCTTTTTCTTCATGCCTGTTGAAGTGATGTGAGGATCGACTTTGTTTAACAACACCTGGTCTTCTATTTTAAAGTGATTTGATGTCCCTATGAGCTCATCTGGTGGTTCCTTTGGTTTTACTTCGTGTGGATCCAGCTTTTCTTTGGTGTGTATCTTCTGCTCTTCTAAATTTTTGATCTTAGGGTTTTGTTTTGGTGTGATTCTTCTGTGATGACTTGGGGGCTATGAGTTGGCTCAGGTTTGATGCATTGTGATGTTTCCTATGATGAAGGTTGAACAATTTGGTTATCGATTGAAATGACTTTCTTACCTTCATCTTCTATTGTTTTGGCTGAGTCGAGAGCTTGAAGTTTGACTTATTCTTCTCCTACACGAAGTATGAGTTCTCCTATGGCAACACCAATTTTAGTCTTGGCAGTTGCAAGAAAAGGTCTTCCTAAAATTAAAGGGATTGAATTTTCCTCATCCATGTCTAAAACAACAAAATCTATTGGGAAAACAAATTTATTGATTTTTACTAAAACGTCTTCAATAATGCACCTAGGAATTCTAATAGTTTTATCAGCTAGTTGAATACTCATCCTATTTTGTTTGGGCTTCCCTAGACCTAGTCGTTTAAACAATGCATAAGGCATGACGTTTATACTTGCCCCTACATCAGCGAACGCATTGTCAATAGTTAAACTACCAGTTAAACATGGAATCATAAAACTCCCTGGATCTTTTAGTTTCTGTGGTAGCCTGTTCTGTAGCATTGCTGAGAATGTTGCGTTGAGTTCCACATGGTGCTCTTCATCTATTTTGTGTTTGTTCATCAAGAGCTGTCTTAAAAATCTCCTTGAGTCGGGCATCTGAAAAAGTGCTTCAAGAAGAGGTAAATTAATATGTAATTTCTTTAAAAGTTTTAGAAACTTACCGAATTGTTCCTCAGGATCACCTTTTTCAATGCTTCAGGATAAGGTATATGAGGTTGGTACTCTTTGATTACTGGTGTTTCTTGTGCTACCTCTATTTTACATTTTTCTTCCTTGGTTTCTTGTACTGATGTGCGCTTGTCTACCTTTGTACCCTCTTGAGATGTGATGGCTTGGATCTGTTCTTTTGAGTTTATTTTTATGTTGCTTGGTAGACGTCCTTATTGACGTTCAGAAATCAGCTATATAAGATGTCCCACTGACCTAGTAAGTTTTCCAACTTAATTCTCGATCCCTTTGATCAATTTTTGTTGTTCATCAAGTGTTGCTTCAGTCCTTTAGAGACGAGAATCTATAGCTGCCATGAATTTCGTCAGCATCTCTTCAAGGTTTGATTTCTTTTCCTATGGATAAGGCTGATTTTGGTAATTAGGAGGAAGTTGCTGCCTTTGATTTCCTTGATTTCCTTGTCCTCCCCACGAAAAGTTTGGGTGGTTCCTCCAACCTGCGTTATAAGTGTTACTATAAGGATTATTCGATCGGAAATTGTTACCTATATAGTTTGTTTGCTCGTGTTCCGTGCCCGGTTGGTAGGGTGGGTACTCAGAATTTGCCACATTCCCGCTTGCTTCGCATATCCTGACTGGGTGTACCTGCGAAGAACATAAGTTATCAAGCTTTTTATTCATCATCTCCACCTGCGTTGACAGCATTGTCACTGCGTCTATGTTAAAAACTCCGACTAATTTTGTCGGTTTAGCCCTTGTAATTTGACATTGATAGTTGTTTAATGACATCTCCTCAATAAAATCGTACACTGCTTCAGGAGTTTTGTTGTTCAAAGTTCCACCGACTGATGAATAAATCATTTGCCTAGTTTGTAACACCCCAAACCTGGCCTAGAAGTTAGACCCTAATCTGGCGTGTCACATTGGGGTGCTTTTCGAGAAACCATGGTTCCATTTGAAAACCTTTCTTGATATTTAAAACTAAAGTCCTAGTTTGCATTTGTTCATTATTAATCGACATTTATTAAAAAGTTATTACCAAAAAAAAACTTTCTTGGTTGCCAAAACTTAATTAAAATGACTGACTTATGAGAACGTGATGGTTACGACCTATTCGCGAAAACGTAGTATTTTGAAAGCATATATTGTTTTGGAAAACCTTGATACAAAGTTTAGTAGATTTAAAACATAATAAACTAAAAATCCAAAACTAAAACCAGAATTTAAGAGAGGCCTTATTACAAAATATTAACCCAAGTTAAAAATAAGTAAAATACTAGAGTCCCAAAACTGCTCGTAGTGTGGCCACCTCCGAGTCCTCCAGCACGTCGAACCGCTTGCTGAGGATTACCTGAGAAAGAAAATAAAAAGAGGGTGTGAGTTTATGAAAACTCACTGTGCATAACCCTCATCAATAAGAACATGAATCACAATAGTTTGGGTGAAGCCCATTTCAAGAATGATGGCAATTGGGCCTTAGCCCATAAAAGCCTCGATTGGGCCTTAACCCAAAATGTCACAAATCATATTTATCCGGGCTGAGCCCATCTCAAATAAAACCACATATGCAATGCATTAATGCCTATACCAACCCTACACTCTGTCTCCTGTCCAACCCTGCACTCCTGTGGGGATTTAATCGACCCACCCATCCCTACACTCCTTATGTAGCACTCGTTGCGGCTCTAACTTATCGGTGCAACATAGCTGGTCGATAGCTAAAAGCCTTCGGTGGATCCACAATCGTCAAGCGATCATGCAATCCTATCTGCACTTCCCTTTTCGAATAATCCCATCCACATGCAACATAATAACACATGAATGCAACATACCATAATAATCATACGATAACAATCATAAATCACATACAAGAATAATCATATAACATGTAAGGGCGTTTTCGTCATTTTTGCCCTCTAGGGGCATATCGATCATTTTACCCATCGAGGGCATTTTTGTAATTTACCTACCAAGGGTATTTTTGTAATTTACCTACCAAGGGTATTTTCGTAATTTACCTACTAAGGGTATTTTCGTAATTTACCTACCAAGGGTATTTTCATAATTTACCTACCAAGGGTATTTTCATAATTTACCAACCAAGGGTATTTTCGTAATTTACCCACCAAGGGTATTTTCGTAATTTACCCACCAATGGCATTTTCATAATTTACCCACCAAGGGTAATTTCGTAATTTACCCACCAAGGGAATTTTGGTAATTTTACATGATAAACAATACATAATGAATGGCCTAACCCATCCTAGAATTCCATCCTCTACACACCAACCCGTACCAACCGTCACTCCTTAAGGATTTCTATAATCAACCCTCCATCCGCTACATACTATAACGACAGCCGAACTGCATGTTTCTGTTATCCAGAAATCATTAAACGTGGCATTGCCACCGATCACTGTGTGACCAACATTTTATTTGTGGGATTTCTACCACCGGTCACCATGTGACCCATGTTTATATTCGTGGGATTTCTACCACCGGTCATCATGTGACCCATGTTTATATTCGTGGGATTTCTACCATCGGTCATTATGTGACCCATCATGCACTTCCCCTCTTTATCATATTTCCCCCATGCATACATACATAAGGAAAACATCATACAGACCTTCATATATTTCATCATACATAGAGATTTCTATGCTTGCGTACCTGGCATCCTTGCCTAACCCTTTTAGGGCTTTATTCGGCTGTCTACACAGCCACTTTTCAGCTTTTTAGCCCATAACACATAAAGAACAATTAGAAAGTGTGTGTTAGAGATCTACACACCTTATTACCGTTAGAAAGAGACCCTCTAAGTCAACACTATCCGTAGCCAACACCACCGCTATCTGCCTAAGGTGTTGTTCAGAAGCCAGTCCACAACCAGGAAGCCAATCTCGAACGACATATACTGCTCGTTTTTTAAACTTAGGGATTCTCTCCTTTGCCTGATCCATATTTAAATCCGTCATAAGTCCTTGTCAGAACCACTATCACAACACATGGTCGTTACTCCACATCATGCAGTTAAGATCTCACATACGATAAACGAATCTAATGAAAATCTAGAGAAAACCATCTTACCTTAAATATCGAAAACGTGATTCGAATGCTTACCAACTTCTAACTTAGAATCCTAGGCGATTTGATTCCCTACAAATCCCGGAATGCCGCCCAAAGAAAGAGAACATGAGATTAGAAAGATAGCGCCAATCTAACGATAGTCCTAAACACCATCTAGCCATTCAGATTTGGCTTAAAAGCCGAAAAATAACAAGAATAATAGCACTTGCAAACACTTACCTTTACAGGAAATTCGGCAACTCTTAGGAATTCTCAGCCTTTGAAGAGATCAAGAGGTGAAGAAAATAAGAAGAGATCTAAGTAGTTTTGGCTTTTAGTTGAAGGAATCGGTGAAAGGAATAGGGTATATTCGGCTATGGAGATGGGAAAAGAATTCAAGATTTCAGCTTTTGAAAGGGAAGATGTTGAGAAGATTGGGAGGTTTCGGCTTTTGAAGAAATCAAAAGAAAAGAATTTTAGAGAAATACTGGGAATTTCGGCACAAGAAAAGAAGAAAAGAATAGGGTTCCGAATGCTGGAATTAAAGAGATATCACCTTTATTTATAGAAGATTTCGGCACCTACTACTTAAAATCGAAAACACCCTTCCTAATAACCAATCAATTAATCAAATAGCATGGGAAATTTCGTCACCCCCTGCCATTAAAGAAGCCGATTTCTTCACTCCTCTAGGTGATGGAATTTCGGCCAACACCTAGCCTTGCAGATAGCTCCTATCTTTTTCCCCTTGTATCTTTCATACTATCAACTATAATATCTACATCATCCTATACATATATCCTCCTACATTTGAGCCTTGTAGCCGTCCACTCCACCTAACCCTAATACCGAAAATTAGCTAACTTAAATTAAAAGAGATTGGGCTTCATGAAACTTAAATTTGGGCCCTTCCTCCCTTGTATGGCGCCACCTCCTTGCTCCCTAAGTGGCGTCCATCGACCACCGGGCCACAAGCCCATTTTGATATTTTAAACACAGATACCACCTTTTAAACCTTATAGTGCCCAAGCAAGAATTCACCAAGGCCTTGACCACATTCTGAGCCCAACTTGGACCCTTAACAGTTAAATTAACACCTTAAACATATACACACACTAGGTGCATAGGCCTATTAATTCAGGATGTTACAGTTCTACCCCCTTAAAGAAATTTTAGCCTCGAAATTACCTGATTCGAAAAGATAAGGGTATTGTTGTCGCATCGCTTCCTCTGGTTCCCAAGTTGCCTCTTCAGAACCATGGTTCCGCCACAACACCTTAACCAATGGAACCATTTTCCTTCGCAACACCTTGATATAACGATCCAGAATTTCCACGGTTCCTCTTTGAAGGATAGATCGGGTCTTACCACAATTTCCTCCACAGGCACTACATGAGATGGATCTGAACAGTAACGTCTTAACATAGAGACATGAAATACATTGTGAATGTGACTTATCTCCGAGGGTAACTCAAGTTGATATGCTACTGGTCCTACTCGTTTCAGCACCCGATAAGGTCCGATTAAGTGGGGATTTAATTTCCCCTTTTGCCCAAATCTTAGCACCGTTTTACACGGTGACACCTTTAATAATACTGTGTCACCTACTACAAACTCTATGTCCTTACGCTTTAAGTCAGCATAGGACTTCTGTCTATTCGCCGCCTCCTTTAGTCTAGCCCAAATCAGTTTCACCTTCTCCTCCATCTCAACGACCAAGTCTGGACCCAAAATTTGATTTTCCCCTAATTTCATCCAACAAGTAGGGGTACGACACTTCCACCCATACAAAGCTTCATAGGGCTCCATCCGAATACTTGACTGGTAATTGTTGTTGTACGCAAACTCCGCCAATGGCAAGAAGTCCTCCCAACTACCTCTGAAATCTATGACACAACCCCTTAACATGTCCTCCAAGATCTGAATCACCCGCTCCGACTGTCCATCTGTCTGAGGATGAAACATTGTACTAAAATCCAACTTCATACCCAATGCTTACTGCAACGCCCTCCAAAACCTAGACGTAAACCTAGGATCTCGGTCCAAGATAATCGACACAGGTACTCCATGCAACCTCACAATCTCCGCTATATACAGTTTAGCCAACCCTTGTAAGGAATAGTCAACCCAAACTAGTACAAAATGAGCAGACTTTGTCAACCGATCAACGATCACCCAAATTGAATCTTTCTTAGTAGGCGTGAGAGGTAGCCCACTAACGAAGTCTATTGTGATTCCTTCCCATTTGCACTGAGGGATCTTCACCGGATGTAACAACCTAGATGGTAACTGATGCTCCGCCTTTAGTTGCTGACAGGTTAAACACTTCGCCACTACTTCGATCACTTCTCGTTTTAATCCCGGCTACCAAAACTGTTCCCATAAATCTTGATACATCTTACTCCCTCAGGGATGCATAGCGTATGGACTACTATGCGCTTCTTGCAAAATCCTACACCTCAATTCAAGATCACTCGGCATGCACACTCTCCCTTGGAAACATAACATCCCTTCTTCATTCATACTAAACTCTGTTGGTTTTTCACTTGCTCCATCCGGAACCTTCCCCTTTAGCAACTCATCCGTTTGCTGTTTTTCCTTAACCAGACTGACCCATGACGGTTTCACTTGAAGTTTCGCCAATAAACTCCCATCGTCGTATAGACTAAGGTGAGCAAACATCACTCTCAAATCAGAGATCACCTTACGGCTCAGAGAATCTGCCACCACATTGGCATTACCCGTATGATACTCGATCGAATAATCCTTTAACAACTCGATCCACCTCCTCTGTCTTAAATTCAACTCCTTCTGAGTCAAAAGATACTTCTAACTCTTATGATTAGTGAAAATGACAGATTTCTCCCCATAAAGATAATGACTCCAAATCTTCAAAGCAAACACCACTGCCGTCAATTCCAGGTCATGGGTGGGATAATTTGCTTCATGCAGTCTTAACTGTCGAGATGCGTATGCTACAACCTTTCCATCTTGCATCAACACACATCCTAATCCCGTGTGTGAAGCATCACAATAAATCACAAATTCCTTCCCAGCCTCCGGCTGAATCAACACGGAGCTTCTATCAAAATCCTTTTTAACTTCTCGAAACACGCCTGTTGCTTATCAGACCAAACAAACGAAACTCCTTTCCGTAACAACTTGGTCAACGGTGCTGCAATTAAAGAGAATCCTTCGACGAACCTTCGATAGTATCTGGCCAGACCCAGAAAACTCGAATCTCGGCCACGAACTTAGGTGGTTTCCACTCCAACATCGCTTGTATCTTTCGAGGGTCTACCCTAATCCCCTCAGCCGACACAACGTGCCCTAGAAAAATAACCTCCTTCAGCCAAAATTCACACTTACTGAATTTGGCATACAACTGTTTTTCCCTTAGAATCTGTAGAACTATTCGCAGATGTGAGCCATGCTCCTCCCCCGATCTTGAATAAACTAAGATGTCATCAATAAAAACCACGACAAATCGATCTAGGTAGGGTTGGAACACTCGGTTCGTCATATCCATAAGCTGCTGGCACGTTGGTCAACCCAAATGGTATCACCATGAACTCATAGTGACCATAGCGAGTCCTAAAGGCCATTTTATGAATATCAGTCTCCTTAACCTTAAGCTGATGATACCCTGACCTCAGATCTATCTTCGAAAAGATTGAGGCCCCCTTCAACTGATCAAACAAGTCATCGATCCTCAGCAATGGATACTTGTTCTTGATCGTTAACTTATTCAACTGGCGATAGTCAATACACATACGCATTGACCCATCCTTCTTCTTAACGAATAAAACTGGTGCTCCCCACGGTGACACACTAGGTTGAATAAACCCTTTGTCCAACAACTCTTGAATCTGCGCTATCAACTCCACCAACTTCTTTGGTGCCATTTGGTATGGAGCTATTGATACCGGTGCTGTTCCCAAAAAATATCGATTCCAAACTCCACTTCACGATCTAGAGGTAATCCCGAAACTCCTCGGGGAAAACATCAGGAAATTCCTTCATCATCCTAACATCTCCCAATGTTAGTTCCTTAGCTTCCATAGCACGAACAAACACTAAGATTGCCTCACACCCTTTTCTCACCATCATTTCTGCTCTTAGGGTGGTTACCATGTTCGACAGACAGTTCCTCCTTTCTCCTACTACTAACACTTCGTCACCCTCAAGGGTTTTTAACACCATATGCTTAGCTGCACAATCTAGATTAGCTTCATACTGCACAAGCCAATCCATGCCTAGGATTAAACCAAACTCCCCGAACGGTAATTCCATTAGATCCGTTCAGAAAACTATCCCCTGAACCTCTAAAGGTATTTCCCAATAAAGCTTATTTACCACCACAGAATGTCCTAGTGGGCTTACTATAGTCATTTCCCTAGAGGAAACCTCAGCATCTGCACTTAAAGTTTTAGATACCCTAATAGCAACATATAAACGTGTTGATCCAATGTTAATTAATGCAATATAGGGCAAACCAAAAATTAAGAATGTATCGATTATAACATCTGGTGCATCAGCCTCCTCTCGACGTCTGATAGCATAGACTAACCCCGACTGTCTCGCTTCAGTGTTTTCAGCCCCTCGGCCTACTGTTCCACGGCCCCGATTGAAATCGTTACCACCTCTGGCTACCCCACGACCACCTCTGCCAGGCTAAACATCCCTTGACCTGTGGGCCCCTCATTGTCTTTCGACTGCGAAAAGTTCCTAACTTAATGGTCAAAAGACCCACACCTAAAGCACTTTCCACTGCCTGCTGTACACTCACCTGCATGGGATTTACCACATTTAGCACACTTTGGTGTCTGATTAGCAGCAGCAGGTCTATTATCTCGTCTCAGCCCGTCTGGCCTAGGTCTTTTCTGATTACTTTTATTTGCCCCCGATGATCCAAACTTTCTCTTACCTCCACCCCTATCTCTATCCTGGTTTAGCTTTTTCGTCTGTTTCACCTCCTCCGCTATCTTAGCCTTCTCTACAAGTACCGTAAATTCATGTTCTCATTGCAGAGCTATTAGCACAAGTAATTCGTCCTTCAGGCCATCCTCAAACCAAACACACCGCTCATGCTCCGTGGCCACTATCCCCCAAGCATAATGGCTCAGGCGTAAGAATTTTACTTCGTGCGCCATTACAGACCTGCTTTCTTGAACCAGGTTTAGGAATGCTCTGCGCTGTGCATCCACATAGCTCAATCCAATGTACTTGTTTTGGAACGCAGTTTTGAAGAACTCCCATGTGATGCGGTCAGCCACCATACCATCCTTAACCGTGAGCCACCATTGGTAGGCTTCATCCCTCAAGAGAGATATAACTCCTTTCAATTTCTTTTCCTCTGTGAGATCCAGATCGTCCATTATGCGTTCAACCACCTCTAACCAATACTCAGCTGAGCTCGGGGCTATACTAGAGATTCCCCTAAACACTTCTGCCCCATTGCTCCTAAGTCGCTCTGGCATAGATTTCGGGCTCCTGTGCCTACACTTGCTCTAGCAACTCTCTCCAAAACCCTTAACATAGCTTGAGATACAGCATCATCTCTAGCCGTCTGATCTTGAAATTTTGCCTCCATAGCTGGTGGCACTGGTACCTCATTCTCGGACTCGTGACCAGACCCTACGGGTTCTGACACGGTAATCCTGCCTCTACCTCGGCTACGTACACTACGTCCTCTAGTGCTCATTCTACCGTTCGCGATTTATCTGATTAAAAATGTTATGATTTATTATTTTTCTTCCACTGATTAATTACGGACAGTCTTATGGAAAATAGTTTTAACAGTGGTTCTTTCGAATTCGTATTCTATCTACAAGTTCGGTCCTTGAGTCTGTATTCCTAATTCTAGAATTCTCATTCATTTCACATCAATCAGAGCATCACATACATTCATCAACCACACAAGCAAACATTCATAAACTCACATTCCTCACTTAGGGGTATTTCATCATTTCACTACCCAGGGGTATTTTCATAATTTTATCCTACATGGGTATTTTCGTAATAAGAATTTTCAAAATAGGGTTTCTTAGTGATTTTTCAGGATAAGGGTATTTTGGTAATTTAGGGGTCTGGGGTTATTTTGGTAATTTTACAAATCATGGGTATTTCAAAAAATTTTAAAAATAGAGGTTATTTTAGTAATTTTACAAAATAGGGTGGCTGGTCCCTCTCAGGTTTTAATTATAAATTTTGGCCCGTCAACAAGTCCCCATGGCTAAGGTGAACAGTCACTACGCACCAGGTAGGATTCTAGCGAAGAGGAGGTGAGTCACTAGGACTGCTGAAATACCAAGCTCTCCCTAAATCCAATCCTAGACATGCGTATGCCTATTGCCACACCCTAATCTCGTGACTTGTTCACAGGTTTGTTTGGTTGGATTTAAATCTTATGAAATTGAAGAGTTGTTTAACTAGGCCTAGAGTTCATCACTATTATTATCTTAGTCTACGTCCATAAAGCCTATCAAGCCAATAAGTATATCACAACAAGAGTTAGGGTACATACCTGCGTGGATCGGGTGCCGGTAGACTCAAAGGCCATATCTTCCAGAATTTTTTTCAAATCCATGTTAAAACATCACTAGACCCATGTCACAGCTCGAGTTTTGAACTGGGCTCTGATACCAAAATATAACACCCCAAACCCGACCCATACGTCATTACCGGATCTGGTATGCTACAGGTTAAATCTTAAAAACATTACTCTAAAGGGTTTTGGAAAAACTTCGCTTATTTTAGCTGAATAGTCCATTAAATGTGAGGTTTTGCAAAATAACTTTAATACTTGCGTTGATTGGTTTTGAAAAGCCCGTTTATCATTTCATTTTATATTTAAGAATTTAAAAAAAAACACAAGTTTGAAAAAACCTTACAAAACAAAATAATAAATCAGAATCTAAGTTAGGGAAGCCTTATTACACAAAGATGTTCCTAAAAATTAAAACATAAATGAAAACTAAAACCAAAAATAGTCTATGGAAATAGTAATAGTCTTGATGGCCCCTCGAGTCCGCCTCGGCTCCCATGTCCGTGATCTACTGCTCATCTGAAAGAGTAGAGAAAATGAAAGCTTGAGTCACCGAGACTCAGTCTATAAATTCCGAACACATTGACCTGAGGCCCACAAACACATTATGGGCCTAGGCCCGTACATAGAGGCAACAATCATATTACATGATAAACAATACATAATGAATGGCCCAACCAATCCTAGAATTCCATCCTCTACACACCAACCCGTACCAACCGTCACTCATTGGGGATTTCTACAATCAACCCTCCATCCGCTACACACCATAACAACAGCCGAATTACCTATTTCTGTTATTCAGAAATCATTAAATGTGGCATTACCACCAATCACTGTGTGACCAACATTTTATTTGTGGGATTTCTACCACCGGACACCATGTGACCCATGTTTATATTTGTGGAATTTCTATCACCGATCATCATGTGACCCATGTTTATATTCGTGGGATTTCTACCACCGGTCATCATGTGACCCATCATGCACTTCCCCTCTTTATCATATTTCCCCCCATGCATACATATATAAGGAAAACATCATACAGGCTTTCTTATATTTCGTCATACATAGAGATTTCTATGATTACGTACCTGGCATCCTTGCCTAACCCTTTTAGGGTTTTATTCGGCTGTCTACACAGCCACTTTCTGACTTTTTAGCCCATAACACATAAAAAACAATTAGAAAGTGTGTGTTAGAGATCTACACACCTTATTACCGTTAGAACGAGACCCTCTAAGTCAACGCTATCTGTATCCAACACCATCGCTATCTGCCTAAGGTGTTGTTCAGAAGCCGGTCCACAACCAGGTGGCCAATCTCGAATGGCAGATACCGCTCGTTTCTTAAACTTAGGGATTTTCTCCTTCGTCTGATCCATATTTAAACCTATCATAAGTCATTGTCAGAACCACTATCACAACACATGGTCGTTACTCAACATCATGAAGTTAAGATCTCACATACAATAAACGAATCTAATGAAAATTTAGAGAAAACCAATCTTACATTAAACCCCAAAAATGTGATTAGAATGCTTACCACTTTTTACTTAGAATCTTAGGCGATTTGATTCCCTACAAATTTCAGAATGCCGCCCAAAGAAAGAGAACACGAGATCAGAAAGAGAACATCAATCTAAGGATGGTTCTAAACACCATCTAGCCATTCGGATTTGGCTTAAAAGTCGAAAAATAACAAGAATAATAGCACTGGCAAACACTTACCTTTATAGGAAATTCGACAACTCTTAGGAATTCTCGGCCTTTGAGGAGATCAAGAAGAGAAGAATAAGAAGAGATCTAAGTAGTTTCAGCTTTTAGCTGAGGGAATCAGCAGAAGGAATAGGGTATATTCGGCTAAGGAGATGAGAAAAGAATTCAGGATTTTGGCTTTTGAAAGGGAAGATGTTGAGAAGATTGGAAGGTTTCGGCTTTTGAAGAAATCAAAAGAAAAGAATTTAAAAGGAATACTGAGAATTTTGGCACAAGAAAAGAAGAAAAGAATAGGGTTCCAAATGTCGGAATTGAAGAGATATCCCCTCTATTTATGGAAGATTTTGGCACCTACTGCTTAAAATTGAAAACACCCTTCCTAATAACCAATCAATTAATCAAGTAGCATGGGAAATTTTGGCACCCCCTACCATTAAAGAAGCCGATTTCTTCACTCCTCTAGGTGATGGAATTTCGGCCAACACCTAGCCTTGCAGATAGCTCCTATCTTTTTCCCCTTGTATCTTTCATATTATCAACTATAATATCTACATTATCCTATACATATATCCTCCTACATTTGAGCCTTGTAGCCGTCCATTCCACCTAACCCTAATGCCGAAAATTAGCTAACTTAAATTAAAAGAGATTGGGCTCCATGAAACTTAAATTTGGACCCCTTACTCCCCTTGTATGGCGTCACCTCCTTGCTCCCTAAGTGGCGTCACTGACCACTGGGCCACAAGCCCATTTTGATATTTTAAACACAGATACCACCTTTTAAACCTTATAGTGCCCAAGCAAGAATTCACCAAGGCCTTGACCACATTCTGAGCCCAACTTGGACCCCTAACAGTTAAATTAACACCTTAAACATATACACACACTAGGCGCATAGGCCCATTAATTCAGGATGTTACATGCTTCTACTACATCAAGCGTTCATAATCTTTCATAAAACATCAATATATATACATGCCATACATGGCCACTTTTTTTGAACATCCATTATAGCTCACCAAATAGCTAAAAATAGCTTTCTTACGCAATAAGACTACAAAAATACGAAGAATATCAAAAACAGGATTTAAATGCACTTACTAGCAAGCTTGAAAAATTTGAAAAACCCTAACAATGACTCTTGTAATTTTTTGCAGCCCTTAGAGAAGAAGATGAATGAATTTTGTCATCTTTTCTTCTATTTTAATCATTTAATAACCAAATGACCAAAATGCCCTTTTTGATAAACTTCTTATTTTAACTCATCCATGCCCAATTTTGTCCAAAAACTAAAAATCAGGAAAATTGCTCATTAAGGACCTCTAATATATATTCTAAAGTAATTTCACACAAATAGCTTCTAGAATCTCCCATTTTGCAACTTTTGCAATTTAGTTCTTTTGGACAATTCAACCGCAATTTCTCAAAATTGCTTCATGAAACTTTTACACTAGCATGCATACATAGCATAGACCTTAAAAACACATTCATAACCCTCGAATTTGTGGTCTCGCACCACTATTCTGACTAGAACCTAAACAAGGATGTTACATGCTCAATTATTCTCTTCGTCTTAGACTTCAAGTAACATGATGTGGGTGCCATCATGATTGTCATGTATTCAGTTCAACAATACAATAAGCATATGATTCATGCAATCAACAACTCGGTTACATGAGTGGTAAATAATTTATCAGAAATTCCATCAAGGAAGCATGTATAAATCATATAGTATACTTATATGGTAATAATCTAATCAATGAATGCATGGATTCTCACATTTATCCTAGTATCAAGGACTCAATTGCATAAAATCATTCACTAAAAATAGTTTAGGAACCATTCAGGGACTAATTTGCATAAATTCTTAAATTTTTGGGTAAAATTGTAATTTTTGAGAAGCAGGGGACACACGGTCGCGTGACTGGACCGTGTGGCCGGGGTACACGATTGTGTGGATAGGTTGCGTGGCATTAAAAGATTCAATCTATAGGGGAGACATGACCTGCCAACCTACAAAGGAGACACGACTGTATGATAGACTGTGTGGAGAGTCCTAGGCCGTGTGAGAAGTGAATTTCTAGGGTTTTAGGATAAACATGGTCATATTGAAGGGTCGTGTCGTCCACATGGTCGATCACATACCTATGTGTTTGGTCGTGTGGTCTATGCTAGGCTCGATTTTGCCTTAATTTTCTCGTAAAAGAACACACACTTGACTTTTGAGGTCTCGAACGTCATTCCTTGTGCCATAACTCTAATCTACGATACCTAGATCGAGTTCTTCAATGAAGATACACATAAGAATTTATATCAGTTTTTGAGATTTATCAAAATTATCAAGATTTTCGGGAAAACTCGTAAAAAGTTCGTAATTAATTTTGGATGATTAACAATAACTATGTTATTGTAAAATTTTGGGTTTTACTTAATTGGAAACAAGAATACATACCAATATTTGATGGTATTTTGAAGGTTATCGATGATAAACTCAACAATCCATGAAAGAATGGGTTTAATTGAGAATTAATTTTGATTCAAGTTTTTGATAGATCAATTTTCAGCAAAGAATGTAAAACTTTTATGAAGATAAAAAGGAAATAAAATAAAAATAAGTATTTAAAGAGAAGATATATTAAATTCTAATAGGGTTGAAAAAGAAGTATAAATCCACATGTAATTTGGATAGGAGATTAAATAGAAAGGCTTTAGTAATTTAAGGGGATAAATGGTAAAATACCCCTTTTTACCTAAAATGAAAGTAAAAGGAAATAGGGGAGTAAGTATTAGTGTGATTCAAGCCTAGGTGCAAGGGGGAAATGGATGCTTAACCAATTGGGTCGTTGCCCACACTTAGCATGTTTCTACCACATTTAATATATATGTTGGCTTGATTTTTTTCCATAGCTGCTGAAAAAATAAAAAAAATGGAAAGAGTGGGGCTTGAACCTTGGTTCTCTCGACAATTTACTAAGCTCTCAACTATCAAGACTAAGACTCATTTCTTGGTGATTTTATTAATTCTGACCATATGCATTTTTGGGTGTTACAGTTCTCCCCTCCTTAAAGAAATTTCGTCCTAAAAATTTACTTGGTTTGAATAGGTGAGGATACTATTGAAAAAACTTGTCTTTTGTTTCCCATGTGGTGTAAGACCCCAAACCTGGTCTAGACATTACGACCAGATCTGGTATGTCACAGGGTGAAGTCATAAAGTAATTTTTTTCTATTTTAGGAGAAATATCGGAAGTTGGTAAAGTTTTCATTTAGGCAAAGTTTTAAAAACAGTGGTTTACAGTTATAGGAAACTTTTCCAGGTTGAGTTGTATTCTGTTTGTTATCTTGGTTAGCACTTGTGAGAAAACGGTTATTTAGTGTTACCTCCGTTTTGAAAACTTCAGGTTAACTTTCTTGTTAAAAATAAGTTAATGTCGTACCAAAAGTAAATACTAAACATTAAAACACAAATATCAATTTAAGAAGACCTTATTACATAATATAAAATCCCAATTAAAACAATTTAAAGAAAGAAAATTAGTTTACGAAAAATAAACATGTTATGGCCTCCACGTGTCCACCTCGGCTCCCAGATCCATGATCTACTGACTACCTGCAAAGTGAAGCAGAGGGGTGAGTCACCAAGGCTCAGTGTGTAAATCCCTATACCACATAAATGGATCCTAGCCCACAATCGTAATTACACGGAATATGAATGCAATGTATCCTAGCCCAACCTAATTATCCATCCTCTACACGCCACTCATACCAGCCCAACACACCGTGGGGATTTCTACAATCAACCCTCCATCCGCTACATGCCATATATGTGGCACCAAGCCACTGGTGACAGAGTCACAACTTATAACACGTGGGGCCAACCCACTTGTGGTACCAAACCACTGGTGACAATCCCTAATAATCATGTATGTGGGGACAACCTACTATGGTACCAAACCACTAGGACGAGTCGCAGAATTAACACGTATGTATGCGGTACTGTACCACTGTGGTACCAAACCACTGAGACTTAATCACTAATCAATATGTGTGGGGTCAACCCACTGTGGTATCAAACCACTGTGACAGACTTTAATAGCACTTCCCCTTTTCATCATAACCAACCCATGCATAACATACATATCAAATGAATGCAACATGCTGTTAAATAACAAATATATTATGGCATACGTTTATGTACTCACAAATAGAACAATAAGGTACTTACTTGGTATCCCAACTATACCCATAAAGGTATAACGAATTTTCATTTAGTCACCTCGGCTTTTCAGCCCCAAATGGTTAATAACACATTTTAATAACAAAAGAGTGTGAATATTTACACACTGGATAATACGCACTACTATGCTTTCTATGTCGACACTCTTGCTAGCAGGGACGACTACAATCACCTATTCTGCTCTGAAGCCGATCCATAACTCGGTAGCCAGTCTCGAACAGCCAACACCACTCGTTTTTTGAATTTAGGGGTTGGGACTACGGGACCAACACCTCCTTTGCTTGGCTGATATTTGATTCCATAAAAAGGTCTTGGTCAGAAGACTGAATTAAGGCATTGAATACGATGAAGGTGGAAATAGATACTCAAATGAAACAGTTCTTACCTAAATTGACAGAAACCAGAATTAATAACCCTGGATCAAAGAATCACTGAAGTCCCTACAACAACACCAATCTTAGATTTGGCTATCAAAACAAGGAGTGAACTTTTGACCAGACAAAACCATATGAATCCCTACTGCCCACTCGGCCGTCCATCACTTACCAATAATCTTCCAACCGTTGGCCCGTTGCAGAAAAGACTACGAAAGCGAAGCCCCTCCTACATTCGACCAAAACACCCAAAGCACCAAATTAACACCTTTTGGTTTAAGCAACCATCAAGGAACAAGAATGGATCAGACGAGAAAAAGAACGCTTACCACTAAATAAGATAAACCCAATTTGAGAGAGTTGAGAGGATGAGTGACGGCAATCCGTTGAAATCAAAGTCGAATACAGAATTAAACACACGAGAGATATTCGGCTAAAAAAGAAATAAAGAAAATGTTAAGGCAAATAGATGTTTCGGCTTTGAAGGGTTAGAACTTACGACAAATGGTAGTAGGAATATGATGTACTAGGTTTTGGAAATAGAGAAGAACAATAGGGGTGCTACGGCTTTTGGTTGAAAGAAGCTGAATGCCCAAAATAGGGACCTATAAAATGGTTTCGGTTTAAGGTGATTAAGCGATGTGCAACGAATATGAATAAAAGAAAGTAAAAGGAAAAGAGAAAGTTGATGTTCGGCTCTTGAAGAAACAATTGAGTGAAGGAGGTATAATGGAAAGAAGTGGTAGGAGGGTTCGGCTTTATGTGATGAAGCAATGCACACACGTTGCCACGAATGCTGAAGAGGAGAGGAGATGGTTTCAATTTTGGCTAAATGAAGAATGAACAAAAAGAAAGGAATCCTAAATTCCCAACATGAAGAACACCAGATGCCGAAAAGAAAAGAACTCTCAAAGCTTAGCTACTAATCACCTCAAAAATTTGGCACCTACAATCTCCCAAAACCGAATGCCACCCTTTCCTCTTTTGACCGAATCCCCCCAACAACAACCAAAATTTGGCCCCTACCTTATCAAACTTCAATCCCATAATTTTCTCCTACTTTTACTCTTGTTCACACATTTTCAAACTTCCTCCTTTTCCTCCTAGCCTCCAATTTGAAATGTTTGACCCATTCAACACTCCACCCTTTAAGTGCCCCTGTCGAATCCATCACCCAAGCTCCTTAGGCGCAAAAAGAGAGCTTCCAAATGCTGCCAACGTAACTTGAACCTGCTCCCTCTCTGCTCCTCTGTGGCGTCATCTCCAAGCACTCAAGGAAGTGCCTCCTTACCACCTTACCACCTTCTTACTTGTGCTACCAAAATACAAATAAATACCCTTAAGGCCTGCCTCAGCTAGATCTCCCCTAAAGTGCCTAAAATCAAAATTTTTACTAAGGCTCAGGCTTAACCCCGAAATTTACCTGGTTAAAAGAGATGAGGGTATTACTGTCGCATCATATCCTCTGGTTCCCATGTGGCTGCCTCTGAACTGTGATTTCGCCATAACACTTTAACCAACGGGACCATCTTCCTTCATAACACTTTAACATCACAACCTAGAATTTGTACCGGCTTTTCCTCAAAAGATAGGTTAGGCCTAACTTCGATTTCTTCCACTGGCATTATATGAGATGGATCCGAATGGTAGCACCTCAGCATCGAAACATGAAACACATCATGGGTCTGACTTAATTCTGAATGATGCTCGAGCTGATAAGCTACCGGTCCCACACGCTTCAACACACGATAAGGCACGATGAACCTGGGGCTCGCTTACCCTTTCATCCAAACCTTAGAATATTCTTCCACGGTGAAACCTTTAAGAAAACCCAGTCACCAATTGGAAACTCCATTTCTTTACGTTTTAGATCAGCATAGGACTTTTTCCTGTCAGATGCTTCCTTCAACCAAGTTCGAATCAGTTTAACTTTTTCTTCCATCTTAGAAACCTATTCCGGACCCAAGATCTAATGCTCACCCAATTTCGCCTAACAAGCAAGAGTACGACATTTCTGTCCATATAACGCTTCATAGGATGCCATCTGAATACTAGACTGGTAACTATTGTTGTATTCTTTATTCTACCAATGGTATGAATTCTTCCCAACTACCCCGGAAATCAATGACACAACCTCTCAATATATCTTCCAATATTTGAATTACCCTCTCTAACTGTCCGTCTGTCTGTGCATGAAATGCTGTAACTCCTCTAACCCAAGAATGATGTCGAAATAGGGTTTAGAGGCATTACCGAACAATAGGATTATTTTACAATGCATTCACGACACAAAGTCAATCATCATCAGACACATTCATATACAATCATAGTGTCCCTTAAGAGAGTCATCAAGACCCTAAGCATACTTATAAATTGAGTCGGGACTAAACCGAAACACATATAAAATTTCATAAAAAATTGAAACTTTTCTAGAATACAGGGGAGACGTGCCCGTGGGGGTAGGTCATGCCTCTCCCACGGCTACATGACACATCCGTGTGCCCTCCCTATGGTTACATACTGCCAAGATCAACACGGCTAACGAGCACGCCTGTATGCTCAGGCCGTGTCCTATAATGTCATATACTGCCATTTCTCGCACGGCCTGTAGGCACGCCCGTGCCATGGCCGTATGCAGTTTTGGTCACATTCTGCCAATTTACCCACGGTCTGAGGCACGCCTATGTGCCCCAACCGTGTGGCATTATAGGCCATTTTTGCAAGGCCAATATGCCACCCACTTAAGGTCAAACCTATAAGCAACACATACCAAAACATATCATGCACATAAGGCAACCAATAACTTGCCATTTTGGCTATCCAATCTATATATTCATATCTCATTCCAACCATAACAAATTCAATGCCAAAACTTATTCTACCACAAGCATAATTCATTCCCAATTTCACTAATTCCTACTAGCATTTTATCAACACAAAGTTACCTTTCAATTGTCAATTTCTCAACCCACCAATCATGCTAAATGATGCATCACACATATCAAATTCATTCATGTTTAAATTAAAACATATTTAGCCACATCTCATGGCTACTTACAAACATCAAACTTCATTCAAATGACTAGCCTATACATGCCATATTACAACTATATTCATCCTTTCAAGAGTACCAAAATAGAATGTCGATAGTGTGATTGAGAAGCTGACGATCCCAGATCCGAGCTAGCTTTAATGACACTACAAGGCAGAGAAACAAATCACACAATAAGCTTTCCAAGGATTAGTAAGTTCGATATACAATACAATTATCATATCAAATTAAATCGATGCAAAAATAAACAATCACTTAGATCTATTATCTCATATTCGTGCATTCTCATCCATAGCCACAATGCTCATTTCCTCAATCAAAGCTTAATTTTACTCATCAACCACATAGATTCAAACATACCTTGATCAACACGTAGTCACTCACCATTCATACAACCCAATTCCTCGATTTTACCTCTATTTCAACCTTTGCTATTACTCAAATGAATTTGCACACTTAGTGCCAATTTCACAACCGAAGCCTATTTGTTACCGCACACTTATTGCCGATATGTTAAACAAAACTTATACCGGTAATGCACACATAGTGCCATTTTGATTAGCCAAAATTTCTATAGTTTCACACACACAGTGCTATTCATTAAAGCCGTAGCTTCTATTGTTTCACACACACACAGTGCTATTCATTAAAGCCGTAGCTTCTATTGTTTCGCACACACAGTGCTATTCATTTCTTATATTCGCACACTTAGTGCCTATTCTTTTAATCGACTTGTCTCGATGTCACACACACAGTGCCAATTCAATAAGCCTAAGCTTTCGTATCATTGCACACACAGTGCTACTCATTTCTTATAATCGCACACTTAGTGCCTTAATACAAAACCGAACTCGATTCAATATCATACACTCAGTGCTAATCACAAAGCTGAAACTTCTATTATTTCGCACACAAAGTGCTAATCTTCTTGGTTACCCTCCCAAATACGCACACTTAGTGCCACATAGATTCATTTCTCACATAACATTTATAAGCCAATAATATCATAACCATTCATTTCACAACATTTAAACACAGTTAAGTACACATATTATATCCGAACTTACCTTGGACATCGAACTATCGATACGGTTGATTAATCGAGCACTTTATCTTTGCCTCGATCTCGATTCGAACCTCTCCTCTCTCGGTCTATACACATTCAAATTCACTCCATTCAATCATCAATTCATTCATTTTAATCCAAACACATATATTTAGGGAATTTTATAAAATATCCCTCACATTTTCACATTTCGACATTTTAGTCCCTATCTCACAAAATCATCAAACACTCAAAATTTCATTACACTATGCTTAGGCTGAATTCTCCTTAGTCTCATAGGAGTTCACATATTTTGTTTATTTCACATTTTAATCCTTCAATTTCTCATTTTCATCATTTAGCTCAAATTACTCAATTTCACCAAAATTTCAAATATAAATTATGTTAACCCAACATTAAACTTTTATATTCCACTAACTATCATCACAAAGCTCATATATTCAACAATGGCATATCCCAAAATCACCATCATTTTCTAAAATTTAAGCATGGGTTAGCTGGAGCACAAAGCAACGATCACAAAAATGTAGAAATTATCAAAAATGAAACACAACACACTTACTAATTGAAGCTTGAAGTTGTCAAACCATGAAAGCTTTAAACCCTCTTTTCCTTCTCAAATTTTGGTGGAAAATACATGTTAAAGATGAGCATTTTAGTTTCATTTATTTATTATAACATTTATAATTGATTTCCAACTATACCGTTAATGAAATAAACATTAATGCTTATTATGGATGGTTATAAATGTCCATCAACCTTCCACTATAATTAAATATGGTCTAATTGCACCATAAGACCTCCTTATTTAAAAGACAACAACACTTAGGTACTAATAAATCGACACATAGCCTTTTACTATTTACGCAATTAAGTCCTTTCTCTTAATCCGACACTAAAACGATCAAATCATGACACAGAATTTTCACCCAGACTATGTCACATAACATTCACACAGAAAATATCATTATAATATTTTTACGACCTCAAATTTGTGGTCTCGAACCACTGTACCTACTTGGGTGTAAATCGGTCTGTTACGAACGCCGTACTGAAATCCAACCTTGTACCTAAAGCTTGATGCAGTGCTTTCCAAAAACGCGACGTAAACCTAGGGTCTCTATCCGATATGATCGACACTGGTACCCCATGCAACCTCACAATCTCTGCCACATACAGCCTAGCTAGCTTCTGCAAGGAATAGTCGACACAAATCGGTATGAAATGAGCAGACTTCGTCAATCGATCAATAATCACCCATACCGAATCTTTCTTAGTAGGTGTAAGAGGTAGCCCACTAACAAAGTCCATTGTGATCCTTTCCCACTTCCATTGCGAAATTTTCACCAGCTGTAACAACCCCGAAGGCAACTGATGTTCTGCTTTCACCTGTTGACACGTCAAACATTTACTCACAAATTTGGTTACCTCCCGCTTCAGACCCGGCCACCAAAACTATTCTCGCAGATCCTGATACATCTTACTCCTCTAAGATGCATAGCGTATGGGCTAATATGCGCTTCCTGTAAAATCGTCTGCCTCAACTCAACATCCTTAGGCATGCAAACCCTCTTACAAAAATAAAAAACCCCATCACTATTCACATTAAAATCCATTATCCCATCATCTGCCCCTAACTGAAACTTTGACTTTAACAACTCACCGCCAACTGCTTCTCTTTAATCTGACTAACCCAAGAAGGCTTCACTTGAAGTTTAGCTAATAAACTTCCATCATCGAATAAACTGAGATGGGCAAACATCGCTCCTAAGTTAGAAATCACCCTACGACTTAATGCGTTCGCCACCATGATAGCTTTACCCGGGTGGTACTCGATCGAGCAATCATAATCTTTTAACAACTCAATCCAACGCCGCTGCCTCAAATTCAATTCCTTCTATGTAAGGAGATATTTTAGGCTCTTATGATCTGTATAAATAACAAACTTCTCTCCATACAGAAAATACCTCCAAATCTTTAAAGCAAACACTACTGCAGCCAATTCTAGATCATGTGTGGGATAATTCACCTCATGCGGTCTCAACTACCGAGGCGCATATGCTACCACCTTTCCTCCCTGCATCAACACACTTTCTAAACTTGTGTGCGACGCATCGCAGTAAACAACAAACTATTTTTGGCCTCAGGCTGTATCAAAACTAGAGCCTGTATCAAAACTCTCCTGCTATTTATCTGACCAAACAAATGGTACCCCTTTTCGCAATAGCTTGGTTAATGGTGCTGCAATCAAAGAGAAACCCTCAATGAACGTTCTGTAATTTCAGCCAGACTAAGAAATCTCTAAATTTCAGCTACAAACTTGGGTGGCTTTCGATCCAACACAACTTCAACTTTTCGAGGATCAACCCTAATCTCCTCAGCAGACACTACATGACCCAAAAAGGTACCCTCTTTCAACCAAAATTCATATTTACTGAATTTTGCGTACAGCTATTTCTCCATCAGAATCTGCAGAACTACTCGAAGATGCGAATCATGCTCTTCTTTCATCTTGGAATACACCAGAATATTGTCTATAAATACCACAACAAATCGATCCATATAGGGTTGGAATACCTGGTTCATCATATCCATAAATGTTACTGGTGCATTGGTCAACCCAAATGGCATCACCAGGAATTCATAATGGCCATAGCGAATTTGGAAAGCCATCTTATGAATATCCGCTTCCTTGACCTTAAGCTGATGATATCCTCATCTCAAGTCTATCTTTGATAAGACTGAAGCCCCCTCAACTGATCGAATAAATCATCAATCCTCGATAGCGACTACTTGTTCTTGATGGTTAACTTACTCAATTGACGGTAGTCAATGCACACATGCATTAATCTGTCCTTCTTCTTAAAGAATAAACTGGTACTCCCTAAGGTGATACACTCGGTCTAATAAAACCCCGATCCAACAGTTCCCAAATTTGAGCTTTTAATTCCACCAACTCATTTGGCACCATTTTATACAGGGCAATCGATACGGGCACTGTCCCTAGAAGAAGATCAACACTGAATTCCACCTCACGATCTGGAGGTAGTCCTGAAAGCTCTTCTAGGAAAACATCAGGAAACTCTTTTACTATTCTAACCTCCCCCACAGTTAATTCTTTGGCCTCAGAGCACAAACCAAGGTTATGAATGCCTCACATCCCTTCCTCACCATTCTTTCAACTTTTAAAACAAACAATACATTAGACAAGTAGTTTCTCCTTCCTCCTAACACCACCACCTCATCATCCTCAGGAGTTCTTAACACTATGCGCTTAGCTACACAATCCAAATTTGCTTGATACTTCACTAACCAGTCCATACCTAAGATTAAGTCGAACTCCCCAAATGGCAATTCTATCAGATCAGCCAAAAAAACCATCCCTTGAACCTTTAAAGGAACCTTCATAAAGAGTATATTCACTACAACTGATTGTCCTAAAGGGCTAAGTACAGTCATCTTCCTAGAGGCAATCTCAGAGTCTAAGTTTAAAGCTCCAGATCTCACACTAGCAACATATGAATGCATCGACCCAATATCAATTAATGTAGTATAAGGTAACCCAATAAATAAGGAACGTACCGGTTATGACGTCCAGTGCATCGCCCTCCTCTCGGCGTCTGACTGCATAGACCAATCCAGGCTATCTTACATCTGCGTTCCCAGCACTTCTGCCCGGTGCTCCACATCCCCGACCAAAACTATTACCTCCCCTGGCTGGACCATGACCCCTCTGTGATTGCGAACCGCCTCTACCAGACTAAATATAACCCTGACCCACTGGTCGCTCTCTGCTCGACTCCTATGGACAGTCTTCTTATCTGATGATCAGTAGATCCACATCTAAAGCATCCTCTATTACTCGTCCAACACTCACCCAAATGAAATTTACCACATCGAGCACAGCTCCGAGGTCGATTATCTGCAACAGGTCTCGCAACATGACTCGACCCACTCAACCTAGGCCTCTTTTGAGAACCTCCAACTGACCCTGATGACCCAAAATTCCTTTTATATCTGACTCTATCCCTATCCTGGTTCTACTTTTCGGACCGCTTCACCTCCTCAGCTATCTTGGCCTTTTCCACTAAGATAGCAAATTCCCTTTCTCGCCGTGGAGCTATTGACACTCGCAGCTCATCCCTCAGACCATCCTCAAACCAAACACAACGCTCATGGTCTGTGGCAATAATACCCCGGGAATAACTACTAAGACGTAAGAATTCTGCCTCATACTCGGCCACCTATCTATTTCCCTGAACCAAATTCAAGAATGCCTTCTGCTGTGCGTCCACATCACTTGATCTGATGTACTTCCCTTGGAACGTTGTCTTGAAGAAATCCCAGGTAATGCCGTCAGCCACTGATCCATCCCTGACCGTAAGCCACCACTGATATGCTTCATCCCGAAAAAGAGACACAACCCCTTTCAACTTCTCCTCCACAGTAAAATCAAGATCATCCATTATACACTCAATGGCTTCCAACCAATATTCGGCCACATTAGGAGCTACACTAGAAATGCCCCTAAACATTTTCGCTCCAATAGCTTGAAGTCACTCAAACACAGATTTTGAGCCCCCAAACCCATGCTCGCTGTAGCAACTATCTCCAACACCCGAAACATTGCCTGAGACAAAGCATCGTCCCCACTGTTTGTCCTGAAACTTCACTTTCGCAGCTGGCGATGCTGGTACATCACCTTCCAACCCATGTCTAGATTCCAAAGGTTCAGACCCAACACTCCGGCCTCTACCACGGCCGCGCACAACATGTCCATGCCCCCTAGTACTCATGGCTACTGATATGACTTAATCTGATTAAGAGTTTTATGAGTTGGTGTTCTCTTTCACTGTTTAATACCGAGCAGTCTTATGAAAAAGAATAGCATTAAAAGTGATTCTCGCAGATTCGTGTTTATGCCTAAAGGTTTCAGTATCTAAAGTTTAGATCTCCTAATAATAACATTCATAACACAACATAATTATTTCATGCAAAATTACCAACAATTGGAACACTTACCATGTGGATTGAGTACCAGTAGACTTGGGTGCCATACTCCAAATGATCATATTTTCTTTATATAACACTTTAAATCAACTTTTTAAAATATTG
Organism: Gossypium rotundifolium; assembly: GCA_025506655.1. Classification (NCBI taxonomy): domain Eukaryota; kingdom Viridiplantae; phylum Streptophyta; class Magnoliopsida; order Malvales; family Malvaceae; genus Gossypium; species Gossypium rotundifolium. The sequence goes on from CP106724.1 coordinate 107,922,873, forward strand.
TTGAACCCATTCCACAGCCAAGTTTTACAACCTAGGCTCTGATACCAAAATGTAACACCCAAATCCGGTCTAAACATTACAACCAGATCTGGTATGTCACAGGGTGAAGTCGTAAAGTAAATTTATTTTAATTTTAGGAGAAAAGTAAGAAGTTGGTAAAGTTTTTGTTTCGGTGATGTTTTAAAAACAACGGTTTACAGTTATAAGAAACTCTTCCAGGTTGAGTTGTATTCCGTTTGTTATCTTGAATAACACTTGTGAAAAATGGTTATTTAGTGTTACCTCCATTTTGAAAACTTCAGGTTAACTTTCTTGTTAAAAATAAGTTAATGTTGTACCAAAAGTAAATACTAAATATTAAAACCCAAATATCAGTTTAAGAAGGCCTTATTACATAATCTAAAATACCAGTTAAAATAATTTAAAGAAAAAAACAAGTTTACGAAAAATAAACATGTTATGGCCTCCACGAGTTTGCCTCGGCTCCCAGATCCACGATCTACTGACTACCTGCACAGTTAAGCAGAGGGGTGAGTCACCAAGACTCAGTGTGTAAATCCCCTATATCACATAAATGGCTCCTAGCCTACAATCGTAATTACATGGAATATGAATGCAATGTATCCCAGCCCAACCTAATTATCCGTCCTCTACACGCCACCTGTACTAGCCCAACACACCGTGGGGATTTCTACAATCAACCCTCCATCCGCTACACGCCATATATGTAGAACCAAGCCACTGGTGATAAAGTAACAACTTATAACACGTAGGGCCAACCCACTTGTGGTACCAAACCACTGGTGACAATCCCTGATAATCATGTATGTGGGGCAACCCACTGTGGTACCAAACCACTGGGACGAGTCACAGGATTAACATGTATGTATGTGGTACCAAACCACTGAGACTTAGTCACTAATCAATATGTGTGGGGTCAACCCACTGTGGTACCAAACCACTGTGACAGTCTTTAATAGCACTTCCCTTTTAATCATAACCAACCCATGCATAACATACTTATCAAATGAATGCAACATGCTGTTAAATAACCAATATATTATGGCATACATTTATGTACTCACAAATAGAACAATAAGGTACTTACTTGGTATCCCAACTATACCCATAAAGGTATAACGACTTTTCATTTAGTCACCTCGGCTTTTCTGCCCCAAATGGTTATAACACATTTTAATAACAAAAGAGTGTGAATATTTACACAACTAATAATACGCACTACTATGCTTTCTATGTCGACACTCTCGCTAGCAGGGACGACTACTATCTACCTATTCTGCTCTGAAGCCAGTCCGTAACCCGGTGGCCAGTCTCGAACAGTCGACACCGCTCACTTTTTGAATTTAGGGGTTGAGACTATGGGACCAACCCCCTCCTTTGCTTGGCTGGTATTTGATTCCATAAAAATTTCTTAGTCAGAAGATTGGATTAAGGCATTGAATACGATGAAGGTGGAAATAGATACTCAAGTGAAAGAGTTTTTACCTAAATTGACAAAAATCAAAATTAATAACCCTGGATCAAAGAATCCCTGAAGTCCCTACAACAACACCAATCTTAGATTCGGTTACCCAAACAAAAAGTGACCTTTTGACCCGATAAAATCACATGAATCCCTACTACCCACTCGGCCGTCCATCACTTACCAATAGTTTTCCAACCGTTGGCCCGTTGCAAAGAAAAGTACGAAAGCGAAGCCCCCTCCTACATTCACCCAAAACACCCAAAGAACCAAATTAACACCTTTTGGTTTAAGCAACCACCAAGGAACAAGAATGGATCAGAGAGAAAAAAAATGCATACCACTAAATAAGATGAACCCGATTTGAGAGAGTTGAGAGATGAGTGACAGCAATCCACTAAAATCAAAGTCGAATACAGAATTAAACACACGAGAGAGATTCGACTAAAGAAGAAATAAAGAAGATGTTAAGGCAAATAGATGTTTCGGCTTTGAAGGGTTAGAACTTATGAAAACTAGTAGTAGGAATATGATGTACTAGGTTTTGGCAATAGAGAAGAACAACTACGGCTTTTGGTTGAAAGAAGTTGAATGCCCAAAATAGGGACCTATAAGATGATTTTGGTTTAAGGTGATTAAGAGATGTGCAACGAATATGAATAAAAGAAAGTAAAAGGGAAAGAGAAAGTTGAGGTTCGGCTCTTGAAGAAATAATTGAGTGAAGGAGGTATAATGGAAAGAAGTGGTAGGAGGGTTCGGCTTTAGGTGATGAAGCAATGCACAAACGTTACCACGAATGCTAAAGAGGGGAGGAGATGGTTTCGGTTTTGGCTAAATGAAGAATGGACAAAAAGAAAAGAATCTTAAATTGCCAACATGAAGAACACCAAATGCCAAAAAGAAAAGAACTCTCAAAGCTTAGTTACTAATCACCTCAAAAATTTGGTACCTACAATCTCCCAAAACTGAATGCCACCCTTTCCTCTTTTGATCGAATCCCCCCCAACACTAACCAAAATTCGGCCCCAACCTTACCAAACTTCAATCCCATAATTTCCTTCTACTTTTACTCTTGTTTACCCATTCAAACAATTTGACTACTTCAAACGTCCCCGTTTTCCTCCTATCCTCCCATTTGAAATGTTTGACCCATTCAACACTCCACCCTTTAAGTGCCTCTACCGAATCCATCACCCAAGCTCCTTAGGTACAAAAAGAGAGCTTCTAGATGCTGCCAACATGACTTGAACCTGCTCCCTCTCTGCTCCTCTGTGGCATCATCTCCAATCACTCAAGGTAGAGCCTCCCTGCCACCTTACCACTTCCTTACTTGTGCTACCAAAATACAAATAAATACCCTTAAGGCCTGCCTCAGCTAGATCTCCCCTAAAGTGCCTAAAATAAAAAAATTTACTAAGGCACAAGCTTAACCACGAGCTTCCCCGGGACCCCCAAACACACCAAATTAACACACAGAACATAGCATACACACAATACACAATAAATACAGAACCCCAAAATCCAGGATGTTACATGTGGCCTCCTTAACTCCATGGTTTCACCACAAGACCTTAACTAGAGGTATTCAATTCCTTCTTAGGAACTTTACATCACGTCCTAGAATTTATACAGGTTCATATTCAAAGGATAAATCTAGTTTTACCTCAATATCTTTAATTAGAATAACGTGGGAAGGCTTAGGATGATAATGTCTCAACATGGAGACATGGAAAATATTGTAGATTCGATCTAGTCCGGGAGGTAATTCAAGTTGATAAGTAGCTGGAGTAATTCTCCTAAGAATTCAGTAATGCCCTACGAATAATGGACTTAGCTTACCCTTTCGATCGAATCTTAACACCCCTCTCCATGGAGATACTTTTAGAAGGACTTTATCGCCCAAACTATACCCAATGTCTTTTCTCTTTAAATCTACATACGACTTCTGTATATCGAAACCCACTTTTTGTATTTCCTGTCTCAGTTTAATTCTTCCCTCAGATTCTTGCACTAATTCAAGGCCCAAAACTTTTCTTTCACCCAATTCGGTCCAACACAGAGTTGTTCGACATTTGCAACCATACAAGGTCTCATAAGGTGCCATTTGGATGCTCGATTGGAAGCTATTGTTGTAGGAAATTTGACTAATGAGAAAATTTTTCCCAACCACCTCGAAATTTGATTATACAAACTCTTAACATGTCTTCCAATATTTGAATCACTCGCTCAGATTATTTGTCAGACTGCAGATAGAAAGCATTGCTAAAATTCAAGTGGGTTCCCAATGACTCTTAGAACTTCTTCTAGAATCGAGATGTGAAACGGGGATCTCCATGTGAAATAATCAATATGGACATCCTATGCAACCTCACTGTAATAGCCCATTTTTAGTTAATCAGAATAGTGGTTTTGGGATCACAAATCTAACAATTAAATTAATATTTTTTATTATTTTAATGACTATGGAATGTTAGAAGGGTCGTATAAAAATTTCGTTAAGAAATTTTGACATTTGCATGTTTAATTATGTGAAAAGGACTAAATTATAAAAGTTGCAAAAGAAGAGTTCTAGTAGCTAAAGGTATTAAAAACCTATGAAACGTGAGAGGACTGAGATGGTAATTGGACCATTTTTGCTGTTATTGGATGTTTATGGCAAGGTATTAATGTTTTAAAGGGTAAAATATTAAAATGGTAATTAAATGATAAAAACAAATAAGAAAAAAAGTCATAATATTTTCCCATTTGCTTTCTTCTTCACCAATTCATCAAGGAAGACATTGCTAGGCTCAGCCAAGCTAAAATTTACTTGCATAGTATGATTATTGATTCTGTTTTTAATGATTTTTATGTTTTTAGGATCGTTGTAGCTTAATCTAGCTAGCATAGGATTAATTTGCAAAATTGTTAAATATTTAGGGTTTTTCCATGAATTTTTTACATGATTCTTAATGTTTTATGAAATATTATGAGTCCTTGTTGATAAAAGAACAAATTTTGTAAAGTGATTTTTGATGAAAATGTTATTTAGGGATTTATTTGTAATTGTAGTAAAAGTTTCATGGTAAATTGTGAATTGATGAATGGTATTGATTGATATGGGCTCATAATAAATTTGGCTAGCATGAGATAAGGATGAAAATGCTTAAATTTCAATTTATGAGCTTAAGGACTAAATTATAAAAATTTTAAATGTTAGGGGCAAAATGGTAGTTTTACAAAAAAACTGGAATGTGGAATGAATTGAATAATAGAAGTATTAAATGGATTGAATTTATCTATTTAGATCAAGATAGACCTTGTATAGATCTAGATCGAGGAAAAGAGAAAACCTCAGATTAGTCTATCTCGTTCCTACGTCTTTTGTCATCGAGGTAAGTTCGTATGATTAAATATCGTTTTAATGATACAATGATTTATATGTTAATGTATTAATTTCCATGTAACCATATGATGTATATCCAACGATGTCACGACAATTATTGAGCCTCGTTTGAACCTTAAGAATTCATAGGATACAAATAACATGTCATTAGGGTTTTCATGTTTCGGGTGCTGATCTTGAATTTCCTACCGATGGCTGAGGTCCTGAATTTATCGCAGATACTCCATAACTTGGGTGACCAGCATCGTGTAGCTTACGTTCTAACCCACAGCTCGTGTGAGCAGACCCATTTCAAAGCTCGTGTGAGCAATGATGTAATGGAAATAGAAAGGTTATGATTATATGTTTAGCACACTTCGTGTGAGCTTTCCCGCATATCCGGTGTTATTCTAAATGGTTCAACGTGCATGAAAAGGAAAGGAACGGTAAGTGTTCAAATGAACTATGACATGAATCTATGAAAATGTTCAATGAAAGTATATTTATGTTCCTGAAAGGATGAATTCAAAAGTAGTATGTTCATGTACACCTAGCTTACCTTATGATAATTCAAGTGAATTATGTGTTAATGCACTAACATGTGTTGTTGATGGTGTTTCACTAACATGTGTTGTTGATGGTGTTTAGGCTTGTGCTAAGCTTGTGGTTTGATTATACTATGCTTAATCTTAATATTATACATTGACATGGTAATTTATGTTCATGTTTTATGAACTTCTTAAGCATTATGTGCGTACGTAGTTTTCTTTTCTATGTTTTATAGATAATCGAAAGCTTGATCGGTTTGGAAGCTCATCAGAGATTTATCACACTATCCAACTATTATATCGGTAGTTTTTGATGTTGTGGCCAAGGTTATAATCGCATGTATAGGTGGACTCGTGTTTGATGTTTAGCCGAATGCATAGATGTTGAATTTGGTATGTATTAGTTGTTTTGGTACCATTTTGATGATGGTTGAGTTGTGTCAATTTGGTACATTGCATAAATGGTACGGCTCAAATTGTAAGTTTAAATTGAAATGGTATAGGTCAAGTTATGGTATGTTTTGAGATGGAAATGAACTAGATGTTTATGAATGAAATGTGCTCAAGTGTATGTATATGTTTATGTAAATTTGTATGTTTGGATTTTAGGTGCCTTATATGGCATATTGGTTGAATGGATTTGGTCTCTTGAATTGGTTATTTCATGCATGTTTTGGCAAGGTTTTGATGCTTTGGTCATGTGCACAAAATGCTTTTAGATACATGCTTGATTTGGTGATGGAAATGGCTTGATTTTGGTCAATTTCATGTGCACATGGCCTGAGACACGGGCGTGTGACTTAACAATGTGTGATACACGGCTAGGTGAGACTATTGTGCGTCCCCTGTAGGTTTTAATGCATGGAAGTTAGGCTGTTACACGGCCTAGCACATAGCCTGGGACACGAGCATGTGGAGCCATTTCAAGAGTTACATGGTAGGTCAGTATGTTAGGCCTGTACGTACACGGCTTGTGCAACATGACCGTGTGTCACACACGATTGAGACACACTCCCATATGGAAAAAAATAGGCTATTTACCAAGCCAATTTGCCACCCAAATTTGCAAATACCTACACAACCAAAATGGAACCAATTCAAAGCATAAATAAACATCCAATTTAGCCACAATTAAGGCTAATTCATACCATATCCAATACCAATATTCCAACATGCTTATAACTTCAATTTCAACATGCTTATACAATCAATGAGATTGAAGCCATTTCAATCTCAACACCGTGGGACCTAGCATACTAACCTAGAGTGTGGAGTCGTATCAATCTCATTTCAATTACGGCATCATCGACTTCATTTCAATTTCAACACCCGGGGGACACGGTAGTGCAACATGACCGTGTGTCACACATGATGAGACACACGCCCATATGGAAAAAAATAGGCTATTTACCAAGCCAATTTGCCACCCAAATTTTAAATACCTATACAACCAAAATGGAACCAATTCAAAGCATAAATAAACATCCAATTTAGCCACAATTAAGGCTAATTCATACCATATCCAATACCAATATTCCAACATGCTTATAACTTCAATTTCAACATGCTTATACATTCTCGTATCAATGAGATTGAAGCCATTTCAATCTCAACACCAAGGGACCTAGCATACTAACCTAGAGTGTGGAGTCGTATCAATCTCATTTCAATACGTACACGGCATACTGACTTCATTTCAATTTCAACACCAGGGGACACACGGCCGTGCAACATGACCGTGTGTCACACATGATTGAGACACACGCCCATATGGAAAAAAAATAGGCTATTTACCAAGCCAATTTGCCACCCAAATTTTAAATACCTATACAACCAAAATGGAACCAATTCAAAGCATAAATAAACATCCAATTTAGCCACAATTAAGGCTAATCCATACCATATCCAATACCAATATTCCAACATTCTTATAACTTCAAATCTTACTCTATCAAAACATGCCAAATTATATATACCAATCAACTAGTTAAACTGTTACTTAACATAAATCATTTTTACACCAATTTGCAAATATGATACCAATTCCACAAATCATCCACTTCACTCTCATAATACCTATTACCAACAATCATCACAACCAACTCAACATACACAAGACATAAGCATATATATTTGCACATAATTCAAAATTACCAAATTTATGTCATCATCCATGGCTATAAATATACAAACCAAATATAAACATTTACAATGTCAATTCATTTGGCCAACATCATTACCAGAACATAATCAACATGACTCACAATACCTATACATGCCATATACTTAATATACCAAAGTTCAGAGGTACAAAGTGATAGGTGGTAGTGTGAAACGATCTCTGACGATCCCTGAATCCTAGCTAGCTTCGATTTCACTATAAAACACAGAAAAATATACACAAGGTAAGCTATAAAGCTTAGTAAACTCATATGTCAACAATGAACAAATAACACCATTCATTAATCATTCAAATAATAGAAAACAATAGACAACAATTCTATTAAATCTCAAAGCTATCAAATGATAATTCACATAAATTACCAAAGAACTCATCAATTCCATAGTTTAAATACTCAATTCATTACCATACTTACCTGTACCTTATCATATCAATCTCATACTCAACCATATCCTTCATTTACCCTTTGAACCATTCAAAATAAAAGTCAGATACTCAAGGTTTCACTCGATAAGTACCTATACCATGGCCCGAAGCGAAATCAAGGTAACTTATCTGGAATTTTGATGTAACACCCTTAACCTATATTCGTTGCCAGAACAGGGTTTCAGAGCGTTACCAGAACATTCATAACATTTATCGATTAATTCAGGTAAGTTACTATTCATTCACCGAGGTCATTCATAATGTCCCTTAAATAGACCCTCGAGGCCGAATACGAGCATTAGAATCAAGTTGGGACTAAATCGGGAACTCAGGGAATTTTTCACGAAATTCCAAAATTTTCCAAAGTAAAGGGCTCACACCCCCGTGTGGTCCAAGGGACACGCCCGTGTGACCCTGGGACATGCCCGTGCTGCAGGCCGTGTTCAAAACTAGGTAGCTCTCTGAGTTGTGCCACATGACTATGCCACACACTCGTGTGCTAGGTCGTGTGGTTAATTAATTCAATTTGAATTAGGTGCAACTTTCACACGGCCAAGACACACACCCATGTTCAAGGCTATGTCACCCACATGGCTAAGACACACACCCGTTTCTCTACTCGTGTGCTCAATTCTGAGCATTCTGTTTTCTCAAATTTAAGGCGCAGGGGACACACAGCCTAACCACATGCCCGTGTTACCAGGCCGTGTGTAACACACGGTCTAGACACACGCCCGTGTGTTTGCCCGTGTGGACAAAATAAAGCCATTTCTAACTTTATTTTTCACCCAAAGTTTCATCCATGACCTGCACTTGAATCACATATACAAATACCAACCACTTCAAGCTTTCAAGATGAGCAAACTATATCATTCAACATTATATATCATCACAAGCATTCATGTTTACAATCTTACTCTTTAATAAGCATACTTGTTTCCCCTTTCTTAATCAAACAATATATAGTACCTATGTTATCACCATAACATGAACTTAAATACATATATGCATGTACCAAAACATAATCATCACTAGCCATTCCAATGGATAGATTACAAGCATCATTTACATTTACATGCCAGAATGGCCAACATATCCTATACATTCCATTACAACCGTAATTGAATTACCATACTATACCGACATGGGCCAATGGATAGTGTGAGTGATCTCCGCCAAGCTTCCAATCGAAAGAGCTTCCAATTTACTTAAAAATAGGGAAAAATAAAATAGGGTAAGTATAAAATGCTTAGTAAGTTTGTATAACATTGTACTTAACTTACCATACATCCTATTTGAGGTAACTAAGTAAGGCATATTCAACCACTTTGATCTCAAGACCTACACACATCCTCATTACCCTTGTTAGTCATATATTCCATAGTAATATCAAGACATGTATGGGCTCAACAATAATCAAGTTTCCAAGCACATATGCTTTCCACATCATGTATTCATTCAACATACATGATTCATCTCATTATTTCGAGTATAATTTCATAATAGTTCATTTCAAATTTAGATCATTTCGCATTAGAATTTTGCACATATTACTCGGAATATCAAAGTCACGACTAGTACACTCTAGGTATACAAGTCCATGATCAAGAATGAACATTCTCATCAAATAGCTTCCATGTACAAATATCATCATCTCATATTTCATATATCACTTGTCATGTATCATCATTTTCCTGCATTTCATGTAATATTCTTTTGTGTCATATTCCCATATCATATGTATCATTCCATGTCAACTTGTTTTCAATTTATCTTTTCTCTTGTCAGAACTTTACTCGTTGAATTTATTCAAAATATCGATGGATACACAGGTAGTACACCTAAGATGTACAAATCAGAATCTATCAATTCACGTCCATTAGTACCCTTAAGGTAAAATTTTTAGAGAGTACAATCTCGAGCTACACATGTATACAACAGGATTACCAGTCCAGGCTAAATTCCTTTCATGTCATATGTCCCAAAGAGCTTGATCTGGATTACCCGTCTGGGCTAAATCCAATCCATAACATATGCTCGAGAGGACTTATATCAGGGTTACCCATCCGGGCTTAATCCTATTAGAATTGAGGTTGAAAGATTACTCATCCGAGCTAAATCCTATCTGTAACAAATGCAGGACCTCTTTCTTTTCGAAAAATCACATATCCATTGATTTTTCATTTATTCAACTGGGATTTAAACACTTTTCATACCTTATCCGCATTTGATTATTTCATACCTCTGTATCATTTATGTAATTCGAGTAAAACACATTCTACATTCTTGTCGAGCATACAAGTAACATTTTATTCATTTATCATTTTATCAAAAATTTTCATTTACCAGGCTATATCGAGTACGTGATCATTTCACATATTTATGACATTGATAAAATTCACAAACAAAACATTTAAATCAAGCATAAAATAACATACAATTTAGTTACACGAACTTACCTCGACAAATGTTCGTGTACATAAATCCACTAATCCTACATTTTCCTCATTCTAACTCCAAATTTGGTCTATCCGGATCTATACGAGTAAATTTACTTTCAATTTATCACATTTTACACTTATTTGGACTCAATTTTTATCCTAGGAAAATTACCATTTTGCCCCTAACTTTTCCATAAATTTCCATTTTGTCCCTAGGCTCAAAAAATGAAATTCATGAAATTCGACCCTCTACCCAAGCCTAGCCAGAATATACATACAACTTTTACAGCACATACATTTCATAAACTTCAGCATTTTCCATGGATTTTCACCAATTTTCATTTTAGTCCCTAAATTAAATTTTCATGATAAATCACTTTGTAAAAGTTGTTTATCTATCATCAATCTTTCATTTTCTACCATCAATTTCAAATTTCTAGCATATACATCTATTAACCAAATTTTTATACTTTGATAACTTTTTAAATTAATCCCCCCAAAAACAGAGATTAAGCTATCCCGATTCCAAAAACATCAAAATTACTAAAAACGGGGCAAGAAAACTTACCCAATTTGGCCATGAAAGTTCTTCTCTCTCTCCTAGGGTTTCCATGTTTTTTTGGGAAGAATATGACATAAAATAAGATGATATCTTTTATCATCTTTTTAATTAATAAGTATTTTTCTATTTCTAATTTAGTCCTTGCCCTTTTTCTATATTTCCATGGATGAGTCAACAACAAAAATCTATATACTTTTCTTAATGGTCTAATTACCATATAAGGACCTCTAGTTTTGAATTCCATAGCTATTTGATCCTTCTAGCTACTAGAATCCAACTTTTGCATTTTATGCAATTTGGTCCTTCTCGTAATTAAGCACATAATCGGTAAAATTTTCTTTTCAAAATTTTCACATGACATTTCTAGTATACTATAGATCATATAATAAAATGAAAATAAATTTTATTTTCAGCTCAAATTTGTGGTCCCGAGGCCACTGTTCCAATTTCATCGAAATTAGGTTGTTACAACTCTCCCCCTTAAGAAATTTTTGTCCTCGAAAATTTTATAAGTAAGAAGATTCAGGCATTACTTTCTCATGTTTCTATCCAGTTCCCAAATAGCTTTCTCTATATCATATCATTGTCCAAGAACTTTCACTAAAGATACTTTTATACTTTTTGTTTCTTTCACTTTACACGCCAGAATTTCAACCAGTCACTTATTGTAAGTCATGCCAAGCTGAATTTAGCATTTACCAAAGCAATATCAGATGATGGGTCTGATCGATTCTATCATAACACATAGACTCATAAAAACATTATAAATTCTATAGAACTCTGATAACAATACCAATCAATATGAAACTAGTCCAATTCTTTTCAATAATCTTTATAACCTGATAAACCACAGACTTAATTTGCCTTAACGGGCAAACTACTCTAGAAATACTTTGTCACCATCAAAAACTCTATTTCTTTTCATTTTAGATCCACATCAAATTCTAGACGATCAAGTACTGCTTTTAAATTGTTTCAGATCATTTTCATCTTTCTTCGATCTCAAAGAATCAAACCTAATATAAGTATCCTTTCTCGTTGAACTCCATCCAAGTGATCGTTGATCTAATAGTCTTAAAATTTATATAATGAATGATTGAGCCCAGAAACTAATTGTGACAACTATTGAGGCAAGCGCACCTATCGAACAGTAGTATAGTTTAGTGGCAAAACCGAAATGTCGAACCCAAGGGGACCAAAAGTACTAATACTAACTTTCTTTTTGTTATTTAGCCTAAGAATTAACTAACTACTAGGCTAAAGATGCTAAGACACAGATAATGAATTGTGAAACACCCCAAACCCGGCCCATAAAGCCCAACCGGATTTGGTATGTTCCTCAAGTAAAACTTTAGCGGAAACATTATTTTTAGAAGGAATTAATAAAATAAAAGGAAACCAAACTTAAGAACATTTCTTTGAAAACATTTATATAAGAGTATCAAACACATTTTAAATAATTTATCGAAAACCATTTAGATATTTGATAATTATTCATAGCGAATTTAAAATAAATCCAAACACAAAATTAAAGATAATTTATAATGGCCTTATTACATAATATTGGTAACCCAAATTAAAGTCTAAGTAATAAAATTTAACTTAAAGAGTTTAAGTTGGAAAATCTCCATAATACTTATTACGAGCAACGCCACCTCGAAATCCTTCTTTGTCTAGATCCATCGCACTATGAGTTATCTGAAAAGTTATCCCATAAAATGGGTGAGTCATAAACTCAATGTATAACACATACACTAAAAAGCCCATTTATCAAAAGCTTTTAAACCCAAAATTTTCACATATGGCCATAGGCCCATTTAATCAAATATTTGGCCCTAAGGCCCATTTTAGCTCAAATCTAGCCCAAAGGCCCATTTTACTCAAATTTAGCCCAAAGGCCCATTTTACTCAAATTTAGCCCAAAGGCCCATTTTACTCAAATTTAGCCCAAAGGCCCATTTTACTCAAATTTAGCCCAAAGGCCCATTTTGACGAGATCAAATAATAGTCATATAATGTTACATGGATATGTATATGAAATGAAATGCAAGCCCTACCAACTTAAATATCCATCCGCTACACACCCGTACCAACCAACACACCGTGGGATTACTAAATCGACCCTCCATCCGCTACACACCATCGAAGGCGATTCTTTGCGATCAACATGCACATCGCCCTTATTGTGGCAAAGCCACCAAAACAGATGTGACCGAAGTCACCTGACCGAAGTCCAAATATGTGACCGAAGCCACCAGAGTCAAATATGTGACCGAAGCCACCGGAGTCAAATATGTGACCGAAGCCACCGGAATCAAATATGTGACCGAAGCCACCAGAATCAAATATGGGACCGAAGTCACCAATTTCACATATGTGACCGAAGTCACCAGAATTGTGGTAAAACCACCAGAATACTTCCTCCTTTATTAAACATACCCATATGCCCATGCACATACATATCAAATCAGATTTTCATGCTATGTACCCACAAATCATAATATAGTCATGCTTATTTTATATCGATGCATATATCAAAATAAACGGAATATTGGGTAACATACCTGAATTTTGTATACCAATGATTGGTATCAGCAAACAATCATATTATCATATAATCACCTTTTAATAATATAAATCTATGGAAATTTTAATGCATGGTTACACACCTAGTAACGATGAGCACAATACTCTCTAGCTCGTCCACACCTAGATGATTAACACACTTGGTTAGTATATACTATTGTTAGCAAAAACTCTACTTATAAACGATGGATCTAAATCCTTACCTCGGATTCACGAATAGCAGTTATTTGCGGTTTTCTCCACTAGATGGATCAAAACCCATGGTATTCCACCAACGTAGAGTGGTTCGGTTGTACGACTACTTGAATAATCGATCCTCGTTTGCGAGGGTCCACAACCGTGGAAAATCTCTAACTCCGATCTCGCTGCTCTTCGCTTGTAGTTCGATGGTAAAGGAATACCTCCTCTCTTCCAAACACTTCGAACGGCTCTTTTCTTACCTATCTTGATGATCTTAGATTGCTCCTAAAAATAACTTAGATTAGTAATCTATCTAAAGAATTTGATATTATCCAAAATAGTAGTCTTACCTTGATGATTCGAATGGTCACTTAAGGTTGTCTTCAACAAAGTTCCTTTCAAAATTCTTTTCAAGAGATTCGGCCTAAGAGAGAAATAAAAGATTATGATTTCCAATCTTATTCAAGTGAAAGGAAGTGATGAAAATAAATGATAGCATCTTACTTTGATCACTTGGAAGTTCGGCTTGAAAAAGAAGAAAAGAGAATGATGATTCGGCCTTCACAAAATAAAAGAATAAAAATGGTGGCTTCAAAATAATGGATTCGGTTTTGAAGAGAAAGAAGAAAGAGAATGAAAGGAGAAAGAAGTAAAAGCGAAAGAAAAAAGAAAATGATAATGGTGATTTCGCAATGAGAGAAAGATAAGAAAAATAAGGTGAAAAGAAAAGAAAAACAAGAATAGGATCAAAGAGAAAGAGATGGACTATGGAACTTAGTTGCATTCGCAAGAGAAGAGAAAATGAAGAAGAATAATGGTGCTTAATCTTTGTGGTTTTGGTTTCAAAATGAAAACTAAATGAGAGAAAGAAGGTTGTATTTGGTTCAAGCAATTGAGGCTAAATCAAAAATGAAAATGTACCAAAATGACTATGGTACATTCGGCCAAAAGAAGAAGATTTGGTCAAAAGGATGAAAGCTAAAACAAAATGAGAGTTTTTACCTAAACTCTATGGCACATTCGGCTAGGAGAGAATTTTGGAGAAAATGAGAAAAGATGGACAACCTAGGCTTTTGGCTAACTTTTCCCCCCTAATGGCAAAGCATAAATTCGGCCACATCAATGCCAACATATCCCCCTTTTTCCTCCTTGTTTCTTCCCCATCATATCCAAAGAATTTACTACACAACTAAGCCTCTCCCTTAGCCTTCATGCCGTCTAGGTTCATGGTCAAATGACCATGAACACATCCCCAAAACATAGCCCTATTTCATGCCTTTGTCCCCCTCATCTTATCATGAATTTGTGATTCCATGCCTTATGTTCTTTAACTTCCTTTTTCTCATGGTCAACAAGCCAAAAATGGATGAAAGCTCATCCACTCTAGAATATTCTTGGCCGACACTTACAAGGAAGTAAACAAAAAAATTAAAAATCTCCCTAATGTTAGCTAGGAGATTCGAACCTTGTACCTCAAGAACACACCCATGCATCTTAACCACTTTGCCAATTACTTAACTTATACTAGAACTTCTCATCATCAATTCTTAAGGCCTTAATAGCTTAGTCTCTCTCTAATTAATAGAAATTAAAAGCTTAGCAAAGCATTCACTTAATAAATGAAGCTCAAATAACTTCCAAAATTGCACTTAATAAAGATTAAGCATGCAACATCAATCAATTAAATAAAATGCATAGCCCCTAATTATCGGGATGTTACGGTTCTACCCCCTTAAAATAATTTCGTCCCGAAATTACCATGCAGAATAAGTGAGGGTATTGTCGCATCGCTTCCTCCGGTTCCCACGAAGCTTCTTACGATCCGTGATTTCGCCATAATACCTTAACGAGAGGCTGATTTTCTCCGTAAAACCTTTACATCTCGCTCGAATTTGAATTGGCTCCTCTTCATATGACAAATCGATCTTAATTCTACCTCCTCAATCGGTACTATATGAGATGGATCCGATCGGTAGCGGCGTAACATTGAAACATGAAACACATCGTGCATTTGCTTCAATTAGAAGGCAAATCTAAGCGATCGCCCGCAGATCCGACCCGCTTCACAATCCGATAAGGTCCAATGAACACGGGACTTAGTTTCCCTTCGTCCAAATCTCATCACCTTTTTCCAAGGTGAAACCTTTAGGAAAACTTGGTCTCCCCTTGCATACTCTATTTCTTTCCGTTTTAAATCTGCGTACGATTTTTGTGCATCTGCTGCTTCCTTTAACCAGAGCGGATTACCTTAACCTTTTCTTGGATTCGACACTATCTCGGACCCAAAATCATCGTTCCCCTAATTACATCCAACACGTAGGAGTGCGACACTTAGTCCATATAGTGCTTCATACGGTTGCCATCCGAATCTTTGGATTGAAAGCTGTTGTTGTCATAAATTCGCATAGCAGTAAGAATTCCTCCCAACTTCCTTTGAAATCTATCACACAACCCCTTAACATATCTTCTAAGATCTGGATTACTCTTTTCGGATCGACCGTCTGATTGAGGATGAAATGCCGTCTTGAAGTCCAATTTGGTGCCCAAAGCTTGATGCAATGCTTTCCAAAATCGTGGCGTAAATCTCGGATCTCGTCTCAAATTATCGACAACGGCACTCCATGCAATCTCACAATTTCAGCCACATATAATTTTGCCAATTTACGCAAAGAGTAATCAACCCAATCGGGATAAAATGTGCGATTTAGTCAATCGGTCCACTATCACCCAAATGGAGTCTTTCTTAGTCGGCGTAAGAGGAAGCCCACTAACAAAGTCCATGGTGATTCTCTCCCACTTCCTTCTGCGGAATCTTTATCGGTTGCGACAAACCGGAAGGTACTTGATGTTCGAAACCTTAACTTGTCGACACGTCAAGCACTTCCCTACAAACTCCGTAACTTCCCGCTTAAGACCAAAGCCACAAAACCGATCTCGCAAGTCTCGATATAACTTACTTCCTCCGGGATGCATAGCATAGGGGCTACCATGCGATTCTCAAGTATCTTTGCCTCAACTCCCGATCCTCGGCATACATACTTTACCTTTAAAGCACAATACCCTTCTTTATTAATACCAAAATCTTCCAATTTCCCACTCGCACCTGTCGAAGCTTTTCACTCGGATCTTCATCTATTAATTGCCCTCTTTCACTTGACTTAACCATGTCCGCAACTTGAAGTTACGCCAACAAGCTTCCATCATCGTAGAGACTAAGATGTGCAAACATCGCTCTCAAATCGACACCACTTTTCGACTTAGGCGTACGCCACCACATTCGCCTTGCGGATGGTACTCGATGGAACAGTCGTAGTCTTTCAACAACTCTATCCACCTTCTCGCCTCAAATTGGTTCTTTACGAGTCGGTAGATATTTCGGACTTTTGTGGTCCGTATATATCACCGACTTTTCCCGTATAAGTAATGTCTCCAAACCTTAAGAGCAAAGACTACATTGCCAACTCCAAGTCGTATGCGTCGGGTAATTAACTTCATGCGGTCTCAATCGCGAGACGCACACGCAACTACCTTTCCGCCTTGCATTAAAACACATCCTAATCCGTGTGAGAAGCATCACAATACACGACAAAATCTTTTCTGCTTCAGTGAATCAAAGCAGAGCTTAGTCAAAACTTTCTTGAGCTTCTCAAAACTCTCTTCGCTTATCGGCCCACACAAAAGGTACTTCCTTCCTCGGCAATTTCGTTAAAGTGCGACTATTGATGAAAACCCTTGACGAATCTTGGTAATATCCGCTAAACCCAAGAAACTACGAACCTCGATTCTGAGACTTAGGTGGTTTCCAATCTAACACGACCTCGATCTTCCGAGGATCCACCCTAATCCTTCCGCAGATACCACATGTCCTAAAATGCAACTTCTTTCACCAAAATTCACACTTCTTTGAATTTGGCGTCTGACTTCTTTTCTCTTAAAACTCGTAACACAATCGGAGATGCTCATCATGTTCCACTTCGGACTTAGAATACACCGGGATGTCGCCTATGAATACCACGATTTGATCCAAGTAGGCTGAAAATCCGATTCATCATATCCATAAACGCAGATGGGGCGTTCGTCAATCCGAATGGCATTACCAGAAATTCATAATGGCCATATCTGGTTCGGAAAGCCGTCTTATGGATATCCGTTTCTTTCACTTTAAGCTGATGATACCCGACCTTAGATCAATTTTAGAGAATACATGACTCCTTTGGTGATCGAACAAGTCGTCGATCCCGGCAAAGGATACATTCTTGATAGTCGACTTATTCAACCGCCGGTAGTCTATACACATCCTCATCGATCCGTCCTTCTTCTTCACGAATAGGACCGGTGCTCCCCATGGAGACACACTAGGTCGGATGAATCCACGATCAAGCAACTCCGAATCGAGCCTTAAGCTCAACCAACTCCTTCGGTGCCATTCTATGGAGCAATAAAGCTGGCGCCGTTCCGAACAATAAGTCTATCCCGATTCTACCTCACGATCCGGAGGCAACCACGGAAGTTCTTAGGAAAAACATCTACAAATTCCTTCACCGTCACGACTTCATTATGATTGCTTCCTTAGCCTCCAAAGCATTCACCAACATCGAAAAGCTTTAGCATCCTTTCTTAACCATCCTTTCCGCCTTAAGAGCGGATACTACATTAGATAAGTAGTTCCGTCTTTCGCCCATCACTACAACTTCCTTGTCATCAAAAGTTCTTAGGGACATTCTCTTAGCAAAGACAATCCACATTTGCACGGTACTTCACAAGCCGTCCATGCCTAAAATTAGGTCAAATTCTCAGAATGGCAACTCCATTAAATCGGTTAGGCTGTATCCTTGAACTTCTAGAGGCACTTCCTTAAAGAGTTTGTCTACAACTCACATGCATCTGAGAGGACTAAGTACAATCATCTTCCTAGATGCAGTTTGAAGTCACATGCAAAGTCCCGGATACTTCACTAGCGATATAGGAATGAGTTGACCTATATCTATCAAAGCAATAAAGGGCAACCTGAAATCAAAAAGCGTGCAGTGATAACATCAAAAGGCGTCCTTTATCTTCTCTCGGCGAACGCATACACCAATCTGGTTGTCTCGCCTCGAATTTCCCTCGCCTCTGCCGGAAGTTCCGCGACCTCTACCGAACCATTTCCCTTCCATTGGGACCACGGCCTCTTATCGGTTCTTTGTCCACTTCATCATTTCGATTAGCACCACGACTTTTTGGGCGGTTCTTCTCCGAGTTCATCGGACAATCCTTGATCATGTGATCCTTTGAACCGCACTTGAAACATCCGCGGTTTTCTTCGGCATTCTCCGAGTGCATTTTCCCACACCGAGAACAAGTACGACTTTGCACTCCGTAGTAGTCGTTGACCTCGCGGTCCATCATTTCTTGACTTTTTACGAAAATTTCGGACGACCAAGACCCAAAGCTTCTCTTATTCTTGCTCGACCTCTGTCCGGTTACATCTCTTAGTCCGTTTAGCCTCTTGACAATTCTTGCCCTTTCCACTAAGATTGCAAAATCCCTTTCACGATGTGGAGCAATCATCACTCTTAGCTCATCTCTAAGTCCATCTTCAAATCGGACTTAGCGTTCATATTAGTAGCCACTATCCTCCGGCATAACGGCTAAGTCGCAAAATTTCGCTTCATATTCACTATCGACTTGTTTCCTTGTACCAGTTCGAAATGACTTCCTCGAGAGTCGATGTAGCTAGCTCCAACATATTTTCCCTCAAATTTCACTTTAAAATACCCCAATCCGAACGATCCACGTGGGTACTTTCCTTGATAGTAAGCCACCACCGGTAGGCTTCATCACGAAGAAGTGAAATAGCACCTTTCAATTTCTCTTCATCGGTCAGTCTATATCATCCATGATCCTCTCAAGCTGCTTCCAACCAATATTCAGCTCGTTTGGAGCTACTCCAGATACTCCTCCGAAAACCTCGGCTCCATTCGATCTAAGTCTCTCATTCTGAACTTGAGATCCATTTCGAGAACTAACCGCTACTCGCTCCAAAACTTCGCGTACGACTTGTGATCTGCGTCACCTCCTTCATTTTGTTCTTGAAAGTGCCTTAACAGTAGGTGGTGGAGCTTCATTCTCGGAACCTTGACCAGACCGAATCGGTTCAAAGCAGTCATCCTTCCTCTTCCATGTCCACGACGACCTCGTCCCCTAGAGCTCATGTCTACTACATTATCTTATCATTTTTTTACTGAAAAGTCTTATGTATTAGAGTCTTTTCACTTCTTATTAAAAGAAAGTCTTATAAACAGATATTAAATGGTTTTAGTAGTAGCACACGCCTAGGGTCCATGTCTCTCTGATTTCCTTAGGCTTATCAAACATTCATATCATTTATCAAATGAAGGTACATACCGATGGATCCGGCCGAGAATTAGAAGTGCCATGCTCTTATAAAACCATTTACTTAAGAAAAACTTTCAAAAATCTTTTGGGCCAAATTTTGAAAGCGTTGTGGGCTTCAAAACCCAAGGCGAGAGTTTAAATCTGGCTCGATACCAAATCGAAACACCCCAAACCCGGCCCATAAAGCCCAACCGGATTTGGTATGTTCCTCAAGTAAAACTTTAGCGGAAACATTATTTTTAGAAGGAATTAATAAAATAAAAAGGAAACCAAACTTAAGAACATTTCTTTGAAAACATTTATATAAGAGTATCAAACACATTTTAAATAATTTATCGAAAACCATTTAGATATTTGATAATTATTCATAGCAGAATTTAAAATAAATCCAAACACAAAATTAAAGATAATTTATAATGGCCTTATTACATAATATTGGTAACCCAAATTAAAGTCTAAGTAATAAAATTTAACTTAAAGAGTTTAAGTTGGAAAATCTCCATAATACTTATTACGAGCACCGCCACCTCGAAATCCTTCTTTGTCCGATCCATCGCACTATGAGTTATCTGAAAAGTTATCCCATAAAAATGGGTGAGTCATAAACTCAATGTATAACACATACACTAAAAAGCCCATTTATCAAAAGCTTTTAAACCCAAAATTTTCACATATGGCCATAGGCCCATTTAATCAAATATTTGGCCCTAAGGCCCATTTTAGCTCAAATCTAGCCCAAAGGCCCATTTTACTCAAATTTAGCCCAAAGGCCCATTTTACTCAAATTTAGCCCAAAGGCCCATTTTACTCAAATTTAGCCCAAAGGCCCATTTTACTCAAATTTAGCCCAAAGGCCCATTTTCTGACGAGATCAAATAATAGTCATATAATGTTACATGGATATGTATATGAAATGAAATGCAAGCCCTACCAACTTAAATATCCATCCGCTACACACCCCGTACCAACCAACACAAGTAGGGATTACTAAATCGACCCTCCATCCGCTACACACCATCGAAGGCGATTCTTTGCAGTCAACATGCACATCGCCCTTATTGTGGCAAAGCCACCAAAAGCAGATGTGATGAAGTCACCGACCAAGTCCAAATATGTGAAAGCCACGAGTCAAATATGTGACCAAAACCACCGAGTCAAATATGTGACCGAAGCCACCGGAATCAAATATGTGACCGAAGCCACGAGAATCAAATATGGGACCAAGTCACCAATTTCACATATGTGATGAAGTCACGTAATTGTGGTAAAACCACCGAATACTTCCTCCTTTATTAAACATACCCATATGCCCATGCACATACATATCAAATCAGATTTTCATGCTATGTACCCACAAATCATAATATAGTCATGCTTATTTTATATCGATGCATATATCAAAATAAACGGAATATTGGGTAACATACCTGAATTTTGTATACCAATGATTGGTATCAGCAAACAATCATATTATCATATAATCACCTTTTAATAATATAAATCTATGGAAATTTTAATGCATGGTTACACACCTAGTAACAGTGAGCACAATACTCTCTAGCTCGTCCACACCTAGATGATTAACACACTTGGTTAGTATATACTATTGTTAGCAAAAACTCTACTTATAAGCGATGGATCTAAATCCTTACCTCGGATTCACGAATGACGGTTATTTGCGGTTTTCTCCACTAGATGGATCAAAACCGGCGGTATTCCACCAACGTAGAGTGGTTCGGTTGTACGCACTACTTCGAATAATCGATCCTCGTTTGCAGAGGGTCCACAACCGGGTGGAAAATCTCTAACTCCCGATACTGCTCTTCGCTTGTAGTTCGATGGTAAAGGAATACCTCCTCTCTTCCAAACACTTGAGCGGCTCTTTTCTTACCTATCTTGATGATCTTAGATTGCTCCAAAAATAACTTAGATTAGTAATCTATCTAAAGAATTTGATATTATCCAAAATAGTAGTCTTACCTTGATGATTCGAATGGTCACTTAAGGTTGTCTTCAACAAAGTTCCTTTCAAAATTCTTTTCAAGAGATTCGGCCTAAGAGAAATAAAAGATTATGATTTCCAATCTTATTCAAGTGAAAGAAGTGATGAAAATAAATGATAGCATCTTACTTTGATCACTTGGAAGTTCGACGAAAAGAAGAAAGAGAATGATGATTCGCCTTCATAAAATAAAAGAATAAAAATGGTGGCTTCAAAATAATGGATTCGGTTTGAAGAGAAAGAAGAAAGAGAATGAAAGGAGAAAGAAGTAAAACGAAAGAAAAAGAAAATGATAATGGTGATTTACAATGAGAGAAAGATAAGAAAAATAAGGTGAAAAGAAAAAGAAAAACAAGAATAGGATCAAAGAGAAAAGAGATGGACTATGGAACTTAGTTGCATTGACAAGAGAAGAGAAAATGAAGAAGAATAATGGTGCTTAATCTTTGTGGTTTTTGGTTTCAAAATGAAAACTAAATGAGAGAAAGAAGGTTGTATTTGGTTCAAGCAATTGAGGCTAAATCAAAATGAAAATGTACCAAAATGACTATGGTACATTCGGCCAAAAGAAGAAGATTTGGTCAAAAGGATGAAAGCTAAAACAAAGAGAGTTTTACCTAAACTCTATGGCACATTCAATTTAGGAGAGAATTTTTGGAGAAAATGAGAAAAGATGGACAACCTAGGCTTTTGGCTAACTTTTCCCCTAATGGCAAAGCATAAATTCGGCCACATCAATGCCAACATATCCCCTTTTCCTCCTTGTTTCTTCCCCATCATATCCAAAGAATTTACTACACAACTAAGCCTCTCCTTAGCCTTCATGCCGTCTAGGTTCATGGTCAAATGACCATGAACACATCCAAAACATAGCCCTATTTCATGCCTTTGTCCCCCTCATCTTATCATGAATTTGTGATTCCATGCCTTATGTTCTTTAACTTCCTTTTTCTCATGGTCAACAAGCCAAAAATGGATGAAAGCTCATCCACTCTAGAATATTCTTGGCCGACACTTACAAGGAAGTAAACAAAAAATTAAAATCTCCCTAATGTTAGCTAGGAGATTCGAACCTTGTACCTCAAGAACACACCCATGCATCTTAACCACTTTGCCAATTACTTAACTTATACTAGAACTTCTCATCATCAATTCTTAAGGCCTTAATAGCTTAGTTCTCTCTCTAATTAATAGAAATTAAAAGCTTAGCAAAGCATTCACTTAATAAATGAAGCTCAAATAACTTCCAAAATTGCACTTAATAAAGATTAAGCATGCAACATCAATCAATTAAATAAAATGCATAGCCCCTAATTATCAGGATGTTACGGTTCTACCCCCTTAAAATAATTTCGTCCCGAAATTACATGCAGAATAAGTGAGGGTATTGCTCATTCGCATCGCTTCCTCCGGTTCCCAGAAGCTTCTTCCGATCCGTGATTTCGCCATAATACCTTAACGAGAGGAACTGATTTTCTCCGTAAAACCTTTACATCTCGCTCGAATTTGAATTGGCTCCTCTTCATATGACAAATCGATCTTAATTCCACCTCCTCAAGCTGGTACTATATGAGATGGATCCGATCGGTAGCAGCGTAACATTGAAACATGAAACACATCGTGCATTTGCTTCAATTAGAAGGCAAATCTAAGCGATACGCCATACAGATCCGGCCAGCTTCACAATCCGATAAGGTCCAATGAACACGGGACTTAGTTTCCCTTACGTCCAAATCTCATCACCTTTTTCCAAGGTGAAACCTTTAGGAAAACTTGGTCTCCCCTTGCATACTCTATTTCTTTCCGTTTCGTCTGCGTCGATTTTTTGTCATCTGCTGCTTCCTTTAACCGAGAGCCGGATTACCTTAACCTTTTCTTGGATTCGGACACTATCTCGGACCCAAAATCATGCCGTTCCCTAATTACATCCAACACGTGGAGTGCGACACTTAGTCCATATAGTGCTTCATACGGTGCCATCCGAATCTTTGGATTGGAAGCTGTTGTTGTGCAAATTCACGCCAGCAGTAAGAATTCCTCCCAACTTCCTTTGAAATCTATCACACAACCCTTAACATATCTTCTAAGATCTGGATTACTCTTTGGATGACCGTCATTTGAGGATGAAATCCGATCTTGAAGTCCAATTTGGTGCCCAAAGCTTGATGCAATGCTTTCCAAAATCGTGACGTAAATCTCGGATCTCTGTCCGAAATTATCGACAACGGCACTCCATGCAATCTCACAATTTCAGCCACATATAATTTTGCCAATTTAAAGAGTAATCAACCAGCGGGATAAAATGTGCGATTTCATCAATCGGTCCACTATCACCCAAATGGAGTCTTTCTTAGTCGGCGTGAAGAGAAGCCCACTAACAAAGTCCATGGTGATTCTCTCCCACTTCCTGCGGAATCTTTATCGGTTGACAAAGAAACCGAAGGTACTTGATGTTCACCTTAACTTGCGACACGTCAAGCACTTCCCTACAAACTCCGTAACTTCCGCTTAAGACCGAGGCCACCAAAGCCCGATCTGCAAGTCTCGATATAACTTACTTCCTCCAGGATGCATAGCATAGGGGCTACCATGCGATTCCTGAAGTATCTTTTGCCTCAACTCCTGATCCCTCGGCATACATACTTTACCTTTAAAGCACAATACCCCTTCACTGTTAATACCAAAATCTTCCAATTTCCCACTCTGCATCTGTCGAAGCTTTTCACTCAGATCTTCATCTATTAATTGCCTCTCTTTCACTTGACTTAACCATGTCGGCTTAACTTGAAGTTCCGCCAACAAGCTTCCATCATCGTAGAGACTAAGATGTGCAAACATCGCTCTCAAATCGACACCACTTTTCGACTTAGGCGTACGCCACCACATTCGCCTTGCGGATGGTACTCGATGGAACAATCGTAGTCTTTCAACAACTCTATCCACCTTCTGCCTCAAATTCGGTTCTTTACGAGTCGGTAGATATTTGAGACTTTTGTGGTCCGTATATATCACCGACTTTTCCCAGATAAGTAATGTCTCCAAACCTTAAGAGCAAAGACTACAATTGCCAACTCCAAGTCGTCGTGTGGGTAATTAACTTCATGCGGTCTCAAGCCGAGACAGCATACGCATAACTACCTTTCCGCCTTGCATTAAAACACATCCTAATCCGTGTGAGAAGCATCACAATACACGACAAAATCTTTTCTGCTTGAAATTTGAATCAAAGCAGAGCTTAGTCAAAACTTTCTTGAGCTTCTCAAAACTCTCACGCTTATCGGCCACACAAAAGGTACTTCCTTCCTCGGCAATTTCGTTAAAGGTGCAAATTATTGATGAAAACCCTTGACGAATCTTGGTAATATCCGGCTAAACCCAAGAAACTACGAACCTCGATTCTGAGACTTAGGTGGTTTCCAATCTAACTGACCTCGATCTTCCGAGGATCCACCCTAATCCTTCCGCAGATACCACATGTCCTAAAAATGCAACTTCTTTCCGCCAAAATTCACACTTCTGAATTTGGCGTCTGACTCTTTCTCTTAAAACTCGTAACACAATCAGGAGATGCTCATCATGTTCCACTTCGGACTTAGAATACACCGGATGTCGTCTATGAATACCACGACGGCGATCCAAGTAGGCTGAAAAAATCCGATTCATCATATCCATAAACGCAATTTGGGCGTTAATCAATCCGAATGGCATTACCGAAATTCATAATGGCCATATCTGGTTGGAAAACCGTCTTATGGATATCCGTTTCTTTCACTTTAAGCTGATGATACCCGACCTTAGATCAATTTTAGAGAATACCTTGACTCCTTTGGTGATCGAACAAGTCGTCGATCACGGCAAAGGATACTGTTCTTGATAGTCGACTTATTCAAGCTGCCGGTAGTCTATACACATCCTCATCGATCCGTCCTTCTTCTTCACGAATAGGACGGTGCTCCCCATGGAGACACACTAGGTCGGATGAATCCACGATCAAGCAACTCCTGAATCGAGCCTTAAGCTCAACCAACTCCTTGATTGCCATTCTATATGGAGCAATAGAAGCTGCGCCGTTCGGTGCAATAAGTCTATCCGAATTCTACCTCACGATCCGGAGGCAACCACGGAAGTTCTTAGGAAAAACATCTACAAATTCCTTCAAATCCGACTTCATTAATGCTTGCTTCCTTAGCCTCCAAAGCATTCACCAACATCGGAAAAGCTTCGCATCCTTTCTTAACCATCCTTTCCGCCTTAAGAGCGGATACTACATTAGATAAGTAGTTCCGTCTTTGCCCATCACTACAACTTCCTTGTCATCAAAAGTTCTTAGGACATTCTCTTAGCGGCACAATCCACATTTGCACGGTACTTCACAAGCCGTCCATGCCTAAAATTAGGTCAAATTCTCCAGAATGGCAACTCCATTAAATCACCGAAGCTGTATCCCTTGAACTTTAGAGGCACTTCCTTAAAGAGTTTGTCTACAACTCATGTCATCCTAGAGGACTAAGTACATCATCTTCCTAGGTACGATTTGAAGTCACATGCAAAGTCCGAGATACTTCACTAGCGATATAGGAATGAGTTGACCCTATATCTATCAAAGCAATAAAGGGCAACCGAGAAATCAAAAAGCGTGCAGTGATAACATCGGTGCGTCCTTTGTCTTCTCTGCGTGACTGCATACACCAATCTGGTTGTCTCGCCTCGAATTTCCACGCCTCTCTGCCGGAAGTTCGCGACCTCTACCGAACCATTTCCCTTCCATTGGGACCACGGCCTCTTATCGGTTCTTTGTCCACTTACATCACTCGATTAGCACCACGACTTGTTGGGCGGTTCTTCTCCGAGTTCATCGGACAATCCTTGATCATGTGATCCTTTGAACGCACTTGAAACATCCGCGGTTTTCTTCCAAACATTCTCCAGTGCATTTTCCCACACCGAGAACAAATGCGACTTTGCACTCCGTAGTAGTCTGTTGACCTCGCGGTCCATCATTTCTTGACTTTTTCGAAAATTTCGGACGACCAAGAAGACCCAAAGCTTCTCTTATTCTTGCTCGACCTGTCCGGTTACATCTCTCGGTCAGTTTAGCCTCTTCACAATTCTTGCCCTTTCCACTAAGATTGCAAAATCCCTTTCACGATGTGGAGCAATCATCACTCTTAGCTCATCTCTAAGTCCATCTTCAAATCGGCATAACGTTCATATTAGTAGCCACTATCCTCGGCATAACGGCTAAATCGCAAAAATTCACTTCATATTCATTTATCGACTTGTTTCCTTGTACGAGGTTGAAATGACTTCCTCGAGAGTCGATGTAGCTAGCTCCAACATATTTTCCTCAAATTTCACTTTAAAATACCCCCAATCGAGACGATCCACGTGGGTACTTTCCTTGATAGTAAGCCACCACCGGTAGGCTTCATCACGAAGAAGTGAAATAGCACCTTTCAATTTCTCTTCATCGGTCGATCTATATCATCCATGATCCTCTCAAGCGCTTCCAACCAATATTCACTACGTTTGGAGCTACTCAGGATACTCCTCCGAAAACCTCGGCTCCATTCGATCTAAGTCTCTCACTCTGAGACTTAGAGATCCATTTCGAACTAGCCGCGCCACTCGCTCCAAAACTCGCAAAGACGACTTGTGATCTGCGTCACCTCCTTCATTTTGTTCTTGAAAGTGCGCCCAACAGCGGTGGTGGAGCTTCATTCTCGGAACCTTGACGAGACCGAGGCTGGTTCAAAGCAGATCATCCTTCCTCTTCCATGTCCACGACGACCTCGTCCCCTAGAGCTCATGTCTACTACATTATCTTATCTTTTTTTACGAAAAGTCTTATGTATTAGAGTCTTTTCACTTCTTATTAAAAGAAAGTCTTATAAACAGATATTGATGGTTTTCAGTAGTAGCACACATACGCCTAGGGTCCATGTCTCTCTGAGTTTCCTTAGGCTTATCAAACATTCATATCATTTATCAAATGAAGGTACATACCTGATGGATCTGGGCCGAGAATTCCGAGTGCCATGCTCTTATAAAACCATTTACTTAAGAAAAACTTTCAAAAATCTTTTGGGCCAAATTTTGAAAACGTTGTGGGCTTCAAAACCCAAGGCCGAGAGTTTAAATCTGGGCTCTGATACCAAACTGAAACACCCCAAACCCGGCCCATAAAGCCCAACCGGATTTGGTATGTTCCTCAAGTAAAACTTTAGCGGAAACATTATTTTTAGAAGGAATTAATAAAATAAAAAGGAAACCAAACTTAAGAACATTTCTTTGAAAACATTTATATAAGAGTATCAAACACATTTTAAATAATTTATCGAAAAACCATTTAGATATTTGATAATTATTCATAGCAGAATTTAAAATAAATCCAAACACAAAATTAAAGATAATTTATAATGGCCTTATTACATAATATTGGTAACCCAAATTAAAGTCTAAGTAATAAAATTTAACTTAAAGAGTTTAAGTTGGAAAATCTCCATAATACTTATTACGAGCCATCGCCACCTCGAAATCCTTAACGTCTAGATCCATCGCACTATGAGTTATCTGAAAAGTTATCCCATAAAATGGGTGAGTCATAAACTCAATGTATAACACATACACTAAAAAGCCCATTTATCAAAAGCTTTTAAACCAAAATTTTCACATATGGCCATAGGCCCATTTAATCAAATATTTGGCCCTAAGGCCCATTTTAGCTCAAATCTAGCCCAAAGGCCCATTTTACTCAAATTTAGCCCAAAGGCCCATTTTACTCAAATTTAGCCCAAAGGCCCATTTTACTCAAATTTAGCCCAAGGCCCATTTTACTCAAATTTAGCCCAAAGGCCCATTTTACAAACAGATCAAATAATAGTCATATAATGTTACATGGATATGTATATGAAATGAAATGCAAGTCTTACCAACTTAAATATCCATCCGCCTACACACCCCGTGCCAACCAACACACCGTGGGATTACTAATCGCCACCAAAAGCAGATGTGACCGAACACTAATCGACCCTCCATCCGCTACACACCATCGAAGGCGATTGTTGCGATCAACATGCATCGCCCTTATTGTGGCAAAGCCACCAAAAGCAGATGTGACCGAAGTCACTGATCAAGTCCAAATATGTGACCAAAGCCACCAGAGTCAAATATGTGACCAAGCCACCGAGTCAAATATGTGACCAAGCCACCGGAATCAAATATGTGAAAGCCACGAGAATCAAATATGGGACCAAGTCACCAATTTCACATATGTGACCAAAGTCACTGAATTGTGGTAAAACCACCGAATACTTCCTCCTTTATTAAACATACCCATATGCCCATGCACATACATATCAAATCAGATTTTCATGCTATGTACCCACAAATCATAATATAGTCATGCTTATTTTATATCGATGCATATATCAAAATAAGCGAATATTGGGTAACATACGAATTTTGTATACCAATGATTGGTATCGACAAACAATCATATTATCATATAATCACCTTTTAATAATATAAATCTATGGAAATTTTAATGCATGGTTACACACCTAGTAACAAATGAGCACAATACTCTCTAGCTCGTCCACACCTAGATGATTAACACACTTGGTTAGTATATACTATTGTTAGCAAAACTCTACTTATAAGCGATGGATCTAAATCCTTACCCTCTGATTCACGAATAGATAGTTATTTGCGGTTTTCTCCACTAGATGGATCAAAACCGCGGTATTCCACCAACGTAGAGTGGTTCGGTTGTGCGTAACTACTTGAATAATCGATCCTCGTTTGCGAGAGGGTCCACAACGGGTGGAAAATCTCTAACTCCGAAATCTTGCTCTTCGCTTGTAGTTCGATGGTAAAGGAATACCTCCTCTCTTCCAAACACTTGAGCGGCTCTTTTCTTACCTATCTTGATGATCTTAGATTGCTCCTAAAATAACTTAGATTAGTAATCTATCTAAAGAATTTGATATTATCCAAAATAGTAGTCTTACCTTGATGATTCGAATGGTCACTTAAGGTTGTCTTCAACAAAGTTCCTTTCAAAATTCTTTTCAAGAGATTGACCTAAGAGAAATAAAGATTATGATTTCCAATCTTATTCAAGTGAAAGGAAGTGATGAAAATAAATGAATTGGGTAAAATACTTTTAGGAAAAACCAATTGATTAAGACAACACCCGAGGAAGAATCCATCTAGACTTCACTTGTTATTTAACTCTGAACTAGACGATTTATTCACTTGACTTGATCTGTAGGATTCCCTAATTTATATTAAACCTCTTTCGAGGCTACTAACGTCTAACCCTATGTTGATTAATTGAAATTTCTTTCTAATTAAAACCCCTAAAATTATGGACTCCCATATTAGGTTTGACCCTAATCCGACAGATTTTTGTTGTCCTATTTCTAGGAGTGAGATCAACTCTGCTTAACTATGCTAGATCTACTCTTAAATAGGGACTTTTGCTCCACTGCCTAAGCACATCAATACTTGAATCAACATTCTGGAATATCAAATCAAGAATTAAGAACACATCATTAATAACAAATCAAGTATTTATCATATAGTTCATAAAACAATAACAAGATTCGTCTTAGGTTTCATCCCCCTCAGGTTTTTAAGGAGTTTAGTTCATAATCATAAAAGAATACATCTCAGAAGCAAATATAAAACAAAACATAAGAAAAACCCTAAAACCCACTGAAAGAAATTGAAGAGAAGATCTCCCGTCTTGAAAATGACTCTAGCTTCTTGAGATGAATCAACTGGTTTTCTTCGAATAAATCCCACAATTCGACCTTCTAGCTTGGCTCCTCGGCCTACTTGAACTGCCCCTTGAAGGTTGGCCTATAGGGTGTTTATATAGGCTTTTGGAATGTATTTTTTTGCCCCTAAGTATCCTAATCCAAATGGAATTAAAACAGGTCATGGCAGGGACATGCCCGTGTGGCACACTCGTGTAAATCGAGTCTAGGCCATGTTCGGGTCTGCTTAAGAGGCACGGCCGTGTGGCTTTGGGCCAAGCCGTGTGCATTTCGTACTTTGGCTCATTTTCTCCACTTTTGGGCCGTTTCTCATTCTTTTCATCCTCTGGTGCTCTCCTAAGTATAAAACATGAAATTAATGGATCAGTAGCACCAAATTCCACAATTCAGGGAATAAATCATCCAAAAGTATGCTAAATGTGGGATTAAAATATGTATATATTACGGATTATCAAATACCCCCACACTTAAGCATTTGCTTGTCCTCAAGCAAAATTATCAACTTACAATTAAAATGAACTTAATTAAAAAAAAAATTCATCAATAGTGTTTCATCATAATTCAAAGGTAATTCATACATTAATAATCTAAGTAGAACAGTCTTAAAGATCTAAACAATCAAAGTCATAGTTTTTATAGCATGAAAATATAGGTGTTTTCCCTTACCTAAATAGTCACCTTTAATTCAAAATCGACACGAGTTGGCATCCTCACTAAAGATTCACTCAAATCTCTCAAAGTGTTTAAGGTTCAAAATTAAGCACTCAATAGTGAACGTGAAAAGTTATTCCCATAGGCTTACATGAGAATCAAATCTCCACCACTATAAAATGAAATGATACACAGATAAAAAGGTTTTTTAAAGGATGTAATGGGGATATGGTTAAAGGTGTGGATAAAGGCTAAAATAAAGAGTTATGATCGAGATTGAATTGACAATTTACCTAACTAGAAAAATGAACTAATCCTGAATAATTGCATCAATTGAAAACTTGAAATACTAATAACACGAGCTTCTTTTCAGAATATGGAATTTAAACGTATAAGCTCACTTAATTAAAGAACTAATAATGAATATAATTTGATTTTTTTTTAAGATAAGTAGTTACAATAATAAGAAAGAACTTTAACAATTGAAATATAGAACATAGTTAGGCAACTGCTCAAAATCAAATCTCGACAAAAAATGAGTCAAAAAATGGGGCAAACAAGTTAATAATGGGATTTCGATTAATATTAGTGGGTGAGTCAATAAACGATTTATTAAGATCAAAAGGGGTTCACTAGGGGTTAATTGTGAGGGTAGGCTTTTAGTGGAGTAAGTGGGTTAAATCCTAGGTGCCTTTATCATCTCTGTATATCAAATCAATAGTATGGTCTTGACATGTATAATCGAAGCAAGTTCTAGAATAACAAATCAATATTGACACACTCATAATCAATAAAGTGAGCACAAAAAATGTATGCTCTTAAGGCTCAAAAATCTCACAAAAATTACGATTTTTGATGAAAACCTTGCAAAATTCAAACTTCAAGGTAATATTCAAATTTAGGTCAACAACTTAGCAAATTTTTAATTTTGAAAATAGACTTATCATGCTTGATTATCTAGTATCTTAAAGTTTAAATCATCAATGCAAAATTAACTATGACTTAATCTAAAACATATCAATAAAAATCATAAATCAACAGAAGTTTCATTCTAATTAGTGATATGAGAAAATTGCTTAAGACAAAATATCATTCAGGGATTTGAGAATAATGCAAAAAGTTAGGAACTTTTCAAAATTAAATTCACCCCCCACACTTAAGATGTACATTGCCCTCAATGTACAAAAATAGATAATAATTGTAACACCCTAAATTTGGGCTAGTAGATTTGGGCCTATTGGGTTGTAACACCCTAAAATCGCGAAACCCTAATTTTTGTGTGCTAAAGTTAGTTTGTATGAGTAGCACTTAGGGCAATTTTTTAAGGTATTATCAGGATTATTTGAAGTCTTATAGATATGGAAGACCATATGGAAAATTTTATTTTTCTTGCTTTAGTGGACCCTAGTCTTAGGCATTAGGCCTCTTAAGCAGATTAAGGGGAAAATAGGACACAAATGGGCTTGTGGTCCAGTGGCAATGTGGCGTCACTTGGGGAGCTACAAGGTGGAGTGAAGAGGTCCAAGGTTCGAGTAGTGGTAAGGTGTTTTTGGAGTGTTTATTTTTGCATAGTGGATGGCCAGAGTTGTGTGGAATTTAGACTCTTTTGTTGAAGTGTTTGAATTGGTCTTGTGAGCTTATAAAGGAGGGAATTTTAGATGAGATAAGGGAGATATCATGGAGAAAAACTAGGAGATGAGAGGTGGAAGAGTTGGTGCCGAATTGGACTGTGGGGAAGGTAGGATTCGGCTATTGGCTATAAGAGGAGGTGTCGGATTCCTTTCAGAGGTTCCTTGGATTCCATTACATTTCTTTTTCTCCCCCTAAGCCGAATTCTTCCATTTGTCGAAAGGAAAAAACCCATCATTCCTTTGCGAAATTTTGGTTTCCTCTCTAGCCAAATTCCCCATATCTTCACGTCTTAAATTCCTTCTCTTATTCACCCTTAGTTCTATCCGATCACTTCTCATCTTCTTCTCCATATTTGTGCCAAATTGTCTCTATCACCATACTAATCTCAAAAGCCAAATTTAGGCCGCAAGATCGAAAGTGGATTTGGTACATATTCGGTTAACCTCTCTTGTACGTCTTGCTAAAAGCTGAAAGGCTATCTACCTGTCCTGTCGGTAACTCTATGATAACAAGAATAAGGTTCAAAGATTGCAAGCAATGTAGGTAAGGATCGTTAGCAAAGTGGTAAGTGTTCTCGACTCAGTTATGGTTTAGTGGATGGTCGAACGTAAGTATGGCCTATAGGGGTGACTTATGTTGAATATGAGTCACTTTTTTTGACGATATATGTTTGAGTGCAGATCTAGGGGATATTCGCGAATAGTAACTAATGAAGGGAGACTAGAACGTGTGGAACGCGGTAAAGTTACGGTAAGGCTTTGGCTTTTGGTAAATATTTTGATTAAGTATGGGTGGCTGATTGAAGGTTGGTTGGTTGTAGGTTCAAGACCAAGGATAGAATAGCACATCGCAGTAACCAGGTGTGTACAAACACTACACACACTTGACATCGGCAATACCAAAAAGCCGAAAAGCCGGAAGTGGCTAAATGGGCCTGGTGGGCCCTGAGGCTAAGTTTGATGAAATTGATTGTTTTGGTTATATGAATTGAGCTAGTCATGCATGTTACATGATCTAGAATTATTTTGGGCCTAATGGGCCATATGAATTAGATCAGGGCCTAATGGGCCATAAGAATGTGATTTGGGCATAAGGGGCTTTATGAACATGA
Organism: Gossypium rotundifolium; assembly: GCA_025506655.1. Lineage (NCBI taxonomy): Eukaryota > Viridiplantae > Streptophyta > Magnoliopsida > Malvales > Malvaceae > Gossypium > Gossypium rotundifolium. The sequence continues at coordinate 107,957,205 of CP106724.1, forward strand.
AATGGGCTTGATGGGCTTTATGGGAACGTAGACGTGTATGCTAGGGTTTAATAGACTTTAGGCCTAGTTCTGAACAACTCTTAAACCACATAAGACTTAATCTAATAATTAAACATGTCCATGAACAAGTCGCTCGGTTAGAGTGTGGCAACGGAGATATTCATGCCTAGGATTGGATCTAGGAAGAGCTTGGTACTTAAGCGGTCCTAGTGGCCCACCTCCTCTTCTTTGGAATCCTACCCGGTGCATAGTGTCTATTCGCTTTAGCCGCAAAGACTTGTTAATGGGCCAAAGTCTATAACTAAAACCCAAGAGGGATCGAATACCCAGATTTAAAAAATTACCAAAATATCCTTAGATTTGTAAAATTACTAAAATACCCTTGTTTTGGAAAATTACCAAAGTACCTATAGTTTGGAAAATTACCAAAAGACCCTTAGTTTGGAAAATTATCATAGTACCCTCGATTTATAAAATTACCAAAATACCCCTGATTTATAAAATTACCAAAATACCCTTAATTTGTAAAATTACCAAAATACCCTGATATAGAAATTTACGATAATACCCTTGTAGAGTAGAAATACGAAAATACCCTTGATTATGAAATGACTAAAATACCCCTATGTGATAAGTATAAGTTTTATGGATGTTACTTATGTGTTTGCTGCATTCATATGATATTCTGTTTAGGATGCATATGGGTGGGAATTATGGTAGGAAGAAAGAATTTGAGGATTGCATAGTCGCTTGACGACCGCAGATCCACTGGTGGCTTTAAGCCCATTATATGATTAGCAGTTTTGCTGCAACATTGAGTAGTGCCACTGTAAGTCCTACCATTGGAGTGTAGCGGAGGGGTGGGTCGAGCTAGAATTCCTATAGGTGTATAAGGTTGGAAAGGAAATGGTGTATGTAGCGTATGGATTTTTGGGGAGGGTTTTGCATTACCTTGCTTTGCATATGGTATAATATGAGGTCATTGTGGGCTAAGGCCAAGACCACCAATTTTGATAGGGCTTAGGCGCAATGTGAATACTTATATGTTGATTTGATTGCCAAGGGTTGTACACACTGAGTTTCGAAACTCACACCCTTTATTTAGTGTTTCAAGTGATCCTCAGTAGATGGCCCGACGTGGGAGAGGACTCGGAGTTGGTCACACTACGAGATGTTAAAATTTTTATTTATTTGTTTCAAAAGACACGATTTTAATTGCTTTATTTTCATTGGATGTAATAAGGCCTTGTACTTCGATTTGACTTCAGATTTTGGGGTTGTTGTTTTCAACTGTTTACTTAAGTATTAAACCTAAGTAAATTTCGTATGTTTAAATTTGGTTTCAAATGCTTAAAATAATAAAATAGGCTTTTATCATTACTTAACAATACTCAAGAATTGATAAACCGTAAAAGCAACATATTTTAGGCCCACATTTAGTATGCTTTTGGATGATTTAGCCCTTGTTTTATGTAAAAAGGTGCTCTTAATCCTTTTTTTTCATGTTTTTACTCAAGAAAGCACTCGAGGATGAAAAGAATGAGAAACGGGCTTAAAACGGGCCAATTGGGGCCAAAAAGGAAATCGACACGACCTGGACTTTAAGCCACACAGCTGTGCCTCGACAATTAACTAAAACACGACCATGCCATGATTTATACGGCCGTTCCCCAATCGACAGAATTGAGACACGGCCTGAAAATGATTTACATGGGCGTGTACCATGGTCGTGCCCCTATTATGGGAAAGAGCAATTTCACTCAAATTTGGATACTTAGAGCCAAAGAAACACTTTCCAAAGCTTATTCAAACACCGAGTAGGAAGTATACTTGAATTGGGACACTTAGAGGCCAAGCAAAGCATTCTAAAAGTCTATATAAACACCCTAAGTGTAACCTAAAAAGGGGGCATTAGGCGATGAGCTAGGCCAAGGAGTCGAGCCAGGAAGATCACGTTTTGTGGAATCACTCGAAGATAGCCAAGTGGATCCATCTTGAAGAGCCAGAATTCTACTCAAGACGGTGAATTTCTCCTTCAATTCCTCCAGGGGGTTTTAGGGATTTTCTATGTTTTGTTTTATCTTTTCTCTTGAGATGTTTTCTTTATTTCTTATGAACTAAACCCTTCAGATACCTGAAGGGGATGAAACCTAGATGAATCTTGTTATTGAATTCTGAATTATATGATAAATACTTAGTTTGTTCTTAATTATGCATGCTTAATCCAAATCTGATGTGCTTAGGTGGAGGAGGAATAGACCCTGCTTAAGAGTAGATTGAGCATAATTAAGCAGAGTTGATCGCACGCCTAGAGATAGGGTGACGAGATTTTACCGGATTAGGATGAAACCTAATATGGGAATCCATAGATCGATTTACTATTATTCTAGGGGTTATTATAAGCGAACGAGAGTTCCACTAATTAACCTAGGATTAGACGTTATTCAGCTCGAGAGAGGGTTTAATATACGTTAGGGAGCCTTATGGATCAAACTAAGTAAATAAATCATATGGATCAGTATTAAATAACAAGTGAAGTCTAAGTGGATTCTTCCTGAGGGTATCGTTGTGATCAATTGAATTTTCTTTGAGTTATTTCCCTATTCGTTCTTTTTGTCTTTGTCTTTAGCTTAAAAATCGTTAAACTAGATTAAATCAACCAATCACTCCATATTTTAAGCTAAATAATAAAAAGAAAGTAAGTATTAAAACCTTTAGTTCCTTTGTGTTCGATAATCCAGTCTTGCCTAAGCTATACTACTGTTCGATAAGTACACTTGCCTTTAATCATTGTCAGAGTTAGTCTTAAGGTTTGATCTCATTCATTATAAATTTTAAAGCTCTGATTTCAGCGATCAAGTTTTTGGCGCCGTTGCCGGGGAACTAAAACATTAAGAAAGCTCTATTTTTATTACTTTAGCTACTATTTTTATTATTTTAGTATCTTTTGCTAATTTTATTTCTTCATTATTTTTTCCTGGAAGGTACCTCTAGTTCATGACTAGAAGGAACCCGATAGGACCTTTAGAATACGATAGTGAAATTGAAGCTACCGCATCGAAGGAATCGTAGAGAAATTAGGCGAGCCCTAAATTACACGGAAGAAGAGCGAGAAGACAGATCCAATCCTACTGAAGAGATGGACGAGAATAATCCACCATGAGATGTGGAAGAAAATAATGCTCATTATGCTAAACCTCATTTGACAGGAGCTAAATCTAATATTGTTAGGCCTACTATAGCCGCTAATAATTTTGAATTAAAGCCTAACACGATACAAATGATTCAACAGTTTGTTCAATTTGATGGTTTGCGGGACGAAGACTCGAACACTCATATAGCTAATTTTTTAGAGTTCTGTGATACTTTTAAAATAGATGGCTTTTCTGATGATGCCATTCGTCTTCGGTTATTCCCCTTTTCATTAAGGAATAAATCCAAACAGTGGTTAAACTCGTTACCATGAGGGTCAATCACTACATGGGAACAAATGACCGAAAATTTTTTTATTAAAATATTTCCTACCGGCCAAAATGGCCAAATTACGGAATGATATCTCTTTGTTTGTGTATATGGATTTAGAGATGTTATACGATGCATAGGAGAGATACAAGGATCTCTTGAGGAGATGTCCAGACCATGGATTACCTTTGTGGCTTCAAGTACAAACTTTTTTCAACGGTGTAAATCCCTCAACAAGGCAATTAATTGATTTAGCCACGGTGGAACTTTAAATAATAAAACTCTGAAGCCGCCTACGAGTTCATTGAAGAGATGCCACTGAATAACTATCAGTGGCAAGTTACAAGGACAAAACAAACAAAATCAACCGAAGTTTACAACATCAATGCAGTGACCATGTTGTCAAATCAAGTAGAGTTGATGAATAAAAAGTTTGATAGTTTATGTTCCTCGCAGGTACACCCATTCTTGCAGTGCAACACAAGTGGAACTGTGGCGAATCCTGAGTACCCACCCTACCAACTGGACACAGAAACCGAATAGACAAACTATATAGGTAATAATTTTAGATCCAATAACAATCCTTATAGTAACACTTACAATCCAGGTTGGAGGAACCACCCAAATTTTTCGTGGGGAGGTCAAAGAAATCAAGGAAATCAAAGACAACAACCTCCTCCAAATTTCCAAAATCAGTCAACCCTCGAAGAGATGATGACAAAATTCATGACAGACACAAAAAATCGTTTCCAAAATACTAAGAGAACATTTGAAGATCAACAATCGGCAGTTGAGAAACTTACTGAGTCATTCGGGGAGTTCACTAAGTCAATTGGACCCCTTACTGAGATGGTATGTGAAATACGGACATAGACCTTTTCTAAAGAAACCAGACAGGTAAAATTAGTTACACTAAGAAGTGGAAAAGAATTAGTGGGAAAGAATTATATCTTGGGGAACCAAAACCCACTAGTATGAGTATTTAGTTAGTTGATAGATGCATTAAATATCCTAGAGGAGTTATCAAAAATGTCTTAGTGAAAATTGATAAATTTATTTTTCCTATCGATTTTGTTGTGCTAGATATAGATGAAGACATCAATGTTCCCTTGATTTTAGGGCGTCCTTTTTTAGCCACTGCTAGGGATATTATTGATGTAGGTGACGGTAAACTTGTATTATGGATAGGCAATAAAGAAATTATTTTTCAAATTTATGATGCCATGCGATATACTAAAGAGCAAGATGATTCCTGTTATTTTGTTGATACTACTGATTATATCATTCAAAATTCATTACAGAAAATAATACATGATGACACGATGGAACTGTGCCTGACTCAAGAAGAGGGGGAAAAAGATGAAAGCGATGAGATGAATTTAAATACCCCGTCATTTAGACAAATGAATGAAGAAAGCATTGAAAACAATGAAGAAATAAAACAGAAATCCTCCATTGATGAGCCACCCAATTTGGAATTGAAACAGTTGCCAAAACACTTAGAATATGCATTCTTGGGGACAATTCCACACTACCGATAATTATCTCTTCAGAACTAGAACCCAAGGAAAAATAGAAGTTGATAAAGGTACTAAGAGAACATAAAAAAGCCATAGCTTGGAAAATCTCTGACATCAAGGGTATAAGCCCCTCGTTCTGCACCCACAAATTTTAACGGAAGAAGAATACAAGCCGTGTGTGCAACCCCAGAGATGGCTAAACCCCAATATGAAAGAAGTGGTCAAGGCCGAGGTAATTAAACTTCAAGATGCAGGAATTATCTATCCTATTTCTGACAGAACTTGGGTAAGTCCTATGCAAGTAGTTCCAAAGAAAGGAGGTATGACGGTAGTCCCCAATGAAAAGAATAAATTAATCCCCACAAGAACAGTTATAGGCTGGAGAGTCTGTATAGTATAGGAAGCTCAACGATGCCACCAGAAAATATCACTTTCCTCTACCCTTCATAGATCAAATGCTATAAAGACTATCCAGGCATATGTATTACTGCTTCTTGGACGGACTCTCCGGCTACTTCCAAATCCCCATAGCTCCTGAAGATCAAGAGAAAACAACATTTACATGCCCATATGGTACATTTGCTTATCGTAGAATGCCTTTTGGATTATGTAATGCTCCTGCTACTTTTCAGCGTTGCATGTTGGCAATTTTTGACGAACTCGTGGAAGACATTATGGAGGTATTTATGGATGATTTATCGGTATTGGTAATTCTTTCCATTTTTTCCTTAAAAATTTCAAACGAGTTTTAATGAGATGCGAGGAAACAAACCTTGTTTTGAATTGGGAAAAATGTCACTTTATGGTTAGAGAGGGGATTGTATTAGGACATAAGTTTTCTATTAAAGGGATTGAGGTAGATAAAGCAAAGGTTGAAACCATAGAAAAATTACCACCCTTAGCTCCGTTAAGGATATTAGAAGCTTTTTAGGACATGCAGGGTTCTATAGAAGATTTATTAAAGATTTCTCTAAAATAGTTAAGACTTTGACAATTTCACTAGAAAAAGATGTTCCTTTCAATTTTAATCAGGAATGCTTAGATGCATTTAATGTCCTTAAGGATAAAATAATAAATGCTCCGATTATAATTGCACCTGATTGGAACTTACCCTTTGAACTAATGTGTGATGCAAGTGATTTTGCAGTGGGTACAGTTTTGGGACAACAAAGAGACAAGCAGTTTTGGCCAATTTACTACGCTAGCAGAACATTAACACCTACACAAGAAAACTACACCACCACAGGGAAAGAATTGCTAGCTATAGTTTTTGTGTTTGACAAATTTAGGCAGTCTCTAATATTGTCTAATGTTTTCGTTTACATTGACCATACAACACTTCATTATCTTTTAAACAAATCTGAGCGACTTCGAACCAACAGAGCTGAGGTATTTCGAGGAGTGTCTGGTGTGGCACCCAATACAGCTGAGTATTGGTTGGAAGCGACGGAACGAATCATGGACGATTTGGATCTGACAGCTGAGGAGAAACTAAAAGGAGTAGTGTCGCTTCTCCGAGATGAGTCATACCAGTGGTGGCTCATGGTTCGGGATGGTGCTGCAGTGGATGATCTCACTTGGGATTATTTCAAGGCAGCTTATCAAAAGAAGTATGTCAGGACCAGTTATATTGATGCGCAGAGAAAGGCTTTTCTGAGGCTGGTTCAGGGGAATAAGTCGGTATCGGAGTACGAGGCAGAATTTTTAAGGTTAAACCGATATGCTCGGGGTATCATAGCTACGAAGCATGAGTGATGCGTTAGATTTGAGGACGGATTAAGGGACGATCAGAGGTTGTTAATTGCTCTACAGTAGGAGAGAGAAATTGCGGTCTTAGTGGAAAAGGCCAAGGTTGCGTAGGAAGTGAAACAGTCGGTTAGACGGAATCAGGACAAGGGGTGGAATAAGAAAATTCGAGATCATCTGGGTCAACTGGGAGTCAGCAGAAATGGGGTAGATATAGTGGGCCGAATCAAGCTGCTAGGCCTACTGCTGCTGATACTCAGTGGCCGCCACAATGTGCTCGATATGGAAAGTCTCACAAAGGAGAATGGTGGACTGGAAATAGGGGTTGCTTTGAGTGTGGATCGATGGGGCACCGAGTGAGGGTTTTCCATAGAGGTCAGCTAGGTGGCAGCCTGGGGATCAAAATCGTACTCAGAACAGGAGGGATGGTCAGCAGCCACAGAGGGGCAGTGGTGCTACTAGGGGAGGTAATGGCTCTGGTAGAGGCCGTGGAGCATCGGGCAGAGGTGCAGGTGGTGTAGAGGCGAGGCATCCTGGATTAGTCTACGCAGCGAGGCGTCGATAGGAGGGTGACGCACTGAATGTCATAATCGATACGTTCTTAATCTTTGGACTACCCTATAATGCTTTGATAGATGTGGGTTTGACACACTCATATGTAGCTAGTAGCATAGTGGGAACTATGAACTTGAACTCTGAGATTACTTCTAGGAAGATGACTGTGATTAGCCCTTTAGGTCACTCTATAGAAGTAAGTAGACTATATAGGGATGTACCCCTAGAACTCCAAGGGGTCGTGTTCTTGGCCGATTTGATGGAACTGCCGTTTGGGGAGTTCGATCTGATTCTTGGGATGGATTGGCTGGTGAAGTACCAAGCCAGTTTGGATTGCGTGGCTAAGCACATGGTGTTGAGGACAATGGAAGGTGAGGAGGTGTTGATGATAGGTAATAGGAGGGATTACTTATCCAATGTGGTCTCTGCACTGAAGGCGGAGAAAATGGTAAGGAAGGGTTGTGAGGCATACATGGTGCATGTTTACGCTTTGGGAGCCAAGGATGCAGCTGTAGAGAGTGTCCGAACTGCAGGGGAATTTGCTGATGTATTCCCAGAAGAACTTCCGGGTCTGCCTCCGGATCAGGAAGTAAAATTCGTTATAGACCTGTTACCCGGAACTGTGCCAGTGTCTATAGCCCCATATCGAATGGCGCCAAAGGAATTGGTGGAGCTGAAGGCTCAAATTCAGGAGTTGTTGGACCGAGGTTTCATTTGACCAAGTATATCCCCTTGGGGAGCACCTGTGCTCTTTGTTAAGAAAAAGGACGGTACAATGCGGATGTGTATAGACTACCGCCAGCTGAATAAGTTGACGATCAAAAACAAGTATCCGTTGCCTAGGATTGACGGCTTGTTTGATCAACTTAAGGGTGCATCGGTTTTCTCAAAGATAGATCTTAGGTCGGGGTACTATCAACTCAAAATAAAGGAGGCTGATGTTTATAAGATGGTACTCCGTACTCAGTATGGGCATTACGAGTTTCTGGTGATGCTGTTCGGGTTAACCAATGCACCAGTAGCATTCATGGACTTGATGAATCGGGTGTTCCAGCAGTACTTGGACCAGTTTGTCGTAGTATTCATAGATGACATATTGGTGTACTCAAGGACTGAGGAGGATCATGATACGCCCTTGCGGGTAGTTTTGCAAATTCTGAGGGAGAAGCAGCTATTTGCCAAATTCAATATGTGCGAGTTTTGGCTTAGGGAAGTGACTTTCTTGGGTCACGTAGTGTCCGCTGAAGGGATTAGAGTGGACCTTAGCAAGATTGAGGCGGTGTTGGATTGGAAACCGCCTAGGTCGGTTGCAGAAATTCAGAGTTTTCTAGGTCTGGCGGGATATTACCGGAGATTTGTGGAAGGATTTTCTCTGATCGCAGCGCCGTTGACCAAGTTATTAAGGAAAGGAGTTTCATTTGTGTGGACAAAGAAACAACAAGAAAGTTTTGACAAGTTGAGGAAGATTTTGACGGAAGCTCCGGTTCTAGTACAGCCTGAGGCAAGAAAGGTATTCACGATTTACTGTGATGCGTCACACACTGGCTTGGGATGTGTGCTGATGTAGGAAGGGAAAGTAGTGGCATATGCGTCTCGACAGCTGAGATCGCATGAGGTTAACTATCCGACACACGATCTGGAGTTGGCTGCAGTGGTTTTTGCCTGAAAATATAGAGGCACTACTTGTATGGAGAGAAGTCGATAGTCTACACGGATCACAAGAGTCTGAAGTACCTCTTGACTCAGAAGGATTTAAATTTGAGGCAGCGAAAATTGCCACAGCACAGTCATGCTTCGCCCGTGCTCGACTGATTTACACCACCACAAACTCTAGTTCCCTACCTTATTTCAATTTCTTGACATAAAGCTTGACAAATCTGATGTTACCTTGCGTTATTTTTTTTTAGTTTAGTATTAAGCATGATTATAGTTAAGAAATTATCTCAAAAATTTATGAATACTTAATATTTAGGCTTGATGGATTGTTTGCTAATTGATGAATTTCCTGTTGATATTTAGAAATAAAATCTCGCATTTTAGAACTAATACATTTCTTTATTTGAAATAATCTCTACTAATTTCTAATGATTAACATTGCTATGCCTAACATTTATTTATTTACGCCTCCGAAATATCTAACTGATGACTTCGCAGTTCCAATTACACACTCCACATACACGAACAAATCACTAGGAGTAATTCACCACTACATAAGTCATCTTCAATCACGACCTTGGCCAACTCCTGAAGTCATCCAAAATTCAAGAAGTATTACTTCTCGCCTTCTCTTTTGATTATTTTAATACATAATTGTTTATCTATCTTTGTACATTGAGGACAATGCACATCTTAAGTGTGGGGGGTAAAAGTACCTGACTTTTTTTGCATTATTCTCAAATCCTGAATTTTAGTCTTGTTCCTAAGTAAGTTTCTCATATTATCAATTAAGGTGAAACATTTAATAATTTATGATTTTTATTGATATGCTCTTGAATAAATTATTGATAATTGTGCATTGATGATTTATATGTGAAGAATACTAGAGAATCAAGCATGATAAGTCTATTTTTTCAAAAATAAAAAATTTCCTAGGTTGATGAACTGAATTTGAATACTACCTTGAAGCTTGAAATTTATGTGATTGATGTCAAATACCCATAATTTGTGTGAGATTTTGAGCCTTATAGAGCATACATTCTTTTTCATGCTCACTGTATTGATTATGAGTGTGTCAACAATGAATTGTTATTCTAGAACTTTCCTTGATTATACATGTCGAGACCACATTAATGATTAGATATATTGAGATGATAAAGACACCTAGGTTTTAACCCATTCACTCCACTAAAAAGCTTACCTACATAATTAACCCCTAGTGAACCTCGTTGATCTTAACAACCCTTTTTATTGAATTACCCGCTTAATATTAACCCCAAACCCTTTGTATTTGTTATCACCATTCTTTTTGACTAGCCTTCTATCGAGAATTGAATTTATCAGTTACCGAATTAGTTTGTTTTAATTGATAAAGTTCTTTCTTTATTATGTATTTACTTAGTTTGTTCTTAAAAAAAGTATATTCAAGTAGTAGATTAAAGAAGCTTATGCGTTTAAATTCCAATTGCTGAAGAAGAGCTCGTATTAAAAGTATTATCAATAGTAGTATTACTAGTTTCAAAGCAATCATTTATTTCCTAGTTCAGTATTCTTACTAGGTAATTTATCAGGTCAATCTTGATGATTCAACCTTCTAATTCAACCTTTATCCACACCTTTAACCTAAGCCCTGTTACAACCTTGTCCAAGACCTTTTTATTTGTGTATCATCTCATGTTGCAGTGGTGGAGATTTGATTTTCAGGCAAGCCCATGGGATTAACTTTTCAGGTTAGACTTATAAGTGCTTTCTCTTGAACCTTAAACACTTCGAGTGCTTTGAGTGAATCTTTAGTGAGGATGTCAATCCTTTTCGGTTTTGAATTAAAGGTAATTATTTATATAAAGGGAGATGCTTATGTTTTTATGCCACAAATTTATGACTTAGAATTGTTTGAATCTTTAGGATTCTTTGAGTCAAATTATCCATGTATGAATTATCTGTGAATTATGATAAGGCATTGTTGATAGGAATTGTGAATTATGGAAAGTTCGTTTTAATTGTAAGTTGAGAATTTCGCTTGAGGATAAGCAAAAGCTTAAGTGTGGGGGTATTTGATAAACCATAAAAGCAACATATTATAGGCCCACATTTAGTATTTTTTTTTGGATGATTTAGCCCTTGTTTTATAAAAAAAGGTGCTCTTAATCCTTTCTTTTCATGTTTTTACTCAGAAAAGCACCCGAGGACAAAAAAAGAGAAACGGGCTTAAAATAGGCCAATTTGGGCCGAAAAGGAAATCGACACGACCTGGACTTCAAGCCACATGGCCGTGCCTCGACAATTAACTAAGACACGGCCATGCCGATTTACATGATCGTGTCCCAATCGACAGAATCGAGACACGACCTGAAAATGATTTACACGAGGTGTACCATGGCCGTGCCCCTATTACGAGAGAGAACAATTTCACTAAGATTTGGATACTTAGAGCCAAAGAAACACTTTGCAAAGCTTATTCAAACACCGAGTAGGAAGTATACTTGAATTGGGACACTTAGAGGCCAAGCAAAGCATTCAAATAGTCTATATAAACACCCTAAGTGTAACCTGAAAAGGGGGCGTTAGGCGGTGAGCTAGGCCAATGAGCTGAGCTAGGAAGATCACGTTTTGTGGAATCACTCAAAGATAGCCAAGTGGATCCATCTCGAAGAGTCGAAATTCTACTCAAGACGGAGAATTTCTCCTTCAATTCCTTCAGGGGGTTTTAAGAATTTTCTATGTTTTGTTTTATCTTTTCTCTTGAGTTGTTTTCTTTATTTCTTATGAACTAAACCCTTCAGATACCTGAAGGGGATGAAACCTAGATGAATCTTGTTATTGAATTCTAAATTATATGATAAATACTTAGTTTGTTCTTATTTATGCATGCTTAATCCAAATCTAATGTGCTTAGGTGGAGGAGGAATAGACCCTGCTTAAGAGTAGATTGAGCACAATTAAGCGGAGTTGATTGCACGCCTAGAGATAGGGTGACAAGATTTTGCCGGATTAGGTTGAAACCTAATATGGGAATCCATAGATCGATTTACTGCTATTCTAGGGGGTTATTATAAGCGAACGAGAGTTCCACTAATTAACCTAGGGCTAGACGTTATTCACCTCGAGAGAGGGTTTAATATACGTTAGGGAGTCTTACGGATCAAACTAAGTAAATAAATCATATGGTTCAGTATTAAATAACAAGTGAAGTCTAGGTAGATTCTTCCTGAGGGTATCGTTGTGATCAATTGAGTTTTCTTTGAGTTATTTCCCTATTCGTTCTTTTTGTCTTTTTCTTTAGCTTAGAAATCGTTAAACTAGATTAAATCAACCAATCACTCTATATTTTAGGCTAAATAATAAAAAGAAAGTAAGTATGAGTACTTTTAGTTCCTTTGGGTTTGATAATTTGGTCTTGCCTAAGCTATACTACTATTGGATAGGCACACTTGCCTTTAATCGTTGTCAGAGTTAGTCTCAAGGTTCGATCTCATTCATTATAAATTTTAAAGCTCTGATTTCAATGATCAAGAATTTCAGCCTTTTGGGCCTTAAATTGTTAATTAGTAAAATCATTTTGAATTGTGCCTTTAATGTGACATTCTGGATTCAGGCCCAACTCCTAGGCCGGGTTTGGGGTGTTACAATAAATATCCAGCAAGAAAATCAAAAGATAATGAGAGAAGTGAAACTTCATGAATTTTTGGATGGAATCCTTGAGTTGGGAGTGTGGAAACTTGATTCAGAGGTAAAAGATGTTGGAAGAGCCATCATTGGTGGTGGTGTAGTGGCCGCCCACAATCTCTACGCTAGATGAAGTAATTGGGAAGCTTGTGAAGAATTAGCCAGCAAATAATAAGAATAATTCAAAATATACGAATTATATATTTAAAGAAAAGAAAGATAAAAAGAAAGAATGTAAAAAGTAAAAGAAAAGAAAAGATTAATGGACTGAAAAGTCCTTATTGTTGGTGGTTTGTGAAGTGGGTGTGATTTCTAAGGCCATGGTGTGGTGATTCCCTAACAGCCTCTAGATCCTAAAACCAAGAAACTAAAATAAAATAAAATAAAATAAGCATAAGAGCAATAAAGATAAGGAAAATAAAAGAGAAGACAAAAGAAAAAGAAAAAGTAAATGGACTCAAAGGTCCTTGTCCTATTGAGTTAATGAAGCGGCCGGCATGAACTTATGTAGATCTGTTTCATATAAGGAGATTGGGCTAGGATCCTTCCATTTCTTCGACACGGAGGTAATGGTGAAGATGGGAAAATGAGGAAAATGAAAAAAGGGAAAGCTTAAAGGGTATGGAAGAAGATGAAATTGGGTAGTAGGTGAGAAAAGGAGGGTGGGTTTTAAATAGAAAAATGGGTTCTGGTACATCCCCACGCCCGTGTTCCATGGGCGTGTTAGGGCACATGGCCATATCGCACGACCGTGTTTTGCTTCGTTAGCTTCTCCCACGCCTGTGTTCAGGTTTCTATGCCCGTATGGCTTTCTCAGTGTCGACCACAGCCGCATCGCACACTCGTGGTGGTTTATCGCAACCCGTGTGTTGGAAAAACTTTGTCTTGTTGCTACACGTCTACGGCCACACCTATCTACCTACCTATGGTGCCCACACGGCCATGGCCACAACTGTGTGCAATGCCGTGGGGGTATGGAAACATGCGCTTCATTAACTTGGTTAGTTTGTAGTTAGGTGCTAAGAGTATAAATAAAAATATGAAAATTAATGGGGTTAGTGTTCGGTTTGCCACCCGAAAAGTGCTCATTTAAAGTCTTAAGCTAGACTTACCTCTCATTCTCATTATCATGGTGGTTTGAGGAGTTGATAATCTTTTCTCATGCTATCATTTTATAGTTTGAGTCAGTGGCATTTACCTTGAAAGTACCGAATTTAGAGTGAGTTACATCACCATTCTGAATGGAAAGACCTTAAGTATCATCAAAGGAGTCGCACCATTTGTATTTTGATCTGAAGCGGTTATTCGAGGGTCGGTTGTATCTAACAGCACCTGGTCTCCGACCTTGAAGTATTTTGTTCCACCTTTAAACTCGTCTAGTGGTTCCCTCGATTTTGCTTCGTGTGTTCTTAGTTTATCTTTGAAATGTGTCTTCCACTTGTCTAGTTCATCGATCTAAAGCATTCACTCCTCATGAGTTTTTTCTTTGCTAGCACAAGGTCTAGGATCTAGCTCAGTTGTGTAATTTCATGGTGCTTCTGAAATGACAGTTGAACTGAATAGTCATTAATCGAATTTATGTTCTCACCTTTATTACTTGATGTCCTAGCCAAGTCAAAAGCTTGAAGAGTGATCATCTCGTCACCTGCACAAAGTGTGAGTTCACCTGTACCAACATCAATTCTAGCTTTAGCAGTTGCTAAAACGAGTCTTCCTAAAATTAAAGGAACATTATTGTCCTCATACATGTCTAAGACAACAAAGTCTACTGGGAATATGAATTTATCAATCTTGATTAGTACATCTTCGATTATACCCCTAGGAATTCTAATAGTTTTATCAGCTAAGTGAAAGCTCATCCTAGTTTGTTTGGGTTTCCCTAGACCTAGCTATTTAAACATTTTATAAGGCATGACATTTATGCTTTCCCTAAATCAACTAAAGCATTATCAACAGATAAACTATCAATTAAACATGGAATTGTAAAACTCCTTGTATCTTTTTAATTTTTGTGGTAGTTTATTTTGAAAAATTACTGAGCACACTACGTTCAGCTCCACATACGATGCTTCATCTAACTGTCATTTATTTGTCAAAAGCTCTTTTAAAAATTTCCTTGAATCTAGCATTTGTTAAAGAGTTTTAAGAAACGGTAAGTTAATATATAATTTCTTTAGAAGTTTAAGAAACTTCCCAAATTGTTCATATGCGTTGTCTTTCTTCATCGTATTAGGTTATGGTATTCGAGGTTGGTACTCTTTAATTACCAGTTTTGGTTTTTCTTGGCTTACCTCAACCTTACCCTTATTTATCACAAGCTCTTACCTTGGCTCAAGTTTAGATTCTACTAACCCTTCACTATTTTGAGCAGTAACGACATGAAGTTGCTCCTTTGGGTTTGTTTCAGTGTTGCTTGGCAAGCTACCTTGTGGTCGTTCAGAGATGAGTTTAGCAAGTTGTTCTAATTGGTTCTCGATCCCTTGGATTTATGCTTACTTATTTTTGAGTGTTGTTTCGGTGTTTTGGAAATGAGTTTCTAACACCGCGATGAATTTTGTCAGCATCTCCTCAAGGTTCGGCTTTGCCTCTTGTGGGTAGGGTTATTGTTGAAAGCCTGGAAGGGGTTGTTGTCTCTGATTTCCTTGGCCACCCCACGAAAAATTTTGATGGTTCCTCCAACCTGCATTGTAAGTGCTACTATAAGGGTTATTTTGAGGTCGAGGATTATTACCCATATAATTTATCTGCTCATTTTACATGCCATGTCCGTAAGGTGGGTACTTAGGATTCGCCACACCTCCTAGGTTTGAATTACAATGCATTACTGGGTGTACCTGCAAAGAACCACACAAACCATCAATCTTTTTATTTAACATCTCTATCTGATTTGATAGCATGGTGACTGCGTCGAGGTTGAAAACTTCAGCTGCATTTGTTGGCCTTGTCCTTGTAACTTGCCACTGATAGTTGTTCAGTGACATCTCCTGTGTAAACTCATAGGCTGCCTCAGGAGTTTTGTTATTCAGGGTTCCGCCGGAGGCTGAATCGATTAAATGCCTAGTCGACGGGTTCACAATGTTGTAGAAGGTTTGAACTTGAAGCCACAAAGGTAACCCATGGTAAGGGCCCCTTCTTAGTAAGCCCTTGTATCTCTCCCATGCATCATATAGTGTTTCTAGATCCATCTGTACAAAAGAAGAGATATCATTCCTTAACTTGGCCATTTTGGTCGGCAAAAAATATTTTAATAAATTTTTCGGTCATTTGATCCCATTTAGTGATTGATCCTCGTGGAAGAGAATTCAACCACTATTTGGCTTTATTCCTTAATGAAAAGGGAAATAATTGAAGAAGAATGGCATCATCAGAAATGCCATTTATTTTGAAGGTATCACATAATTCTAGAAAATTTGCTAAATGAGTATTTGGGTCTTCGTCCAGCAAACCATCAAATTGAACAAATTGTTGAATCATTTGTGTAGTGTTAGGTTTTAGTTCAAAATTATTAGCAGCTTTAGTAGGCCTAACAATACTCGATTCAGCTCTTGTTAAATTAGGTCTAGCATAATCATACATAGTACGAGGAGTAGGATTTTGATTCACTGGGTCTGTAGTAACTACAGGAGGTAGCGGATTGTTATCAGCCATCTCTTCGGTGGTATTGTTTCGTATTCTTGCTCTTCTTCTATGCAATTTAAGCTTCGCCTTATTTCTTTACGATTTATGGGAACAGTACCTTCAATATCACTTCGTAAATTAAGGGTCCTATCGGGTTCCTTCTAGTCATAAACTAGAGGTACCTACTAGAAACAAAGAAGAAAATTTGGAAAAGTAAAAATAAAATTTAATTGCAAAAATAAAATATGGCTAAAATAATGAAAATTGAGCATTCTTAATATTTTAGCTCCCTGGCAACGGCGCCAAAAACTTGATCGTAGATCTGAAAGTCCTAAAATTTATATAATGAATGATCGAGCCTAGAAACTAACTGTGACAACGATTGAGGCAAGCGCACCTATCGAACATTAATATAGTTTAGTGGCAAGACCGAAATGTCAAACCCAAGGGGACCAAAAGTATTAATACTAACTTTCTTTTTATTATTTAGCCTAAGAATTAACGGAATTGTTATTTAATCTGAAATTAACTAACTACTAGGATAAAGATGCTTAGACACAGATAATGAATTGGGGAAATTACTTTTGGGAAAAACCAATTGATTAAGACAATACCCGAGGAAGAATCCACCTAGACTTCACTTGTTATTTATCTCTGAACCAAAGGATTTATTCATTTGACTTGATCCGTAGGATTCCCTAATTTATATTAATACTTCTTTAGAGGCTACTAACGTCTAAGCCTAGGTTGATTAATTAAAATTTCTTTCTAATTAAAACCCCTAAGATTGCATTAACTCGATCTATGGACTCCCATATTAGGTTTGACCCTAATCCGATAGATTTTCGTCGTCCTATTTCTAAGAGTGCTATCAACTCCGCTTAACTATGCTAGATCTTCTCTTAAATAGGGACTTTTTCTCCACTGCCTAAGTACACCAATACTTGAATCAATATCCTGGAATATCAGAGCAAGAATTAAGAACACATAATTAAGAACAAATCAAGTATTTATCATATAGTTAAGAAAACAATAACAAGATTTGTCTTAGGTTTCCTCTCTCTGAGGTATTTAATGAGTTTAGTTCATAATCATAAAAGAATACATTTCAAAAGCAAATATAAAACAAAACATAAGAAAAACCCTAAAACCCCTTGAAGGAAATTAAAGGGAAGATCTTCTGTCTTGAATATGACTCCAGCTTCTTGAGATGAATCAACTGGCTTTCTTCAAGTAAATCCCACAATTCAGCCTCTCTGGCTTGGCTCCTCAGCCTACCTGAATCGCCTCTTGAAGGTTGGCCTCTAGGGTGTTTATATATGCTTTTGGAATGTTTTTCTTTGCCCCTAAGTATCCCAATTCGAATGGAATTAAAACAGGTCACGACAAGGACACGCCCATGTGGCACGCCCGTGTAAATCTAGTCTAGGCCGTGTTCGAGTCATCTTCAGAGGCACGGTTGTGTGGGTTGGGCCCAGGTCGTGTGCATTTCGTACTTTGGCCCATTTTCTCTGTTTTGGCCCGTTTCTCATTCTTTTCATCCTCCAGTGCTCTCCTAAGTATAAAACATGAAATTAAAGGATCAGGAGCACCAAATTCCACACTTCAGGGAATAAATCATCCAAAATTATGGAAAATGTGGGATTAAAATATGTATATATTTTGGTTTATCACCAAGACATCGGATTTTACATTTGTAACCATATAAAACCTCGTACAGTACAATTTTGTACTTGACTATCAACAACTATAATGAGAAAATTTAACCCGTAGCAAATACTTTTCTCAGTTACCTTCAAATTCAAGTACACAACATCAAAGTATATCTTCCAAAATCTGAATAATATGCTCAGATTGATTATCTGTCTATGTAATAGCTCGATTTTGGGTCTAGTCGGAACAGTGGTTTCGAGACCACAAATCTGACGCAATAAAATTTATTTTTATTATATTTTTTTAGTCTACAATTTTATGGAACGATTTCGTGAAAATTTCATTCGAAAATTTTAACGTTTGGGCACTGAATTTAGTTAAAAGGGCTAAATTGCAAAAAAGTTCAAAAGTTGAATTCTATATGTTAAAGGTGTTGAATTACTATGAAATTTTAAATTAGAGGTCCTTAAATGGTAATTATACCTTTGGTTAAGTTGGTGGACAAAAATGGACATGGTTAGGTATGTTTCTAAAGTTTTTCATTAAGGGTATTTTAGTAATTTGGTTATTAAAATGAATTAAAAAGCAAAAATGAAGCCAAAATTTGTCCATCTTCTTCTTCATGGCCAGATTTTACAAGGGGAAACCATGGCTAGGGGTTTTCAAGTTTCTAAGCTCGATTGTAAGTCCGTTCTAGCCCCGTTTTTAATGATTTTTATGTTTTTAAAATCCTTATAACATGATCTATCTATTTCTACCACCAGTTTTTAGAGATGTCAAAGTCTAAAAATTTACCTGTGTTGAACATGTATGTATTTTGATGTTTGATGTTGGAAAATGCATGTTTGTTGTTTGTTAAACGACATTTGCTAAGTGATTTTCGGTAAAAATGCCTAAAAGTACCTATTTGTAAAAGTTATAAAATACAGTGTAAAAATGTGAATAAATGAAAATTGTGGGCTGTTGTAAGTATGAAAATGGTTTGGCTAGGCTTAGGTTTTTAGGAAATTGAATGAAAATCATTTTATGAGCCTAGGGACTAAAATGTAAAAATTTAAACTTTAGGGGTAAAAATTTAATTTTTCCATAATGTGATTTTTGGCTGATTTTAATAGTATAATCATTAGATGAGTTAAATATGATATTATATATCAAGAAAAATGAGGTTCGAACCTAGAACGGATGAAAAATAAGTATTTGACGATTTAGTCCTTTTTGCCATATCTCTACTGAGGTAAGTTCTTAAGTTTAATAAGTCTTAAATTATATGTGTGTAAATGCATAATTGATATAATTGTGGTAAATGCTATATTATTGAAATGTGAATGCTATTGAGTACGATACTACGAAAATGACTGACAGAGATTCGATACAGCGAAAGTCTCGGTTGAACATTAGGAATAGATAATATACAAATGTCATGACATTAGGGTTACTGTGATTACCTGTAAGACCATATCTGGGATATGGCATCAATATGAGACTTCGTGTAAGACCATCTTTGGTATATCGAATCGATATAAGACTTCGTGTAAGACCATAATTGGGCTATTGTAATAGCCCGATTTAGGGGCTAGTCAGAACAATGATCTTGGGGTCACTAATTTGAGGTTAGAGAAATTATTTTCATGTTATTTTGTGACTTAGAGCATGATTATATAAGAGTATGAAAATTTGGGTCCTTTAATTTTAGCGATTTCATGCTAAATCGTGAAAAAGGACTAAATCGCATAAAGTCTAAAGGCTCTATTTTATAAGATAAAAGTACCTAATAGCCATAGAATATTAATTTGAGGTCTTTAAAGGGCAATTAGCCCCTTTGTTAATGGTTGGTCAGCCATAGGGGACAATTGGAGGCAAAATTGTTCAAAGTTGATGTAGTAGGTGGACTAAATTGATGATATAGAATAAAATAAAGAAAGAAAAGATATAATCATTTCTCTCCATCTTCCTCCACCAAAAATAGCAAGCAAAATAGGGGTTTTGAAAGCTCAAAATTTCAGCAAACTGTTATCCATTCAAGTAAGTGATTTTAATGGTTTTTCTTGAAGATAGTTGTACTTTCAGAACCCCTAGAGCTTAAGCTTTCTAATGAGGGGCTATCTTGCAATATGGTGAAAAGTTTAAAGTTTTCCATGAGAGCATTTATGTTGTTTGTTAAATTTTTATAGAAAAAATGAGTCTTAGTTGTTAGATAAACAACTTTTGTGAAAGGTGATATCATGAAAACACTTAAAAGGACCTTTTTGTAAAGGTTGTGAAATATGTAGTAATTGAGTAAAATTTTAAGTTTTGATTATAGCCATAAAAGAAATAAGTGTTCACCTAGGCTTGTAGAAGGTAGAAATTTGATTAGAATTAATTTTTGAACCTAGGGGTAAAATTGTAATTTTGCCAAAGTCTAAGGGCAAAATAGGAATTTTGCCAAACCATGATTATTGAAATGATTTTATTAATGTGATGATCAAAATGAGCTAATTTTCTATTATTGAGAAAGAAGAACCAAGAATCAACCTCGAACGGGGAAAGAACAAAATATTGGACTAGACCGACAACCTAGCCTATTTTGAAATCGAGGTAAGTTTGTATGTGATAGATTTAACACTTACGTTGGCATATATGAGAATGTGTGATACTATATCAAGGCATGATATTTTACTAAGTTGAAACATGAGATAGAGGACGTCCCATGTAAGACCATGCCGAGGACATGGCCTCGGCGCTGAAATGAAATCCTGTGTGAGACCATATTTGGGATATTGCTTCGGCATTGAATATGGAAAAATAGTATAAGACCATATTCGGGATATGGTATTGATATTGATGTGAGGTTTCGAATAAGACCATATTTGAGATATGGCATCGGTATTCAGAGGTGATCCATGTGAACCCACATCCGGGATGTGGCATTGGCTTCATATTTATGCTAATGATTACGATTAGGCATCTTTGAGAATCCCTAGTGAATTATTAAGATAAATAGATCATCTTAAAAATAGAAACGAGAACTTTATTAAAGCTATGTGATTGAGTTAGAACAGATACCCGTGAGTAATTCACGAAGTAGTTACGATACGTAGCATGATATGTGCTAAATAAGGGAAAGTATGAGTAAATATGGTGAGGAGCCTATAACTTTGTGTGTGGTTATTTAATGCCATGGATGAATTTTATCATGAGCTTATTATTTCTATCTATTTCCATGCAAACTTACTATGCTTTATGCTTACCCCTTTTATTTCCCTTTTTCCTTGTAGTATTGCCAAGTTAACTCGAGAAGTTGTGGACGTTAGAGTTGGAAATCACGCTATCGGCCACTTGTTGGTATATCCAAATTAGATTTATTTTGAGTATGGCATGTATAAGACTTGGGTATTTTGTTAGTCATATTGGCAAGCCAAATGTGTTGGCTACTATAGTTGTTAAATTTATTTTCTAAAAGGTCATGAGAAGTTGACCTATACTTGATATGTTCATGTATTCAATGATGATGGATTTCATGAAATGTATGCTTGTGCTGGATGTCTTGATTTCTTATGAGTTCTTAGAGGTGCCTTATGGCCATCATTTATGTTGTATTGATTTGGTATCAGTGTGGTTGCTTGGTAGGGTGGCAAATGGCTTGGTGGATAGCCATATAATTCTCCACACGGGTAGACACAAGGACGTGTGTCTAGGCCATGTGTGACACACGGTCAGCCCTATGGGCATGTTGATCGGTCGTGTGTTCCCTTGCATGCTAGAACTGCAAGTTAGTATGCTCAGTAGTAAACACACGGGTAGAGACACGGCCGTGTGTCTCATCCGTTTGGGAGGCACGACCTTAGGCATAGGCGTGTGCCCAGGTCGTGTGAAGTTTGCACCTGAGGTTAGGAATTTTATTCGACACACAGTCCAAGGACACGGGCGTGTGCCTTGGCCGTGTGACCATAGTGAGGTGATGATGTCATAAACAGAATGCCAAGGTTTTGGCACACGGGATAGGATACAGGTGTGTTAAGGCTGTGTGAGGGTCACGGGCCAGGGACACGAGTGTGTTCCTGACCACGGGCACACGGGTGAAGAACATGGGAATGTCTCAAGGGCACACGGGCGTGTCCTTTGAGCAAGATTGGCGTGTGGCCCCTATTTTGATGAAAAAATTTCTAAGTCTTCTTGAAGTTTCCTGAGGTCTCGAATTAGTCCCAAACAGTCCCTCATGTATGTTTTGGGCCTCGTGGGCCCACATAAGGGGCAAATTTGAATGTGAATGAGAAATTTTAGATTGAGCAAATTTTCATAGCACGATGAGATATGTTTAAGCAATTTGAGTTAGTTTAATACCTTGTATCTGGTTCTGACTTCGAACACATGTAAGGGGTGTTACAATTATTGGTATCAGAGCTACAGTTTAGTCGATTCTAGGACTAACGTAGGGAAGCTTGAGTCTTGCGATACATGCCATATGTAAGAGAACTTGTGTAATGATAGTGTGACAGCTTCTAACGTTTTAAATTGTCTTTATATATAGTAAATGGATCCAGATCCCGACTGAACTACAGCCGATGATGCTGCGAGTAATGCACCATCTCCCGTATAATGGATGCACCCGTAGATAGTAGGCCCGAGACCTTGGTTCAAGGAGAAGAGGCCTGAGAATCCTTTTTTCATATGATGAGCAACTGATACACTGAGTATGTTCGAGCAAATCCTAATGCTCAACCCCTCCACCCCCACCTATTCCTCAACCCGCTCCTGTAGTTCCTTAAGTGGTTGAGGTAGTTAGAAAAGAAAGGTCTCTAGTCGATAAGATCTAAAAGCAAGGAGCCGAGGAATTCCAGGCTAATAAGGATGATGATCCAAAGAGGGTGAAATTCTAGCTTGAGAATACCATCAGGGTATTAGATAAGTTGTCATGCATGCTTGAAGAGTGCATAAAGTGTGCAGTATCTCTTTTGAGAGATTCAGCCTATCGGTGGCGGAACACCCTTGTGTCGGTGGTACCAAGGGAAAGAGTTAGCTAGAGATTCTTTCAAGAGAAATTTCGGAAGATGTATATCAGTCAGAGATTCATTGACCATAAGAGAAAAGAGTTCTTGGAGTTAAAGCAAGGTTGAATGACTATGATCGAATATGAATGTGAGTTTAAAAGGCTTAGTAAGTATGCCAGGGAGTGTAATATCCGAGATTTAGGGGTTATGCATTTTCACTTAAATGAATGTGATTGCATGCTTGAGTATGACTTGAATGTGTTTTGGGGGCTTCAAGAACCTTGGGATGTAGGTAGAAGCCTTAGGAAAATATTTTATTTAAGCCTAAAAAGGGGAACTAAGGGAGCTAGGCCTTAAAGAGTTTATTGTGTGGCTTAGGACACAAGAATTAAGCTAGTAAGGTGGCAAGGAGGCGCCACTTAGGGCCTTGTAAGGTGACACCATAGGGAGTGAGAAGGGGGCCTAGGTTCGAGCAGCAAGGAAAACATTTTGGAGCTTTTATTTTTCAGCAAGGAGAGGCAGTGATGGACGACACAGGGACACTTCATGGATGAAGTATAGATTGGGTCAAAAGCTTAAAGATTCGGCTAAGTAGGAGTGAAATGGGGGATTGAGTGGAGAGAAGAAGAGTTGGTCAGCCAAGGGACTTTCATGATGACAAATTCGGTCACCTAGTAGCCAAAACTCCCTAAGCCGAATTGTAGCCTCACTATCACTTTCTTTTTCTTTTCTACTCACCATTCTTTCTTCCTCTTTCTCACCTTAGCCAAACCATAAACTCAGTTTCAACATCATTCTTTCTCTTCTGTCATCAAAAGTTGAAATATTCTTTTTCTTGCCGAAACTCCTTTAATCTTTTCTCTTTAAACCAAAGTCGAATCTCTGTGTTTCCAAACAAAGGTGCAATCAGTTTCAACATTGTGGTAAGGGATCCTGTCATTCGATTTCTTTCTTTTCCCTTTTCCTTTGATTACCGAAATCTAGGAATCTAATTCCTCTCATTTTCTTTGGCCGAAACCATGAAGGGAGAATTCGGGATCCACTTGCAGCCGATGGTTTAAGGGAGATCTTCTAGGATTTCGGATAACTAAGGTAAGTAAGACATACTATTCGGCCAAAGGCCATACTACCTACTGAAGGTTGTTGATTCTAACTATAGTGTCTTAGGGAGTTTTCGACAGATCTTTGGGATTTGGCTAAGCAATCTAGGTAAGGGTTCTAGTGTTTCAGATCTATTTCTTATTCGTTCAAAAGCCGAAAACTAACCGTTTGAGTGTACTAGTGCTTAGCCAATTGCAAGGGGGATCATCACAAAGTTTTGGGATTTGGTTGGTAACCAAATCGGCAGCAAGGTAAGGATTTTGGTTGCGTTAACCCTTCGGGATTTGTTGTATAGCCGAATGGCCTCTTTGCTAATGTTCTTAGTGTTGGCCGAATGTAGGAAAGGGGATCTAGTGCGTTAGATCAGGATTTCTGAGATTTTGATTAGATCATTTAATAGTCGTGTGTAACCCACCCTAAATTCCGATTAATAATAATAATGCTATGAATATGTTAATAAGGCTATGAATGAATATGGCTAAGGGTACCATTTAATGGTACAAAGAATTGTGTATCGTTACCCCTTAATATTTGTTATTAATGTTTAATAACATTGATGTGAAAATATGTGGAATTCCATTATGATTTTGGGGGTAAGGTAAATTGCATGATAATTGTATGTTTTGAATGTTACATGGGAATATGGGTGATTAGGTTAAAGGGGAAGTGATCTGGTGGTTTCTACCACATTATCTGGTGACTTATGTCACATATTATGAATCTGGTGACTCTGTCACATTATCTGGTGGCTATGCCACAATTATAAGGGCGATGTCTGCTTGATCGCAGTGGATCGCTTCGATGGTGTGTAGCGGATGGAGGGTCGATTTAATAATCCCCACGGTATGATTGGTAGGTACGGGTGATGTGTAGAGGTTGGATATCTAGGTGGGTTTGGGTTGCATCATTGTCCATATTTGTTTTATGTGATTTAATATGCCATGATTATTTGGCAGTCTGTGATGGTTGTTACACACTCAGTCTGTTGAGTCACCCCTCGTGCGCTAACATTTTGTAGATGGCATTCAGTAAATGGACCGGGTCGGTAGGAACTTAGTGGTGGCCATGCACAGCTCAGTTTTTTTTTTTTTTAGTTTTTCTTATTAAGTTATTTTCATTTATTTTGGGTCATGTTTTGATGTAATAAGGCCATTATCACTTAACTGTTTCATTTATGCGTTTTAAATTTTTATTATGATACGAACAACATCGAACAAGACGATTAAACATTTTTTTCGTGAAACAACATCAATTATTTTGAAACCCAAACACCTACGGTTTTCAAGTTAATAATAATAAACTCTAAAATCTGGCATTTCTTTTAACTTGTAACTTTTGAAATATGAAAATATCGTTTTAGCACAAATTTAAATTACAACACGGTTTTTAACTTGAGAACAATCCGAAGCTATTTTCTTCAAAACCACCAAGATTTCCAAAATGTCATTTCGAGACTTAATTACGTTTTACTCAAGGAGCATGCCAGATCCGGTCAGGGCTTGTGGGTTGAGTTTGGGGTGTTTCAATTTGGTATCAGAGCCGGTTCAAAACTCGACCTCGAGGGCTTTTGGGCCAAAACATTTTTCCTTATTTTGAAGTTGGGTTTTACTAAAGATTGAACAGGTTTTCTGGCATGGCACCTGAGTCTCCGGCCCGAAGTCCACCAGGTAAGTACCCCTAACTATTGTGTGATTTGTATGTGGGTATTATGGGGATGTAGATTAGTAGATTAGGAGCTAATGAACCCTAGGATTAGCTTACTCCAACATAAAATTGCATAAAATTTAAAGTCTAATCCAACAAACCTGTAAGTGAGTCGCTGAGTTAAGGTTGTGGCAACTGCAGCGATATCTCAGGATTGGATTGGGGAGCTTGGTATTTAAGCAGCCCTAGTGACTCACCTCCTCCGCCGAATCCTACTTGGTGCGAGTGACGGCTCACTCTAACTAAGAGGGCTTAATCATAGGCTAAATTCAAGAATTAAAACCCGAAAGGACTAGCTACACAGTTTTACAAAAACCTTAGTTTTAAAATTACCGAACTACCCTTTTGATTCGTAAAAACTATTTTAGATTCAAAAAAAATTTTTGAAATACCCCTGATTTGTAAAATTACAAAAATACCCTCAGTTTATAAAATTACCACATTACCCTTGAATCTTCCTATCAAAATATTCCTATTTTGGAAAAATACCCAGAAACCTCTATTTTACAAAATTTCAAAATACCCTGACTTGGAAAATTATGAAAATACCCTTATAGGATAAAATTACGAAAATACCCTTGTGTAGTGGAAAGCAACAACAGTGACAACCACAACACTTTTCTGTAATGAACGCAAGTTCATGAATAGTGGTAATTGAATGAATGAACTTGAGACTGTAGTGTGTGTATGAATTCGAAAGAATTACTTTTTAGAACTATTAATCATAAGACTGTTCGCAATAAATCAGTGAAAAGAAATAATGATTCATAAAATTCTTAATCAGATAAACGCAACTCAAAAGAATGAGTTCTAGAGGACGTGGTCGTAATGTGCGTGGCCGTGGTAGAGGCTAAATGACCATATCGGAACCCGTTAGGTCTGGTCAAGGGTTCAAAAATGAAATGCCACCACCACCTGCTGCTGGTGTTGAATATCGTGATCGACGGGGATGATGCGAGATCGCAGTGATGTCGCGAAGTTCTTGAGAGGGTGGCTGGAGCAGGTGGAGGTATGGGAGCTAGGAAGTCTGTACCTGAGCGACTCCGAGCCAATGGAGCTGAGGTATTCTGAGGTATATCTGGTATGGTGCCCAATACGGCTGAGTATTGGTTGGAGGCGACGAAGGGAATTATGGACAATTTGGACTTGACTGCTGAGAAGAAACTGAAAGGGGTGGTGTCGCTTCTTCGCTATGAGTCATACCAGTGGTGGCTCACGGTTTGAGATGGTGCTACAGCAGATGATCTCACTTGGGAGTATTTTAAGGTGGCGTATCAGAAGAAGTATATTGGGACTAGATATATTGATGCGTAGTGGAAGGCATTTTTGAGGCTGGCTCAGGGGAATAAGACCGTAGCAGAGTACGAGGTAGAATTCTTAAGGTTGAGCCGGTATGCTCGAGGTATTATGGCTACGGAGCATTAACGGTGTGTCCGGTTTGAGGACGGACTGAGGGATAACCTGATATTATTGATAGCTCCGCAGCAGGAGCAGGAGTTTGTCGTGTTGGTAGTGAAGGCTAAGGTAGCCGAAGGGGTTAAGGAATCTGTGAGGCAAAATGCGGATAGAAATAAACAAAAGAGAGGTTTTGGATCATCAAGGTCATTTGAGAATGTTCAAAAGAGACCTAGAGTTGATGGGTCGCGAGGTCAGCAGGTTGTTACGGGAGGACAGTACTGTACTTGTGCTCAGTGTGGAAAGATGCACCTGAGAGAGTGTTGGAAGAAGATAGGAGGATGTTTTAAGTGTGGGTCTAAGGATCACATGATTAGGGGTTGTCCTATGAAAATTGACTTGAGCTGACCCACGAGTCAGGGTCTTAATCAGGCTGTAAGAGGTAGACAGCAGCCACCGCGGGGTCATGGTCCGGCTGGCAGAGGTAATGGTTTTTGAAGAGGTCGGGGAACACTGGGCAGAGGTGTTGGTAACACGGAGGCAAGACAGTTGGGTCTAGTGTATGCAGTTCATCGGAGAAAGGATGGTGACACACCTAATGTTATAATGGGTATGTTCCTTATCTCTGGATTACCCTTTATTATGTTGATAGATATTGGGTCAACTCATTCATACATTTCTAGTAAGGTGTCCGAACTTTGCACGTGAACTCGACATCGCACCTAGGAAGATGACCGTATTTAGTCCTTTAGGCAATCAAGAGTATTAGACAAACTTTTTAGGCGCACCTTTAGAAGTTCGAGGCGCAGCTTCGGTGACTTAATGGAGTTGCCATTTGAGGAATTTGATCTAATCTTAGGCATGGAATGGTTAGTTAAGTACCATGCGAATGTGGATTGTGTCGCTAAGCGTTTATGTCGTTAAGAACTTCTAACGACAAAGAGGTTGTGGTAATGGGCGAGAGACGAAATTGCTTGACAAATGTAGTATCTGCCCTTAAGGCAGAGAAGATGGTGAGAAAAGGGTGTGTAGCTTTTCTGATGTTGATTAGTGCATTAGAGGCTAAGGAAGCAGCTATAGGAGGAGTTAGAACAGTAAGGGAATTTGTGGATGTCTTTCTAGAGGAGCTGCCTTGGTTACCCTCGGACAGGAAGTGGAGTTCGAATTGATTTACCGTCTGCACAGCCTCGTGTCAATTGCTCGCATCAATGGAACCAAAGGAGTTAGTAGAGCTTAAAGCCCAGATCCAAGAGTTACTCGATCGTGGGTTTATTCGACCTAATGTGTCTCCTTGGGGAGCACCAGTCCTATTCGTGAAGAAGAAGGATGGGACTATGCGCATGTACATAGATTACCGACAGTTGAATAAGCTGACCATCAAGAACAAGTATCCATTGCCAAGAATAGATGACTTGTTCGATCAGCTTAAGGGGGCCGCAGTATTTTCGATGGTAGATCTAAGGTCAGGATATCATCAGCTTAAGGTGAAGGAGGCAGATATCCATAAGACAACTTTCTGGACTAGGTATGGGCATTATGAGTTCTTGGTAATGCTGTTCAGATTGACAAACACCCCAGCCGCATTCATGGATATGATGAACTGGGTTTCCAACCCTACCTGAATCGATTCGTTGTTGTGTTCATAGATGATATCCTAGTGTATTCCAAGTCTAAGGAAAAACACTATGAGCATCTTCGGGTTGTGTTGCAAGTGTTAAGGGAAAAGAAGCTATATGCCAAGTTCAGCAAGTGCGAATTTTGGTCAAGGAAGTTACGTTCTTAGGGCATGTAGTGTCTCGCCAAGGAATAAGGGTGAATCCTAAGATTAAGGCAAGATAGATTGGAAACCACCTAAGTCTCGTGGGTGAGGTCCATGGTTTCTTGGGGTTAGCAGTTATTACAGAGATTTGTCAAGGGTTCTCGACAATAGCAAAGACCTTTGATGAAATTGTTAAGAAAGGAGGTATCTTCAGATGGGCGAGATAATAAGCAGGAGAGATTTGAGAAGCTTAAGAAAGTATTGACAGAGGCTCCAATTTTGATTCAGCCAGAAGTAGGGAAAGACTTTGTGGTGTATTGTGATGCTTCCCATACAGGATTGGGATATGTCCTTATGCAAGACGGGAAAGTGGTCACTTATGCGTCTCAGCAGTTGAGGCCACATGAGGTTAACTATCCAACGCATGATCTAGAATTGGCGGTGGTTGTATTCGCTCTTAAAGTGTGGAGGCACTACTTGTATGGAGAAAGGTCGGTATCTACACGGACCACAAGAGTCTGAAGTATTTGCTGACCCAAAGGAGCTAAATTTGAGACAGCGAAGGTGGGTGGAGTTGTTGAAAGATTATGATTGCTAAATAGAATATCATCCGGGCAAGGCGAATGTTGTGGCAGATGTCCTAAGTTGAAAAGTAGTGTCGGAGTTAAGGGCGATGTTTGTACATTTGAGCCTTTATGATGATTGAAGTTTGCTAGCGGAGTTGCAAGTGAAGCCGACGTGGTTAGGTCAGGTAAAGGAGAAACAATTGGTAGATGGTGAACTAAGTGCTAAGCTGCTACAAGTACAAAATGGGGAGTTGGAAGACTATGGTGTAAACGGTGATGGAGTATTGTGTTTTTGGGGCAAGGTTTGTATGCCGAAGGATGAGGAGTTAAGGTAGAGAATTCTTTAGGAATCATATAGTAGCCCTTATGCTATGCATCCTGGAGGAAGTAAGTTATATAGGGATCTACGTGATCAGTTTTGGTGGCCTAGTCTTAAGCGGGAAGTTACAGAGTTTGTAAGGAAGTGCTTAATGTGTCAGCAAGTCAAGGCTGAACACCAAGTACCGTCAGGATTGCTTCAGCCGATAAAGATTCTACAATGGAAGTGGGAGAGAATTACCATGGACTTCGTTAGTGGGCTTGCCCTTACGCCTACTAAGAAGGACTCGGTATGGGTGATAGTAGATCGGTTGACAAAGTCTTCACATTTCATACCATTGTGGGTTGACTATTCTCTACAGAAATTGGCAAAGTTGTATATAGCAGAAATTGTGAGGCTACACGGAGTGCCGGTGTCGATTATCTTAGATAGGGATCTGAGGTTTACGTCTCGGTTTTGGAAAGCACTACATCAAGTTTTGGGCACCAGATTGGACTTCAGTACGGCATTCCATTCCGCAATGGACGCCAATCCGGAAAGGTGTAATTCAAGTGCTAGAGGATATGTTGAGAGGTTGCGTGATAGACTTCAGAGGGAGTTGGGAGAAGTTCTTGCCTTTAGCGGAATTTGTGTACAATAATAGCTATCAAGCAAGTATTCAGATGGCACCGTACGAAGTGCTATATGGATGGAGGTGTCGCACTCCTACGTGTTGGACAGAATTGGGGGAACGTCAAGTTTTAGGTCCAGAGATTGTGGCAGAATCGGAAGAAAAGGTTAAGGTAATTCGGACACGGTTGAAGGAGGCATCTGTCAGGCAAAAGTCATATGCAGATATTA
Organism: Gossypium rotundifolium; assembly: GCA_025506655.1. NCBI lineage: Eukaryota > Viridiplantae > Streptophyta > Magnoliopsida > Malvales > Malvaceae > Gossypium > Gossypium rotundifolium. The sequence goes on from CP106724.1 coordinate 107,987,735, forward strand.
AGCGGAAGGAGATTGAGTTTGCTGTGGGAGATCATGTGTTTCTCAAAGTTTTACCGTGGAAGAAGGTGATGAGATTTGGTCGCAAGGGAAAGTTAAGTCCTAGGTTTATAGGACCTTATCGGATTCTGAAGTGAGTTGGACCAGTAGCGTATCAGTTAGAATTGTTGGGGCAGATGCACGATGTGTTTCACGTTTCGATGCTATGTCGTTATCGATCAGATCCATCTCAAATAATACCGGTTGAGGAGATGGAGCTGAGACCAGATCTATCCTATGAGGAAGAGCCAATTCAGATTCTAGAACGAGATGTGAAGGTGCTTCGGAGGAAATTAGTTCCTTCAGCCAAAGTGTTATGACGTAACCATGGATCGAAAGAAGCTTCGTGGGAGTCAGAGGAAACAATGCGACAGCAATACCCTCACTTATTTTAGCCAGGTAATTTCGAGGTCGAAATTATTTTAAGAGGGCAGAACTGTAATATCCGGGATTTAGAGGTTATGCATTTTCACTTAAATGAATGTGATTGCATGCTTGAGTATGACTTGAATGTGTTTTGGGGGCTTCAAGAACCTTGGGATGTAGGTAGAAGCCTTAGAAAAATATTTTATTTTAAGCCTAAAAAGGGGAACTAAGGGAGCTCGGCCTTAAGAAGTTTATTGTGTGGCTTAGGACACAAGTATTAAGCTGGTAAGGTGGCAAAGAGGCGCCACTTAGGGCCTTGTAAGGTGACGCCATTGGGGTGAGAAGGGGCCTAGGTTCGAGCAAAGAAGGGAAACATTTTGGAGCTTTTATTTTCAAGAAGGAGAGGCAAATGGATGGATTTGACAGGACACTTCATGGATGAAGTATAGATTGGGTCAAAAGCTTAAAGATTCAGCTAACTAGAAGTGAAAAGGGGATTGAGGAGAGAAGGAGAGTTGGTAGGCTAAGGGACTTTCATGATGACAAATTCGGTCACCTAGTAGCCAAAACTCCCTAAGTCAATTGTAGCCTCACTATCACTTTCTTTTTCTTTTCTACTCACCATTCTTTCTTCCTCTTTCTCACCTTAGTCAACCATTAACTCGAGTTTCAATATTATTCTTTCTCTTCGTCATCAAAACCGAAATCTTCTTTTTTTCACCAAACTCCTTGATCCTTTCTCTTTAAACCAAAGTCAATCTCGTGTTTCCAAACAAAGGTGCAACGGTTTCAACATTGTGGTAAGGGATCCTGTCATTCAATTTCTTTCTTTTCCTTTTTCCTTTTATTGCCGAAATCTAGGAATCTAATTCCTCTCATTTTATTTGGCCGAAACCATGAAGGGAGAATTTGGGATCCACTTGTAGCCGACGGTTTAAGGGAGATCTTTCGGGATTTCGGATATCTAAGGTAAGTAAGACATACTATTCGGCCAAAGGCCATACTACCTATTGAAGGTTGCTGATTCTAACTATGGTGTCTTAGGGAGTTTTCAATAGATCTTCGGGATTTGGCTAAGCAATCTAGGTAAGGGTTCTAGTGTTTCAGATCTATTCCTTATTCGTTCAAAAGACGAAAACTAACCGTTTGAGTGTACTAGTGCTTAGTCGATTGCAAGGGGGGATCATTACGAAGTTTCAGGATTTGGTTGGTAACCAAATCGGTAGCAAGGCAAGGATTTTGGTTGCGTTAACCCTTCGGGATTTGCTGTATAGTCGAATGGCCTCTTTGCTAATGTTCTTAGTGTTGGCCAAATGTAGAAAAGGGGATCTAGTGCGTTAGATCAGGATTTTCGGGATTTCGATTAGATCTACGAATAGTCAGGTGTGTAACCCACCCTGAATTCCCAATTAATAATAATAATAATGCTATGAATATGTTAATGAGGCTATGAATGAATATGGCTAAGGGTACCATTTAATGGTACAAAGAATTCAGGTACGCGTTATTAATGTTTAATAACATTGATGTGAAAATATGTGGAATTCCATTATGATTTTGGGGGTAAGGTAAATTGCATGATAATTGTATGTTTTGAATGTTGCATGGGCATATGGGTGATTATGTTAAAGGGAAGTGATCCGTGGTTTCTACCACATTATCTCGGTGACTTATGTCACATATTATGAATCGGTGACTTAGTCACATTATCCGTGGCTATGCCACAATTATAAGGGCGATGTCCAGTTGACTGCAGTGACTGCCTTCGATGGTGTGCAGCGGATGGAGGGTCGATTTAGTAATCCCCACGGTGTGATTGGTAGGTACGGGTGATGTGTAGAGGTTGGATATCTAGGTGGGTTTGGGTTGCATCATTGTCCATATTTGTTTTATATGATTTAATATGCCATGATTATTTGGGAGTCTGTGATGGTTGTTACACACTCACCTGCTGACTCACCCTCGTGGGCTAACATTTTGCGATGGCACTCAAGAATGGACCGGCCTCGGCAGGAACTTAGTGGTGGCCATGCACATTTCGCTTTTTTTCGCTTTTCTTATTAAGTTATTTTATTTATTTTGGGTCATGTTTTGATGTAATAAGGCCATTATCACTTAACTGCTTTTATTTATGCATTTTAAATTTTTATTATGATACAAACAACATCGAACAAGACGATTAAACATTTTTTCATGAAACAACATTAATTGTTTTGAAACCCAAACACCTACGGTTTTCAAGTTAATAATAATAAACTCTAAAATTTGGCATTTCTTTTAACTTGTAACTTTTGAAATATGAAAATATCGTTTTAGCACAAATTTAAATTACAACACGGTTTTTAACTTGAGAACAATCCGAAGCTATTTTCTTCAAAACCACCAAGATTTCTAAAATGTCATTTCGAGACTTAATTACGTTTTACTCAAGGAGCATGCCAGATCCGGTCAGGGCTTGTGGGCTAGATTTGGGGTGTTTCAGGGAGTGCGTGTCTACTGAGGCTATCATGTGCAAGAGATTCGAGGACAGGCTAAATGAGGATATCCGTTTATATGTCAAAGTTCTCGAACTAAAAGAATTTGTAGTATTGGTAGATAGAGCCTGTAAGGTTGAAGAGTTGGCTAAAGAGAAGAGAAGAGCTGAGATTAAGTCCTGTGACTCGAGGAAAAGACAACTGAATAAGCCAATTCAATCTTCATCTAGGAAATCAAGGGATTTTGCTACTCAACTAGCCACTTCAATCGGGCTTTCAAATCAAGTAAGGGTAAACAATTTTCAGGGTCTAAAATGAAAAACCACATCAGTTGCTAGCGGTGGCAATGCCCGACTGAGTAGACCAGAATGCCCGTAGTGTGGCAGGTATCATTCTGGTGAGTGTCGAGCAAATGAGAAGGCTTGTTTTAGATGTGGGTCTTTGGACCATTTTATCAGAGACTGCCCCGAGATGGGCGATAAAGAGAAGTCTCAGAATTCAAGAGCAGGAAGTACTGCTAGAGGAAGACCGTAGAAAAACTCAGGAAATGAGATGAGTAGCAAGATATATCTAAAGAGCAGACTGCAAAAGTTGAGTGTAGAGCACCGGTGAGAATATATGCCATTCGTGATCGTGAAGAGGCATCTTCCCCTAACGTAATCACGGGTACATTTTCTCTTTATGATATTCGTGTTATAGATTTAATTGATCCGGGATCTACCCACTCATACATATGCATGAAATTAGTCTCTAGCATGAGCATGCCTATAGTGTCTACTAAATTTGTAATGAGAGTGTCTAATCCTCTAGGCAAGTATGTGTTGGTTGATAGAGTATGCAAAGGTTGTCATTTGATGATTAGGGGTCATTTCTTTCCGGTTGATCTTATGTTATTGCCATTTGATAAGTTTGATGTCATCCTTGGGATGGATTGGTTAGTTACTCATGTAATTGAGAATTATGGAAAGAAGCTTATCGATTTGAAATGTGAAAATGGGGATCTTATTCGTGTTGAATCAAACAAGTGAGGCAGATCACCAGTAGTGATATCATCCTTGTTGACTTAGAAGTATTTAAGAAAGAGGTGTGAAGCTTACCTTGCTTTTGTGATAAATACTAAAGAGAATGAGTTGAAAATTGAGTCAGTATCCATAGCATCCGAGTATTCAAATATTTTTCAAGAAGAATTTGCAAGGTTACCCCCGGTTAGAGAGATCGAATTTAGAATTGAGTTAGCTCCTGGTACTGCCCCCATTTCTATTGCTCCATATAGAATGGCTCCAACCGAGCTAAAAGAATTGAAAACACAGCTGCAAGAACTAACGGATAAAGATTTCGCAAGACCGAGTTATTCTCCATGGGGTGATCCTGTAATATTTGTAGAGAAGAAAGATGGTTCCATGAGACTATGCATAGATTATCGGCAACTTAATAAGATAACTGTGAAGAATAAGTACCTATTGCTGAGAATCGATGATCTGTTTGATCAATTGAATGGAGCCACAATATTTTCCAAGATAGACTTAAGGTCTAGGTATTATCAGTTGAGAGTCAAGGACTCGAATGTGCCAAAACTGTATTTCAGACGAGGTATGGCCACTATGAAATTTTAGTCGTGCCTTTTGGCTTAACAAATGCCTATGCTATTTTCATGAACCTGATGAATCACATTTTTTGGCCATACCTGGAGAAATTTGTAGTGGTCTTCATCGATGATATACTGATCTACCCTCAGGATGAGAACGAACATGTCGAGCATTTGAGAAATGTTTTGCAAATATTGGGAGATAAAAAATTGTATGCCAAGTTTAGTAAAAGTGAATTTTGGCTTAAGGAAGTAGGATTTTTGGGGACCTCGTCTCGGGTGATGGAATTAGAGTTGACCCGAGTAAGATATCGGCAATTGTGGATTGGAAACCGCTGAGGAGCGTAACTAAAGTAAGGAGTTTTCTGGGCCTAGCTGACTATTATAGGCGTTTTGTCAAGGGGTTTTCCATGATAGCTACCCTGATGACGAGACTATTGAAGAAAGATGTAAAGTTTGAATGGACAGAGAGGTGTCAATAGAGTTTTGTGAAACTAAAGGCGTTGTTGACTGAGGCTCCCATTTTGGTGCAACCTGAACCAGGAAGAGAATTTGTGGTCTTCAGTGAGGCATCCCTGAATGGATTGGGTTGTTCATTTATGCAAGAGGGAAAGGTGATTGCATACGCTTCTAGACAATTAAAGCTGCACGAGAAGAATTACCCGACCCATGATCTAGAGTTGGCCGCCATTATGTTTGCATTGAAGATATGGAGACACCATTTGTATGGTGAAAGGTGTCGAATATTTACCGACCATAAAAGCGTAAAATATTTGATGACTCAAAATGAATTAAATTTGAGGCAACAAAGATGGTTAGAGTTGATCAAGGATTATGACTTAGTAATTGACTACCATCCGGGAAAGGCGAACGTGGTCGTCGATGCTTTGAGCAGAAAATCATTATTTGCACTGAGAGCCATGAATACATGGATGAACTTGTTAGATGATAGTTCTATTCTAACCAAGTTGAGTGCTAGACCATTATTTCTCCAAGAGATTTGTGAAGCTCAGAAAGAGGACAGCAGCTTACAAGGCAAAAGAGTTCTATGTGAGTTAAATGTTGAATCAGACTTTTAGGTAAGTCCTGATGGATGCTTGACATTTCGAGATAGGGTCTATGCACCCAAAATGAAGAACTTTTTTGTACAATTTTGCATGAAGCACATAGTGGATGTTTAACTATGCACCCTGGCAGCACGAAGATGTAGAATGATTTGAGGAAGTAGTATGGTGGCCCAGTATGAAGAAATATATTTTCGAGTTTGTATCGAGATGCCTAATTTGTCAACAAGTGAAGGCTGAACACTATGTACTGTCGGGTCTACTCCAGCTCATTATGGTTCCTGAGTGGAAGTGAGACCGCATTACCATGGACTTCATGACAGGTTTACCATTGACGCCGAAAAAGAAAGATGCTGTGTGGGTCGTAGTCGATAGACTTACAAAGTTAGCCCATTCCATACCAGTGCGAGGTGATTATTCGTTTGATAAGTTGGATGAACTGTATGTGGCAGAGATAGTAAGGCTTCATGAGGTACCATTGTCTATTATTTCAGATAGAGATCCGAGATTCACGTTACAGTTTTGGAAGAAGTTACAAGAGGCCTTATGCACAAACTTAAGCCTCATTATAGCTTTCCATCCACAAATCGACGGGCAGTCGGAAAGAGTAATATAGATACTCGGAGACATGCTTTGATGTTGTGTTTTGGAATTCCAAGGTAATTGGGAGAAATACTTACTGTTGGTGGAATTCGCCTACAACAACAGTTTTCAGTCAAGTTCGAAATGGCACCTTATGAGGCATTGTATGGGTGTAAGTGCTGAACGCCCCTGTATTGATCAGAACTCAGAGAGAAGCAGATGCACGGGGTCTATTTAATCAAGGAAATTGAAGATAAAGTAAAAGTGATACGTGAATGTCTGAAAGCGGCCTCAGATAGACAAAAGTCCTATTGTAACACCCCAAACCCGGTCAAAACGCTACGACCGAATCTAGTATGTTACAGGGAAGAAAACATTTGAAAACCCATTTGTCGTCCCAAGTTAGAAAGTAAACCTTTGCATTTATGAAAGAACCTAGTATATATTGTATAAACTGAAAAAAGACATTTTAGCCCTTAGTCTTAAGAAATTAGAGTGGCCGTATTGTTATTACTATATAATCGGTTCCGATGGTGAAACTAAGAAAATCCCGAAAGTTTATTTAGTTTTGAAAACGTCTATTTATAACTTACTAGGCATGGTTTCAATAGTTAAACAAAATTATAAAGAAATTCTACCAAAAGAATAGTCCCAAAGAAAAACTAAGTGGCCTTATTTCATAACTGATAACCCAAAAATAAAATAAATCCGAAATAACCATTTAAAGCAAACGAAATGTAGTCTTGAGCATGGCCACCTCGAGTCCTTCCAGCTCTACATCCACGGTCTAGGAATTACCTGCAAGTTGGTAATGGAAGGGTGAGTCACCAAGACCCAGTGTGTAAATCCCCATCCCGAAGATATTAAACTTTTACACAGTTTTATATGCCAATATGTATGTCATGCAACCCATCCAACCTATCCAACCTAACTCCCAATTCTACCCCTTGTGGCACCTAGCCACTGGTGGTACCTAACCACTGGTGGTTCCAAACCACTGGTGACCGAAGTCACAAATAATAATTAGTGGGGCCAACCTACTGTGTGGTACCTAACCACTGGTGACAATCCCTTATCTTGATTTGTGGGGCCAACCAACTGTGGTACCAAACCACTGGGATGAGTCACAAAAAATTATAGATATATGGTACCTAACCACTGGTGGTTACAAACCACTGAGACTTAGTCACAATATCATAGTAAGCGGGGCCAACCCACTGTGTGGTACATAACAACTGGTGACAGTCTGAAAATATTCCTTCCCCCTCCTCCCATCACCCATGTCTCATGTACATGCTCACCATCAAGTATGATCATGCTTAACATATAGAATAACATATATGAAATAACATGGCACTGACAGATTTCAATATATGCAATTAACGTTTGCAGCCATAGCAAACTTACCTGGCATCCTTACTTTTACCCACACAGGTAAATTAGTGATCTCTGCCGTTATTCCAGTTTTTAACAACACATAACAATTAGCATATTAAACAAAGGAAGTGTGTAAGAGTTACACACATGATTACTCGTAACGCTACGCTTTCTACGTCGACACAGTCGTTAACTGACACTACCGCTATCTGCCTACTTTCCTATTCAGAGGCTAGCCCACAACACGGTGGCCAATCCCTCACCGCTGATACTGCTCGCTTCTTGAACTTAGGGGCTGGGTTTACCGATCCCACCCCTCCTATTGCTTGACTGGCATTAGAGTCCATGAATACACTTTGGTCACTAAATTCGGGTTAAAGCAATGAAACGAATCACAAAGAACTAAAACCCGAAGTTAGAATCCTTACCTAAATTGACAAAACTTGAGGTTCTAGGCTTGATCCACAACCTAACGAATCCCGTAAGTTCACACAAGATGGAGTCAACACACCCCCTGCATTCGGCCAAGCATCAATTAAAATTGGATCTTTGCCTTCGACCTTTAACACAATAAGAGATGTTGAAACGACCGAAACACTTACCACACACTAGCAGAACCGATTGGAAGTGATGGCAAATCAACGATAGCGAACTACTGTAACTAAGAGTCAAACGAGAGGGTTTAGGTGCCAAGGGATTTTGGCTTTCCTTCTCAAAGAAAACGATAGGAAAATGAGTAGCGAGAATGAGAGAGGGAGTTAAGGGAATTCGGCCAAAGTGCCAAGAACTTACCCAAATGCCGAGTGTCCTCCACCAAGCAAAGAAAAAGATGAAAATGATGGGTGATCTTTAATAGATGATATTCGGCCAATTGCTAAAAGAGAAAAGAGAATGGAAGTGTGGTTTCGGCAAGGTGTGGCTTCAGAGGATTTTGGCTTAGAGGACAAAAAGAATGACACAAATTATGAGTGAAAGAAAAACTAGGTAAGTTTCAGCCAAAAAGAATGAAGAAGAAAGAGAGGAATTAGGAGATGTTTTAGTTTGGTAAGATGAGAGAAACAAAAGAGAAAGCACCCCAACGGTATGAGAATGTTTTGTTCTTAACAAAAGAGGAACAGAAGAGACTCTTGGTTCTATCTAGCTAGCCAAAAATGCCTAAACACTCCCCCTAAAGCTAATTAAGATTCGGTCAACCTCTAACCTCACTAAACCAAACCCACACCTCATATTTTCAGCTACACCTCCTAACTCCCTTCAAACACTAAGCCGTCCCTTCCTTCTCTCCTTAAATTTCTCTCTTCCACTCATTCAAACAAATTTGAATGACTCCAACTCCTATAATTTCTCCCTCCACACATTCAAATCCGTTGACCCCATCAAAACTCATCCACCAGAGTCGTAATTGAGTGCAACTCTCCCTTGTCCTGGCGCCAAAAAAGAATGCACAAAAGGGGATTTCTGCTGCTCGAACCAAGGCTCCCTCACTTCCCTGAGGCGTCACTTCTTTAAGCCTTAAGTGGCACCTCCTTGCCACCTAACCAAGGCCCTTCTTGCGTCTAAACATGCCACCAACTACCCTTAACACCCCACTCATTCAGCTCCCCCTTCTAAGTACCCAAAAAAATTTTGCTAAGGCTCTAGCCTATGCCCAAGGTTTCCCGAAGCCCCCAAACACACTCAAACAGTCATACAGAGCATGCTAACACATAGATATGAATTAAAATGTGAGACGTCTAAATCCCAGATTTTACAGTTCTTCCCTCTTAAAGAAATTTCGGCCTCGAAATTACCTAGTCAAAAGAGTTGAGGGTATTGCTATCGCATCAGGTCCTCTGGCTCCCACGTGGCTTCTTCTGTTCCATGATTCCGCCGTAACACCTTTACCAAAGGAACTGATTTCCTACGCAAAACTTTGACATCTTGATCCAGAATCTGCACTGGTTCCTCTTCAAAAGATGAATATGGGCTCACTTCAATCTCCTCCACTGGCACAACATGAGACGAATCTGAATGGTAGCGTCTAAGCATGGAAACATGGAACACGTCGTGGATCTGGCTCAATTCTGATGGTAACTTGAGCTGGTACGCTACTGGTCCCACATGCTTCAACACCTTATAAGCCTCGATAAACCTAGGGCTCAACTTGCCCTTCTGACTAAAGCTTAGCACCTTTTTCCACGGCGACGCCTCCGGAAAACCTTACCACCCATCAGAACTCTATATCCTTCGCTGAGATCGGCATAGACTTCGTCTGTCTCAAGCTTTCTTCAGACGAGCCCGAATCAGCTTAACCTTATCCTCTGTTTCAGCAACCAACTCGACCCAACAATTGACATTCACCCAACTCTGTCCAACACGTAGGGGTACGACACTTCCGCCCATATAGCGCTTCATAAGGTGCCATCTGAATACTTGCTTGATAACTATTATTGTATGCGAACTCTGCCAATGGTAGAAATTCTTCCCAAGTACCTCTAAAATCCAAGACACAACCCCTCAACATATCCTCTAAAATCTGAATCACCCTCTCTGACTACCCATCTGACTGTGGATGAAACACCGCACTAAAATCCAACCTTGTACCCAATGCCTAATGCAACGCTTTCCAGAACCTTGACGTGAACCTAGGATCCCTATCTGAGATAATTGACACTGGCACTCCATGCAGTCTCACGATTTCTGCCACATATAACTTAGACAACCTTTGGAGTGAATAGTCAATCCGAACTGGTATAAAATGAGCTGATTTTGTCAAACGCTCCACAATCACTCAAACCAAAACCTTTTTAGTAAGCGTGAGGGGTAGCCCACTAACAAAATCCATCGTAATCCTTTCCCACTTCCACTGCGAAATCTTTATCTGGCTGCAACTGACCCGTTGGTAACTGGTGTCAGCTTTGACTTGCTGACACGTCAAACACTTACTTACAAATTCTATTACCTCCCGCTTCAGACCCGTCCACCAAAACTGCTTTTGTAAATCTCGGTACATCTTACTACCTCCCAGATGCATAGCGTACGGACTGTTATGTGCCTCTTGAAGAATCTTTTGCCTCAACTCCATATCCTTCAGCATGCAAACCTTTCTCTAAAAATACAACACACCTTCACTTCTTAAACTGTACCCCTCTAATCCACCATTCTGCACTTGCAAATATCGGGCACTTAAAACATCGTCTACCAATTACTTTTTCTTAACCTGGTTTACCCATGACAGCTTCACTTGCAGTTTCACTAGCCAACTTCCATCATCATACAGGCTAAGGCGAGAAAACATTGCTCTCAAGTCTGACACCACCTTATGGCTCAATACATCTGCCACCACGTTGGCTTTTCCCGGGTGATACTCAATTGAACAGTCGTAGTCCTTTAGCAACTTGATCCACCTTCTTTGCCTCAAATTCAACTCCTTCTGTGTAAGAAGGTATTTCAAACTCTTGTGATCTGTGTAGACAACAGATTTCTCTCCATACATGTAATGCATCCAAATTTTCAGAGCGAAAACCACTGCAGCCAACTCCAGATCATGCATCGGATAGTTCACTTCGTGAGGTCTCTGTTGTCATGAAGCATACGCTACCACTTTCCCCCTTGCATCAGCACACATCCTAACCTCATATGCGACGCATCACAATAAACCGTAAACTCTTTCCCTGCTTCAGGCTGAATCAAGATCGGAGCTTCTGTCAAAACCTTCTTCAACTTATCAAAACTTTTTTGTTGCTTGTCTGACCACACAAACGGAACTCCCTTCCTTAACAACTTGGTTAACGGCGCTGTAATTAAAGAAAACCCTTCCACGAACCTTCTGTAGTATCTCGCTAAGCCCAGAAAACTTTGAATCTCTACTACAGACTTAGGTGATTTCCAATCTAATACCGCTTTAATCTTCCGAGGGTCCACCCTAATCCCCTCAGCTGACACCACATGACCCAAGAAAGTTACTTCTTTTAACCAGAAATCACACTTACTAAATTTTGCGAACAACAGTTTCTCCCTCAGAATTTGAAAAACCACGCGAAGATGTGCATCGTGCTCCTCCTCAGACTTCGAGTACACCATAATATCATCTATAAATACCACGACGAATCGATCTAAATACGGTTGAAACAACCGATTCATCATGTCTATGAATGCTTTTGGCGCGTTGGTCAACCCAAACGGCATTACCAAAAACTCGTAGTGTCCGTAGTGGGTACGAAACGTCGTATTATGAATATCCGCCTCCTTTACCTTAAGCTGGTGATACCCCGACCTAAGATCTATCTTGGAGAAGACTAATGCTCCTTTAAGCTGGTCAAACAGGTCATCTATCCTCGGTAATAGGTACTTGTTCTTAATCGTCAACTTATTCAGCTGACGGTAATCTATACATATTCGCATCGATCCGTCTTTCTTCTTGACAAAAAGCACAGGCGCTTCCCAAGGTGATACGCTTGGCCGGATAAAACCTCGATCCAGTAATTCTTGAATCTGCGCCTTTAGCTCCACTAACTCCTTCGACGCCATTCTGTATGGGGCAATAGACACTGGCGCGGTCCCCGATAACAGATCTATACCAAACTCAACTTCGCGATCTGGAGGCAAACCCGAAAGCTCTTCTGAACCCACATCAGTAAAATCCTTCACCATTCAGACATCCCCCACAACTGAGTCCTTGACCTCCAAGGCACACACATGAACCATGAATACCTTACATCCCTTCTTCACCATTTTCTCAGCCTTCAAAGCGGATACCACATTGGATAGGTAATTCCTTCTATCACCTATCATCACCACCTCTTCACCCTCGACAGAACCCAACACCATACGTTTAGTTACACAGTCCAAACTTGCCTGATACCTCACTAGCCAGTCCATCCTTAAGATCAAATCGAACTCCCGAATGGCAGTTCCATTAGATCAGCTGAAAACACTACCCCTTGAAGTTCTAGGGGTACATCCCTATACAGTTTGTTTACTTCTACAGAGTGACCTAAAAGGGATGATTACAATCATCTCCCTAGAAGAAGTCTCGTATGCTAAGTTCAGAGTTCCCACTATACTACTAGCAACATAGGAGTGCGTCGAACCAACATCTATCAAAGCAGTATAAGGCAATCCAAAAATTAAGAACGTACCGGTTATGATGTCCGGTGCGTCACCCTCCTCTCGACGCCTCGCTGCATAGACCAATCCAGGCTGTCTTGCATCAGTATTCCCAACACCTCTGCCCGGTGCTCCTCGACCTCGACCAAATCCATTATCTCTTCTAGCTGGGCCCTGACCCCTCTGCGACTGCTGACCATTCCTTCTGATCGGCTCACATCCTTGACCCTCAGACTGCAACCTAACTGGCCTCCATGAACAATCCCTTATCCGGTGATCCATCGACCCGTACTCGAAACACCCTTTTTTACCTGTCCAACATTCCCCCGAATGAGACTTCCCACATCAAACACACTGTGCCGACCACTAAGTAGTAGCAGGAGGCCTTGCAGCCTGGCTCGGTCCACTAAATTTAGCCCTTTTTTGAGGATTCCAGTAGACCTTAATGGCCCAAAACTCCTCTTGTCCCTATTCCTATTCAAATTCTGCCACTCGGTTCGCTTCACCACCTCAGCTATTTTGGCCTTCTCTACAAGGATAGCAAATTCCCTCTCTCGCTGTGGAGCAATCAATACCTGCAGCTCATCTCTCAGCCCGTCCTCAAACCTGACAATGCGCTCATGTTCCGTAGCCACAATACCCCGAGCAGAACGACTCAACCTTAAGAATTCTACCTCATATTCAGATACTGACTTACTCCCCTGCACCAGGTTTAAAAATGCCCTACGCTGTGCATCGATGTAACTAGACCCGACGTACTTCCTCTGATAAGCCGCCCTAAAGAAATCCCAAGTGAGATCATCAGCCATCGCACCATCCCTAACCGTGAGCCACCACTGATAAGACTCATCCCAGAGAAGAGACACTATCCCTTTCAATTTCTCCTCGGCCGTGAAGTCTAAATCATCCATTATACGCTCAGTCGCCTCCAACCAGTACTCAGCTGCACTAGGAGCCACCCCAGAAACACCCCTGAACACTTCTGCTCCATTAGCTCGGAGTCGTTCAGGCACAAATTTTTGAGTCCCCGTCCCTACGCCTGCTCCAGCAACCCTCTCTAGGACTCGCAGCATAGCTTGTGACATCAGATCATCACCACCATTTATTCTCGATAATCCACCTCACAATTGGTGGTAATTCAGACCTCATTCTCTGACCCATAACCGGACCCTACCGGTTCCGACACAGTTGTCCTACCCCTACCTCATCCGCGCGTAATATGCCCACGACCTCGAGTGCTTATTCTACCATTCGCGATTTAATTTGATTAGAAATTTTATGGGTTAATACCTTTTTCTTTCAATGATTAACAACGGACTATCTTATGGAAAGAAGTTATTAACAGTGGTTCTTTCGAATTTGAACTATGTCTACATAGTTCGGTTCTTAAGTAGGTATTCCCTAGCTCTAGAGTTCCTACTCAATCAGCATCCAATGGAACACCACACATATGCATTAACCACACCAGCACCTTCATGGCCGCATATTCATTGCCTAAGGGTATTTTCGTTATTTCACTACCCAGGGGTATTTTTGGAATTCTACCCTACAGGGGTATTTTTGTAATTTTCCAAAATAGGAGTATCTTGGTAATTTTACAAACTGATGGTATTTTAGTAATTTTACAATTCAGGGGTATTTTGGTAATTTCACAAATTAGGGGTATTTCAGTAATTAGCGAAATTAGGGGTATTTTGTAATTTCATAAACCAGGGGTATTTGGTAATTTTATAAAGTAGAGGTATTTTGGTAATTTTGCAAATCAGTGTTATATAAGTAATTTTGCTAAAGTAGGGTACTAGTCCCTTTCGGGTTTTAGTTAAATTTTTGGCCGTTAACAAGTCCTCACGATTAAGGTGAGCAGTCACAACGCACCAGGTAGGATCCCAGTAAAGAGGAGGTGAGTCACAAGGACTGCTTAAATACCAAGCTCTTCCTGAATCCAATCCTAGACATGCGTATGCCTGTTACCACACCTTAATCCTTTTAACTTGCTCCCAGACATGTTTATTTAGGGAAATTAAGTTTTATGTAAGAGTTTGTGTAACTAGGCCTAAGGTCCATAAACCCTAACATATCTATCTACATCCCTATAAACCCATTAACCCTATCACGTATATATATATCACATCAGGGATTAGGATACTTACCTAGGTGGATCGGTGCTGGAGACTCAGGTGCCATGCTTTCCCAAAACATGTATTTCCATCAAAATCATTTTGGAAACCCTTACTTGAAAACATTTTGGGCCTTATACCTACAACCGAGCTTTTGAACCAGGCTCTGATACCACAATTGTAACACCCCAAACTTGATCAAAACACTACGACCAAATCTGGTATGTTACAGGGAAGAAAACATTTGAAAACCCGTTTGTCATCTCAGGTTAGAAAGTAGACTTTGCATTTATGAAAGAACCCAGTATATATTGTGTAAACCGAAAAAAAACATTTTAGCCTTTAATCTTAAGAATTTAGAGTGGCCGTATTGTTATTACTAGATAATCAGTTTCCTGATGGTGAAACTAGGAAAATCCCGAAAGTTTATTTAGTTTTGAAAACGTCTATTTATAACTTACTAGGCATGGTTTCAATAGTTAAACAAAATTATACAGAAATTCTACCAAAAGAATAGACCCAAAGAAAACCTAAGTGGCCTTATTACATAACTGATAACCTAAAAATAAAATAAATCTGAAATAACCATTTAAAACAAATGAAACGTAATCTTGAGCATGGCCACCTCGAGTCCTTTCGGCTCCACATCCACGGTCTAGGAATTACTTGTAAGTTGGTAATGGAAGGGGTGAGTTACCAAGACCTAGTGTGTAAATCCCCATCCCGAAGATATTAAACTTTTACACAGTTTCATGTGCCAATATGTATTTCATGCAACCCATCCAACCTATCCAACTGAACTCCCAAGTCTACCCCTTGTGGACCTAGCCACTGGTGGTACCTAACCACTGGTGGTTCCAAACCACTGGTGACCGAAGTCACAAATAATCATTAGTGGGGCCAACCCATTGTGTGGTACCTAACCACTGGTGACGATCCCTTATCTCGATATGAGGGCTAACCCACTGTGGTACCAAACCACTAGGACGAGTCACAAAAAATATAGATATGTGGTACCTAGCCACTAGTGGTTCCAAACCACTGAGACTTAGTCACATTATCATAGTAAGCGGGGGCCAACCCACTGTGTGGTACCTAACCACTAGTGACAGTCTGAAAATATTCCTTCCCCCTTCTCTCATCACCCATGTCTCATGTACATGCTCACCATCAAGTATGATCATGCTTAACATATAGAATAACATATGTGAAATAACATGGCACTGACAGATTTCAATATATGCAATTAGCGTTTGCAGCCATAGCAAACTTACCCGACATCCTTGCTTTTACCTCCACAGGTAAATTAGTGATCTCTGCCGTTATTTCGGATTTTAACAACACATAACAATTAGCATATTAAACAAAGGAAGTGTGTAAGAGTTACACACCTAATTACTCGTAACACTACGCTTTCTACGTCAACACTGTTGTTAGTTGACACTACCGCTATCTGCCTACTTTCATGTTCAAAGGCTGGCCCACAACCCGGTGGCCAATCCCTTACCGTTGATACTGCCCGCTTCTTGAACTTAGGGGCTGGGTTTATCAATCCCACCCTTCCTATCGCTTGACTGGCATTAGCGTCCATGAATACACCTTGGTCATTAAATCGGGTCAAAGTAGTGAAACGAATCGCAAAGAACTAAAACCCGAAGTTAGAACCCTTACCTAAATCAACAAAACCTAAGGTTCTATACTTGACTCACAACCTAATGAATCCCGTAAGTTCACACAAGGTGGCGTCAACACACCCCCTCATTCGGCCAAGCATCAATTAAAATTGGATCTCTGCCTTCGGCCTTTAACACAATAAGAGATGTCAAAATGACCGAAACACTTACCACACACTAGAAGAACTGATTGGAAGTGATGTGAAATCAACGATAGTGATCTACTGCAACTAAGAGTCAAATGAGAGGGTTTAAGTGCCAAGGGATTTTGGCTTTCCTTCTCAAAGAAATCGATAGGAAAAAGAGTAGAGAGAATGAGAGATAGACTTAGGGGAATTCAGCCAAAGTTCCAAGAACTTACCCAAATGCTGAGTGTGCTCCACCAAGCAAAGAAAAGATGAAAACGATGGGTGATCTTTAACAGATGATATTCGGCCAATTGCTAAAAGAGAAGAGAGAATGGAAGTGTGGTTTCGGCAAGGTGTGGCTTCAGAGGATTTTGGCTTAGAAGACAAAAAGAATGACACAAATGATGAGTGAAAGAAAAACTTGGTAAGTTTCGGTCAAAAAGAATGAAGAAGAAAGAGAGGAATTAGAAGATGTTTTAGTTTGGTAAGATGAGAGAAACAAAAGAGAAAGCACCCCAACGATATGAGAATGTTTTGGTTCATAACAAAAGAGGAACAGAAGTGACTCTTGGTTCTATCTAGCTAGCCGAAAATGCCCAACACTCCCCCTAAAGCTAATTAACATTCGGCCAACCCCCTAACCTCACTAAACTGAACCCACACCTCATATTTTCGGCTACACCTCACAACTCCCTTCAAACACTAAGCTGTCCTTTCCTTCTCTCATTAAATTTCTCTCTTCCACTCATTCAAACAAATTTGAATGGCTCCAACTCCAAAAATTTCTCCCCTCCACACATTCAAACCCGTTAACCCTTTCAACACTCATCCACCAGAGTCCCAATTGAGTGCAACTCTCCCTTGTCCTGGCATCAAAAGGAATGCACAAAAGAGGATTTCTGCTGCTCGAACCAAGGCTCCCTCACTCCCCTGAGGCATTACTTATTTAAGCCTTAAGTGGTGCCTCCTTGCCACCTAACCAAGGCCCTTCTTGCATCAAAACATGCCACCAACTACCCTTAACACCCCACTCATTCAGCTCCCCCTTCTAAGTACCCAAAAACAAAAATTTTACTGAGGCTCTAGCCTATGCCCAAGGTTTCCCGAAGCCCCCAAACACACTCAAACAGTCATACAGAGCGTGCTAACACATAGATATGAATTAAAATGCGAGACCCCTAAATCCCAGATGTTACACCTATTCAGATTTGAAAAGAAAAGAGATTGAGTTCCAATTCAGTGATAAAGTGTTTTTGAAAGTATCACCTTGGAGGAAAGTCCTCAAATTTAGCCAGAAAGGCAAATTCAGTCCGTGTTTTATCAGACCTTATGAAGTTAGCAAGAGAATAGGATCGGTAGCTTACCGTTTGGCCTTGCCACATGAGCTGGAAAAGATTCATGATGTCTTTCGCGTATCCATGTTGTGTCGATACCATTCAGATCCTTCATATGTCATAGTACCAACAGAGGTCGAAATTCAACCGGACTTGACTTATGGTGAAGAACCGGTTAAGATCTTGGCACGAGAGGTCAAACAGTTAAGAAACAAAAGTATAGCCCTTGTCAAAGTGCTATGGCAGAGATATGGAATAGAGGAAGCTACTTGGGAGCCTGAAGAAACCATGAGAAACCAATATCCCAACCTTTTTACTAGTAAGAGTTTCAAGACGAAAATCTTTAAGGGGGAGAATTGTAACAGCCCGATTTAGGGGCTAGTCGGAACAATGATCTCGGGGTCTCTAATTTGAGGTTAGAGAAAATTATTTTCATGTTATGTTGCAAGTTAGAGAATGATTATATAAGAGTATGAAAATTTTTGTACTTTAATTTTAGCGATTTTATACTTTATCGCGAAAAAGGACTAAATCACATAAAGTGCGAAAGCTCTATTTTATAAGCTAAAAGTACCTAATAGCCCTAGAATATTAATTTTAGGTCTTTAAAGGGAAATTAGCCCCTTTGTTAATGGTTGGCCGTCAATAGGGGACAATAGGAGGCAAAATTGGTCAAAGATGATGTAGTAGGTGGACTAAATTGATGATATAGAATAAAATAAAGAAAAAAAAGATATCATATTTTCTCTCCATCTTCCTCCACCAAAAATAGCAAGAAAAATAAGGATTTTGAAATCTCAAAATTTTAGCAAACTCTTCTCCATTCAAGTAAATGATTTTAATGATTTTTCTTGAAGATAGTTGTACTTTCAGAACCCCTAAAGCTTAAGCTTTCTAATGAGGGGACTATCTTGCAATATGGTGAAAAGTTTAGAGTTTTTCCATGAGAGATTTTATGTTTTTTACTGGTTTTTTATGGAATAAAATGAGTCTTAGTTGTTAGATAAACAACTTTTGTGAAAGGTGATATCACAAAAACACCTAAAAGGACCTTTTTGTAAAGGTTGTGAAATATGTACTAATTTTGTGAAATGCTGAGTTTTGATGATATCCATAAAAGAAATAAATGTTCACCTAGGCTTGTAGAAGGTAGAAATTTGATTAGAATTAATTTCTGAGCCTAGGGGTAAAATGGTCATTTTGCCAAAGTCTAAAGGCAAAATAGTAATTTTGCCAAAGCATGATTATTGAAATGCTTTTATAATGTGATGATTAAAATGATCTAATTTGCTATTATTGAGCAAGAAGAACCAAGAATCAACCTCGAACGGGGAAAGAACAAAATATTGGACTAGACCGACAACCTAGCCTATTTTGAAATTGAGGTAAGTTTGTATGTGATAGATTTAACACTTACGTTAGCATATTTGAGAATGTGTGATACTATGTCGAGGCATGATATTTTACTATGTTGAAACATGAGATAGAGCAGGTCCCGTGTAAGACCATGCTGGGGACATGGCCTCGGCGCCGAATTAAAATCCCGTGTGAGACCGTATCTGGGATATGGCTTCGACATTGAATATGGAAAAATAGGATAAGACCATATCCGGGATATGGAATTGATATTGATGTGAGGTTCCGTATAACACCATATTTGGGATATGGTATCGGTATTCAGAGGTGATCCATATGAGACCACATCTGGGATGTGGCATTGGCTTCGTATTTTTGCTAATGATTACGATTATGCATCTTTGAGCATACTTAATAAATTATTGGGATAAATAGATCAATTTAGAAATAGAATCAAGAACTTTATTAAAGCTATGTGATTGAGTTAGAACAGATACCCGTGAGTAATTCACGAAGAACAGTTACGATATGTGGTATGGTATGTGCTAAATAAGGGCAAGTATGAGTACGTATGGCGAGGAGCCTATAACTTTGTGTGTGGTTATTTAATGCCATAGATTAATTTTATCATGAGCTTATTATTGCTATCTATTTCCATGCAAACTTACTCAGCTTAGTATTGCCAAGTTAACTCGAGAAGTTGCGGATGTCGAAATTGGAAATCACACTATTGGCCACTTTTCGCTATAGCCAAATTAGATTTATTTTGAGTATGGCATGTATAGGACTTGGGTATTTTTTTATGTCATATTGGCAAGCCAAATATGTTGGCTACTATATTTGTTCAATTTATTTTGTAAAAAGTCATGAGAAGTTGACCTATACTTGATATGTTCATGTATTCAATGATGATGGATTTCATGAAATGTATGTGTGTGTTGGATGTCTTGATTTCTTATGAGTTCTTAGAGGTTCCTTATGGCCATCATTTCTATTGTTTTAATTTGGTATAAGTGCGGTTGCTTGGTAAGGTGGAAAATGGCTTGGTGGATAGCTATATAATTGTCCACACAGATAGACACACGGGCATTTGTGATTAGTAGTTTATACTTGTGATTTATGAAATACATGGTAAATTCGGTTGACGATTATGTGTTTGGCTGTCGGGCTAAATTGAGTTATGTTATAACATGTTTTATTCACACAAATTGTGATTTATCGGATATGAGAAAAAGGAGCGATTGGCATAATTGCCTATTAAAAGGGTTATGGAAGTAAGCGAAGGTAAAAGTTTAGGCAATTGAAAGATATTAAAACATATGCTTGGAAACATGAGTACACATAATTAATGTGCATGTTTAGTATGAGGTTTGAAATTATTTGTTGAATTGGTGTAATATGTTACAAAGGAGAGATTATGGTTGTTAGGTTAAAGCCAATATAACACCCCCAATCTGTAACTGTTGTCGGTTTAAGGTTAAGAAACATTACCAGACAATCAAAAACTTTTACGGACATTTCATATCTTAGATTGACAAGTCACATCAAAGTGTCCCTTAAATAGGTCTTTGAGACCTTTAACATGCTTTAGAATAGGGCCAGGACTAAACAGAACACATACAGAGATTCTTAGATATTTAAAATTTTTTCTAACTTACAATGGTCACACGCCTGTGTAGGCAGGCCGTGTGCCTCCCACGGCCTCAGACATGCTCATGTGTCTAAGCTAGGTCAAAACAGGGCATAAATACTGACTTGTCCACACGGCCGTGGACACGCCCCAGTGCCTCACCCCTGGTCGCTATTGACTTGCACCACACGACCAGTCACATGCCCGTGTGTCTTGCCCGTGGTCGAATCTAACTTAATTTGCATTGTAAACTCGAAAGACACGGTCGAGCTACAAGCTCGTGTGCTCAACTGTGTGGGCAAATATAGGCCATTTCCAAGGCCAAAATGCCACCCACACCTTGGGCAATCCCTACAAGCATCATATCAATCCAATTCATGCCAAAATAACCAACTTTTCCAAGCATTCAAAGGCATCTCAAATGCAACAATTAGTTAAACTAAATAAAAACCATTTCTAATGAAGTTTCATCCACAATCATACTAATACAATATAACATCTTCCCATCAATATGATACCAACTTTGCTTCATAAATATACCACAATAATATGCTAACTATGCATCAATAAGCTAACCATTCATATGACCATTTCTTAATCATGAAACCATACCAAAATCAAGCATCATTTAGCATAAGCTACTCATTCATAACACAATCATTTATCTAGCCATATCACATGGCTATTACATATCATAAACATAATCTTTTCCAACTAGACTATACATGCGATATTTAATATATACATGATCATAAGGTACCAAAACGTGATCTGAGTAGTATGATGACAATCCTCGACGATCCCCGAGCTCTCAATAGCTTTGACAATCTATAAAACAGAGAAAATACACACAAAGTAAGCTTTAAAAAGCTTAGTAAGCCATATACAAATAAACATTAACATATAATGCACATAATCATAATGATGCATTGTCATTAATATTTCTCAACTGCTAAACTCATATACTTCTCTTTGGCTCTTTTGTTTCACCATTGCTTTCCACATTTCATAGCTCAAATGTAACACAATTTCTCATAGCACCTTCAAGCATATATCACTTATTACCTTATCAAATATATACACATAGTCATCTTGGTAAGTTCATATATACACTTACCTTTCATCCACACACATAGTGTACCTATCAAACGTACCTGATTCGTTTGTACATTTCATGTTGACTTTCATTTCTCAAATTTGCTCGTTGAACCGTTCAGAGTCTAATAGGATACTCAGAAAGCTTGAAATAGTCATACAATACCAACATCCCAGATGTGGTCTTTACATGTACTCATATATCGATGCCACTATCCCAGACAGGGTCTTACACGAATCAATTATGATGCCAATGTCCTAGACATGGTCTTACACGTAAATCTCAAATCGAGGCCAATGTCCCAGACGTGGTCTTACACGATGTCTCATATCGATGCCAACTTCCCAAATGTGGTCTTACAGGATACCACACATCGAACACCTATGTCATGACATACGCAATCCTATCTATTCCTAGGATTATACGGGACTTTTTTAGATGTTGACAACATGTCGATACTATCTCGGATTTCATATACTCATCATCTCATAGACATTCATCATCATAAATTTTCATATGAACATAAATTTATCAATGTAAATACATTTATTTGTATATCGACATTTATCAATGTAAATACATTTATTTGTATATCGACTTACCTCGGAATCAGATAAACAGAAACCAACTCGACTACTCAATTACTTTTGATTTCCCACGATCTAAGTCTGTTTTCTTCGGTTCTTAATCTATACATATTCAAATTTAACTCATTTATTTACCAAATCATTCAATTCAATCCAAAAACACATATTTTGGGCAATTTACAAATTAGTCCTCACATTTTCACATTTTAACATTTTAGTCCTTATTTCATAAAATCACAAAATACACATGATTTGATTATACCCATGCTTGGCCGAATGTTCACTATAATCATACAAATCCATACATTTCATTTACTTTACAATTTAGTCCCTCATAATTTTATTTTCTCAATTAAGTCGAAATTACTCAAAATCAACAAAACTCCAAAGACAAAACATGCTAATCTAACACATATATTTCATATTTCATAATTAAACATCACAAAACTCATGGATTCATCAAAGGCACTTCTCAAAATATTCATCAATTCACAAAATTGAAGCATGGGTTTTGAAGAACACGAAGCAACGATTACAAAAACGTAGAAATTATTAAGAATCAAAACCAAAAGATACCTTAATTTTTGCTTCTAGCTAGCCGATTGTTCAAAGCTTTAAAATTTCTTTTCTTTTCCTAATTTCAGTGGTGGATGATACCAAAATAATGAAATAATTGTTTTATTTTATGTTTTAATTAGCTTATTAAACATTTTACAATTTTAACCTTTCTTAAACCTTATAAAAATCATGTATAATATGGACATAAATGTCCACTAGCATAAACAAAGGTATATTATACACATAAGGACTTCACCTTTAATAAGCCATATCAAGTAAAGAGATTAACATATGAACTGCCAGTTTTTCCTTTTTCGCGATTTAGTCCTTTTCTCAAATTAAACACACAAACGACAAAATTAATTTACAGAAATTTCATACATACTAATTCACATGCTGAAAACTCAAAAAATAATACTAAAATATTTTTCTAACTCGAATTTGTGGTCCCAAAACCACTGTTTTGACTAGGGTCTAAACCGGACTGTTACAATTCTCCCCCCTTAGGGATTTTCGTCCTAAAAATCTTACCATTGAATAGGTTTGGATATTGCTGCCTCATAGAATCTTCGGGCTCCCCTGTAGCCTCTTCAATTCCATGTCTATGCCACAATACTTTAGCTAACAAAATTTTCTTATTTCTTAATTCTTTCACTTTACGAGCTAAAATATGGATCGATTCCTCTTCATAAGTCATATCGGATCAGATTTCTATCTCAGACGGAGTAATCACATGTGATGGATCTGATCTATATCGATGAAGCATTGACACGTGAAATACATTATGAATCTTTTCTAGCTCTGATGGCCACAGCAATCTATATGCAACCGGTCCAACACACTTGATAATTTCATATAGCCCGATGAACCTCGGACTCAATTTTCCTTTATGTCTGAATTGAGTACTTTCTTCCACGGGGATACTTTCAAAAATACTTTATCATCGATTTTGAATTCAATGTCATTTCTTTTCAAGTCTGCATAGGACTTCTGATGATCAGACGCTGTTTTCAGACTATCACGGATTACTTTCACTTTCTATTTAGTGTCTTTTATCAAATCAACCCCGTGTATCTTACTTTCACTTAGCTCAGTCCAATACAAAGGTGTACGAAATTTACGTCCATACAAAGCTTTGTAGGGTGCCATTTTGATGCTCGACTGAAAACTATTATTGTACGCAAATTCAATCAATGGCAAATATTGTTCCCACGTACTATTAAACTCAAGATGCAACATCTCAACACATCCTCGAGAATTTGAATGATCCGTTTGGATTGACCATCACTCTGAGGGTGAAAAGCCGTACTGAAATGCAATTTAGTACCCAAAGCTTATTGCAATTTCTTCCAGAAGTGTGAAGTAAATCTCGGATCTCTATCAAACACAATAGATAGTGGCACTCCGTGCAATCTCACAATATCTGACATATAAAGCTTAGCTAACTTATCAAGTGAATAGTCAGATCGTACCGGAATAAAATGGGCAGATTTTGTCAATCGATCAACTACAACCCAAATTACATCTTTCTTTCTCGGAGTCAATGGCAATCCAAAAACAAAGTCCATCGTCACTCTATCCCATTTCCACTTGGGAATTAGAATAGGTTGTAGCAAACCAGATGGAACCTGATGTTCAGCTTTTAACTTGCTGACAGACTAAACATTTCGACACAAAATCAAAGATATCTCTTTTCATACCAGACCACCAATAGTGTTGCTACAAATCATGATAATTCTTTGTACTACCCAGACGAATAGATAGGAGACTATTATGAGCTTCATTCAAAATCAACTGTAATAACTCTGGATTTCTGGGAACACAGATTCGATCTCAAAATCTCAAACAATCATCAACATCAACTCGAAATTCAGAATTGGAATTTGAATCACATTGAGCTCGTTTCGCTATCATTTCATTATCAACATGCTAAGCATCATATATTTGTTGTAAAAACAACGGTTTCGCTTTCAATTCAGCTAAAACTGAACCATCATCAGACAAGTCCAAATAAGCATTCATAGCACACAACACAAACAGTGATTTTCGACTCAATGCATTAGCAACAACATTTACTTTACCCAGATGATAATCTATCACAAGCTCGTAATCTTTCAACAGCTCTAACCATCTTCTCTATCGTATATTCAAGTCTTTCTGAGTCATCAGGTACTTCAAACTTTTATGATCTAAAAAGATGTGGCATTTCTCACCGAAAAGATAATGGTGCCAAATCTTTAATGCAAACACAATCGCAACTAGCTCAAGATCATGTGTCGGATAGTTTTTTCGTGCGGCTTCAATTGTCTAGAGGCATAAGCTATAACTTTTCCTTCTTGCATCAAAACACATCCTAGACCATTCAATAAAGCATCACAGTGAATCATGAATTCTTTAACTGATTCTGGTTGTACCAAAACTGGAGCTTTAGTCAATAAAGTTTTCAACTGATCAAAGCTTTTCTGACATTTATCAGACCATTCAAATCTCACATCTTTTTGAAGTAGTCTAGTCAATGGAGTAGCTATCATCGAAAAACCTTTTACAAACCATCAATAATAACTAGCAAGTCCCATAAAACTGCAAACTTCAGACACATTCTTTGGAGGTTTCCATTAAAGAGCAAAAATCTTACTTGGATCAACTCAAAACATTTGAATCTTTTACTCGTAACTGATAGTATCCCGATCTCAGATTTATCTTTGAAGACACAGTGGCTCCTTTTAGCTAATCAAACAAATCATCAATTCTGGGCAAAGGATATTTATTCTTTATAGTCACCTTGTTCATCTGACAATAATCAATGTACATTCTCATCGTGCCATCTTTCTTTTTCACAAACAAAATAGGAGCACCCCAAGGTGAGAAACTCAGTCTTGCAAACCCTCTGTTTGTCAACTCTTGCAACTGTAACTTTAGCTCTTTTAACTATGTCAGTGCCATTCTATACGTATCGGAGGTAATCCCGACAAATCTTTAGGAAATACATCAGGGAATTCACAAACCACTGGTACTGATTCAACTTTCTTTTCAGTTACTTTCGAGTCAATCACATAAGCAAAATAAACTTTATAACCCTTTCTCAAATTATTATTAGTTTTCAACACTGATATTACAGTAGGTAACCCATTCAAATTATTAGACTCAATCCGAACTATTTCATCATTCTGGCATCTCAAATCAATAATCTTTCTTTTGCAATTCACAACAGCATCATGCAACGCCAACCAATCCATACCCATAATTATATCAAACCATCAAATGGTAATAACATCAGATCAGCTAGAAAATAAACATCTCGAAACATCAACGGACAGTTCTTGCATACTTTATCAACCAAGAGACTTTTGCGTAAAAGGTTTGATACTCTAATAACAATTAAGTAGGCTCTACAAGAAAAGTCTTACTGGATACTAAGTTCATGCATATAAACGAATGAGTAGAACCTGGGTCTATCAATGCAATCACAAAAGTATCATAAAGAGTAAATGTACCCGTTATAACATCAGAAGATGAAGCTTCCTCACGATCTTGGATGGCATATGCTCTGGCAGGCGTTCTAGCTTCGGATCTCGCCACTGAGTCTTTCATAGCTCTCAAACTACCACTAACATTCTTTACATTTCTAGAAGGTCTACCTCTTGATGAAACATTATCAGATCTCAGATTCTGAACAATCTCTTACTCAACAGACTCTAGGCAATCTCGGATGAAATGATCCAATGATTCATATCTGAAATAAGCTCGATAATTCAATCTACAACTACGTGGATATCTTTAACCACATTGCTTACATTTAGGTCGTTCAGTTCAAACATTTCCCACACTGGCCATCGAAATAGCTAGAGCTCTGGAATTCAACTGTGATCTAACTCGATCTCTCGAATTCGAATGCCCTACATTAGTTCTGAAAATGACTATGCTCATCTCTAAATTTCTTTGAAGTAGAGTGAAATGATTTGCTCAAAAATCTCTTTCTCTCATCTCTAGCTTCAGACTCAGCCTTTCTTTTTATCTTTCCCAAGTGCCTCAGCTTTGCACGCTCGATCAACAAGCACTACAAACTCTTTTATTTCCAGAATCCCAACTAGCAAACGAATATCTTTATTAAGGCCATCTTTAAATCTTTTACACATTATTTCCTCGATTGATACACATTCCCGAGCATACTGACTTAATCTCACGAACTCTCTTTCATACTTAGTGACAGACATGCGACTTCCAGGAATTCCTTTCGTTTCTGATCAATAAATCTCTGGCTAATGTATTTCTTTCGAAATTCAAACTGGAAGAATTTCCAAGTAACCCGTTCCTTTGGAACCACAGAAATCAAAGTCTTCCACCACTGATAGGTTGCGTCTATTACCAAAGAAGAAACAAATTTTATGCATTCTTCAAGAGTTAATGACATTTCATCAAATACTCAGATAGTGTTCTCTAACCAATACTCGACTTTCTCAGCATCATCATCACTATTGGCCCTGAACTCTTTAGCCACATACTTACGGATCTTATCAATTGGAGGTTTATTCAACAGATCAAGCTCATAACTGGAGTTATAGCAGAAGTCTGAGGAGGATTAGGCAGCTGTGGAGGTTGTTAAACAGTCGAATTAGTTCTTACACACTGAGTGAACCACTCATTCATCATTTGGAAGAATGCTTGTTTAGCCTCTCTCTCTTGACCGCCGCTAGTAGCCGGTCTCGAATCAGATGGCGTTGTCCCTTGAGTGGGAGCAGGTGTATTCCTTTTAACATCATTAGTTATGGCTCTTTCGGGATCCATTACTATACAAAAACACATTTTACACATTAGGATTCATCACACTATCACATTTCATTTACATGGCATGAATAGCTAGACTCTCATACGCTACATTAGTCTGAGAATTGACTAAAATTAGAATCGACTAAACTGTAGCTCTAATACCAACCAAATTTAACACCCCTAACCCGTAACCATCATCAGTTTCAGGTTAAAAATCATTACCTGGCAATTAAAAACTTTTACGAAAATTTCATATCTTAAATTGACAAATCACATCAAAGTGTCCCTTAAATCGGTCTTTGAGACCTTTAACATGATTTAGAATAGGGTCGAGACTAAACCGAACATATACGAAAATTCTCAAAAATTTAAAAATATTTCTAAGTTACAAAGGTCATAGGCCCGTGTGGACAGGCCGTGTGCCTCCCACAAACTTAGACATGCCCGTGTGTCTAAGCCGTATCAAAATAGGGCATACATACTGACTTGTCCACACGGCCCTGGACACGCCCGTGTGCCTCACCCGTGGTCGCTACTGACTTGCACCACACGCCAGCCACACGCCCGTGAGTCTTGCTTATGATCGAATCTGACTTGATTTGCATTGCAACCTCGAAAGACATGGTCAAGACACAAGCCCGTGTGCTCAACCATGTAGGAAAATATAGGCCATTTTCAAGGCCAAAATGCATCCCACACTTTGGGCAATCCCTACAAGCATCATATCAATTCAATTCATGCCAAAATAACCAACTTTTCCAATCATTCAAAGGCATCTCAAATGTAACAATTAGCTCAACTAAATAACAACCATTTCTAATCAAGTTTCATCCATAATCATACTAATACAATATAACATCTTCCCATCAATATGATACTAAGTTTGCTTCATAAATATACCACAATAATATGCTTACTATGCATCAATAAGCTTACCATTCATATGACCATTTCTTAATCATTAACCCATACCAAAATCAAGCATTATTTAGCATAAGCTACTCATTCATAACACAATCATTTATCTAGCCATATCACATGGCTATTACATATCATAAACACAATTTATTCCAACTAGACTATACATGCCATATTTAATATATACATGATCATAAGGTACCAAAATGTGATTTGAGTAGTGTGATGACAATCCTTGACGATCCCCGATCTCTCAGTAGCTTTGACTATCTATAAAACAGTGCAAACACACATAAAGTAAGCTTTCAAAAGCTTAGTAAGCCATATACAAATAAACATTAACATATAATGCACATAATCATAATGATACAATGTGATTAATATTTATCAATTGCTAAACTCATATACTTCCCTTTGGCTCTTTTGTTTAACCATTGCTTTCTACATTTCATGGCTCAAATGTAACACATTTTCTCATAGCACCTTCAGGCATATATCACTTAATACCTTATCAAATCTATACACATATTCATCTTGGTAAATTCATATATACACTTACCTTTCATCCACACACATAGTGTACATATCGAACGTACCTAATTTGTTTATACATTTCACGTAGACTTTCATTTCTCGAATTGCCCATTGAACCGTTCGAAATCTAATAAGATACTTAGAATGCTTGAAATATCCATACAATGCCAACTTCCTAGATGTGGTCTTACATGTACTCAAATATTGATGCCACTGTCCCAGACAGGGTCTTACACGAATCAATTATGATGCCAATGTCCCAGACATGGTCTTACATGTAAATCTCCAATCGATGCAAACGTCCCAGACATAGCCTTACACGATGTCTCATATCGATGCCAACGTCCCAAATGTGGTCTTACATGATACCACATATTGGACACCTATGTCATGACATACGCAATCCTATCTATTCCTATGATCATACGGGACTTTTTTGGATGTTGACAACATGTCGATACTATCTCGGATTTCATGTACTCGTCATCTCATATTCATTCATCATCATAAATTTTCATATGAAAGACATTTATCAATGTAAACTCGATTATTTGTATAGCGACTTACCTCAGATTCGGATAAACAGAAACAAACTTGGCTACTCAATTACTTTTGATTTCCCACGATGTAAGTTTGTTTTCTTCGGTTCTTGATCTATACATGTTCAAATTGAACTCATTTATTTACCAAATCATTCAATTCAATCCAAAAACACATATTTAGGGAAATTTATAAATTAGCCTTCACATTTTCACATTTTAACATTTTAGTCCCTATTTCATAAAATCACAAAATACACATAATTTACTTATACCCATGCTTGGTAGAATGTTCACTATAATCATACAAATCCATACATTTCATTTATTTCACAATTTAGTCCCTCATAATTTTATTTTCTCAATTAAGTCCAAATTACTCAAAATCAACAAAACTCCAAAGACAAAACATGTTAATCTAACACATATATTTCATATTTCATAATTAAACATCACAAAACTCATGGATTCATAAATGGCACTTCTCAAAATCTTCATCAGTTGACAAAATTAAAGCATGGGTTTTAAAGAGCATGAAGCAACAATTTCAAAAACGTATAAATTATCAAGAACTGAAACCAAAACATACCTTAATTTTTGCTTCTAGCTAGCTGTATGTTTAAAGCTTTAAAATTTCTTTTCTTTTCTTATTTTAGTGGTGGATGATACCAAAGATAATGAAACAATTGTTTTATTTTATGTTTTAATTAGCTTATTAAACATTTTAAAATTTTAACCTTAATTAAACCTTATAAAAATCATGTATAATATGAACATAAATGTCCACTAGCATAAACAAAGGTAGATTATCCACTGAAGGACTTCACCTTTAATAAGCCATATCAAATAAACACATTAACATATGAATTGCCACTTTTACCTTTTTTACGATTTAGTCCTTTTCTCAAATTAAACACACAAACGACAAAATTAATTTACAAAAATTTCACACATACTAATTCACATGTTGACAACTCAGAAAATAATATTAAAATATTTTTCTATCTCAATTTTGTGGTCTCGAAACCACTATTTTGACTAGGGTCTAAACCGGACCGTTACAGCCAAGATATTTTAAATTATGCTTATAAGTTGATAGAGTAAACATTATGACTAAATGAAAATTTATAACTATAAGAGTAAATCAATTATTATTTTCTTATGTTTATATTGTTGGATTCGAGTAAAGATTGGTAAGAGTTTATTATTATTTTCGTATGGACTTACTAAGCTATATAGCTTACCCCCTTTCTTTTCCCATGTCTTTTAGGGTTATTAAGCTAGCTCGGGTTGGAGATCGCCAGAGATCCTATCACACTATCAAGCTATCATTTTAGGTATAAATGAATCCAAGCATTTTGAGTCTATGGCATGTATAGGGACTTAGTCATTTTGTTAATTGTGTCATTGTGATTTTAACCAATGTGTTGGCTTGTGATTGTCAAAGGCTTGTTTGATATTTGGCCATGTAGATTGGTTTATTTAGGCTATCATGGTTGTAAGCCTATGTATATTTATACATGTGTCAATGTATTTGGTGTTATGGTCATGGTATGCTCGGTAAATGATAGAAATGTGATTTATGACATGAATGTGAGGTGTTTGGATATGTGGTCTATTGATGAGATGATAAAATGTTGAACAATTAGATATCTTAAAAGTATTCAATTGTGGCTTAATAATTGTTGTGAGTATGAATGTTATTGTCTTGATTGTGGTTATGTGGTTGCTCTCACATGCTTGATTTTATGCCATGAGATGTTGTGTAGATGTGTGCAAGTGAGGGTGGCAAAATGGCTTAGTAAATAGCCTTGTTTTTTGTCCATATAGGTAGACATACGGACGTGTGTCTAGGCAGTGTGTGACATACAGTCTGACTCACAGGCATATGATCATGTCGTGTGTCCCATGCACCTTAATTTTGCAAAATAGAATGTCCAGAATGGAGCACAAGGGTAGAGACACGGGCGTGCGACTCAGCTGTGTGTGCTTCATGGCCAAGCACACTAATGTGTGGCACGATCGTGTGGCACAAGTTAGAGACCACCCTAATTTGACCATGGACTGAAGCACTGGTATGTCCCTTGGACCACACGAGCGTGTGAGCCCTACTTCTAGCAAAAATTTTCTAAGTTTTGTAAAAAACTTCTAAAGTTCTTAGTTTAGTTTGAATAGCTTCCAATACATGTTTTGGGCCTCGAAGGCTCGTATAAGGGACTTTGTGATTGAATATGAATGGTTTTAATTTGGACGCAAATTTTATGACCCAAAATTGTATGATTGTTTGTGTTATAAGTCCTGTAATGGCTCGAGCCCTATTCCTGCGTTGAGTACGGGTAAAGGGTGTTACTGTAACATCCTGAAAAGGGCCTATGCATTTTGGCCTAATTGTACAAAAAGACATCTTTTATGTGTTTTGGAATAAATTTGGAATGATTTTTGGAAACCTAAGAATGTATGGAAATGTTATGTTGGAAATAGGAAAATGTCCATTTTTGGAAACCTAAGCAAATTAGGAAAGTGAACATTTTGGAAACCTAAGTAAATTAGGAAAGTGAACATTTTGGAAACCTAAACATTTTGGAAACCTGAACATTTTGGAAACCTGAGCATGTAAGAAAAATGGCAAGTTATAGAGCCGATCAAAAATTTTAGGAAACTTAAAAATAATCGAGAAATGTCAAATTTTAAAGTTTAAAATAGGAAACAAGGGCAAGAGGGCCTTAAAGGTAAAAGTTGGTGAAATTTGACACACAATCGGGCTTGGAAAAGTGGTCCGAAGGTGTCACTTAAGGCTTATGGAAATGGCGCCATGTGTAAGAGAAAAGGGCTTGAGTTCGAGTCACTTGGGCAGCAAATAATGAAGGTTTATTTTTGCTTCCATAAGTAAGAGGGTGGACGGCACCTATTTTCTAGAAAGGAGGAGTTTTATTTTTTTTAAAACTTGATTATTAAGTGATAAATAAGGGATTTTAAATTTGGATTATCTGAGGAGATAATTGATAGATTAAATGCTTTTATTTTTAAATAAAGGAGATAATATTATCTTAAGGGAGAGTGGTGGCCAAGTCAAGGACTCTTGGCCTAGCAAATTCGGCTATAAAAGGAGAACCCAAGGTCTTTTTCTCTCATCTTTCCAAGTAGCCGAAAATCCCCTTGCTCTCTCCCCCTCTTTGCCGAATTTCTCTTTAAGCAAAATCCATCTCTTCTTCTTCTATTTTCTTCTCCTCTCCTTTGCTATTGTCGAGCCAAAACTCTTTGATCCCCGATTAAAACTCCATAGTGAAACTCGTGACTATAGGCAAGGAAGCAATCAATCAAAGCATTAAAGGTAAGGCTAAGCATTAATCAAGTCCTTTCCTTTTTCTATTTGCCGAAAGAGAAGGGTCTAATCCCTATTTTTGTCTTATGGCCGAATCTATAAGGATCTCTCAGGTTCTTTTACAATAGTTGAATACAAGGAGGAATCTTTAGGAAATTCGAGGATCTAAGGTAAGATAAATACATTTGGTTAAAGGTTATGATTTATATGTTAAATTAAATTTAACATATGATGCTAGGGATGTCGACAGTGCTATAAGGCAAGGAATCCTTTTGATTTGGAATTTGTAAGGTAGGTGATATTCGCCAAGGCTTGTTTTTTGATATTTAGGATTATTTCCATTATTTCAAAAGCCAAAATCGACATGATTACATGGCTAGTGTTAGCCGATTTCAAGGAAAAGGAATACTAGCAATTTTGGGACTTGATTTGAGACATCCAAATTCGCAAACAAGGTAAGTAATACAAATCCTACTTGGATTTGGTTTTAAGCCAAATAAGTTTGTTAATATATTTTAATGGTTGGCGAATATAGAGTAAAAATCTAGATCGGTAGATCATTCTTCGGGATTTCAAGGAATCTATTAAGCAAATCAGGTGTGTACGCACACTAACTTTCGATATATCATATGGCAATTATTTTTATGAATATGTATAAGAATATGAATATGGCTAAGTACCCTAATGTGGTACAAAGGTACTCAGGTACGTTTCCTACTTCTGATAGGATTATGAAATATGTTATTTTATAACATGTGAATATATGTATATGATTATGAAATTAAGTGTGTTATGCATGATATATATTTTTGGGGCATTCGGGATGTATGTGAAAGGGGAAGAAGGTGTTGACTTCGGTCTCACCAACGTTAGAAGGTGTTGACTTCGGTCTCACCAACGTTATATGGTGACTACGGTCACAAATATTTGAATTTGGTAACTTCGGTTACATTATTTGAATATGGTGTCTAATGACACAAATTATATGGGCGATGAGCACGTCGACTGCAGCGACTGCCTTCGATGGTGTGTAGCGGATGGAGGGTTGACTTAGTAGTCCCCACGGTGTGACTGGCAGGTACGGGTGGTGTGTAGCGGATGGACCATTAGGCTTGGGT
The DNA here is from genome assembly GCA_025506655.1 of Gossypium rotundifolium. Classification (NCBI taxonomy): domain Eukaryota; kingdom Viridiplantae; phylum Streptophyta; class Magnoliopsida; order Malvales; family Malvaceae; genus Gossypium; species Gossypium rotundifolium. Next base: position 108,021,984 of record CP106724.1, read on the forward strand.
TTGGGTTGCATCATAATTTATTTTATATGAATCTGAAGTTTGAACATGTATGCCTCGATTTGTTGAATGTTAGTATTGTGTACACCGAGTCATTGACTCACCCGTTGTGGGAATTATTTTCGGTGATGAGCAAGGATTGGACTGGGTAGGTGGACCTTGAGGTGGCCATGCTACATTCGGAGATTTTATTTTATTTGGACTTTATTTTATTTAGCACCTTTAATTTTATTTTGGGTTTTACTTGATGTAATAAGGCCATAAGGCCCAGTGGATTATTCTTTGTTTTTACTTTACTTTTAAATATTGTGCTAAAGACTATTTTGGACGCAATAAATCAAATTGGATTTACAAGATTAAATAAATAGGTTTCCAATCTAAGCCCAACTCAAAACAAAAGTTTTCCAAAATTTTACAAATTTTCTCTAAGTACTGAAAATTCTCGAAACCGGTTACTTTAGGAACATACCAGATCCGGTTCAGGCTCGTGGGCCGGGTGTGGGGTGTTTCGGTTACATTTAGTGGTATCAGAGCTATGGTTTAGTCAATTCTTGGACTAACCTAGCATGTGTTAGAGTCTTGCTATACATGCCATATGTAACAAGTGATAGTGTGATATCTCCCGACTCTGATGAAATTGTTTTGTTGAGACATAGATGCTTTCCAACAAAGCTACTTTCAAAAACACTGAAAGTGATACTAAGATATTTGAAAATGTATTTGTGATAAGTCGAAACTTGAAAAGATATATAAGAGTTAATGATATGTATGTGATGATGTACAAAATAAAATAACCATAAGTTGAGAAATATGGATAAAATGTCATTGTTCTGGTTGAACGTTGTATTTCAATGGATTATGGTGATTTTATGAAAAGGATAAAATGTTTTAAATGTTGTAAAAGGATTTAGCCCGGAAGGGTAATCCTGAATTAAGCCTTCTTGAGCATGAGTTATGAAATGGATTTAGCCCGGACAAGTAATCTAGAGTAAGCCCTTTAGGGCATACGTTACTGAAAGGATTTAGCCTAGACTAGCAATCTTGTTATCTCATATGTGGCTCGAGAGTGTGCTCTATGAATATATGAAAAAAGGTCACTTTTGAATATGAATTTACGAATGTTGACATGCATACCTTCAGTATACTACCCGATTATCCCTCGAAATTACAAAAGTTCAATGGAATTATTCTTGAAATATGGAAAAGTGAAATAAAATGAAAGTTTATATTGTGATAAGCTCATCCATGTTTGTTTGCATTCATATAATTTTATGTGCCTAACTTGTTTGATTAAATGAATGTGATAAGTAAACTTACTCAAATTTATGGAATGTATGTTTAAGTACACTTGTTTGCATAAAGGTAATCAGAAAGTTCGTGTGACATAAATATTTTTGTTAATTAGCTTGAAGTGAATTATATGATTGTGAAGATATTATGTTGATGATGAATGCTAAGTTATATGTATGTATTTATGAGAGTTAAGTTAGAGGCTTTACGACCTCACCCCCTTACCAATGTGGTATTTTATAATGAAATTTCACGAGATTTAAGTTGAATGAACTCACAAGTAAGAGACTAAAGATTTCAATAGCAGAATAACTAATAATGTGGTCAGAGTTAATTATAGTTTGGCAAGTGAATACAGTTCTAGAAAAGATGCCAAGTTATTCTAAAGATCATTCGAATTTCGCAATGTCACGGTTAAAGAAAAAGTTAATCTCAGCTAATCGACTCATTCATGTATGATGTCTAAAGTATGTATTTATCGGAATTTCTTCCGATTGATTTTCGTTAGTGAATGGAATAATACGAGATTAGTGATGATGAATTAGTCAGAGAAATGATATTTGAATCGTAGAGATGTCTGAGTGTAACAGTTGTAATTGAATAGATTATGACCATCTCTCTTGGGTATTATATATATATATATTCATGTATCCTAAGAGATATATGTGATTGTTCATTTTCTGATGGAATTCTTATCGTATAAGAATGCTAGCTGATTATAATGATAGATGAAAGCATTGTTAGTCTGGTTGGTTGATGAGTAGCATTTCTTATATCTCCCTTTGCTATTCTATTATGTTTAGAATAAAAGTTGTTACTGAAAATTTATGTGAGGCTATTCTTCTATTTCATCTGGATGTTATTTATATATATATAATATATCACCTCTGTTATAATTGATTCCAGAGCATATAAGCATTGTTTTTATTTTGGTTTTCTCTGAGGAATCATCAAAATCTTTACTATTTTCTTATGAGTTATGTTCTTAGACTTCTAGCATGTTATCACATCTTGGATTTCTTTATCTCGATTTTCTTATCATCCTTATTTTGTAAATTATAAATCATGCTCATCTTTAAAGTGTGTTCTTTCAATGGTGATAACTATGTCTATTATGGTTGTATTTCTGGTTCGATCATAGGAACGTGGTGATTCTGGTATCATGATTTCTCTAATTTTCGTGAAAGGAATTGACATCGGTAAAGGCATAGATAGTGGAAGCTCAAGCTCAAATTGTACGATGGTTTTCTTGTAACACCTCGTACCCGAGTCTGATGCTAAGACTGGATACGAGACATTATCATGCTTGAAATCATATACTCATGCACTTTCGGGTAGACAAATTTCGTTCCGATTTAAAAACTTTTCTTTCATAGTCTAAACTTATATTCATGAGCCTATGAGGCCTTAAACATATATTCGGAAACTTCTAAACTCTTAATCGAAAACTCAACTTTGAAACAAGGCTTACATGCCCATGTTACTTGGGACACGCTCGTGTACCCTTAGATATGCCCATGCCTACAACCGTGGAGAGTTATTGACTTCATTCACACGGCCTTGACACGTCCGTGTCTACAACCTTGGGAAGCTACTGACTTTTATCACACGGCCTAGGCACACACCCATGCTTTAACCGTGTGTCTTACACGGCTCATACACACGACCGTGGAAGATGACTGTGGCCTATCCTGATTTAAAACATTAAAGTACACGGTTCGCACGGCCTAGACACACGCTCGTGTGTCTAACCGTGTAGGCACTTAGAGGCTATTTACCAATCCATTTGCCTTCCTGCAATAAAGATCATACTCATACTCAAATCAACAATTCAAAAACAACACATCTTTCATGAATTCTACTATGTATTTCATTGATATCTAAATACAAATAAACTTAAACAAATTTGGCCAACCACTTAGCCATATACAAAAGAATAATAATCTTGATAGCCTATACAATGGCCCTTCTCAAAACATATTCTCAAAATGAATACTCCCTATACATGCCATACTTATTAAAATAACTTGGCTATACCAAAATAAAGGTTAATAGTGTGCTACCAGCTCCGACTCCAATGATCCACAGGTTAGCTCGACTGGACTACATAGAAAGAAGCAATTAAAAACATAAGCACTTAGCTTAGTTAGTTTGTATGTATAACATAAATCAGATAAACTTGCATCATATAAACCATTTAATATAACAATGGTGTCATTTTTCAGCTATAAAGCTTACTTACTCATACATGATTCTTACTTGTCTCATGATACTTACTATTCTCATACTTGTAAGGTAAACAAGGTATCTGTATCACTTGATCACATTGATCAGCATACTTTAATATAATAATCATGATCTTTAACTCATAATCATAACATAATCGGTACTCAATTTCAACTTGATGATCGCTTTGCTTTCTTAACTTGCTTGTTATCACATTTTAACTTTACTCATTTGCCCGATGAATTTCTGCGAATAACCGAGGATACTAAATCTCTTGCCATGAACTTGTTGCCAAATCCATATTCTAGATATGGGCTTACATGGAATATCTCTTCTTGAATCAATGCCAAGCTTGAGTCCTTAGTCTTACATGATAACTTACTCAATGCCAAGCTTGGGTCCTTTGACTTATATGATATCTTGCTTGATAAGTTGATCAATGCCAAGCTTACCTTGGACTTACATGATATCTTGCTTGATAACCTGATCAATGCCAAGCTTGCCATAGACTTACATGATATATGTTCAATGCCAAGCTTTCCTTGAACTTACATGATATCGGTTCAATGCCAAGCTTGCCTTGGACTTACATGATATCTGTTCAATGCCAAGCTTGCCTTGGACTTACATGATATCTGTTCAATGCCAAACTTGCCTTGCACTTACATGATATTTGTTCAATGCCAAGCTTGCCTTGGACTTACATAATATCTATTCTTGATTGCCGATGCCATGCCTTGGCTTGGTCTTATACGGACTTTCTTATCTCATGTGATAGATCGAGTATCCTGGGAAATTCATCTTCAATCGGGACTTGCTCATACTTAACCTCATTGATTTATTTGTCTAGCAAAGCATTAAGCATTCCATGGTAATAGTATACATTATACTAAGCAATTCAATGGTAGAAATCATAAAGCTTAGAAATCACACAAACTTACCTCAATATAAAAATGTATGTAGTTATGCAATTTAGTCCTCGACTTTGTTCTTGCCTCGATTTTGATCCGGGCTTCAGTTTTCTTGATCTATAATCATAAATAGACCATTTAATAATCATATTGACCAAATTGACTCATAACTCATACTTTGGAAAAATTACTATTTTGCTCCTATACTTTCTAATATTTGCACTTTTGCCCCTAGGCTCGTAAAATGATTTTCATGCAACTTTCTTAAACTTCATGCTTAGCTAAATCATTTTCTCTGCTATAACAATCATCAATTTTCTCTATTTCTAGTAGGTATGACCAATTTTATAACTATTACAAAATGGTCCCTACTATCATTTTTCATGAAATTCATTAAGGAAAAGATGTTTATCTAACATCAAACTCTCTTAAACTTCCATAAAAAATCATTTAGTATGCATGTCATTCATGGGTAAATTTCTGGACATGCATCTTAGCTCATTTAATAGCTAAAAATGGCTAATTCATAATACGAGAACTTCAAAAATACGAAGAATATAAAAAATCGGGCTTAGGAGCACTTACTAGCAAGCTTGAAAAATTGAGGAACCCTAGCTACGGCTTCCTTCAAATTTTCAGCAATGATGGAAGAAGATGAGTAGATTTTTCTCATCTTTTTCCCATTTTAATCATTTAATACATAAATGACCAAAATTCCCTTCACTAAAAAGTTCTATAACACCATCTCAAGGCCAATTTTATCCAAAATTATATTTTTGGAAAAAAATGCTATTTAAGGACCCGTAATTGTTATTCTAAAGCTATTTCATACAAAAAAGCTTCTAGAAACTCATTTTTGCAACTTTTACAATTTAGTTCTTTTTGGACCATTCAACCACAATTTAGCAAAATTGCTTCATGAAATTTTCATACTAGCATGCAAACATGGCATAAACTTTGAAAAGTCATAAATTCATCTCAGTTTCATGGTCTCGCACCACTATTCTAACTAGGCCCTAAATCGGGCTGTTACATTTCTTTTCTAATGTAAGTTTGATTAAGGTCAATGAGTTCAACTAGGATATTTTGTTTCATTGATCTAGTGCAGTTGTAAAGATCTTTGACTAGCATGTGAGGAAATTTTGAAAGATTGTATGTTTGAGTTGTTTTAACAGCCTGAAGAAGAGAGTATTTTGATATGATATTATTTGATAGTTGAGATCGACTCAGTTGTTTTTATCTGAGCAAGCTGGTTAGTTGAAAGGTAATTTGAGTTATATGCATTTAGGTTTATCCTCAGGTAAGAAGATAAAATCTTGTATATTCATGGTAAATTGACGAACAATCTAAATGAAGAATTTGTATTCAGAAAGGGTGTGATGCAAGGACTTACCTATTAGATCAGTTCTAATTGGATTATATTATTATGAGTTAAAGCTTTTTGATTGATAAAGTTCTCATATTTGTGAAACTTTAACTGGTCTACTAAGTGTTAGCAAAGTTGAAAATAGTTGAAGGTATTGTTAACTGAAGCACTGATTTCGAGTTCAGTTTAAATTGAGTAAAAAATTTGTGATTTTTTAGCGATGCACTATTGAACGGATTGGAATGTGTTTTAATACAATAATGTAAGTGATAGTTTATGCTTTCAGACGGTTAAAGTCACATGAAAGGAATTGTCTGATTGGTGATTTAGAGTCGGCCACTTTTTATGTCTGTGTTGAGAATTTGATGACATCAGTTGTCCAAAAAAATGTCATGTGTTTCCTGATCTCAAGAGTTTAAAGTATCTAATGTCACAAAAGGATCTAAATTTAAAACAACATTGATGGATTGAACTATTGAAAGATTGTGAGCAATTATCGATTAACCTTCGGGAAAGCAGATATAGTTGCAAATGCTTAAATGGAAAACCTTTGATTATTTTTTGATTACTGGATTCATGATTAATCTTATTTGATGACGGTCTTAATCTATCTAAATTAGAAGCTAAACCGATGTTTTCTTTGCAAGATTAAGAACCTTAGGAATGTGATAGTGAGTGGTAAACTAAATGAGTACAGTGTGAGATGACTTTTGATTCTAAATTTCAGGTCGGACCTAATGAATGTTATCATTATTCCGAGATAGAATTTGCTCACTGAGTAATTCAGAGCTTATGTAGAAAATTTTGTACGAAGCTTAGTAGTAGCTCGTTTGTTCATTTAGGGAGTGATAAAATGTACAATTATTTGAAATGAATGTTTTGGTGATTAGGTATGTAACATGATAGATTAGTTGAGTGATATGTTTCAGAGACTATCAGATCAGAAATCGTACAGAAAATAAGGGTGATTCGTGGTAGTTTAGAATCCACTTCAGATTGCAAGAATGTAACACCCCAAACCCGGCCTAAACGTTACGACTGAATCTAGTATGTTACAGGGTGAAGTAAAAATGATTTTCTTTGAATTTGGGAAAAACCATAGTTTCGAAAGCTTCCCGATTAAGGCGATGTCTTGAAACCTGTGATTTGTTAGTTTAGGAAAAGTTCAAATCTTTTTCTTTTTGTTAATCAAATATTCGTTATGCATGGTGATACTTCTTAGAAAACGTTTGTTTTAAGTAACTCATATTTTGAAAACCCATTTTAATTTCTTGATTAAATTTGCATAGCGTCAGATTTTGAATAACAAGTAAAACTAAATATCAATTCAGAAGGGCCTTATTACAACTAAAATCCCAATCAAGAATAAACGTTAAAGCTGTAAAAAGTTTACGGAAGGAAAGACTTTATGGCCCCCATGAGTCTGCCTTGGCTTCCAATTCCATGATCTACTGATTACCTAAAAAGTTAGGAAAAGGGTGAGTCACAGAGACTCAGTGTGTAAAACCATTATAACACATAAATGGCCCATGGCCCACAAACTCAAATCCATCTCATTCAAGATATCATGCAACCAAATGAATGCATCAAGCCCGGCCCAACCTAGTATTTTTCCATCCTTTACATGCCATCTCGTACCAGCCCATCACACTGTGGGGATTTTTACAATCAACCCTCTATCCGCTACATGCCATCTTGATAGTCATGCTGTCAGTTATAATGCTGATCACTAGGTGACCCATATAATACCATGTGGCTTAGCCACCGATCACTATGTGACCTTATAATCAAGCGTGGCTTAGCCACTGATCACTATATGACCTTATAATCAACACTTCCCCTTTTATCATCATATCCCTGTCCCATGCATAACATATATGTCATAAATGAATGTAACATGCTATCGTTAAGGTAATGCGTTATCACATACATCCAAGCTCGCAATAAGTTGTTACAGTTACGTACTTGGCATTCCTTGCCTTACCCATAAGGGTATTGCGACTGTCTACGCAGCCTTTTCTGGCTTATCAGCCCAAATAAATAATATTGCATTAAAAATAAAGTGTATAAGGGTTTACAAACCTCGTAACACGCAAAATAATACTCTCTACGTCGACACTATCGATAGCAGAAACGACTGCTATCTGCCTACTACTCTGTTCTGAAGTCGGTCCACAACCCGATGGCCAATCTCAGACTGCTGACACTGCACGTTTCTTAAACTTAGGGGCTGGGTTTACGGGTCCAACCCCCTCCTTTGCCTGACTAGTATTGGATTCCATCAAAAGATCATAGTCAGAAGATACTATAGAGAAATAGTGGTTGTTTAATCAACAACACAGGGTTAAGGTAGTGAATAATGATAAGTGAACCTAAATAAATATCTGAAAAGAAAACCCCTTTACCTTGAAATCTCAAAAAGAGAGGTAGGTTCAAAGATTGACTGAACCTTAGTCTTGGAATCCAAATACTTCAGCTATCAAGGTTTCCCGGAATAGGTGACCCTGAAGAAGAGAGAATATGTAAGAGTATGAGTCAAAAATATTAACAAAGCCCATTAGCCATCCGACTTTGGCTACACAAAATCGAAAGAGAGATAAAGAAATAGAAAAACCACTTCTTACCTTAACACAAAGGATTCAGTAACACCTAAGAGGATTCAGCATAAGCACAATAGTAGATAAGATTCGGCAATAACTAAGGGTAAAAGAGAACAAGATGAAAGAACCAAAAATAAAGATAAAAGAACTTCAATGGAGGCTTAAGAGTTTTGAGTTTTACATAAATTGAGAGAAGAATGTAGGTTTCAGTTATCAAGAACAAATAGGAAAGTGTGCTATGAAGAAGAATGAAGAGGGGCTAAATAGGTGTTTCGGCTTTTTAGTGAAAAGTTGAGTAGATGAGGGAAATGAAGATTGCTAAAATGGTAAGGGTCTCCAAAGATGGTTTCGATCAATTGAAGAAGAAGTGAAGAACACTTTAGTTGATAGATGAGGAAAGAAGTGAAAAGAAAAGGAATTGAAGCTAATAAAAAAATTCGACACCTATCACCTCCCAAAGCCAAAAAAAATGCACAAAAAGAAGACTACAAAGTCCTATGGCCTAATTGAATTTTGGCACACCGTAACAAAAGCCAAAATCGATTCTCCCCCTACACCAAGCATTTGAAATTCAGCCAACTCCTTCACCAGTTGCCAATCCCTTCTTTTCCTCATTAACTCACTCTTGATCACTCATTTGAAATAGTTTGAATACTTCAAACTCTACTTTCTTCTTTCAGCCACCCATTCGAATTATTTGAATCAGTCCACTCTCCCATCCTGAAGTGTCCCAGTCGAACTCTGCTTCTGCTCCCCTTGACGCCAAAAATAACTCCCAAAATGAGCTTCACGCGACTTGAACATGCTCCATCTCTGCTCCCTTGTGGTGTCACCTTCAAACCCCTTATGTGGCATCACCTTGCCACTTTACCGACACCTTTCTTGTGTCAACCAAATACAAACAATATCCCTTAAGTCCTATCCCAGCTAGCTCTTCCACTATGGTGCCCAAAAAGAGAATTTTGGCCAAGGCTTCGGCCTAACCCCGAGCCCTTCCTAGACCCCCATACCCCCTAAACTAGCACATTAAACATAGCATGCCCACAAAACACATCAAATGCATAGCCCCTAATTCAGGATGTTACACAGAAAATGTATGTGAATATGAAACATGAGGATATGAAATTCTCGTTCAGCGATAGCATACTTCTGAAACTATTACCTTGGAAAAAGATTCAAAATATGTTTTGTGTATCTATGTTTGATGGTATCGATTGGATTCTTTGAGTATGAATTCTCTTGTAGGGATTAAGATTCAGCTGATGCGTTGTATAACAAAAAATCGATCAAAATTTTGACATGAAAGATTAAAAGTTGGGTAATAAAGGCATAATTTTAGTGAGGGTTCTTTGGAGTGTCACGAGATATATGAGTCTATGTGGAAATCGATGTTATATTCTGGTAAGATTTTTGGGGACAAAAATCCCTAAAGGGGGAGAGTTGTAGCAGCCCGTTTTTGGGTCTAGCTGGAACAGTAGTTTTGAGACCACAAATTCGACGCAGTAAAATTATTTTTATTATATTTTTATGGTATAAAATTTTATGGAACGATTTCGTTAAAATTTTGTACAAAAATTTTGACGTTTGGGCACTCAATTTAGTTAAAAGGACTAAATTGCAAAAAAGTGTAAAACTTGAATTCTATATGTTAAAGGTGTTGGATTTCTATGAAATTTCAAATTAGAGGTCCTTAAATGGTAATTAGACCATTGGTTAAGTTGGTGGATAAAAATGGACATGGTTAGGTATGTTTTTTATGTTTTTCATTAAGGGCATTTTAGTAATTTGGTCATTAAAATGAATTAAAAAGTAAAAATGAAGCCAAAATTTGTCCATATTCTTCATCATGGCTTAGTTTTACAAGGGGAAACCATGGCTAGGGTTTTTCAAGCTTCCAAGCTCGATTGTAAGTCCGTTCTAGCCCCTTTTTAAATGATTTTTATGTTTTTGAAATCCTTGTAACATGATCTATTTATTTCTACCACCAATTCGGATAGATGTCAAAGTCTAAAATTTTACCCATGTTGAAGATGTATGTATTTTTATGTTTGATTGTGGAAAATGCATGTTTGTTGTTTGTTAAACGACTTTTGCTAAGTGATTTTCGTTAAAAATATCTAAAAGGACCTGTTTGTAAAAGTTATAAAATTTGGTGTAAAAATGTGAATAAATGATAATTGTGGGCTATTATGAATATGAAAATGGTTCAGCTAGGCTTGGGTTTTGAAGAAATTAAATGAAAATCATCTTACGAGCCTAGGGACTAAAATGTAAAAATGTCAAACTTTAGGGGAAAAATGTAATTTTTACCATAATGAGATTTTGGGCTGATTTGAATAGTATAATGATTAGATAAGTTAAATGTGATATTATAGATCAACAAAAACGAGGTTCAAACCTAGAATGGGGGAAAATAAGTATTTGATGATTTAGTCCTGTTTTCCATTTTTATGCTGAGGTAAGTTCGTATGTTTAATAAGCATTAAATTATATGTGTATAAATGTGTAATATCAGGGATTTTGGGCTTGTGCATTATTGCTTAATTGTGTGAAGTAGCATGCCTATGTGTGTTTGAATGTGTTGTATGAACTTTGAGAACTTTAGAGTGTAGATGAATGCCTTAGAAATATTGTATTTTAAGTTTTAAAGAGGAGCTAGTCAAATGAGACCTTAAGAAAAATTGTAAGGGAAATTAGACATGGAAATGGGCTTGTTAAAGTGGCAAGGAGGCGCCACTTAAAGCCTTAGTAAGTGATGCCACAAGCTGTGTAATAAGGCCTAGGTTTGAGCAGCAAGGGAAGCAAAGGGGAGTTTTATTTTGCAGCGAGGAGGAGAGATACTAGACGACACAGGGACTTTAAGAGGATGAGCTTTAGATGTGGTCAAATTCCTTTTAAAATTCGGCTAAGGGCAAAGGATAATGGTTGATTTATTTAGATAATTTTGAATGGATAAAGAAAAGTGAAAATAGAAGGAAAAAGTGGGATTTGATAGGAGAAAGAGAGTTGGCCGGCCAAGGGGTTCTCTTGGTGTCATTTTCGGCCAAGTTAGTAGGGAGGAATAGCCGAATTTCATAAAGACATTTATCCTCTCTTTTGATTACTCCTTTCTCTCCAAAACCTTTCACTTTCTCTTCTTTTTCATTTACCTTACCTAAGCCAAAATCTCTCCCTCAAACTCACCATTGCCGAATTCTTCTGAGCATCCTTTCTTTCCTCTTTTGTGTTGGCCGAACCTCCCTCTTGTCATCTAAACGAAGTCGCATCAAGTCTCAACCCTTTTTCTCTTCTTCTTTTCACCAATCTATCAAAAGCCGAATATACCAATAACCCCTAGCCGATTGCTCATTAAACCCCCAAAAGCTGAAACCTATTGATCACTATCTTGTCTACATAGTTGAATATCTCAATGGTGTTAGGCAGTAGTGCAGTCGATTTCAATATTAAGGTTGAGATCAAATGTTATTCAATTTTCAATCCTTTCTATTTTAGCCAAAAATCTAGGAACTAATCCCATTAATGTTCTTTGGCCGAAACAATGAAGGATCTTTTGGGATTTCTATTGTAGCCGACTTCTAGGGGAGACCATTCGGGATTGGTTATCCAAGGTAAGTAAAGTATGATCTTAGGCCGAAGGCCCTTTATTAAGTTCATTAAGTGATTGGAAATTGGATCTAACATGAGCCTATAGGTATTTCGACATCTCCATTAGCAGATAGCGATTTCGAGATTTAGATCCGCAAGGTAAGAGGGCATGAACATTCGGCGAAGGCCATATTCAGTGATTATTGTTTGGCCGATTCTAACTATGATTTTTAGGGAGGAGTACAACTTGTTTCGATAGATTTTTGGGATTTCGTGAGCATGATAGTAATTAGGTGTGTAGCCTCACACTAATTTTTGATAGATTATGGTATTGATTTAATATATGTGTTAATGAAAATATGAAAGATGTGGCTAAAGGTACCATACGATGGTACAGAGTACCCAAGTACGTTCACCTTTAATATATTATGTTAATAGTATTATGAATATTGAATATGACATATATGTGAATTCGTTATGAATATGGAATAAGATATATGGCATGATTTTGCATGTATTGTATTGTGCATGGGCATTTGGGTGATTATGAAAAGGGGAAGTGATCTGGTGGTTTTTACCACAATATTTGGTGACTCATGTCACATAATCTGAATGTGGTGACTTATGTCACAAAATGTTATCTGGTGACCTTGTCACATTATCTGGTGGCTATGCCACAATTTATAAGGGCGATGTGCAAGTCGTCTGCAGCTACTGCCTTCGATGGTGTGTAGCGGATGGAGGGTCGATTTAGTAATCCCCGCGGTGTGATTGGCTGGTACGGGTGATGTGTAGAGGATGGTTATTTAGGTTTGGGTTCGGGTTTGCATCATTGCCTATACTTGCTATGTATGATTTGACATGCCTAAATCGATTGGGAATTTGTATTGGTTGTTGCACATTGAGTCTGTTGACTCACCCCTTTGTGGGATATCTTTTCAGGTGACACTCAGTAGATGGACCGGGTCGGTAGGAACTTAGTGGTGGCCATGCTCAGCTCAGTGTTATGTTTTTTTTAGTTTTTTATATTTAAGTATTTTGGATTTATTTCGAGTTTTGCTTTGATGTAATAAGGCCATTACTATTAAACTGTTGATGCATGCATTTTATTTGTTTTAGTATGATACGATTTTTATCCAATCAAAATTTAAGTAACTTTTCTTAAAAATAAATTCTAAATGTTTTGACACTTGAACACCAATGATTTTCAATTTAATGGTAAACCCTAAAACAACTCGGCATTTCTTTTAACTTATAGTTTTTGAAATATAATAATAAGGTCTTAATAAAATCTAGTCTTCAATAACAACACCGTTTTCCCTTCGAACTCAACACAAATTAATTTTTCTTCAAAACCACCCAAATTTTCCAAAGTAACAAATAGGTTTTTGAAATGTTTTACTCAAGGAACAAACTAGATCCGGTCAAGGCTTGTGGGCCAGGTTTGGGGTGTTTCAGTTTGGTATCAGAGCCCGATCTAAAACTCGACATTGAGGGCTTTTTGGGCACAAAACGTTTTCTTTCTTTTGAAATTGGATTTTACTAAGGAATGAGTAGATTTTCTGGCATGGCACCTAAGTCTCCAGCCCAAAGTCCACTAGGTAAGTACTCCTAACTCTTTTGTGATTTGTATGTGAGAAATTATAGGGACGTAGACTAGTAGATTAGGAATTATTGAACCCTAGGATTAGTCTACTCCAACACCAAATTGCATAAAACTTTAAAGCCTAATTAAACCAACCTGTGACTGAGTCACCGAGTTAAGGGTGTGGCAACCGTTGTGCGCATGTCTAGGATTGGATTCAGGGGGAGCTTGGTATTTAAGCAGTCCTAGTGACTCACCTCCTCTCCGCTCGAATCCTACCTGGTGTGTAGTGACGGTTCACCCTAACCAAGAGGACTCAATCATAGGCTAAATTCAATAATTAAAACCCGAAAGGGACTAGTCACCTTGTTTTGTAAAATTCTAAAGTCAAACCATGATTATAAAATTCCAAAGTACCCTTGATTTAAAAATGACCAAAATACCCCTGGTTTGCAAGTTGCCCAAATTACCCCTAACCTGTGCAAATTACTAAAATACCCTCAATATGGAAAGTTGCCCAAATACCCCGAATTAAAATTTTTTAAAATACCCTTATTTTGAAAAGTCACTGGGAACCATATTTTACAAAATTACCGATATGCCCCTGGCTTGTAAAATTACAGTTCTACCCCATTAAAATTATTTTAATGGGGTAAAACTGTAATATCCAGGATTTTGGGCTTGTGCATTATTGCTTAATTATATGAAGTAGCATGCCTATGTGTGTTTGAATGTGTTGTATGAACTTTGAGAACTTTAGAGTGTAGATGAATGCCTTAGAAATATTGTATTTTAAGTTTTAAAGAGGAGCTAGGCAAATGAGGCCTTAAGAAAAATTGTAAGGGAAATTAGACATGGAAATGGGCTTGTTAAAGTGGCAAGGAGGCGCCACTTAAAGCCTTAGTAAGTGACGCCACAAGCTGTGTAATAGGGCCTAGGTTCGAGCAGCAAGGGAAGCAAAGGGGAGTTTTATTTTGCAGCGAGGAGGAGAGGTAGTGGACAGTACAGGGACTTTAAGAGGATGAGCTTTATATGTGGTCAAATTCCTTTTAAAATTTGGCTAAGGGTAAAGGATAATGGTTGATTTATTTAGATAATTTTAAATGGATAAAGAAAAGTGAAAATAGAAGGAAAAGGTGGGATTTGATAGGGGAAAGAGAGTTGGCCAGCCAATGGGTTCTCTTGGTGTCATTTTCGGTCAAGTTAGTAGGGAGGAATAGCTGAATTTCATAAAGACATTTAGCCTCTCTTTCGATTACTCCTTTCTCTCCAAAACCTGTCACTTTCTCTTCTTTTTCTTTTACCTTACCTAAGCCGAAATCTCTCCCTCAAACTCACCATTGCCAAATTCTTCTGAGCATCCTTTCTTTCCTCTTTTGTGTTGGCCGAACCTCCCTCTTGTCATCTGAACGAAGTCGCATCAAGTCTCAACCCTTTTTCTCTTCTTCTTTTCACCAATCTATCAAAAGCCAAATATACCAATAACTCCTAGCCGATTGCTCATTAAACCCCCAAAAGTCGAAACCTATTGATCACTATCTAGTCTACATAGCCGAATATCTCAGTGGTGTCAGGCAGTAGTGCAGTCGATTTCAATATTAAGGGTAAGATCAAATGTTATTCGATTTTCAATCCTTTCTCTTTTAGCCGAAAATCTAGGAACTAATCCCATTAATGTTCTTTGTCGAAACAATGAAGGATCTTTCGGGATTTCTATTGTAGCCGACTTCTAGGGGAGACCATTCGGGATTGGCTATCCAAGGTAAATAAAGTATGATCTTAGGCCAAAGGCCCTTTATTTAGTTCATTAAGTGATTGAAAATCGGATCTAACATGAGCCTATAGGTATTTCGACATCTCTATTAGCAGATAGCGATTTCGGGATTTAGATCCGCAAGGTAAGAGGGCATGAACATTCGGCGAAGGCCATATTCAGTGATTATTGTTTGGCCAATTCTAACTATGATTTTTAGGGAGGAGTACAACCTATTTCTATAGATTTTTGGGATTTCGTGAACACGATAGTAACCAGGTGTGTAGCCCCACACTAATGTTTGATAGATTTATGGTATTGATTTAATATGTGTTAATGAAAATATGAAAGATGTGGCTAAAGGTACCATACGATGGTACAGAGTACTGAGGTACGTTCACCTTTAATATATTATGTTAATAGTATTATGAATATTGAATATGACATATACGTGAATTCGTTATGAACATGGAATAAGATATATGGCATGATTTTGCATGTATTGTATTGTGCATGGGCATATGGGTGATTATGAAAAGGGGAAGTGATCTGGTGGTTTTTACCACAATATCTGGTGACTCATGTCACATAATCTGAATGTGGTGACTTATGTCACAAAATGTTATCTGGTGACCTTGTCACATTATCTGGTGGCTATGCCACAATTTATAAGGGCGATGTGCAAGTCATCTGCAGTGACTGCCTTCGATGGTGTGTAGTGGATGGAGGGTCAATTTAGTAATCCCCACAGTGTGATTGGCTGGTACGGGTGATGTGTAGATGATGGTTATTTAGGTTTGGGTTCGGGTTTGCATCATTGCCTATACTTGCTATGTATGATTTGACATGCCTAAATCGATTGGGAATTTGTGTTGGTTGTTGCACATTGAGCCTATTGACTCACCCTTTGTGGGATATCTTTTTAGGTGACACACAGTAGATGGACCGGGTTGGCAGGAACTTAGTGGTGGCCATGCTCAGCTCAGTGTTATGTTATTTTTAGTTTTTTTATATTTAATTATTTTGGATTTATTTCGGGTTTTACTTTGATGTAATAAGGCCATTACTATTAAACTATTGATGCATGCATTTTATTTGTTTTAGTATGATACGATTTTTATCCAATCAAAGTTTAAGTAACTTTTCTTAAAAATAAATTCTAAATGTTTTGACACTTGAACACCAACGATTTTCAATTTAATGGTAAACCCTAAAACAACTCGGCATTTCTTTTAACTTATAGTTTTTGAAATATAATAATAAGGTTTTTGTCTTCAACAACAACACCGTTTTCCCTTCGAACTCAACACAAATCATTTTTTCTTCAAAACCACCCAAATTTTCCAAAGTAACAAACAAGTTTCTGAAATGTTTTACTCAAGGAACAAACTAGATCCGGTCAAGGCTTGTGGGCCGGGTTTGGGGTGTTTCAAAATGCATAATTGATATAATTGTGGTAAATGCTATATTATTGAAATGAAATGTGAATGCTACTGAGTACGATACTATGGAAATGACCGACAAAGATTCGATACAACGAAAGTCCTAGTTTAACATTAGGAATAGATAGGATACAAATGTCATGACATTAGGGTTACTGAGATTATGTGTAAGACCATATATGGGATATGGCATCGATATTAGACTTCGTGTGAGACCATATCTATTATATGGCATCAATATAAGACTTCGTCTAAGACCATAGCTGGGTTATTGGCATTGATACGAGATTTACATGTAAGACCATATATGGGATATGGAATTGGTATGGTACTGTGTGTACGAGATCCCCGAGTATCCTTTAGTATTCCAAATGGTTCAACAGGAAATTCTATGGGTATGTCAAGGATGAGAGAGTACGTGATTATGTTACGAGTTGATACAAGTATGTATGAAAAACTCAAAGGAAATAAATTCAGTATATGATTAACCAATGGTAAGAATGTGATTGAGTATTTTATGTTCATGAAATTGTGAGTTCATTATTTCCACGAGAATGATTTTGTGAAAACATTGTGATTATTAGTCGATACTTGTGATGTATAAAATACATGGTATATTCGGTTGACGATTATGTGTTTGGCTGGCGTGCTAAATTGAGTTAAGTTATAACATGTTTTATTCTCACAAATTTTGATTTATCAGATATGAGAAAAAGGAAAGACTGGCATAATTTCCTATTAAAAGGTTATGGAAGTAAGGAAAGATAAGAGTTTAGGCAATTGAAAGATATTAAAACATATGCTCGAAAACATGAGTACACATAATTAATGTGCATGTTTAGTATGAGGTTTGAAATGATTTATTGAATTGGTGTAATATGTTACAAAGGAGAGATTATGGTTGTTAGGTTAAAGCCAAGATATGTTAAATTATGCTTATAAGTTGATAGAGTAAACATTATGACTGAATGAAAATTTATAACTGTGAGATTTAAAGTAATAATTATTATCTTATGTTTATATTGTTGGAGTCGATTAAAGATTTGTAAGAGTTGCTTATTGTTTTTGTACTGACTTACTTAGCTATATAGCTTACCCCCTTCCTTTCCCACGCCTTTTAGGGTTATTGAGCAAGTTCGGGTTGGAGATCGCCGGAGATCCTATCACACTATCAAGCTAACATTTTGAGCATAAAGAATCCAAGCATTTTGAGTCTATGGCATGTATAGGGACTTAGTCATTTTGTTAAATGTGTCATTATGATTGTAACCAATGTGTTGGCTTGTGATTATCAAAGGCTTGTTTGATATTTGGCCATATAGATTGGTTTATTTGGGCTATCATGGTTGTAAGCCTAAGTATATTTATACATGTGTCAATGTCTTTGGTGATACGGTCATGGTATGCTTGGTAAATGATGGAAATGAGATTTATGACATGAATGTGAGATGTTTGGCAATGTAGTCTATTGATGAGATGATAAAGTGTTTAACAATTAGATATCTTAAAAGTAGTCAATTGTGGCATAATAATTGTTGTGAGTATGATATATGTTAACATGTTATTGTCTTGATTGTGGTTTTTTGGTTGCTCTCACATGCTTGATTTTATGCCATGAGATGTTGTGTAGATGTGTGCAAGTGAGGGTGGAAAATGGCTTGGTAAATAGCCTTGTTTTTTGTTCACACGAGTAGACACACGGACTTGTGTCTAGGCCATGTGTAACACACGGTCTGCCCCACAGGCATGTGACCCGGCCATGTGTCCCCTGCACATTAATTTTGCTAAACAGAATGTCCAGAATTGAGCACACAAGCAGAGACAGAGGCATGTGTCCCAGCCTTGTGTTCTACACGGCCTAGCGCACAGGTGTGTGGCATGGTCATGTGGCACAAGTCAGGGAGCACACTAATTTGAACACGGCCTAAAGCACAGACGTGTTCCAAGGTCACACGGGCATGTCCATTGGACCACACGAGTGTGTGAGCCCTTCTTCTAGAAAATTTTTTCTAAATTTTTAAAAAATTTCTAAAGTTCTCGGTTTAGTCCCGAACTGCTTCCAATGCATGTTTTAGGCCTCATAAGCTCGTATAAGGGACTTTATGATTGAATATGAATGGTTTTAATTTGGACACAAATTCTATGACTGGAATTGTGTGATTGTTTGTGTTATAAGTCCGGTAGTGCCTCGAGCCCTGTTCCGGCGTTGAGTACGAGTAAGGGGTGTTATAGTCTGAAATTGAAACACGGTACTAAAATGTAACCATATACCCAGAGTTTCTTGTATCTTATTTTAGAATCAAAATATAAACTGTAAATCTTTATTAGGAATAACAGAATCTGGCACCTCATATAGTCTATTAATCTCAAAAGCAGATAATTCAAGCAATCTATCAAGCAAGAAATCCATTCGTGCCAGAATAAAATGTGCAGGCTTTGTCAAACAGTCAACAATTATTCAAATAGTATATTTCTTATTATAGACAAGGATAATCCCAATATAAAATTCATGGTAACTTTGTCCCATTTCCATTTCGGTATTTTCTCTGGCTACAACCATGTTGAAAAGTTTTATCCTTATCTTTCTACTACATCTGTCATTTAAGTTCAATTTTAGAAGTACCACATTTCATTCCGAGCTACTAATACATATTTTTCAATTCATTATACATTTTATCATTTCCCAGATAAACAGGCATAGTACCACTATGATCATTCATGTAAAATTTTCAGTACAAACTCAAATTTCTTCAGTACACGAACTTTGTCCCTGAATAATAGACATTTACCAAATCTATTCTGAAATTCTAAATCAAAAATTATTTCACATTGTATTCATTTAACTTACAACTCATTATCACTTTTCTGAGTTTCACTGTTCTGTTGTAGAAACATCGGTTAAGCTCTATACTCAGCTAAAATTATTTTTTCATTCAGAAAATAGCAATCGAGTATCTATTGCTCATAAAGTAAACAAAGAATTTTCTACTCAATATATCAGCAACCATATTTACTTTTCCTGAATAATAATCAATTACCCAAAGCAGGGTATTTCAATAATTCAAGCCATATACACAATCTCAAAGTCAAATCTTTTCGTAACATCAGATACTTCAACTTTTACAATCGGTGAATATATGACATTTTTTACCAAACAAGAAATGTTGTCAGAATTCAATACAAAAACGATAGCTATCAATTCTAGATCATGTATCGGGTAATTCTTTCCATGTGGTTTTTAACTATCTAAAAGTACAGGTTATTACTTTGCCTTATTGCATCAAAACATAGTCTAATTCCATTCAATAATACATCTCTATAATAACAAACTCTGTTCTCGATCAGCTGAACCAGAAATAATACTTCGGTCAACAGAGCTTTCAACTGGTCAAAACATTACTGATATTTATCGGTTCATTCAAGTCTTATATCTTTTTGGTAATAATTATGCCATCAATGTAGCTATTTCAATTATTAACATTGAAGCTTTGAGTTTTTCCAAAGCCAGAACCATCAAATAGATTCAAAACCATAGTGCTATATTATGACCGACCTTTTAGCCTTACTGATAAAGCAACACTTCAATATCAATAGTGTAGCTCAATTTATAAGAGGGAGACCGAATGTGGCCCCAATAATAACCAATGCAGTAATACAATTTCTATAATCTGTGATCCCTATCACCATACCTCATGATCGAGTCAATATTTAAATCGGTAAGGAATGTTATTACCTCCAATTAAAGAATATCTTTCATAGATAATCCAGGTTTACATACTAAAGAGATTGTTGATATCTTAGAGAAAATTTAGAAGAATAATATAACACATACTCAGTAGAAACTACTGTGATAAAAACAATATAACTTGCACATTCGCAATTTAGGGATCTAATCAGTAGAAGTTGAAAATAGTATCACATGAATCTTATCATCAAATCTTATATCAATCATGATGAATTAGCAACCCAAGTAAAATAGAGCAATACTGCTCATGAATCAACAAGACTTTTAGTAATTCCATTTATCATGATTTACAAGTCTTTTAATACGATGAATATTGTATCTGTACATGCACAATTTCATATGCCTTTGAGAATAACAATACTTATAGAGTACCCAGGAGATGTTGCTGTAATATACCCAATTATCAAAACTGTATTCAAATATCTTTGCAGTTTTATCACTATTCCATTGACCCATAAAATCATCAATAATCTTATATTGTTCAGCTCACTGAAAGAGTCAATTCAGAAGAATTTTTGGCTAATCCGTTCAGTAATTATCATATCTGGATAAGTCAATTACTCATGAATAACTTCTTCCTTAACAATGACATCATATATTTAGAATAATCTTTAGAAAAATCTTATATCTCTTTAATACCGTCTTTACTTATTAACCCGTTCTCATTTTGACTACGTCATTAGTCATTTAGCCTTTAAACTCTTTAGGTCCACATTCATGAGCTTAATCCATATGAATCTTGTGAATTTCATTGTATAAAACTATACTGGTGAAGGGCTAGAGATCGTAAACCTCAAAATTTAACTTTCATATATATATATATATATATATATACTCGTTTAACACAACATTTATCATTCTCATGTACTATAAAACATTTATCCGTACCTTCTATGATTCTATTTCATCATCAATAACATTTTACTCAGATACTTGAGCATCTTTTTCGGAGTCCTCGAAATTACCTCTGTTGGAAAGCATATCTGTCTTGTAAAACAATTTTAATCAAAGTCGAGAGATATAACACTATCACATGTTATACAATGGCATGTATTTTTAGACTCTACATATGCCACATTTAGTCCGATAATCGACTAAATCATAACTCTGGTACCACTAAATGTAACACCCTTGACTAGTATCCATCGCCAGAATAGGGTTTCGGAGTATTACCTAAACATTTAGAATATTTATCGATTAATTTAGGCAAGTTACTATTCATTAACTAAGGTTATTCATAATGTCCCTTAAATGGACCCTCGAGGCCCAGTACGAGCATTAGAATCAAGTCGGGACTAAATCGGGAACTAAGGGAATTTTTCATGAAATTCTAAAATTTTCAAAGGCACAGGGCTCACACACCCATGTGGTCCAAGGGACATGTCCGTGTGACCTCCAGACACGCCCGTGATGCAGGCCATGTTCAAAACTAGGTAGCTCTCTGACTTGTGCCACATGGCCATGCCACACACCTATTTGCTAGGCCGCGTGGTTAATTACTTCAATTCAAATTAGATGCATTTTCACACGACCAAAACACACGCCCGTGTTCAAGGCCATGTCACCCACACGGCTGAGACACACGCCCGTGTCTCTACCCATGTGCTCAATTCTGAGCATTCTATTTTCTTGAATTTATGGTGCAGAGGACACACGGCCTAACCACATGCCTGTGTTACCAAGCCATGTGTCACACACGGTCTAGACACACGCCCGTATGTCTACCTGTGTAGACAAAATAAAGCCATTTCTAGCTTTATTTCTCACCCAAAATTTCACCCATGACCTGCATTCATGTTTACAATCTTACTCTTTAATAAGCATATTTCCCTTTCTTAATCAAACAATATATAGTACCTATGTTATCACCATAACATGAACTTAAAAACATATATGCCTGTACCAAAACATAATCATCACTAGCCATTCCAATGGCTAGATTACAAGCATCATTTACATTTACATGCCAATATGGCCAACATATCCTATACACGCCATTACAACCACAGTTGAATTACCATACTATACCGACATGGGCCGATGGATAGTGTGAGTGATCTCCGCTAAGCTTCCAATCCAACGAGATTTACTCTAAAGGGGAATATAAAACAGGGTAAGCATAAAATGCTTAGTAAGTTTGTATAACATGGTACTTAACTTACCATACATCCTATTTGAGTTAACTAAGTAAGGCATATTCAACCACTTTGATCTCAAGCCCTACACACATCCTCATTGCCCTTGTTAGTTATATATTCCATAGTATTATCAAGACATGTATGGGCTCAACAATAATCAAGTTTCTAAGCACATATGCTTTCCACATCATATATTCATTCAACATACGTGATTCATCTCATTATTTTGTGTAACATCCCGAAATAGGGCCTAAATGGAACAGTGGTTGCGAAACCACGAATTCGAGATAGAGAAGTTTATTTTGATTAATTATTATGATTTACCTAGTAATTAAATATATGTGTTAGAGTATTAATAAGAAATTTTATTGATTGCAAGCTTAAATTGCCTATTAGGACTTGTTTGGAAAAGGTGCTAAATAGGGGTTCTAATTTATAGAGTATGTAACACCCCAAACCCTGTCAATACGTTACGACCAAATTTGGTTTGCTACAGGAAAGGTAGTTTTGAAATTTTTTATCGAAACATTGTAGTTTGAGAAAAACTCTTCGTTTAGTGATTCAATTTAAGGACAATTAAATATTTTGTTTGTGTCTATCTTACCAACTTCTTATTAAAATATCCCAGAGTTGAAAATGAGATAATTTTGGAAAAACAAACTTAGGAGATTTCATAAGTGTGACAGTTGAAAACTATATTGCAATTTAATAAAATCTTCAAATCAATAGGTTATTCGCATGTCATCTTTTATTAACATCTTGAAAACTATTTGTTTGTGATTTTAATTTTTGGAAAAGCCCCATATTCGATAGTTTTATAAAATGTCCATTATCAGCATTAAATCAAAACCTAAATTAAAGTTATAACGGCCTTATTACATAATAAAATCCCAAATTACAATAAGTTTAAATAAAATAAATGAGTTTACGAGAAAATTATTGCATGGCCACCTCGAGTCCGCCTCGGCTCCAAATCCGCGATCTAGTGATTACCTGCAAATCGAGCAGAGGGGTGAGTCACCAAGACTCGATGTGTAATTCCCTGTATAACGCAATTGACTTTAGGCCCACATAGGCCCATCGGGCCTTAGCCCACACAACACAGCAAAATAATCATGCATGCAATGCAGCCCAATCCTAACCTAGTTTTCCATCCTCTAGCTCAATCCCAACCGTGGTCATAGACCACCGTGACATAGTCACTCAATAAATATGTGGGGCCAGCCCACTGTGGTTTTAGACCACCATGACAGCGTCACATAATCACACTTCCCCTTTTAATCATTTCCCAAATGCCCATACTGTGATGAATGCAACATACTTTTATTGTATAACATATGATTAGTTTATACATACAATAATATGCAAGTGACATAATAGCGAAACTTACCCGATGTCTCCAACCTTACCCACAAGGGTATCTCGCCTATCTAAACAATCGTTTCGGCTTTCAGCCTACACAACCATTAACATGAATTAATTAATCAAAGTAAAGTGTGAGCATTACAAACTTGATTACGCGTAAGACTAGACTCTCTCGTCGACACTCTCACTAGAAGAAACAACCATGATTTGTCTATCCCAGGTAGATGTCGACTCCCTACCATAGCTTGGAAGAAAGTACTGTACTGCAAATACAACACTTTCCTTAAAATTAGGGGTAGGGACTACGAGTCCACTTCCCTCTTTAGCCTGGTTGGCACTCGCATCCATGAAAGAATCTTGATCAATACAATACTATGATGAAACAACGATTGTCCACAAAGATGTTGGGTTATGGCAACGAACAACGAAGAGAGAAAGTAATCGTATAGAACTTAGAGAGAAACTCCTTACCTTAAGAAACCGAATGGAATGATGGACTACAACACATTCGGCTACTGAGCCTTCCCGGAGTAAACGTTCCCAACACGAGAGAAGAAAGGGAGAGATTAGTCGTGAACTATTAACAAGAGCAAATTAGCCATTCGACTATGACCACACAGAACCGAAGGGAAATAAAAAGAAAAGGATCAACAGAGTCTCCTTTACCTTGGCCGACAAAACCGAATGAAGAGGAGTCCTTCCTGGGCCCAAGACTCTTAGCACCTTGCTTCCAGAAATACGGCTAATAGCAAAGAAAGATGAGAGAAACGAGTTACAATGATGGCATAATCTGCTTCGATAGAGAACCCCAAAATCGATTTATGATAAAAGAAAGAGTGGACGGCTTCCTTAGGAGAAGTAACGAGATGAGGAGAACGAGGAGTTCCTTACCTTAAACAAAATGTAACAACAAGAAATCCTAGGGGATTCGACACCAGCAGACAATGCCAAAAAGGTTTCAATTCACCCCTAAACAAGAGGAAAAGGAACAAAAGGGGGACGAGCAACTGAGGTTCGGTCAGAAAAGAAGACAAAAGGAGTAGGAGAAGATGAAGTAGGGGGTTTTGGCTTTTGAGAAAAAAGAAGTAAGAAAAGGTCGAAGAGATGAATAGAGGGAACCAAATATATGACTGAAGGTTGGGAGAGGGTTTGGCTTAAGAACAAAGAAAATAGAAAGAAAAGAAGAAGAACAAGGGTGGTCACACAACTTTCGGCTAGTGTCAAAGAAGCAAAAGAGATGAACAGAGGAAGCTGGCAATTTCGACATAGAGAGGAATAGGGAAACCGAATAAGAGAAAATAAGAATTCAAGGAGACTAGCAAAATTCGGCACTCACCTCCCTTAACGACCGAATATGTTAAAATGAAATTAAATAATTACCTAAGACCTATGGAATTTTGGGACACCACCTATTCTAGCACTAAACCGAATTATCCCCCTCCTTAAGCTTCCCACATTTGCCTAACACCTCCACCATGGCCACATTCCTTGATTTCCTCCTACTTCCACTCCCCAACATCCATTTGAATTGGTTCGACCAATTCAAACTCCACAAGCCCCTCATGTCCACACATTTGAACACAATGACCCATTCAACCAACAACCTTGAAGAGTCCCTGCCGAATTCACCTTCTTCCCATCTAGATGCCAAAAAAATAAAGCTTCATGATGAGGCTTATGGGATTCGAACTCCTTCCCTACTGCTCCCTTGTGATGCCACTCCTTAGCTTTGTAACACTCCAAACTAGACCCATACATCATGATCAGATCTGGTATGCTATGGGTTGAATGTTGAAGCATTGCTTTGAAGGGTTTTGAAAATCTCAGTTTATTTTAAGCGATTAATCATTAGTTGTGACATTTTTGAAGAAACTTTAACATTTGCGTTGAACATGCTAGAAAAACCATTTTTCTTTTACTTTATAATTAAGACTTTGAAAACATAAGTTTATAAGATGTAACATAAAAAAAATAATAGTTCGATAACCTAAGTTATGGAGGCCTTATTACAAAAATAATCCCAAAATTGAAACGTAAAGAAAAACTGAAAATAGCCTATGAAGATAAAAGACTTGATGGCCTCTCAAGTCCGCCTTAGCTCCCATGTCCACGATCTATTGCTCATCTGAAAAGTTGGGAAAAATAAAAGGGTGAGTCACCAAGACTCAGTGTGTAAATCCCGAAAACACATAAAAGCCTTGAGGCCCACAAACACATTATGGTCATTGGCCCATACACAATGGCAACAGAATATTCACATGCAACATGTCCCCTCCCAAACCTAAGTGTCCATCCTCTACACACCCCCGTACCAACCATCACACCATAGGGATCTCTACAATCAACCCTCCATCCGCTACACACCATATCGACAGCTGTGCTGCCTGTCATAAAGACCGATCACTATGTGACCTATGTGGCGAAGCCACCAATCGCCATGCAACCTTAATAATATATTGTGGTATTTCGACAACTGTGCTGCCTGTCATAAAGACCGATCACTGTGTGACCTATGTGGCAAAGCCACCAATTGCTATGCGACCTTCTTCCCCTTCATCATATCAATCCCATCCCATGCATACATACATGCAAGAATCAGAACTTTATACTATCTAAACAGATCACAGACTTTTACATACTCCGATACACATAGAGAAGTTTCTATGATTACGTACATGGCATCCCTTGCCTACCCTTTCTAGGTAATACGACTGTTCATACAGCCTCATTTTCTGGCTTTTAGCCCATAACATACATATAATACAGATTAACTAGTGTGATAGAGATCTACACACCTAATTACTAACAAGACGATACTATCTAAGTTGACACTATCAGTAGCTGATCCGACTGCTAACAGTCTAAGGTTTTGTTCTGAAGTCCGTCCACAACCTGGTGGCCAATCCCGAACTGCTGACACCGCTCGCTTCTTAAACTTAGGGATTGGTTTAACAGATCCAATCCCCTCCTTCTCCTGATCGTTATTTGGTTCCATAAAAAGACCTTATCAGTTGCTACCATTATAACATATGGTTAAAATCACAATTACGATAGCGAATCTAACGGAAATCTAAAGAGAACCCCTTACCTTGAAATTTCAAAAAGAGAGATATGAGGTTCAGAGACTAGCAGTTCCGGCTTTTAGATCTACGCGATCTACTTCACTTCTCGAATGTCGCCTAACACATAGACACAAGAAACCAACAATCCATTAGCCTTTCGGGTTTGTCTTCTAAAAATCGAAAGAGAAAGAAAGAAAAATAGATCAAAAGAAATCGGTACCTACCTTTACAGAGAATTCGACAACCTCTTGAAGATTTTGGCTTAATGGAGAAATCGGCACAAGAGGAAAAAGAATGAAGAAGATAGTGAAATAAGAGGTTTCAGCTTTTGAAGAAATAAAAAAAAAGATTGCAGAGATTGACTGGGGTTTTGGCTTGTAGAAGGGAACAAAGAATGAGAGAAAAGATTAAGATAATGGGGTTCAAATGCCAGAATTGAAGAGATATCCCCCCAATTAAAGAGAATTTCGGTACCTACCTCTCAAAAGCTAAAAATGCCCCTTCCTCGAACTAAAAACTAATCAATTAATGAGGGAAATTTCGGCACCCCTCTGGCATATTGAAACCGATTTCTTCCCCCTCCAAGAAATGGAAATTGCCACCACCTTGGTCATTCGTGAGTAACTCCTATTCTTTCTCCCTTATCTTTATCCATTTACACCTTCCACAGAGGCCTAAATAACACCACTTGCTCCTCCTTTAAGTTCCAAAAATGGCCTAAATCCATGGGCTCCAAGCAGCCATAACTTGGGCCTCTTCACCTGCTAATGACGCCACCTTATAATTCATTTACAGTGCCCCTTAGTACTGGGCCACAAGCCCATTTTGTAATTTAAACCACTGTTACCATCTTTTAAACCCTATAGTGTCCAAACAAAAATTTAATCAAGGTCTCGGCCCTATCTTGAGCCCAATCTGGACCCCTAACACTCTAATTAACACATTACACATAACCACACATTAAACGCATAGGCCCTTTAATTCAGGATGTTACAGTTCTACCCCCTTAAAGAAATTTTGGCCTCGAAATTACCTGATCAGAGTAGGTGCGGGTACTGCTGCTGCATCGTCTCCTCTGGTTCCTATGTAGCCTCCTCAAAACTGTGATTCCGCCATAGAACATTAACCAACTGAACCGTCTTCCTTCGCAACACTTTGACATCACGATCCAAGATTTCCACTGGTTCCTCTTCAAAAGATAGGTCAGGTCTTACCTCGATTTCCTCCATAGGCACCACATGAGACGGATCTAAACGATATCGTCTCAACATAGAAACATGGAATACATTGTGAATCTAGCTTAGCTCAGAAGGTAGCTCTAGCTGATAGGCTACTGGCCCTACTCGTTTCAACACCCGATAAGGTCCAATAAACCTGGGACTTAATTTACCCTTCCGTCCAAACATCAGCACTTTCTTCCATGGCAACACCTTCAAGAACACCTTGTCACCCACTGCAAACTCTATGTCCTTACGCTTCAAGTCTGCATAGGACTTCTGTCGGTCTGAGGCTTCCTTTAGTGGGGCTCGAATTAACTCAACCTTCTTCTCTGTCTCGGTAACCAACTTCGGTCCCAAAATTCGACGTTCCCCTAATTCCGTCCAACAGATAGGAGTATGACACTTCGCTAGTACAATGCTTCATAGGGCGCCATCTGAATACTAGACTGGTAGCTGCTATTGTAAGAAAATTCGCTAAGGGTATAAATTCTTCCCAACTACCTCTAAAATAAATGACACATCCTCTCAACATGTCTTCTAAGATTTGAATTACCCACTCAGACTGTCCATCGGTCTGAGGATGAAATGCTGTACTGAAATCCAACTTCGTACCCAACGCTCGGTGCAACGCCTTCCAAAATCACGATGTGAATCTTGGGTCCCTGTTCGATATGATCGATAATGGTACTGCATGCAACCTCACCACCTCGCTATGTATAACTTAGCCAATTTTGTAAAGAGTAATCGACCCGTACTGGTATGAAATGAGCAGACTTCATCAAGCGATCAACAATCACCCAGACTGAATCTTTCTTAGTAGGCGTGAGAGGTAGCCTACTAACAAAGTCCATTATGATCCTTTCCCACTTCCATTGGGGAATCTTCACTGGCTGCAATAACCCTGATGGTAACTGATGTTCCGCTTTTACCTGCTGACAGGTCAAATACTTACTCACCAATTTAGTTACCTCTCGCTTCAAGCCTAGTCACCAGAACTGATCTCGCAAATCCCGATACATCTTACTCCCTTCGGGATGCATAGCATATGAACCACCATGCACTTCTTGCAAAATCCTACGCCTCAATATAGGATCTTTTAGCATGCAAACTCTCCCTTGAAAACATAACAGCCCTTCCTCATTCATACTGAAGTCCGTCGATCCATCACTTGATCCTACATGAAACTTCTCCTTTAGCTACTCATCGGCCTGCTGCTTCTCCTTAACTTGACAGACCCAAGAGGGTTTCACTTGAAGTTTAGCCCATAAGCTCCCATCATCATATAAACTAAGGTAAGCAAACATTGCCCTCAAGTCAGAGATTACTTTACGACACCACCACATTAGCTTTACCCAGATGGTACTCGATCGAGCAATCATAATCCTTTAAGAACTCGATCCACCTCCTCTGCCTTAAATTCAACTCCTTCTGGGTCAAAAGGTATTTTAGGCTTTTATGATCGGGTAAATAACAGATTTCTCCCCGTACAGATAATGTCTCCAAATCATTAAAGCAAAACCACCGCCGCCAACTCCAAATCATGGGTGGGATAATTTGCTTCATGCGGTCTTAACTGCCGAGATGCATACACAACAACCGTTCCATCTTGCATCAACACGCATCCTAGTCCTGTGTGTGATGCATCACAGTAAATCACAAATTCCTTCCCAGCCTCCGGTTGAATCAATACCGGAGCCTCTATTAAACTCCTTTTTCAACTTCTCGAAACTCTCCTGCTGCTTACTAGACCAAGTAAATGGAACTGCTTTCTATAATAACTTAGTCAATGGTGCCACAATTGAAGAAAATCCTTCAACAAACCTTTGATAGTACCCGGCCAGACCAAGAAAAATCAATTTACGCCCACGCACCTAGGCGGCTTCCAATCCAACACCGCTTCAATTTTTGAGGGTCAACCCTAATCCCCTCTGCCGACACAATGTGGCCTAGAAAAGTAACTTCACTTAGCCAAAATTTGCACTTATTGACTTTGGCATACAGCTGCTTCTCCCTCAAGATCTGCAAAACCACTCGAAGGTGTGAGTCATGTTCCTCCTCCGATCTTGAATAAACTAGGATATCATCTATGAAAACCATGACAAATCAATCCAAGTAGGGTTGGAATATTCGGTTCATCATGTCCATAAATGCTGCTGGCGCATTGGTCAATCCAAATGGCATTACCATGAACTCGTAATGACCATAGCGAGTCCTAAAAGCCATCTTATGAATATCTGCCTCCTTGACCTTAAGCTGATGGTATTCTGATCTCAAATCTATCTTTGAGAACACTGACGCCCCTTTCGGTTGATCGAACAAGTCATCAATCCTTGGCAACGGATACTTTATCTTGATAGTCAACTTGTTCAGCTGACAGTAGTCAATGCACATACGCATTGATCCATCCTTCTTCTTAACAAATAACACTGGCGCTCCTCAAGGCGACACACTAGGTCGAATAAATCCTTTACCCAACAACTCTTGTATTTGTGCTTTTAACTCCACCAACTACTTTGGCGCCATCCTATATGGAGCGATAGACACTAGTGCTGTTCCCAGAAGAAGATCGATACCAAACTCCAATTCACGATCCGGAGGTAATCTCGGAAGCTGTTCTGGGAAAACATCAGGAAATTCGTTCACAGTCCTAATGTCCCCAACAGTTAGGTCTTTGGCTTCCAAAGCCTGAACAAACATTAATACCACCTCGCATCCTTTTCTTACCATCCTTTCTGCTCTTAGGGCAGTCACCACATTCGACAAATAGTTCCCCTTTCTCCTATCACTAACACTTCACCACTTTTGGGGGTTTTTAACACCGTACGCTTGGCTGCACAGTCTATATTAGCTTGGTACTTCACCAGCCAATCAATACCTAAAATTAAATCAAACTCCCACAACGATAATTCCATCAGATCAGTCAGGAAAACTATTCCCTGAACTTTTAAGGGTACCTCTCGATAGAGTTTATCTACTACCACAGATTGTCCTAATGGGCTAATTATAGTCATCACCCTAGGGGTAATCTTGGAATCAAAACTTAAAGTTCCAGACACACTACTAGCAACATATGAATGTGTCGACCCAATGTCAATCAATGTAGTGTAAGGCAAACCAAATATTAAAAACGTACCGGTTATAACATCTGGTGCGTCAACCTCCTCACGACGTCTGGCAACATAGACTAACCCCGGCTATCTCGCCTCAGTGTTTCCTGCACCTTGGCTTGGTGCTCCACGACTCCAACCAAAACTGTTACCACCTCTAGCTGGACCACGACCCCTCTGCGGCTGCTGACCTCCTCTACCTGGCTGAGCATTTCCCTACCCTACAGGTCATACATCGCTCGTGGCTGTGGACAGTCCCTAATCTGATGGCCTAAAGACCCACACCTAAAGCACTTTCCACTGTCTGCCCAACACTCAACTACATGGAATTTACCACAGCGAACACACCTCCGTGTTTGGTTAGCAGCAGGTCTCTCCACCCGGTTCGGCCCATCCAACCTAAGTCTTTTTTGAGTACACCCAGCTGCTCCTAACGATCTAAAATTCCTCCTACTTCCACTTATATCTTTATCATGATTCAGCTTTTCTATTTGCTTTACCTCCTCAGCTATCTTAGCCTTCTCCACAAGTACATCAAATTCTTTCTCCCACTGTGGAGCTATCAAAACACGTAAATCATCCTTTAGGCCATCTTCAAATCGAACATACTGTTCATGTTCTGTGGCCACTATCCCTCGAGCATAACGGCTCAAGCGTAAGAATTCTGCTTCATATGCCGCCACTGACCTACTTACCTGAACTAGATTCAGAAATGCTTTACACTGCGCGTCCACATAACTCGTTCCAATGTACTTACTCGGAAACGCCGTTCTGAAGTAATCACAGGTGATACGGTTAGCCATTGTACCATCCTTAACCATAGGCCACCATTGATAAGCTTCGTCCCGAAGAAGGGACACTACTCCTTTCAGCTTCTCTTCTTTCGTGAAATCTAGATCATCCATTATGCGTTCGACTGCCTCCAAGCAATACTTAGCTGTACTCGGGGCAATACCTGAAATTCCCTTAAACACTTCTGCCCCATTAGCTCTAAGTCGCTCCAACACAGATTTTTGGGCTCTTGTGCCCATGCCTGCCCCAGCAACCATCTCTAACACCATCAACATCGCCTGAGATACCGCATCATCTTCGGCCATCTGATCCTAAAATTTCACCTCCATAGCTGGTGGCACCGGTACCTCATTCCCCGACTCGTAACCAGACCTTACCGATTTTGACACAGCAATCCTGCCTCTACCTTGGCCACGCACACCACGTCCTCTAGTGCTCATTCTACCGATTCACGTTTATTTGATTGGAAATTTTATGAATTATTAATTTCTTCCACTGATTAATAATGAACAATCTTATGGAAAGTAGTTTTAACAGTAGTTCTTTCGAATTTGAACTCTATCTACAAGGTTCAGTTCTCAGGTCTTTATTTCCTAGCTCTAGAATCCACATACATTCAACCATCACACATCAACATACAAGTAGCATCCATGAACTCACATTCATCACATAAGGGTATTTTTTTTCATTTCACTACCCAGGGGTACTTTCGTAATTTTATCCTACAGGGGTATTTTCGTAATTTTCTAAAATAGGGTATCTTGGTGATTTTACAAAATAAGGGTATTTTGGTAATTTTGCAATCTAGGGGTATTTCAGTAATTTTGCCAACTGGGGGTATTTCATTAATTTTTACAAAAACTAGAAATATAAATAATTTTACAAAAATAGGGTGGCTGGTCCCTTTCGGGTTTTAGTTATAAATTTTGGCCCGTCAACAAGCCCTCTAGGTTAGAGTGAACAAACACTACGCACCAGGTAGGATTCTAGCGAAGAGGAGGTGAGCCGCTAGGGTCGCTTAAATACCAAGCTCTCCTGGATCCAATCTTAGACATGCGTATGCCTGTTACCACACCCTAACCCTGTGACTTGTTCACAGACATGTTTAATTAGAAATTAAGTCTTATGATATTTGAAGAATTGTTTATACTAAACCTAAAGTTCATAAACTCTAGCATACTAGCCTACGTCCCTAGAAAGCCTATCAAGCCCAACATGCATATCACATAATGAGTTTAGAATACTTACCTGCGTGGATCGGGTGCTGGTATACTCGAAGGCCATATCTCAACCGAATTTTGCTCAAACTTACATCACTTTTACAAATCACCATTGGACCTATTTCACAGCCCGAGTTTTGAATTGGGCTCTGATACCAAAAATGTAACACCCCAAACTCGACCCATACATCATGACCGGATCTGGTATGCTACGGGTTGAATGTTGAAAACTTTGATTTGAATGGTTTTGAAAATCTCAGTTTATTTTAACTGATTAATCATTAGTTGTGACATTTTTGAAGAAACTTCAACATTTGCGTTGAACATGCTGGAAAAAACCCATTTTCCTTTCACTTTATAATTAAGACTTTGAAAACATAAGTTTATACGACGTAACATAAAAAAAATTATTCGATAACCTAAGTTGTGGAGGCATTATTACAAAAATAATCCCAAAATTGAAACGTAAAGAAAAACCCAAAATAGCTTATGAAGATAAAAGACTTGGTGGCCCCTCGAGTCCGCCTCAGCTCCCATGTCCACGATCTACTACTCATCTAAAAAGTTGGGAAAAATAAAAGCGTGAGTCACCAAGATTCAGTGTGCAAATCCCGAAAACACATAAAAGCCTTGAGGCCCACAAATACATTATGGTCCTTGGCCCATACACAATGGCAATAGAATATTTACATGCAAAATGTCCCCTCCCAAACCTAAGAGTCCATCCTCTACACACCCCCGTACCAACCATCACACCGTGGGGATTTCTACAATCAACCCTCCATCCGCTACACACCATATCGACAGTTGTGCTGCCTGTTATAAAGACCGATCACTATGTGACCTATGTGGCGAAGCCACCGATTGCCATGCGACCTTAATAATATATTGTAGTATTTCAAAAGCTGTGTTGCCTATCATAAAGACCGATCACTGTGTGACCTATGTGGCTGAATATTCATCATTATTATTTTGGTATAGGTTGATACATATGGTATGGTTAAGTTTTGGCTAAGCAAATGGATGATCTATGCTTGTGATGAGATGAACTTTAGTCTTGTAATTTGGCATAGTTGGAATTGGTATTGAATGTATGGATAAAGTGAACTATTTGATATGTTTGGTTTCCATATATGCATATTATGTTTTGGTACATATTGCTTGTAGGAAGACCCTAAGTGGGTGGCATATTGGCCTTGTAAAATGGCCTATAATGTCACACAGTTGAGGCACACGGGCGTGCCTAAGACCGTGTGTAAATTGGCAGAATGTGGCTTAAATTGCATACGGCCTCAACACGGGTGTGCTTGGTGTCTATGTGAGAAATGGCAGTATGTGATCTATTAGTACACGGCCTTAGCACACGGGCGTGCTTGGTGACCGTGTTGATTTTGGCAGTATACTACCACGATGAGGACACACGGGAGTGTCCAGTAGCCGTGGGTGAGGCACGGCCTACCCCCACAATCGTGTGTCCCCTGTATGTTAGTTAAGTTTCAAATTCTTATGAGGTTACATATGTGTTTCGGTTTAGTCCCGACTAGGTTTATAAGCATGCTTAAGGTCTCGATGACCTACTTAAGGGGCATTATGATTAATATCGATGAATGGTTGTACAATTAAGTCTGTAAATGTTTCTGACCTGTCTGGTAACGCTTTTAACCCTATTCCAGTAATCGGACATGGGATAGGGGTGTTACACATTTAGCCCAAACCTAGCCACATATATGAGATTCACATAGTCTAGTTCACTATCTACTACTTAATCATACAATTTACTCATATGAGATCTTGAGCCAATAGGCCCACATGGTCCCTTTCGGGCCATCATGGCCTAATAGCCCACACCCACAAGAATACTAATTATGGACTCAACTATCGTGTCGAAGCTTCCACACATGCACTCGCATGCTCGTGTGGCTACCATCGTCGTGTGGCCGGCATTTCGGCATTTTTCGCTCTACAACTAGAGTAGAGAGAATACACACCTGATAGGAATCTAGTGCTAATCTACGCTCCGACCACTCCTGCGTCCAACGCCAACCAGGTATGCCTACTCTCCTCTTAGACAACTCTATATATAGCTAGCTTCTCACCTTCCTTCTTTGTATCTTTCCGATGTGGGATCCCTCCATTAGCAGAGTTTAAATCCACCTCAAACTCTTGCCGTCCAATCTACAAAATAATTACTCCCTTGCTTTCCATGAGATTCGAACTGAGGATCCCTTTCAGCATAATCCACGCCGCTAGCCACTAGGCCACAAGCTCCTCTTGTGTTTAAAATCATGCACAACTAAATATAAATCTATGGCAAAATTCTAAAGTCTATATAGAAAGAAAACCAAAATATAAGATCCAAGACTTGAACCTTGGACCTCCTTCCTTCCTTTTGGTGTCACCCCCTTGCCTCTTACATGTCGTCACTTTGCCACTATACCACACACTCCACTTGTGTCATTTTCTCCACATTTTATTCTTAAAGCCTACCTACTAACTCTCAAGTTTTTATTCACCTAAAATAAAAATTTTCCCTAAGCCCAAGTTTGATCCCGGGACTTCATAGAAGCCCTCTAACCTTCCAAAATAACTCACCTACTAGATTCAACTTGCATTAAAGTCATTCTCTTATTCTCAAAAATTTTAACCGCTACTACGCCCAAGGCCCAATTGGCCCAATTCTACTAGGCCCAATTTTGGGATGTTACAAATCTACCCCCTTAAAGAAATTTCATCCTCGAAATTTCCAAATATAAGAACAGTCACACATCCTAACCTACCACACGACACTCTTGTTGTGCACTCTGATCATAATAACACTCATATACTTTTTAACTAAATCTCGAAGCTTCTTCCTCACAACTAGATACCTAACCGCAGAAGCACATAGAAGTTTATCACACATGTACATAATTCCAATATTCAAGCAACTCATCCAAATAGAACACACATAGAATAAATACCAACATACAGTCATTACGGCATATAACAGAGCATAAGGTCAGGAAACTTACAGATTTGGTGCCGGAGACTCAAGTGCCATACTTCCCCAAAAACGATATGTTTTTCTAAATCAAATTTCAATCAAATTTGGAAAACATTTTTGAACCCATTCTACAGACAAGTTTTGCAAACTAGGCTCTGATACCATAATTGTAACACCCCAAACCCGGCCTAGACGTTACGATCGGATCTGTTATGTCACAAGGAAAGGTTGTAACAGAAACTTTGAGATTAAAATTTTTGAGTTTTATTTTACAATACAGAAATTAGGGTCGATGGTTTTAGGAAAATGCATCATTTTGAAATAGTTTTTGAAGTTCTAAGATATTCCCAAGTTTAACTATTTATTGCTTGTGATCCGTTTGTTCACATTTTGAAAAACAGTTATTACATTTTTAGGGAAACCCCGTATGGATCAATTCATAAGAGGTAACAACTGAATAAAAGCAAAATCCAAATTAAAATCCTGGAGGCCTTATTACATAACAAATTCCCAAATTTAAAATAAGTTTAAAATAAAGAAAAATAGAGTTTACGGAAGAAGTAACGCATGGCCACCTCAGAGTCCTCCTCAGCTCCAAATCCGCAACTAGGGGTTACCTGCAAAATTAAGAAGAGAGGTGAGTCACCAAGACTCAGTGTGTAATTCCCCTTACGAATGTAATTTGGCATAAGCCCACAAAAGAACATTGGGCCTTAGCCCACACAACATGGCATATTAAAAATGTATGCAATGCAGCCCATCTTAATCTTACTTTTCCCACCTCTATAACAACGAATCAGCCAAACGCCCGTGGCACCAAGCCACTGTGGTACCAAACCACTGGTGGCAATCCCTGATAATATATATATGGGGCCAACCCACTGTGGTACCAAACCACTGGGACGAGTCACAGAAATAAACTATGTGGTGCCAAACCACTGAGACATAGTCACTCGATAAATTATGTGGGGCCAACCCACTGTGGTACCAAACCACTGGTGATAGTCTTAGAATCACACTTCTCCTTTTCACATCATAACCAAAGCCCATGCACATATTGACATAATGATATGAATGCAACATGCTCCCAAAGCACAATGGTGAATTATATCATACAATTAACATAGACAATATTAGTACTACCACGAATGTATAACAGTCATTTATCGTTTAAGGGTAAAACGATAATTACACACGAAGGGTATTTCAGTAATTTTGTAATCTGGAGGTATTTCAATAATTTCAAAAATTAGGGGAATTTCGTTAATTTTGCAAACCAGTGATATTTCTGTAATTTCGTAAACCATGGGTATTTTGGTAATTTCGTAAACCAGGGGTATTTTGGTAATTTTACAAACCAGGGGTATTTCAATAATTTTGCAAACCAGGGGTATTTGATAATTTTGCAAACCAGGGTTTTCAATAATTTTTCAAACCAGGGGTATTTTGGTCATTTTACAAACTAGGGGTATTTTGGTCATTTTAAAAATTAGGGTATTAACGACCCAAGTATTCTAAATAGAGATAATGATGCGAATGGGCCTAAGGCCCATTCTCAGCCCAAGCGTGCCCAAACACTCGTGTGGCCCATTTAGCCCAAATCTAGCTACATATATGAGATTCACATAGTCTAGTTCACTATCTACTACTCAATCATACAATTTACTAGTACGGGATCCCGGGCCCATTAAGCCCACTTGGCCCCTTTCGGGCCATCGTGGCCCAACAGGCCACACCCACAAGAATACTAATGGTGGCCTTGACTATCACGTCGAAGCTTCCACACATGCACTCGCACGCTCGTGTGGCTACCATCGCCGTGTGACTAATATTTCGCATTTTTCGCTCTACAACTAATAAAGAGAATACACACCTGATAGGAACCTGGTGCTAATCTGCGCTCCGACCACTCCTGCGTTCAACGCCAACCAGGTATGCCTACTCTCCTCCTAGACAGCTTTATATATAGCTAGCTTCTCACCTTCCTTCTTTATATCTTTCCGATGTGGGATCACTTCGTTAGCAGAGATTAAATCCAACTTAAACTCTTGCCGTCCAATCCGCAAGATAAATACTCCCTTGCTTTCCATGAGATTCGAACCTAGGCTCCCTTGTAGCATAATCCACGCTGCTAGCCACTAGGCCAGAAGCTCCTCTTGTGTTTAAAACCATGCGCAACTAAATATAAATCTATGGCCAAATACTAATGTCCATATAAAAAGAAAACCAAAATGCAAGAGCCAAGACTTGAACCTTGGACCTCCTTCCTTCCTTTTGATGTCACCCCCTTGCCTCTTATGTGGCATCACTTTGCCACTACACCACACACTCCACTTGTGTCATTTTCTCCACATTTTATTCTTAAAGCCAACCTACTAACTCCTAGGGTTTTATTAACCTAAAACCAAAATTTTTCCTTAGCCCAAGTTTGATCCGGGACTTCATAGAAGCCCCTAACCTTCAAAAATCACTCACCTACTAGATCCAATTTGTATTAAATTATTCTCTTATTCTCAAAAATTTTAACCGCTACTACGCCCAAGGCCCATTAGGCCAAATTCTACTAGGTCCAATTTCAGGATGTTACAAATCTACCCCCTTAAAGAAATTTGGTCCTCAAAATTTCCAACTATAAGAACAGTCACACATCCTAACCTACCACACTATGCTCTTACTCTGCACTCTGATCTTAATAACACTAACATACTTTTTAACTAAATCTCGAAGTTTCTTCCTCACAACTAGATACCTAACCGCAGAAGCACATAGAAGTTTATCACACATGCATATAATTCCAATATTCAAGCAACTCATCAAAATAGAACACACACAGAATAAAACCAACATACAGTTATTACAGCATATAACACAGCGTAAGGTCAGGAAACTTACGGATTTAGTGCCGGAGACTCAGGTGCCATACCTCCCCAAAAATGATATGTTTTTCTAAATCAAATTTCAAACAAATTTGGAAAACATTTTCGAACCCATTCCACAACCGAGTTTTACAACCTAGGCTCTGATACCATAATTGTAACACCCCAAACCCGGCCTAGACATTACGACTGGATCTGGTGTGTCACAAGGAAAGTTTGTAAGAGAAACTTTGCGATTAAAATATTCAAGTTTTGTTTTACAATATAGAAATCAGGGTCGATGGTTTTAGGAAAATGCGTCGTTTTGAAATAGTTTTTGAAGTTCTAAGAAAATCCCAAGTTTAATTCTTTATTGCTTGTGATCCGTTTGTTCACATTTTGGAAAATGATTATTACATTTTTAGGAAACCCGTATTGATCAATTCATAAGAGATAAAAACTGAATAAAAGAAAATTCCAAATTAAAATCCGGAGGCCTTATTACATAACAAATTCCCAAATTTAAAATAAGTTTAAAATAAATAAAAATAGAGTTTACGAAAGAAGTAATGCATGGCCACCTCAGAGTCCTCCTTAGCTTCAAATCCGCAACTAGGGGTTACCTGCAAAATTAAACAGAGGGGTGAGTCACCAAGACTCAGTGTGTAATTCCCCTTATGAACGTAATTTGGCCTAAGCCCACAAAAGCACATTGGGCCATAGCCCACACAACATGGCATATTAAAAATGTATGCAATGCAGCCCAGCCCAATCCTATTTTTCCAACCTCTATAACACTGAATTAGCCAAACGCCCATGGCACCAAGCCACTGTGGTACCAAACAACTGGTGGCAATCCCTGATAATATATATGTGGGGCCAACCCACTGGGACGAGTCACAGAAATAAACTATGTGGTGCCAAACCACTTGTGGTGCCAAACCACTGAGACATAGTCACTGGATAAATTATGTAGGGCTAACCCACTATGGTACCAAACCACTGGTGATAGTCTTAGAATCACACTTCCCCTTTTTCACATCATAACCAAAGCCCATGCACATATTGACATAATGATATGAATGCAACATGCTTCCAAAGCACAATGATGAATTATATCATACAAGTAACACAGACAACATTAGTACTACCACGATGGTACAATTGTCATTTGTCATTTAGGGGTAAAACAGTAATTACACACGAAGGGTATTTCAATAATTTTGTAATCTGGAGGTATTTTAGTAATTTTGAAAACTAGGGGAATTTCAGTAATTTTGCAAACCAGTGATATTAGTAATTTCATAAACCAGGGGTATTTCGGTAATTTTGTGAACCAAGGGTATTTCGATAATTTTGCAAACTAGGTGTATTTCGGTAATTTCACAAACTAGAGGCATTTCGGTCATTTGACAAAGCAGGGGTATTTTGGTAATTTTGTAAAATAGGGTATTTCGATAATTTTGCAAACTAGGGGTATTTTGGTCATTTTACAAACCAGAGGCATTTTGGTCATTTTACAAATTAAGGTATTAACGACCTAAGTATTCTAAATAGAGATAATGATACGAATGGGCCTAAGGCCCATTCTCGGCCCAAGTGGGTCCAAACACTCATGTGGCCCATTTAGCCCAAACCTAGCCACGTATATGAGATTCACATAGTCTAGTTCACTATCTACTACTCAATCATACAATTTACTCGTATGGGCTCCCGAGCCCTTTGAGCCCACTTGGCCCCTTTCGAGCCATCGTGGCCCAACAGCCCACACCCACAAGAATACTAATGGTGGCCTCGACTATCATGTCGCAGCTTTCACATGTGCGCTCGCACGCTGGTGTGGCTACCATCATCGGGTGACCGACATTTTAGCATTTGCTGCTCTACAACTAGAGTAGAGAGAATACACACCTGATAGGAATCTGGTGCTAATTCGCGCTCTGACCACTCCTGTGCCCAATGCCAACCAGGTATGCCTACTCTCCTCCTAGACAACTCTATATATAGCTAGCTTCTCACTTTCCTTCTTTGTATCTTTTCAATGTGGGATCCCTCCGTTAGCAGAGTTTAAATCCAACTCGAACTCTTGCTGTCCGATTAGCAAAATAAGTACTCCCTTTCTTTCCATGAGATTCTAACCCAGGCTCCCTTGTAGCATAATCAACGCCGCTAGCTACTAGGCCACAATCTCCTCTTGTGTCTAAAACCATGCGCAACTAAATATAAATCTATGGCCGAATTCTAAAGTCCAAATAAAAAGAAAACCAAAATGAAAGAGCCAAGACTCGAACCTTGGACCTCCTTCCTTACTTTTGGTGTCACCCCCTTGCCCCTTATGTGGCGTCACTTTTCCACTACACCACACACTTCACTTGTGTCATTTTCTTCACATTTTATTCTTAAAGCCTATCTACTAATTCCCAGGGTTTTATTCACCTAAAACCAAAATTCTTCCTAAGCCCAAGTTTGATCCGGGACTTCATAGAAGCCCCCTAACCTTCCAAAATCACTCACCTACTAGATCCAACTTGCATTAAATTCATTCTCTTATTCTTAAAAATTTTAACTGCTACTACGCCCAAGGCCCATTTGGCCCAATTCTACTAGGCCCAATTTCAGGATGTCACAAATCTACCCCCTTAAAGAAATTTCGTCCTCGAAATTTCCAACTATAGGAATAGTCACACATCCTAACCTACCACACTACACTCTTGATGCGCACTCTGATCTTAATAACACTAATATACTTTTTAACTAAATCTTAAAGCTTCTTCCTCACAACTAGATACCTAACTGCAGAAGCACATAGAAGTTTATCACATATGCACATAATTCCAATATTCAAGCAACTCATCCAAACAGAACACATATAGAATAAATACCAACATACAGTCATTACAGCATATAACAGAGCGTAAGGTCAGGAAACTTATGGATTTGGTGTCAGAGACTCAGGTGCCATACTTCCCTAAAAACGATATTTTTTCTAAATCAAATTTCAAACAAATTTGGAAAACATTTTTGAACCCATTCCACAGCCGAGTTTTGCAACCTAGGTTCTGATACCATAATTGTAACATCCCAAACTCAGCCTAGACGTTATGACTGGATCTGGTATTTCACAAGGAAAGGTTGTAAAAGAAACTTCGCGATTAAAATTTTCGAGTTTTGTTTTACAATACAGAAATCAGGGTCGATGGTTTTAGGAAAATGCGTCGTTTTGAAACAGTTTTTGAAGTTCTAAGAAATTCCCAAGTTTAATTATTTATTACTTGTGAGCCTTTTGTTCACATTTTGGAAAATAGTTATTACATTTTTAGGGAAACCCTGTATTGATCAATTCGTAAGAGATAACAACCAAATAAAAGAAAAATCCAAATTAAAATCCCAGAGGCCATATGAAATAACAAATTCCCAAATTTAAAATAAGTTTAAAATAAAGAAAAATGGAGTTTACGAAAGAAGTAACGCATGGCCACCTCAGAGTCCTCTTCAGCTTCAAATCCACAACTATGGGTTACCTGCAAAATTAAGCAGAGGGGTGAGTCACCAAGACTCAGTGTGTAATTCCCCTTACGAACGTAATTTGGCCTAAGCCCACAAAATCACATTGGGCCTTAGCC
The DNA here is from genome assembly GCA_025506655.1 of Gossypium rotundifolium. Taxonomy (NCBI): domain Eukaryota; kingdom Viridiplantae; phylum Streptophyta; class Magnoliopsida; order Malvales; family Malvaceae; genus Gossypium; species Gossypium rotundifolium. The sequence continues at coordinate 108,064,849 of CP106724.1, forward strand.
CACACAATATGCCATATTAAAAATGTATGCAATACAACCTAGCCCAATCCTACTTTTCCAACCTCTAAAACATCAAATTAGCCAAATGCCCGTGGCACCAAGCCACTGTGGTACCAAACCACTGGTGGCAATCCTTGATAATATATATGTGGGGCCAACCCACTGTGGTACCAAGCCACTGGGACGAGTCACAAAAATAAACTATTTGGTGCCAAACCACTGGTGGTGCCAAACCATTGAGACATAGTCACTGGATAAATTATGTGGGGCCAACCACTGTGGTACCAAACCACTGGTGATAGTCTTAGAATCACACTTCCCCTTTTCACATCATAACCCAAGCTCATGCACATATTGAGATAATGATATAAATGCAACATGCTCCCAAAGCACAATGGTGAATTATATCATACATTTAACACAAACAACATTAGTACTACCAAGAGGGTACAATGGTCATTTATCATTTAGGGGTAAAACGGTAATTACACACTAAGGGTGTTTTGATAATTTTGTAATCCGGGGGTATTTCAGTAATTTCACAAACCAGGGGAATTTTGGTAATTTCGCAAACCAGGGATATTTTAGTAATTTCATAAACCACATGTATTTCGGTAATTTCTTAAACTATGGGTGTTTCGATAATTTTACAAACTAGGGGTATTTCAATAATTTTGCAAACCAGGGGTATTTCGATAATTTTACAAACTAGGGGTATTTCGATAATTTCATAAACTAGGGTATTTTGATAATTTTACAAAGCAGGGGTATTTTGGTCATTTTACAAACCAGGGGTATTAACGACCCAAGTATTCTAAATAGAGATAATGACCCAAGTGACTCACCCCTTCCGTTGTTTTTTTTTTTTAAGATAATGCTTAGATCGTGGATTCGGAGCCGGGGTGGACACGTGGTGGCCATGCTCAACAATTGTTTCTATTTCACTATTTATTTCAGATTTAGTTTTCCTCTACTTTAAGTTTGGATTTCAGTTTGTAATAAGGCCACTTAAACTTTACTTTGGGTTTTTTTTTCATTCACTCTGTTTTCCTTAAACTTTTATTAAATGGAAAAAAAAAAAAACATGCCAAGTAATTTACGAAATGGACGATTTTATAAACTTAAGTGAATACTCTGAGTTTTTTCTAAAGTTGTACACTGGATAAATAATAAACAAGGGTTAACAACAAAGTGATTCTATCATGCTGTATAAAGTTTCAAAATGTTTTAACAATTCACTCCATTCAACCACGTTTTCCTTGAACTACACAAGTGTTGTCTTTTCAAATCAAGTCGAGAAAATGGTTTGTAAGACGTTTTCTACCCAGTGGCACGCCAGATTCGGTCGTAGCGTTTAGATTGGGTTTAGGGTGTTACATTTTTTGTATCAGAGCCCAGTTGAAAAGCTCCGCTGTGGATATAAGGCCCAAAATATTTTCAATAAAAGGTCTATAAAATGATTTCTGGGGAGATGCTTATCTCGGAAAGCATGGCACCTAAGTCTCCGGCACCGATCCACCCAGGTAAGTATCCTAACCTCTGATGTGATATATATATGTGTGATGGGATTAATGGGTTTATAGGGACGTAGATAGATATGTTAGGGCTTGTGGACCTTAGGCCTAGTTACACAAACTCTTACATTTCATAAAACTTAACTTCCCTAAATAAACATGTCTGTGAGCAAGTCAGAAGGACTAGGGTGTGGTAATAGGCATACGCATGCCTAGGATTGGATTCAGGAAGAGCTTGGTATTTAAGCAGTCCCAGCGACTCACTTCCTCTTCTTTGGAATCCTACCTGGTGCGTAGTGACTATTCACCTTAACCATGAGGGCTTGTTAACGGGCCAAAGTTTTAACTAAAAGCCGAAAGGGACCAGTACCCCATCTTTGTAAAATTACTTATATACCCTTAATTTTGTAAAATGACCAAAATGACCCTATTTAGAAAATGACCAAAGCACGCTTGTTTAAAGAATTACCAAACTACCCCTTGATTTACGAAGTTACCAAAAATTGGCAAAATTATCGAAATACCCCTGAATTGTAAAATTATCGAAATACCCCTATTTTGAAAAATCACCAAGATACTTTACTTTGGAAAATTACCAAAATACCCTTGTAGGTTAAAATTAGAAAAATACCCCTAGGTAGTGAAATGACGAAGATGCCCTTAGGTGACGAATGTGAGCTCGTGGATGTACTTGTGTTGAATACATGTATGTGGTACTCTGCTGAATGTGAATTTGAGAATTAGAAATACAGACTCAAGAACTGAACTATGTAGACATAATTCAAATTCGAAAGAACCACTGTTAAAAACTTCCTTCCATAAGACTGTTCGTTGTTAATCAGTAAAAGAAAAAGTTATTAACCTATAAAAATTTCTAAATTAGATTAAATTGTGAATGCTAGTCATGAGCACTCGAGGATGCGGGCGTAATGTGCGTGGTCGTGGTAGGGGTAGGATGACGGTGTCAGAACCAGTAGGGTCCAGTTTTGAGTTAGAGAATAAGGTACCAGTGCCGCCAGCTGTGGGCGCTGAGTTCCAAGAGCAAAAGGGTGGTGATGATGCGATGTCGCAGGCTATGCTACGGGTCTTGGAGAGAGTCGCTAGAGTAGGCGTAGGTGCGGGGGCTCAAAAATCTGTGTCAAAATGACTCGAGCTAATGGAGTAGAGGTATTTAGGGGAGTTTCAGGTGTAGCTCCCAACACAGTGGAGTATTGGTTAGAGGCGACTGAGCGCATAATGGATGATTTAGATTTCATGGCTGAGGAGAAGTTGAAAGGGATAGTGTCTCTTCTCTGGGATGAGTCTTATCAGTGGTGGCTTATGGTTAAAGAAGGTGTATGGCCGATAACATCACTTGGGATTTCATTAAGGTGAGAGGAAGTACGTTGGGTCTAGTTATATAGATACGCAACGTAAGGCATTCTTGAATTTGGTGTAGGGGAGGAAGTCGGTATCCGGGTACTAAGCGAAATTCTTGCGATTGAGCAGGTATGCTCGGGGTATCGTGGCTATGGAGAATGAATGCTGTGTTAGGTTTGAGGACGAACTAAGGGATGAGCTGCGGGTGTTAATACTCCGCAGCGAGAGAGGGAATTCATCGTTCTTGTAGAAAAGGCCAAGATTGCTAAGGAGGTGAAACAAACAGAGAAATAGAATCAGAATAGGAATAGGGATAAAAGGAGTTTTGGGCCATCAGGGTCTATTGGGAGTTCTCAAAAAAGAGCTAGATCGGGTGGATGAGATCAAGCTGCAAGGCCTGCTGCTGCTACTCAGTGGCTACCACAGTGTACCCGATGTGGGAAGTCCCATTCAGGGGAGTGTTGGACTGATAATAGAGGATGTTTCGAGTGTGGGTCAATGGATCACCGGATAAGGGATTGTCCGCGGAGGCCGACTAGGATGCAGACCAAGAACCAATGGCATACACAATTTAGGGGAGATGGTCAGCGACCGCAGAGGGATCGAGGTGCAGCCAGGGGTGGTAATGGAAACGGACGAGGTCGTGGAGCACCGGGTAAGGGTGCTGGAAATACTGATGTAGGACAGCCTAGGTTGGTCTATGCAGCGAAGCATTGAGAGGAGGGTGACACATCGGACGTCATAAGTGGTACGTTTTTAATTTTTGGGTTGCCTTATACTGCTTTGATTGATGCTGGTTTGACGCACTCTTATGTTGCTAGTAGTATAGTGGGAACCTTGAACTTAGCCTATGAGACTTCTACAAGGGAGATGATGGTAATTAGCTCTCTAGGACACTCTGTGGTAGTAGACAAACTATATAGGGATGTACCCCTAAAACTTTAGGGGGTAGTGTTCCAAGTTGATTTGATGGAATTGCCCTTCGGGGAGTTCGATCTGATCTTAGGGATGGATTGGTTGGTAAGGTATCAAGCGGGCTTGGACTGTGCAGCTAAGTGCATGGTGTTGAGTACGGACAAGGTTAAAGAGGTGGTGATGATAGGTGAGAGAAGAAACTACCTATCTAGTGTGGTATCCGCCTTGAAGGCTGAGAAGATAGCGAGGAAAGGATGTAAGGCGTTTGTGGCTTATGTTTGTGCCTTGGAGGTTAAGGAGTCAGCTTTGGAGAATGTTCGAACGGTGAAAGAATTTATCGATGTCTTTCCAAAAAAGCTTCAGGGTTTGCCTCCGGATCGTGAGGTGGAGTTTGGTATAGACCTTTTACCAGGAACAGCGCCAGTGTCTATCGCCCCATATAGAATGGCGCCGAAGGAGTTGGTCGAGCTGAAAGCGCAGATTTAGGAGTTGTTGGATCAGGGTTTTATCCGGCCAAGTGTATCGCCTTGGGGAGCACCTATGCTTTTTGTTAAGAAGAAGGACGGATCAATGTGAATGTGCATTGATTACCGTCAGTTGAATAAGTTAACAATTAAGAACAGGTATCCGTTACCGAGGATAGACGACTTGTTCGATCAACTTAGGGGAGCCTCAGTCTTTTCCAAGATAGATTTAAGGTCGGGATATCACCAGCTTAAGGTCAGGGAGGCAGATATCCATAAAATGACTTTTCATACTCGTTACGGTCACTATGAATTTTTGGTGATGCCGTTCGGGTTGACGAACGAACTGGCAGCGTTTATGGATATGATGAATTGGGTTTTCTAGCCATATTTGGATCGGTTTGTTGTGGTGTTTATAGATGATATTCTGGTGTACTTGAAGTCGGAGGAGGAACACGACGCACATCTGCAGATGGTTTTGCAGATTCTAAGAGAAAAGCAGTTGTTCGCTAAGTTTAGTAAGTGCGAGTTCTGGTTGAAGGAAGTTACCTTTTTGGGTCATGTGGTGTCGACTGAGGGGATTAGAGTGGACCCACAAAAGATTGAAACTGTATTGGACTAGAAACCACCAAAGCCTGTGGCAGAGATTCAGAGTTTTCTGGGTTTAGCAGGATATTACAGGAGGTTTGTGGAAGGGTTTTCTTTGATTGCAGCGCTGTTAACCAAGTTTCTAAGGAAAGGGGTTCTGTTTGTGTGGTCAGACAAGCAACAAGAAAGTTTTGAGAAGTTAAAAAAGATTTTGACGAAAGCTCCAGTGCTGATTCAACCTGAAGCAGGGAAGGAGTTTACGGTTTATTGTGATGCGTCTCACACAGGGTTAGGATGTGTAATGATGCAAGAAGGGAAGGTAGTAGCATATGCTTCGCGATAATTGAGACCTCACGAGGTGAATTACCCGACGCATGATCTGGAGTTGGCTGCAGTGGTTTTCGCCCTAAAAATTTGGAGACATTACTTGTATGGAGAAAAGTCTATTGTGTACATGGATCATAAGAGTTTGAGATACCTCCTTACATAGAAGGAATTGAATTTAAGGCAGAGGAGGTGGATCGAGCTGTTGAAGGATTATGATTGCTCGATTGAATACCATCCGGGTAAGGCTAACGTGGTAGTTGACGCCTTGAGCCACAAGGTTGTGACAGATTTAAGAGCCTTGTTTGCCCACCTTAGTCTGTATGATAACAGAAGTCTGTTAGCAGAACTGCAAGTGAAGCCAACATGGGTAAACTAGGTTAAGGAAAAACAACTGGTAGATGACGTTTTAAACGTTCGGTGTCTACAAGTGCAGAATGGTGGATTGAAGGGGTATAGCTTGAGTAGCGATGGAGTGCTGTGTTTTTAGGGGAAAGTTTGCATGCCTAGAGATATGGAGTTAAGGTAGAAGATTCTTCAGGAGGCTCATAGTAGTCCATATGCTATGCATCCTGGAGGTAGTAAGATGTACCGGGATTTACGAGAGTAGTTCTGGTGGCCGGGCCTAAAGTGAGAAGTAACTGAATTTGTGAGTAAGTGTTTGACATGTCAACAGGTCAAAACAGAACATCAGTTACCCTCGGGATTGTTACAATCGATAAAGATTCCACAGTGGAAATGGGAAAGGATCACGATGGATTTCGTTAGTGGACTACCCCTCATGCTTTCTAAAAAAGATTCAATTTGGGTGATCGTTGACCTTTTAACAAAATCGGCTCATTTTATACCGGTTCGGATTGATTACTCTCTCCAAAGGTTGGCTAAGTTATATATGGCAGAAATTGTGAGGTTACATGGGGTGCCAGTGTCGATTATCTCAGATAGGGACCCTAGGTTCACGTCGAGGTTTTGGAAAGCGTTACACCAAGCATTGGGTACAAAGTTGGATTTCAGTATGGCATTTCATCCCCAGTCGGATGGACAGTCGGAGAGGGTAATCCCGATCTTGGAAGATATGCTAAGGGGTTGTCCCTTGGATTTTAGAGGTAGTTGGGAAGAATTTCTACCGTTGGCAGAGTTCGCTTAGAACAATAGTTACCAGGTAAGTAATAGGATGGCACCATATGAAGCGTTATATGGTCAGAAGTGTCGTACCCCGACGTGTTGGACGGAGTTGGGGGAGCGGCAGTTATTGGATCCTGAGTTAGTGGCTGAAACAGAAGAGAAGGTCAAACTGATTTGAGCCCACTGAAGGAAGCGTCGGATAGATAAAACTTCTATGCCAATCTCAAACAGAAGGATAAAGAATTTGCAGAAGGTGACAGGGTTTTCTTGAAGGTGTCACCGTGGAAGAAAGTGCTGAGATTTGGTCAAAAAGGCAAGCTGAGCCCTAGGTTTATCGGGTATTATTAGGTGTTGAAGCGAGTGGGACCAGTAGCTTATCAGCTCGAGTTGCCACCAGAGTTGAGTTAGACCCATAATGTGTTCCATGTTTCCATGCTTAGACGCTATCGCTCAGATCCGTCTCATGTTGTGCCGATGGAAGAAATTGAGGTGAGCCCAGACTTATCTTTTGAGGAGGAACCAGTGCAGATCCTAGATCGGAATGTCAAAGTACTACATAGGAAATTAGTTCCTTTGGTGAAGGTATCATGGAGGAACCATGGATCAGAAGAAGCGACGTAGGAGCCAGAAGATGTTATGCAACAGCAATACCCTCAACTCTTTTGATCAGGTAAATTTCGAGGCCAAAATTTAATTTAAGGGGGTAGAACTGTAACATCCTGAGTAAGTGGGTCTGTGCATTTTTTGTGTGTTGTAGGGTTAAAGTGTTAGCTTGAGATTTAGAGGTATGAATTGGGCTCAGGTTTGGGCTGAGACCTGGGTTAATTTTTTAATGGGGAGCGATAGGAAGGAAAGAAGGGGCATCTGTGTTCAAAATTTGCAAGGTGGGCTTGTGGCCAAAAATCTGGTGGTGCTGTAAGGGAGCAAGTGGGCGGCGTCACTAAGGGGAGCATTGGGCCTAACTGTTGGCCGCTTAGGGCCCACGTTTTGGGCTAAAATTTGTCACTCTAAGGGGGGAAGGGAGGACGAAATAATGGCTAGGAAATAGGGGATTTAATTCTTTTATTATGTGGATAATATATTGAATTGTAAGAAGAGGAGTTGGTGCTTAGTAGGCCTGTTTTGAAGGAAGGATGTGGATTAAGATAGCAAGGGAGGATAAGAGTTATCAGGTGGAGGAAGAGTTGGCCGAAAATCAAACTTTGGGGAGGGGGTGAAATTCGGTTTGATATGCCGAAATTAGTAGGCAAGAATGTCCATCTTTTCTCACATTTTTTCTTTTTCTTATCTCTACTCTCAAAGCTAAAATTCTCTTCTCCTGTGGGTTCTCTCATTTGCTTCAAAACCGAAACCCTCTAGCTCTATTCTCATCTTCAATATTTTCCTAAAAGCCGAACCCTCTTTGCCCATATTTTCTTCTCCCATAGCCGAAACCTTCAAAGTTTAGCCTCTTTTCTCGAAGTTACACCATAGTCGAATCATTATCTCAAGATTGGTAAGTTCTCCGTGGTTTTCTTCCTTACTATTTCTTTCTTTTGCATCTAGTTTCTAACTCGAATCACTTCCCTAATATCTCATCAGTTTTCAGTCTTTATTCCTAAAAGCTGAATCTTTCTCACTGTGATCTCTCGTGCCGAACTGTAAGGAAAGCCGAAGGTATGTGTTGGTAATAGGTTCGGCTGAATGGCCACTCCCTTACCCTTTCTCTTTTACCGAGTCTCATCAAGCATAGGTGTGATTATCGTGTTGGTCTAATGTTTGGATGTTTGGCCAAATGTAGGTAGGGTGGTGACACTTTCTTGAGGATTTTCAGGATTTGACGATCTAGGTAAGGGTTTCATTTTAAGTGTTATGATTATCTCTTAGATTTGACCTCATCATTTAAATTTAGTTTAGTGACCAAGGGGTTGTTATGGAGTCAAATGTCAACCAAACGATAGGAGGGGTTGGATCTGTGAACACAGCCCCTAAGTTCAAGAAGCGAGTAGTATCAGGGGTGCGAGATTGGCCACCGAGTTGTGGGCCGTCATCGGAGAAAGATTGTAGGCAGATAGTGGAAGTCTCGAGTGACGATAGTGTTAAAGCAGTAAGTGTGATAGTACGAGAATTAGGTGTGTAACTCTTAGGCACTTCATATGTTGTTTTGTTAAATGTTGTGTTTGTTAAAAGCCAGAATAACAGTGGGAAACATTACGTTACCCTTACGAATATAAGCAAGGACTCTGGGTAAGTCCATTATGGTGAATAACGTGCCTTATCTATGTGAAACTTGTGTGTGCCATGTTATACTTTCTTATGTATTAAGCATGATCATATTGTATGGAGAAACATATACATGAAATATGGATATGATGAGAAGAGGGGGAAGGCATGATTTATCAGACTGTCACCAGTGGTTAGGTACCACACGTGGGTTGGCCCCACATATTATTATTTTGTGACTAAGTCTCAGTGGTTTGGAACCACTAGTGGTTAGGTACCACATATGATTATTTCTGTGACTTGTCCCAGTGGTTAGGTACCACAGTAGGTTGGCCCCCACATATCAATTTAAGGGATCATCACCAGTGGTTAGGTACCACAAGTGGGTTGGCCCCATATATGAATATTTGTAACTTCGGTTACCAATGGTTAGGTACCATCAGTGGCTAGGTGCCACAAGGGGTAGATTTGGGAGACTCGGATGGATATTTAGGTAATGGGTTGCATGACATGCATAATATCATATGAATCTGTGTATGAGCATAATGTCTTTCGGGATGGGGAATTACACACTGAGTCTCGGTGACTCACCCCTTCCGTTATTTTTTTTTTCAGATAATGCTTAGATCATGTATTCGGAGCTGCGGTGGACTCATGGTGGCCATACTCAACAATTATTTCTATTTCACTGTTTATTTCAGATTTAGTTTTCCTCTACTTTAAGTTTGGATTTCTATTTGTAATAAGGCCACTTAAACTTTACTTTGGGTTTTTTTTTTTCATTCATTCTATTTTCCTTAAACTTTTATTAAACGGGAAAAAAAACATGCCATGTAATTTACGAAATGGACGATTTTATAAACTTAAGTAAGTACTCTGAGTTTTTTCTAAAGTTGAACACCGGATAAATAATAAACAAGGGTTAACAACAAAGTGATTCTATCATGCTGTATAAAGTTTCAAAATGTTTTAATAATTCACTCCATTCAACCACGTTTTTCTTAAACTACACAAGAGTTGTCTTTTCAAATCAAGTCGACAAAATGGTTTGTAAGACGTTTTCTACCCAGTGGCATGCTAGATTCGGTCGTAGCGTTTAGATCGAGTTTGGGGTGTTACATTAAAGCCATTCTCTTATTCTAAAAAATTTTAACCGCTATTATGCCCAAGGCCCATTGGGCCCAATTCTACTAGGCCCAATTTTGAGATGTTACAAGGTAAGTTCATATGATTGAATACCGATTTAACTATTATTATAAATCATATATTAATATCTTAAATGTTATGCAAATTGAATGGTGAAAATCCAACTATGCCATGATGTCTATCGAGCCCCGTTTGAACATTAGGAATTCGTAGGATACGATTGACATGTCATTAGGGTTTTCATGTTTCGGGTGCTGGTCTTGAATGTCCTACCGATGGCTGAGGTCCAACATTTGTTGTGGATACTCCACAGCTTGTGTGAACAACATCGTGTAGCTTACATTCCAACCCACAGCTCGTGTAAGTAGGCCCATTTCACAACTCGTGTGAGCAATGATGTAAAGGAAAGGAAGTGTTATGGTTATATGTTTAGCAAACTTTGTTTGAGCTCTCCCGTGTATCCGATGGTATTCTAAATGGTTCAACGGGCATGAAAAGGAAAGGAATGGAAGTGGTCAATATGAACCATGATATGCATTTATGAAAAGAATGGAAATGGTGAGTTACATTGAAAGCATGTTATGTTAAGAAAGATCATGAATTCAAATGAGCTATGTTCATGTGAAATGACTTACCTATGTTAAATTCATGTGGGTTATGTTTGAGTATGCTTACATGTGTTGTTGTTGGTGCTTAGGCTTGTGCCAAGCTTATGGTTGGATTGTAATATGCTTAAGTTTAATGTCACGTAATGAAATGGTAAGTTATGTTTTATTTTTTACTAACTTACTAAGCATTATCTGCTTACGTGGTTTTCTTTCCTATGTTTTGTAGATTGTCGGAAGCTCAACTGGTTTGGCAACGGGGATCTCTATCTGAAATAATCAATATAGAAATCCCAGCCCATTATAAGAGAAATTGGAACAGTGGTTTTGGGAGCACAAATTCGATGAGTAAAATATTATTTTATTGTTAGTTTAATGCCTATGAAATGTTAGAAAGGTCATATTAAAATTTCGTTAACAAATTTTGACATTTGCATGTTTAATTATGTGAAAAGGACTAAATTGTAAAAGGTAAAAAAGTAGTGTTCTAGTAGCTAAAGGTGTTAAATATCTATGAAACTAAAAGTGAGAGGACTTAAATGGTAATTAAACCATTTATGTTGTTAGTGGTTGTTTATGGCTAGGTTTTATAGAAATTATTAATATTTTTAAAAGGCAAAATAGTAAATTGGTAATTAAATGATAAAAACAAATAAGAAAAAAATCATCGCACTTTCCCATTTGCTTTCATCTTCATGGATTCTTCAAGGAAGACATAGCTAGATTTGACCAAGCTAAAATTTACTTGTATGGTATGATTTTTATTCTGTTTTAATGATTTTTATGTTTTCAAGATCTTTGTAGCTTAATCTAGCTAGCCCGATGATTAATTTGAAAAATTGTTAAAGGTTTAGGGTTTTTCCATGAATTTTTTGCATGATTCTTGATGTTATATGGAAGATTATGAGTCATTGTTGAGAAATAAACAAGTTTTTGTAAAGTGATTTTTGATGAAAATGTCATTTAGGGACTTATTTGTAATTGTAGTAAAAGTTCATGGTAAATTGTGAAATTATGAATGGTATGGATTGATTTGGGTTCATAATAAATTCAGCTAGCATGAGATAGGGATGAAAATGCTTAGATTTCAAGTTATGAGCTTAAAGACTAAATTATGAAAATTTAAAATGTTAGGGGGCAAAATGGTAATTTTTAAAAATATGAAATGTGGATTGAATTGAATAATAAAAGTATTAAATGGATTAAATTTATCTATTTAGATCGAGATAGACCTCGTAAGGATCTAGATCGAGGAAAAGCTAAAGCATCAGATTAGTTGATCTCGTTCCTACATCTTTGTCATCGAGGTAAGTTCGTATGATTAAATATCATTTTAATATTATAATTATTTATATGTTAATGTATTAATTGTCTTGTAACCATTTGATGTATATCCAATGATGTCACGACGTTTATTGAGCCCCGTTTGAATCGTAGGAATTCGTAGGATACAAATGACATGTTATTAGGGTTTTCATGTTTTGGGTACTGGTCTTAAATGTCCTACCAATAGATGAGGTGTTGCATTTGTTGCGGATAATCCACAGCTCGTGTGAGCAGCATCATGTAGCTTACATTTTGACCCATAGCTCATGTGAGTATACCCATTTCACAACTCGTGTGAGTAATGATGTAAAGGAAAATGAAATGTTACGATTATATGTTTAGTACATTTCGTGTGAGCTTTCCTGCATATTCGATGTTATTCTAAATGGTTCAACGGGCATGAAAAGGAAAGGAACGGTAAGTTTTCAAATGAACTATGTCATGAATCTATGGAAAGGTTTGAAACAAAAATGTTCAATGATAATATATCTATGTTCTTGAAAAGGATGAATTCAAAAGTAGTATGTTCATGTACACCTAGCTTACCTTATGATAATTCAAGTGAATTATGTGTTATTGCACTAACATGTGCTGTTGGTGGTGTTTAGACTTGTGCTAAGTTTATGGTTGGATTATACTATGCTTAATCTTAATGTTCTATATTGAAATGGTATGTTATGTTCTTGTTTTACGAACTTCCTAAGCATTATGTACTTATGTAGTTTTCTTTTCTATGTTTAATAGATAACCAGAGGCTCGATCGGTTTGGAAGCTCATTGGAGATCTATCACACTATGCAGTGATTGTATCGGTAGTTTTAGATGTTTTGGCCGAGGTTATAATGGCATGTTCTGGTGGACTTGTGTTTGATGTTTAGTTGAAAGCACAGATGTTGAATTTAGTATGTATGAGATAGTTGTTTTGGTACCATTTTGGTGATGGTTGAGTTGTGTCAATTTCATACATATGATGCATGAATGGTATGCCTCAAATGGTAAATTTATATTGAAATGGTATAGGTCAAGTTATGGTATGTTTTGATATGGAAATAAACTAGATGTTTATGAAGAAATGTGGTCAAGTGTATGTACATGTTTAGGTAAATTTGGATGTTTCCATTTAAGGTGCCTTATATGGCATATTGATTGAATGGATCTGGTCATTTGAATTGGTCATTTCATGCATGTTTTGGCAAGGTTTTAATGCTTTGGTCAAGTGCACAAAATGCTTTTAGGTACATGCTTGATTTGGTGATTGAAATGGCTTGATTTTGGCCAATTTCATGTCCACATGGCCTGAGACACGGTCGTGTGACTCAGCCATGTGTGACACACGGCCAGGCGACACGGTCGTGTGTCCCTTGTAGGTTTAAATGCATGCAAATTAGGTTGTTACATGGCCTAGCACATGGCCTGGCACACAGGCGTGTGGCTTGGCCGTGTGACTTAACTCAGAGAGTTACACGGGCACGGACACAGGCTGGGACACGGCCGTGTGTCCCTATTTTGAAAGTTACACGGCATGAGACAGAAGTGTGTGTCTCAGCCGTGTGAGTCACACAACCTTGACACGCGGCTGTCTGACCCCTGCAGTTTAATTTTTCCAACTTTTTCTTAAATGTTCCAAATGTTTCCAATTTAGTTTCAAATTGTTTCTAAAGTATTTTTAGGGCCTCGAAGGCTCGATTAAGGGACGTTATGTATGTGATTGAATGTGATTAGATTATGTTTGCATCGATGTATGAAATGAATTATTTAATGTTTTGTTTTAATGGTAACGCTCCGTAACCCTATTTCGACGATGGATACGGGTTAGAGGTGTTACACTTATTATCTCTATAATGTATAGCTTAGCTAGTTCCTATAATGAATAATCCTTTTGGACATGTAAGAAATGTGCTAACTTCGTTAGTCGGTGTATTATAACCTAAATTGAGTATTTTTTAGTGTGTGTTAAGGGTAACCCACTAACAAAGTCCATCATTATTCCCTCCCAGTGCCACTGCGGTATTTTGATGGGTTGCAAAAATCGAAAGGGAACTGGTGTTCAACTTTCACTTGCTGGCACATTAAACATTTGGCCACAAATTCAGTTACATCTCGTTTCAATCCCAGCCACTAGTACAATTCCTTCACACCACGATACATCTTGTTTCCTCCGAGAAGTATGACATCGGGGCTAGCATGTGCTTGACAAAGTATGGTTTGACTTAACTCATTATCATTCAGTACACAAAGCCTCCCTCGAAGGCACAAGATGCCATAATCATTTAACCCGAAATCTTCAGTCTTTCCCTCTTCGACTTGCTTAATTCAAGGTAATAGGGTTATATGTAAAGGTTTTTTAGCTTTGATCTCACATGCTAAGGTGGGTTTTACTTGCAATTCTTCTAGCAAGCCTTTATCACCCATTAAAATTAACCTAGCAAACATTGCCCCAATATTGGTCATCTATTTCTAACTTAGGGTGTCTGCTACAACATTTGCTTTCCCGGGGTGCTAATCAATCACACAGTTATAGTCTTTTAATAGTTCTAACCACCTTTGTTGCCTAAGGTTCAATTCCTTTTGGCTAAGAAGGTAGTGAAGGCTCTTATGTGTGTTGGAAAAAAAATGGTTTGAAAATAGTCTTCTTGCTCAGCGAAAACTAAAATTTTGAAAATCAACCTGATTTGTGATGTTTATAGCAATAAACCATAGACTGAAACCATACCTATGTTTTCGGATAAGCATATCCTTAATTTTTTTGGCTTTCAACCAAACGATCTTCTCCACTATTCTCATGTCAGGAACTGCTTCGAGTGTGGGCTCGAACCAATTGAATCGAAACACAAAACTAGAAATAGTTTTCTATCCTTTTGGAGTGGAAACAAAATTTTTTTTTCTTTATATAAACCGATAGAATAATTATTCTGAAAAAAATATATTTAATAGTTGAAAACTAAATTTCCCTATTTTTCTGCAGAATAAAAATCTCTCAAAAATTATATAAATAGCTCTACCAGTGCCATCTATCTATAGGACAAGAAAGTAGAACCCTTGTCAAGTTGTAATGGTTTACTTCAAATAGGAAAACAACTTCCTACTAAGAGTAGTAGAGGGGTAGAGACACACCCTATACCCGGCCTAGTCATCAAGCCCAAATACGGGATGCCACACCACCATCTTATCTTATGTACATCAAATAGGAAACTAGATTAAAGCAAAATGATAATCTTTTTTTAACTCATATAAGTTTTAAGACGTCCCAATAGTTATTTATCATCCTTGCATGCAACTCATTTGTTAATCAATCAAACATTCAGCCATAATTGTGCAAAAGGGCTAATTAGCAAAAATTCCATAAAAATGTTCGTAGATATCAATAATGATGTCCAAGTCTCAATATTTCCCTTAAGTGATATCGATACAACTTGGAAAAATAATACCGAATGAGCATATTGTTTCTTGATTAAAAACCCAACTATCAGAAAATATCGGTACCACTGAACAAAGTATCGATATTTATTCCAAGAGTATCGATACTCGAGTAAATGTATTGATACCAAATCTCTATTCTGTATTCTGTGCTTCTAGTTCATAGAGGTATCTATTTTGAAAGCCCAATATTGATACCTCTGCTATTCAAGCTAAAAATGCAACATAGAAAAGCAAAGAATTCATCTCAAATAGTTTCTAAACATTATGCATCAAGTACTAAGTTAAATAACCAATCATACGACTTAATCAATAGTAGAAAATACCAAAAATGATTTTGAACAAATATCATCATGCCAACTTTAATGTCTACAATCCTAAGCAATAGTAATAACATGATATTATTAGAAACCAAGTCAATTGTTTTGAAATCAACGTAACTATAATAAGTCTACCACATTGCCTATTTCCCCAAAACAAATAATAATAGTAAAGCACCTACGAAGAATAACCATACTTCCTTGGATCACTCCCTCGGAAACCACATCACCCACACTATGACATCACTAACCTGCATATGTGGAAATGAGTGGGTGAGCTTTAACAAGCTCAATGAATGAAAGAATTTTCCACAACACAAACATATCATCATGCAACACAACCAACCATTTACTCACAAATACTTTATTCTCAAGTCTCACATCTTATAGTATTAAATCATGCATATTCTAATAGTTCATTCTCATAAAACATGCATACTCATTCAAGAATATAATATATTCCATACAATTACATAAATATGAAAAATTTGGATAAGATGGCACTTGCATTATGAAACATATAGTGAGCTCTATCATCACACATCGGATACACGGATCTCCAGTACACCATAGACTCATAGAGTCAAACATGTCACAAAACTGAAGCATATAGATAACACTCTTCTTATTTCCCCTCACATGTCCGTTGAATGGAACTTAGCTCTCATTCCCTTATCCCTCCAAACATGTCCCAGGGCCTCAATGCCCAAAACCACTATACAAATAGGTGAGTACTAACAATCCTATGGCATGCCAACTATATCCAATGGTTCCAAGATCACAAGGTCAAAATATCCAAAAACAACATACACTACTTACTGATTATCCATCCACTATCGTTGCATATTAGCATCTTTTGTAAAACACTAGCATAGTCATATAGCATATATTTTACACATTCATTTCATGAATAAGATTGCAGTTTACACAATAGTCACTATATTCACATACCACTTTTCATGCACAATAAGATAATTATGGATTCAAGGAAACTTACACTTGGAACTTAGAGTAGGGGTTTAGGATACATCTAAATTCCAAAATAACATATGACTCATGTTTACGAGTAGCAATCCTATACACTCACCGCTTTGTGCTTTAGTCAAAAAATCAAAAGCTCAACTGACCCTTCCCTAGCTCGTAGCAAGCTCTACGAATCCAAAGCTTGACACACATAAATCATACAATAACCATGTCAAATATCAACCAAGAATCCACTCAAACCAACTAGAACACAAGCTTTAAGCTAAGTTTTCATGTGACTTAAACTATTAACATAACAAACTTTATTTTCTAATATCTTGATCTAGACTCAACCTTTTTGCATAAAATTATTTCCGTTCATCTACTTAATCATCAATGCCTAATTTGAAACCTTCAAACTAGACAAATCTACTCAATTCTTTGTATCGACATTTTTCGACATCGTTTACACAATTTTTACAAAATTCATTAAAACATGAGAAATCATTAACGAAACTTCAAGGTAAGTTTAAAAAACTTCTTGTCTTGCTAAAACAAGTTGAAATACACTTTGAAACCAAGTTTTGACTCAAAATCCCAAAATCTACCATTAATGGCTCGATTTTTGGCTTTTGTTTAAAACATGCAAATTGAGGGCTAATAATTTAGTTTTAAAGTCTAAAAAACATTAAAAACAAATGGATACATGAAAGAATGAATGAACCATTAATGGTGGATTTTGGGATTTTGTTGAAAGAGTGAACGAGTTTCGACACAACTTCGAAAAACCCACGTTTGAAGAAGATGATGAAATCTATGGAGTTTTGGGTGTTTTTCTTGGATATTTATGATGGCAAATGACTTAGGAATGATAAGAAATAAATGGATTATGATTTGGAAACAAAAAATCCATAGAATGGTGAGGAAAAGCAGAAAGGTCGACACAAAAAAGAGGAGAGAAATGTTTAATGGGAAATCTCTAGGTGGAGGGTGGCTTTAGGTTCAATTTTAAAAACTGGTTAAATTGGTACATAAATGCTCACTATTTTGACTCTGTTATAAATCAGACCTTTTTTGAAATTAAGGGTTCAAAAAGTTGATTTAATAGTTAGGATGTCATAGTCGAAAACATTATCGAGTACCAACCTTATGAAATTTCGAGCTTGTCTAAGCCAAAATTCCTAAAATACCCCTAAAACTCATAGGTCCTATTTTTGAGTGTTACAATTCTCCCCCTATAAAAAGAATTTCATCCTCGAAATTACCTGAGCTAAACAAATAAGGATATTGCTATTTCACCACTTCTTCAGTTTCCCATGTAACCATTTCCATTTTGTTGTTGCGCCATGAAACTTTAACTATAACACCCATTACCCGTATTCGTCGTCGGAATAGGGTACGAGGCATTACCAGACTTAATCACATACAACCGATCATTTTTGGGTCACAAATTTCCATCCAAATTTAAAACTTGTCATATTCAATCATAGTGTCCCTAATATGGACCTACGAGGCCCAAAACCTATTTTAGAAAAGGTTCAGGAGTAAACTGAGAACTTTGGAAATTTTCACAACACTTAGAAAATTTTTCTTCAAAACATGGTCACACTCAATATGCATCCTTAACAACTCTTATACATGCATAATTATATCTAATTATCATACCATACCATTGAGCCAAACTTAGCCATTCGACATCAAGACTACTAGCACATTCAACCATTAGGTATTTAGTCCATAACCCACAACTCATCATGTATCATGTAAACACAGCTCACATCACAAGACATTGAAATTTCCCAAAACATAATAACAGATAAACAAAATGACTAAGTCCCTAAATGTAACACCCCAAACCCGGCCCAGAAGTTAGGCCCGAATCTGGCGTGTCACATTGAAGTATGTTCCGAAAACCATGTTTTCATTGAAAACCCTCCTTAATAATTAAAAACCAAAGTCTCAGGTTGTGTTCGTTCAATTTCAAAACGTGGTTCATTAAAAAGTTAATCACTTTTAAAAACATGATTAACTTCATTGAAAATCTCTTTTCATTATGGAAGCTAATTTAAGGTAAAGAAGTTTAAAACATATGTTTTTAAAAATAGTAATTGGGTTGAAAACTCGTATACGTCTAGCAGATATAAAATGTAACAAAATCCCAAATTCAGAATTAAATCCAGATAGGCCTTATTACAGAAATTAAAACCCAAATGAGATTTAAAACATATATAAAGTCTAAAGCATATCAGTCGCAGTCGTGTGGTCACCTCTAAGTCCCTCGCAGCACTGATCTTCCTAACACTGGGGATTACCTACACAGCTAAAAACAGGGTGAGTTTACAAAAACTCAGTGTGTAATCCCCTTAATAGAGTAACATTCAAGATATAGAAGCGAAGCTCAAAGCGATGCAGGCCAAAGCCCTTTTGATGAGAGACAGTCCAATTCAGAGCATATGTGGGCCAAAACCCACTACAAGATCATTTGGGTCACAGCCCATAATAGAATCAATTGGGCCTAGCCCAAACCAATAATAGAACAAGTGGCCCTAAGCCGAGTACAATGACAAATCTCATAAACGGATATGCAATAGTATGAGGATGCATCCCACCCTGATCCAGCCAACACACCACCCGTACCAACCTTAAACTCTAGTGAGGATTAAATTGACCCACCTAGCCAACACACCAAGCTTAACACCGGTTGCGGCACAAAGTCAACAGAATGGCTCAGCGCCTTGGACAGAACGGCTAAAAGCCATAAATATCGCAGTAACGCTGCTAGTTAACAGAATGACTAAAATCCATAAACATAATGGTTATAAACCATAATCAGGATGGCATAGAGCCATAATCAGGATGGCATAAAGCTATCGATAACTGTAATAAGTTTGGCACATAGCCATCAACAACGGTAATATGATCGGCACACAACCACGGGTAATTTTTATCGACACAGAGTTATCAGCATATATGTTAGGCACATAGCCACGAGTAAATACGACTGGCACAAAACCATAATCAAGATGGCACAGAGCCATAGCTAGGTTGGTATAGAGCCAAAATCAGATTACACGACTTTAAGCCGTCCGTCGGTCCACAGTCATCTCATGCGACCCGTGCGACCTTAACAGATCAATACTAGATCCACAGTCGTCTCATGTGACCCGTGTGTGTAAAATCCTAGATTAGGGGTTATGCGTTTGTGCATAATTCATGAGTAGTAGGTTTTGGCAGTGTTTGGAAGTGAATTAAGGGTTTTTAAAATACTAGGATGGAAGAGAAAGCTTTGGACAATTATTGGTTTTTAAGTTAAAAATAAGAAGTGATGTGGAAAAGTGGCAAGGGACGCCACCTAAGGTGCAAGGGTTATGGCATCAAGTGAAGTACTTTGAGGAAGAGGTTGAATCCCATTGTGTGCATTTTGCTTAATTTTATGAAATAGCATGTTTCTTGTGATATGGATGTGTGGTGTGCATTTTAGAACCTTGGAAATGTAAGGAAATGTATGGAAATGCATGGAAATGTATGGAAATGTATGGAAATGTATAGAAATGTAAGGAAATGTATGGAAATGTAAGGAAATGTAGAGAAATGTAAGGAAATGAAAGGAAATGAAAGGAAATGTAAGGAAATGTAAGGAAATGTAAGGAAATGTAAGAAAACTTGGAAATGATTTAGAAATGTTAAGTTTCAAAAGGAGAAAAGTAAACATTTTGGAAACCTAAGCTAAAAGAGGAAAGTAAACATTTTGGAAACTTAAGTTAAAAGAGGAAAGTGAACATTTTGGAAACCTAGGAAATGTCAAGCTTAAAGAGCCAAACGAAAATTTTTGGAAACTTAGAAATGACCTAGAAATGTCGAGTTTTAAAGTTTAAAAGAGGAAATTAAGGCAAGGTGGCCTTAAGAGAAAAAGCATGTGAAAATTGACACACAAACAGGCTTGGAAAAGTGGCCTGAAGATGCCACTTAGGGCCTCTGGAAATGGCGCCACATGCAAGTGTATTTGGGCCAGGGATCGAGTCACTTAGAAAGCAAATAAAAGAAGTTTTATTTTGCTATAAAGAGCAGAGAGGTGGACGGCATGTGGGCTCTTAAAAGTGGAGTTTTATTTCCTTTAGAATTTTTGCTAATTAGGAGATAATTGTTGGATTAATTCTTTTGATAAAGTGATAATTATCACATGGGAAGAGTGGTGGCCAAGTTAAGGACTCTAGCTAGTAATTTCGGCTATAAAAGGGAAAAAAGGCCATTCATTCATTCATTCACTCTTCCTTTGCCGAATTTCTTAAGTAGATTCTCCTCTCTCTGCCGAAATGCCTATAGTTTTATTCTTCCTTCTCTTTTCTTTCTAAATTCCTCCAAAAGTCGAAAGTTGTGGGAGCATCATTTAGCCATAGCCAAATCTCTGAAGGTT
Source organism: Gossypium rotundifolium (assembly GCA_025506655.1). Lineage (NCBI taxonomy): Eukaryota > Viridiplantae > Streptophyta > Magnoliopsida > Malvales > Malvaceae > Gossypium > Gossypium rotundifolium. The sequence goes on from CP106724.1 coordinate 108,085,530, forward strand.
GACGTGAAGGTGCAATTGATTCTTTCAAATAAGGGTAAGATCCAAGTTTAGTTTCCATTCTTTTATATTTTAGACTTATCAAAATTTAGGGACTAATTTCGATTATTAATCTTGGCCAAATCATGGAAGGAGAAGTTCTTTTCGAAGGTACACCATAAGTGCGTGTTCCTAGTTATTCGGTGAATTTCGGATTTAAGATCCTTAAGGTAAGTGACTATGAATATTCGCCAAGACCCTATTTTTGTAGTAGATCTATTATTATGTGTTTTAAGTGAAAACTAACCAAATTAAGGGATCTAGTGAGTAGCCAATTTCAAAGGGGAAGAATACAAGTTTAGGATTTGATTTTTATTCAATCGGCATTAAGGTAAGTACACAAATCCTACTAGGATTTGGTTTTATGGTGAATAGGCCTTTGCTAAATATTACCATGTTGTTGAATGTAGGCATTAAAAATCTAAGATAGTAGATCAATTTCGGATTTTAAGTGAAATTGTTAAGTTTAATCGGTGTGTACCCTACTCTAAGTTTTAATATGTTCATGGCTATGTTTTAAATTAAATGTGTTAATATGAAAGTGTAAGAATATGGCTAAGGTACCGTGTGTCCCCACACTAATCTTAATAGATTTATGGCTTAAACTTGATATATGTGTTAATATGAAAGTGTAAGAATGTGGCTAAAGTACCATGTTATGGTACAAAGTACTGTGCACGTTTTCCTACTCCTACTAGGATTACGAAATATGTTATACTTAACATGTGAAAAGTGACATGAATGTGAATTTAAGTATCATATGCATGATATGAATAATATGGGGCATTAGGGTTATTTGAGAAAGGGAAGTGAATGTGATGACTTGGTCTCACTATCAGAATGTGGTGACTTGGTCACATTATCTAAATGTGGTGACTTGGTCACATTATCTCAATGTGGTGTCTCATGACACAATTATCGAGTGGCTATGCCACGAATTTTATATGGGCGATGAGCACGTCATTGCAATGATTGCCTTCGATGGTGTGTAGTGGATGGAGGGTTGACTTAGTAGTCCCCACGGTGTGCGAGGATGGTGCGGGTGGAGTGTAGCGGATGGCTAACTGTGTTTGGGTTGGGATTGCATCATTATTTTTACCTGTTATATGAACATGTATGTGATATGATAATGCATGCGTAAAATGTTAATTCTTAGTGTTGGTTACACATTGAGTCTATTTGACTCACCCCACTGTGGGACTATTTTAGGTGACGAAACGATAATGTACGGGTTGGTTGAAGCTTAGGGATGGCCATGCACAACAAGAAATTTACGACTTGGACTTTTATTTTATTTAAGTAATTTAAAGTTTATTTTGGTTTTAATTTTGGGAAATTATTTGATGTAATAAGGCCGTAGTAGTGTTTTCTTTACTTTTATTTATTGAGCATACAATCTTTATATTTATTAAAAGATTAAGTAAAATTAATTTAATTCAAAGCCCAAACGTTTTGTCACTTAAAGTAAAGGAGTTCTAATAATGAAATAAACTAGTTTTCATCTCAAGCCCAACCCAAAATGATCTTTCTTCCAAATCACACAAGTTTTTCCTAAGTAGGAAAAGAATTTGAAATGGTTTACACCGGGGAACATACCAGATCAGGTAAAGGCTCGTGGGTCGGGTTTGGGGTGTTTTAGTTTGGTATCAGAGCCTAGTTTTAAACTCTCGACCTTGGGTTTAAGGCCCAAAACCTTTTCAAAGTTAAGCCCAAAAAGAATTTTGTGAATTAAGCAGGTTTTTCTGGCATGGCCCACTAAGTCTCCGACCCGAGGTCCATCAGGTAAGTACTTCTGACTTCTGAAGTGATTTGAATATGTGAAATGTATGGGCTTTTATGGCAACATAGATTAGTGAACTAGGATCTGTTGAACCCTAGGACTAGTCTACTCAAAACACAAGTACATAAGACTTAAGGACCATTAGACAAACACGTGATTAAGTCACCGAGCTAGGGTGTGGTAGCTGTGCGCATGTCTAGGAGTGGATTCAGAAGAGCTTGGTATTTAAGCGGTCCTAGCGACTCACCTCCTCTTTACTCGAATCCTACCAGTGCGTAATGTAACTGTTCACCCTAACCAAGAGGACTTATACACAGGCTAAACCCTAACTAAAACCCAAAGGGACTAATAGTATTTTATGGAAATCGTAGTTTTAAAATTTCTAAATTATTTTCTTGATTTGAAAAAGATTATTTTATAAAATTTTCTTGAAATATTTCATATTTATAAAATTACAAAAATACGCCTAATGCTAAAATTACAAAATACCCTTGATTTATGAAATTTTCAAAATACCCACAGTTCTATCAAAATTTCATTACGTTATAAAATGTTCAAAAACAATAATTTGCAAAATGACAAAATACCTAATTTTAGAAAAGATTACGAAATTACCCTACCCTACAAATTAAAATACCACGAGTTACAAAATTACCGAAGCGACCCCGATCTTCAAAATTTTTGCAACAACACCGATTTGGAAAACAAATTCTCAAAACAACCCTCAAGTTTTGTAAATTCCAAAATATCCGTGATTTATTAAGATTTACAAATTCACCGGAGTTAATTACCAAAATACCTACGATTTCAAAATTTTCCAAAATACCCCGGAATGCAAAATTTCCAAGATACCTCATTGACAAAAACACCAAGGAACCTTGTTTCGATAAATTGTGAAAAAATACCCAGAGGACAAATTACGAAAATACCCACAGGTAGTGGAAAAACAACAACAATGAAAACTACAACATTTCTCGAATGAGCGAAAGTTCATTATTGATTGATGGATGTATGAATGTAAAGGCGTGTGCATGTATGAATACGAAAGAACCACTTCTAAAAAATTCTTTCCATAAAACTTCTTCGCGGTTAATGAGTGAAACAAAATTTTTTAATACATAAAACTTCTTAATCAAATTAAATCACGACGTTAGAAATGAGTTCTAAGGGACATGAACTTAGAGATTGTGCTGGAAAGTATGATGGTTCTATTAAGATCGAGAAAGGCAGCAGTAAGCATAAGTCGGTGAGAAGGATTGTCTGATTGTTAGTAAGTAATTTTGAGGACGAAATTATTTTTAAGGAGGGTAGAAGCTGTAACATCCTAGATTAGGGGTTATCGTTTGTGCATAATTCATGAGTAATAGGTTTTGGTAGTGTTTAGAAGTGAATTAAGGGTTTTAAAATCCTAGGATGGAAGAGAAAGCTTTGGACAATTATTGGTTTTAAGTTAAAACAAGAAGTAATGTGGAAAAGTGGCAAGGGACACCACCTAAGGTGCAAGGGTTATGGCATCAAGTGAAGTACTTTGAGGGAAGAGGTTGAATCCCATTGTGTGCATTTTGCTTAGTTTTATGAAATAGCATGTTTCTTGTGATATGGATGTGTGGTGTGCATTTTTAGAACCTTGGAAATGTAAGGAAATGTATGGAAATGCATGGAAATGTATGGAAATGTATGGAAATGTATGGAAATGTAAGGAAATGTATGGAAATGTAAGGAAATGTAGAGAAATGTAAGGAAATGAAAGGAAATGAAAGGAAATGTAAGGAAATGTAAGGAAATGTAAGAAAACTTGGAAATGATTTAGAAATGTTAAGTTTCAAAAGGAGGAAAGTAAACATTTTGGAAACCTAAGCTAAAAGAGGAAAGTAAACATTTTGGAAACTTAAGTTAAAAGAGGAAAGTGAACATTTTGGAAACCTAGGAAATGTCAAGCTTAAAGAGCCAAACAAAATTTTGGAAACTTAGAAATGACCTAGAAATGTCGAGTTTTAAAGTTTAAAAGAGGAAATTAAGGCAAGGTGGCCTTAAGAGAAAAAGCATGTGAAAATTGGACGACAAGCAGGCTTGGAAAAGTGGCTCAAGATGCCACTTAGGGCCTCTGAAATGGCGCCACATGCAAGTGTATTTGGGCCAGGATCGAGTCACTTAGAAAGCAAGTAAAAGAAGTTTTATTTTGCAACAAAGAGCAGAGAGGTGGATGGCATGTGGGCTCTTAAAAGAGGAGTTTTATTTCCTTTAGAATTTGACTAATTAGGAGATAATTGTTGGATTAATTCTTTTGATAAAGTGATAATTATCACATAGGAAGAGTGGTGGCCAAGTTAAGGACTCTAGCTAGTAATTTCGGCTATAAAAGGAAAGAAGGCCATTCATTCATTCATTCACTCTTCCTTTGCGAATTTCTTAGCGATTCTCCTCTCTCTACCAAAATTCCTATAGTTTTATTCTTCCTTCTCTTTTCTTTCTAAATTCCTCCAAAAGCCGAAAGTTATGAGAGCATCATTTAGCCATAGCCGAATCTTTGAAGGTTGAAGTAAAGGTGCAATCGATTCCTTCAAATAAGGGTAAGATCCAAGTTTAGTTTCCATTCTTTTATATTTTAGACTTATCGAAATTTAGGGACTAATTTCGATTATTAATCTTGGCCAAATCATGGAAGGAGAAGTTCTTTTCCCGAAGGTACACCATAGGCGACATGTTCCCTAGTTATTCGGTGAATTTCGGGATTTAAGATCCTTAAGGTAAGTGACTATGAATATTCGGCCAATACCCTATTTTTGTAGTAGATCTATTATTATGTGTTTTAAGCTGAAAACTAACCGATTCAAGGGATCTAGTGAGTAGTCGATTTCAAAGGGGGAAGAATACAAGTTTCCGGGATTTGATTTTTTATTCAATCGGCATTAAGGTAAGTACACAAATCCTACTAGGATTTGGTTTTATGGACGAATAGGCCTTTGCTAAATATTACCATGTTGGTCGAATGTAGGCATTAAAAATCTAAGATAGTAGATCGAATTTTGGGATTTCAAGTGAAATTGTTAAGCGAATCAGGTGTGTACCCTACTCTAAGTTTTAATATGTTCATGGCTATGTTTTAAATTAAATGTGTTAATATGAAAGTGTAAGAATATGGCTAAGGTACCGTGTGTACCCCACACTAATCTTAATAGATTTATGGCTTAAACTTGATATATGTGTTAATATGAAAGTGTAAGAATGTGGCTAAAGTACCATGTTATGGTACAAAGTACTCGAATACGTTTTCCTACTCCTACTAGGATTACAAAATATGTTATACTTAACATGTGAAAAGTGACATGAATGTAAATTTAAGTATGATATGCATGATATGAATAATATGGGGCATTCGGGTTATTTGAGAAAGGGAAGTGAATGTGATGACTTGGTCTCACTATCCGAATGTGGTGACTTGGTCACATTATCGAATGTGGTGACTTGGTCACATTATCCGAATGTGGTAACCCGGTTACATTATCGAATGTGGTGTCTCATGACACAATTATCTGGAGGCTATGCCATGAATTTTATATAGGCGATGAGCACGTCATTGCCTTGACCGCCTTCGATGGTGTGTAGTGGATGGAGGGTTGACTTAGTAGTCCCCACGGTGTGCAGGATGGTACGGGTGAAGTGTAGCGGATGGCTAACTAGGTTTGGGTTCAAGATTGCATCATTATTTTTACCTGTTATATGAACATGTATATGATATGATAATGCATGCCTGAAATGTTAATTCTTAGTGTTGGTTACACATTGAGTCTATTTGACTCAACCCACTGTGGGACTATTTTCAGGTGATGAACAGTAATGGACCGAGTTCGGCAGAAGCTTAGGGTTGGCCATGCACAGCAAGAAATTTACGACTTGGACTTTTATTTTATTTAAGTAATTTAAAGTTTATTTTGGTTTTAATTTTGGGAAATTATTTGATGTAATGAGGCCGTAGTAGCGTTTACTTTACTTTTATTTATTGAGCATACAATCTTTATATTTATTAAAAGATTAAGTAAAATTAATTTAATTCAAAGCCCAAACGTTTTGTCACTTAAAGTAATGGATTTCTAATAATGAAATAAACTTGTTTTCATCTCAAGCCCAACCCAAAATGATCTTTCTTCCAAATCACACAAGTTTTTCCTAAGTAGGAAAAGAATTTGAAACGGTTTACACCGGGGAACATACCAGATCCGGTCAAGGCTCGTGGGCTGGGTTTGGGGTGTTTCAGTGTGACCTTATTAGAACTTCTTCCGTATCAATGTACCAACCCCATGCAATATGTCATGTATTGCATGCTCAATCATACACGTGTATGCAAAATGGCCATGCCCAGTAATAATCATTTAGACATGTATTAAAAGCATATCAGACACACGATGACAATCAAGTCAGTTTAAACACAGTCATACGATCACAGTCAAATCAGTCAAATTCATAGTCTAAGTCAGTCATTTACCCACAAGGGCAAAATAGTCATTTTACCCTATAAGGGTATTTCGGTAATCTTACCTTTTATGGGTATTTTAGTAATTTTACAAAATGAGGGTATTTCAAAAATCTTACAAACTGGGGGTATTTTGGTAATTTTACAAATTAGGGGTATTTCAGTGATTTTGTAAAACTGAGGGTATTTTAGTAATTTTACAAATCGGGGGTATTTCGATAATTTCACAAATTAAGGGTATTTCAGTAATTTTGCAAATCGAGGTTATTTCGATAATTTTGCAAACTGGGGTATTTTCAAAATTTTGCAAACCGGAGGTCTTAGCGACCCAACAGAAGGTCCATCGTCACCTCGAGCAACTTAAGTAACCTGAACAGTCATAACGGTGTAAATGGGCCTAAATGGGCCCACACGCTCGTGTAGCCCATTTAGCCCAAAAATAGCCACAGTTATGCAAACGTCACAGTCCAAATAACACTTACCACATCACATACATTTTATCTGTTTGGCCCACAAGCCCACTGGGCCCACACAGCCCATTTCGGCCCAACGAGGCCTAGAGCAGCCCAAGATCACGAGAGCGCTCGTGGTGGCCTCTATAGACTAATGCCCATATTCTTGGGTTCAGTTCACCACACGCACGATCGTACGCTCGTGTGGCATCATACGCCATATTCTCGACTTTTTGGCATTTTGCCGAACTACAGTCATAGTAATGTAAACAACACATACTTTCGGCTTTTCAGCCGACTATCAAACATAGCATACAGTTACACACTCTCCATAGGCTTTCTCGTCGACTATCTAATACAGGGTACTGTTACACACCTTCAGCTTATCAACCTTCTATTAGGAAAAGGGTAAAAATACACAACTGATCATGTAGAGTACTAAGAATTCACGATCGCCAGAACCTATATTCAAACATAACATTCAGTTAATCAGTAAACAAATAATGTTAAGAAAAACTCTTAGCAACCACCTAATCGAGAGATCGATACCACATGCCTTAACTAGATCGATTGACTATGATTTGCATAGTTAATTCAAAGTTTGATGCAACCACCCTTCTGCATCCTGCCAGAAAATCCTGAGCAGCCTACACCTTACACCGCTTAAACCTGGGAGTAGAGGCTACGCGCTCAAACACAGCCAGTGCTTTTGCCATCACTTTACTACTAGAATTCTATTTGCCCATCGAGAGTTATTGATTGAATAACAAAAGAGTTTCTATCACTTATGAAACGCTTGCACTCCGTCATTTCTTGTAGAAATCTATTCATTCCTCAGATCCCTTGTAAGACCGAAACAACACCAATGGCAGAGCACTGAAACAGTCGGCCAATAATAGGGAGAGAAGCAGAATATTTGGCCAAAAGAGAAATAAGCAGAGGGGAATATCGAAAGAGAAAAGAGAAAAGATAGAGAAGAGGCAATCGACTAGAGGAGAATAACCAAAAAGAAAGAATAAAACTGAGGGTTACACTATACATGCCATAGACTTAAATTTCGATCCTAGGACTTTTCCAACACTTCTCAGGACCCTTAACCACTAAAGCAAACATACTTTTGTGTTATTCACTTGAATAGCTAAATTTCGATCCCTCCGATACATGAAGCCCATTTCTTTTAGGCCCAAAAATTGGGACGTTACACTATACATGCCATAGACTTAAATTACTAGAAGGCATTGATACCAGTCAAAAGCTTGATAGTGTGATAAAATCTCCGACAATCTCCAACCCGAGCTAGCCTTTGTGACACTATAGGAAAAAGGAAATGAAGGGGTAAGAATTATAGCTTAGTAAGTAGGTATGTAAATAATAAGTGATTTATTAATAGGCTTTTATAAATCTTCACAATATGTTCTCAAGATAATACAATCATAATTGCACATAGTTCCACTATTTATTCATGTTCATCTTAAGCTGTCTACTCGAGTCATAGTCACTATATTATTTATATCTTGAGCTAAAGACCTCCAAATTAAGATCCATTAATTTTCCCTAAAACTAGACTCACATATATTATTACCATAAAATTTTCAGAATTTTTGGCTTAGCCAATAAGTACAGTTTATTCTTTAAAGAGTCCTCTATTCTGCTGTCTGATAGTTTTAACCCTTCTTCACAAAAAATTAATTATCTCTTCGTACGAGATTCGAATGATTTTTATCATTTATTTATATTTAATTTAGACTCATTATTAAATTTAATAATATAAATTATAAATCATAATTATTTTTATACAATTTTTAGTGATTTTCCAAAGTCAAAACAGGGGATTCCGACATCATTCTGACCCTGTCTCACAAAAACTCGAATATCACAGAATATGAAATTATTTTGTTTACACCGTTTCTTTTATGTGAAAATAGACTGATTCATATTTTATTTCATATCATTCAGCCTATAATTCTATTTCCACCATTTTGGTGATTTTTCAAAGTCACAAAATTGTTGCTGTCCAAAACTGTTTTGTTGCTAAATTTACTCTTTCATAATTTCACTTACTCCATTTCATTTTACCGAAGGTTCGATCAAATATCGAGCACATTGTTCATAAATTTTCACACTTATACCTGCACTTATTCATCACATTGTCATATTCAATTACACTTAGTCATTACATGATCACATGTATTTTCATTTAGTCAATTTCCTATTAGACTCATCGGAATAATAACAGATACATGGTGGCCTGCACATAGTACCACCCTTGTAGTCGAAGCTATCTGGTGCACTTAGTAGCCTGCACTTAGTACTACGCATGTGACCAAAACCATCACTTACACATAGTGGCTTGCACTTAGTACCACACATGTGATCGAAGCTATCATGTAGGCATAGTAGCCTGCATTTAGTACTACACATGCGACCTATCCGTCTGATACACGTAGTAGCTTGCACTTAGTACTACACACGTGACCTAAAACCATCTCATATCTCTCTTATACACATAGTGTCCTACACATAGTTCCACACATGTGACCTAGCTACCTCATTCGTATCATTTCTATTCTGAAGGTTCAACTGTGAATTCTCACTTTTCAACATTTTACCAATTCATCCATAATCAATCACAATTCATAATTTATATCAAATAATTACTCCATATTCAACCATTTCTCATAAAATATAACAAAATATTAAAACATAAATAAAAAACAATGTATTATTTACATACAAACTTACGTCGAAAGAAAAATCGGTGAAAAGGACTTATTCGTCAATTACTCGTTTTCCCCTCGTTCTAGTTCCAAACCTCGTTTTCCTTGATCTATAACAACAAATTTAATTTATTTATTCATCTTGCTACTAAAATTAGCCTAAATTCACATTTTGGAAAATTTATATTTTTGCCCCTAAACTTTGTCATATTTATACTTTTGCCCCTAGGCTCGTAAAATTATTTTTATTCAATTTCCTTGTATTTTAAGCAAAGCCGAACCATTTTCATAACTAAAAAGCCCACAATTTCAACTAATTCATACTTTTATGACAAATTTCATAACTTTCACAAATTAGTCCTTTTTGGCATTTTTATTGAAAATCACTTAGTAAAAGTTGTTTCTCTAACCATAAACATGCATTTTATACCATTAAACACAAAAATACACACATATTCATCATGGGACAAAACCCTAGACTTTAACCATATCTCAAATTAGTGGTAGAAATAGATAGATCTTGTTATAAGGATTTCAAAAACGTAAAAATCATTAAAAACGGGGCAAGAACGGACTTACATTCGATCTTGGAAGCTTCAAAAGCCCTATCCGTGGTTTCCCCTTGTGAAATTTGGCCATGGGGTTGAAGATGGACAAAAATTGGCTTTTAATTTTGTTTTCAATTGATTTTAACTACTAAATGACCAAAATGCCCCTAACTTAAAAATATTCTTTTTCACCTATTTCTTGTCCATTTTTGTCCAAAAAATTAACCAATGGTCTAATTACCATTTAAGGACCTCCAATTTAAATTTTAATAGCAATTTGACACCTCTAGCTTCTAGAAGTCAAGTTTTGCACTTTTTACAATTTATTCCTTTTGACTAAATTAAGTGCCCAAACATCGAAATTTTCGAATGAAATTTTCACGAAATCGTCCCATGAAATTATAGACCATAAAAATATATTAAAAATAAATTTTCTTACATCAGATTTGTGGTCTTGAAACCACTTTTCCTACTAGGCCCAAAATTGGGTTGTTACAACTCTTCCCCCCTTAGGGATTTTCGTCCCCGAAAATCTTACCAGAAGAAGTTGCTTTCAACTTGTTATCATAATCACAATTTAATTTAGTTTTGTGGTTAGAGTTTCTTGTAGCTTTTTCCATAATTGGGATATAACCCTCAGATCTCAATCCGAAATAATGGAGACTGATACTTCGCATAATCGAATAATCCCAGAAACTTCTTACTCGACTGGTTTGTTAAACAAGAAATCTGTACACGAACGATCAATCGCAGTCCAAAAACATCTTCCTTTTCGGAGATCAAGATAATTTAGATACGAAATCTATAGTGTTTCCATCTCATTTTCTTTTTAGAATCATCACTGACTGTAATAGTCATAAATACTCTTGAAATTCGGCTTTTACTTGTTGACAAATCAACATTTGAACAGAAGCTCAAAAATAACATGTAACATACGCAATTACCAGAACATCAACTTCATATGACTGCACATTTTATTACTCTCTAGATGAACAGACAAGCTACTACTGTGAACTTCGTATAAAAATTTATGCATAAGCCCGGATTCTTTGATACATAAATTCCATTTTGGAATAATAATAAAATGAATCAGGTCCGACCTGAAGTTCAGAATCAAAATTCGATCCTCACTATACTCATTTAGCTTATCACTCACTAACACATTTCTGAGTTTCTCAAACTTGCAAAGAAAACATCACTTTAGCTTTTTATTTAGCTAAAATCAGACCATCATCAAATAAGATCAATTGAGTAACCAACTCGCACAAAATAAATGAGGATTTTCCATACAAGCATCTGTAACTACACTTGCCTCCCCACAAGTTAATCATTAATTACTCACAATCTTTCAATAGCTTAAGTCATCAACACTGTCTTAAACTCAGATCTTTTTGTGCCATTAGATACATTAAACTCTTGAGATCAGGCAACATATGGAAGCCTTCATCAAACAAAAAATGTCATCAAATTCTCATTACAGACATAATAGTGACCGTCTCTAAATTACTAGCCGAACAGTTCTTTTTAATGTGACATTAACCGTCTGAAAACATGAACCATCACTTTATATTCTAGCAATAAAACTCATTCTAATTTGTTCAGTAGTGCATCACTGAAAAATCATAAACTCATTTCTCAATTCCAACTGAACTCAAAACCAGAGCTTCAATTAATAATACCTTCAATTGCTTTAACTTTGTTAGCATGCCCATACCATTCAAACTTTCAAAATTGGGATAACTTTGTTAACAGAACAACTTTAATTCAGAATAGTATCACCCATTTAAAACAAATCTAATAGGTATTTTTCTATATCATGCTTTCAAGAATATCAATTCTTCATTCAAACTGCTCGTCTATACACTCGTGAATGCACAAAATTCATTCTCTTAGCTGAGGACATACTTAAATACATATAAATCAAATCACATCCCAACAAATCATCTTATTCTAATAAAAACGACTGAGTCAATCTCAACTATAAAATAACACATCTCAAAATACTTCTTTCTTCATGCTATTAAAAATCTCAAGCACACAATCTTTCAAAATTCTCTTATCATACTAATCAAAGGCCTTTACAATCGCATCATCTCAAAGAAATAAAGACATCTTGATTGAATGCATTGACTTTAATCAACTTACCTAAGAAGGAAATCCATCATACGATTTGATGTAACATCCTGAAATTTGGGATTTTATGTTTTGCATTATACCATGTGATAGGCTAGTTAATAATGTTAATTGTGTATGTTTATGGGTCCTAAGAAGGCTCGGGGTTGAGTTGGGCCTTAGCAAAATATTTGTGTTCAAGCATTTAAGGGGAGAAGGCAAGTAGCATCAAGACTTAAGGAAATAAGTGTGTATTTTGCTAGCACAAGTGGAGCACATGGTGGAGTGGTGTGGCGTCAAGTGGAGAACATGGAGGGAAGGGGTTTGAATCTCATCTATTGCAACTTTTAGGATTTAAATTTTTGTGCCAACCATGTGTTAGATGGTAAGTGTCGGCCAAGCTTTAAAGAAGGAAGGGAAGGCTTTTTATTGATGGAAAGAAGACTAAGAAAATAAGGTAAGGAGGAGAATAAGGAAAGAAATAAAGGAAAAGGGTAAGGGAGGGAACATGTTGGCGATTTTTGGAAATATGTTTGGGAAAGAATTTTTGGTCAATCATGACCTTATTGGTGTGGGATGTACACAGTTTTGGTAGGGAGAAAAGGGGAGCCGAATTACTATAGTCTTTTTGCAAATTTTGGTGCATGAAAGGCTTATTTCTTTTTAGCATTTTTGAGTTTTCTCTTTTCCAATTCCTTCCCTCACTTGCCGAAACTCTAAAGCCAAAATTGTGCACCTTTCTCCTTTGTTTTTCTGAAACTTTCAAGCCACTTTGCTCTTCTTCTCTTGTTTTCTCACCGTTCCTCCTATCTTTCTTTCTTCTTTCTTTAGTTGACCATTTTTGGAGGACGAATCTTCTTCGTTTCTTACTCTCAAAGTAACCAAATCTTCTTGTTCATTTCTCTCCATAGCCGAACCTTTTAACCTTTAATATCTTTATCATTATTTCTTTCTCTTTCGTGTTGGCACTTTCTCTTCTTTGACCGAATTGGTAAGTGGTTTCTTTCTTCTCTTTTCATTTTTTTTTCTCCCTAGCCGGATGTGTGTCCATCACTATTCGGTTGTTTTATTTTGTTTCTAAATCAAAATATCATTTTCTCCTACCCTCTCAAATTGTGATCATCACTTCTTTTTTGTAGTGTTTTAGTGGGTGGCCGAATATCACATCCTTGATGATTCATCTCTGGTCATAAGCCAAATTGGTGGAAGTTGGATCTATTATTGTCAAGGTAAGGGATTTCTTCAAGGTCCATTTTGATATATCTTAATTCTTGGTTATTCCGTTAAAATGGATCAATGACTATGTTTAAACATTTATTCTAGGGGCTAATCACTCGTTCTTCTCTATTTGTTGATCCTTCGGAAGTACTGGTAAGTCGAATCCTATCCCTAAACAACTATTTTCACTCATCTTAGTATTTTCTAACCAAGACTTTTCCAATGGAGGCAAGTGGTAGCAATTTGAAAGGAAAAGTGATTGGCGAACAAAAAGGGAGTGGATTTGCAATTCCTACTCTTAAGTTCAAACGTAGGGAAGTATCGACAGTTCGGGATTTCCCATCGGGTTGTGGACCACCATCCGATGAGAATAGGCAAATCATGGTTGTTCACGATACTAAGGGTAAGCGTTTTAGATCGTTGTTTTATATTTGGATTTAGAAAATCTCTTATGTTAGTTAATCGAGTGTTATAGTGTCATAAGTGACGACGATTAAGAAGGTTTAGTCCTTACCGTAATCAGGTGTGTAATCCCACACCGAAATCCCGTAGATTCGTGATTCGATATCGTGTTGGAAAATAGAGCGTTATTATTTACAAGGTTAAAAATTGTAATATGGAATAAATCGTGTAACTTGATTAAACAACACTATTTCTAAAAGATCTGTCAAAATCGGTATTAATTTTACTGAAATTATGAAAATACCCCTATGGGCCGATTTGTTAAAATGCTTTAGTGGGCCGATTTATTAAATTGCTTTAATGGGTTGATTTACCAAAATGCCCCTATGGGCTAAATTGTGAAAATGCCCCTATGGGTCGATTTATTAAATTACTTTACCAAAATTCCCCTATAGGCTGAATTACGAAAATACCCCTATGGGCTGATTTGTTAAAATGCCTTAGTGGGCCGATTTATTAAATTGCTTTAATGGGCTGACTCACCGAAATGATTCACAATATTAATGGTGGTAAATATATGTGGATATTTAATTATGTATGCTGCATTTTTACATTTTGCATGGGATGGTAAATTGTATGAAGAGAAGTGTAGCTTGGTGGCTTACTGACAATTCAATTATTAATGTACATAACTGTGATATCGGTGGCTCTACCATAAAAATGCTATGCGTTAGCAGCTCGACTGCAAATTGGTGTGAGTGGCGAGGTGGGTTGACTTGATCCCCACAGGTGTAATTGGCTGGTCGGGGGTGTGATGGTTGGATGGGTGGGTTACATTCATTTCATTTAATTGTTACTTTGTAAATGGGCTTAGGCTCAAGATGATGCTATTCGGGTTCAAGCCCAGTGGATAATGGTAAGGGGATTATACACTGGGTTCTTGTAACTCACTCATTTTCCTTAATCCTTTTAGGTAATGCTCATTAACGATGACTTGGGGCCATGGATGACTTGGTGGAGGCCATACTTTTGGGAATAGTAAATTAAAACTTTAGTAAATTTCTTTTCCATTTATTTCGTTACTTTTACTATTTTGGGTTTTAAAGTTGTAATAAGGCCTCTAGGATATGCTTTAAATTTGCTTTATGTTTTGACGTACTTATTACCTTTTTAAATTGTTTTAAACTTGGATTTTTTTCTGAGATCATAAATAACGGTTTTCCAAAGTTGATTAACAAACGAATTTCATATCAAATATGAACAAATTATTTAACTTGGATTTTTCTTTGAATTATTAATGTCATTTTCAAAAGTCACGATTTTAAGGTTCACTAGTCCGATTTTCAATTTATCAATTAACCTCTCGAATTTAGTAGTATTTTATCAAATATTTATAACCAAACTTGTTTTCTTAAACTATAAACAAATAACAACATCTTTAATAAGGATCACAAGTTCTTTACTCGTTTTCTTCATGTGACATGCCAGATCTAGTCATACCGCATGGGCTAGGTTTGGGATGCTACATTTTATGGTATCAGAGCCTGATTGCAAAACTCGGCTGTGGTTTAGGTTCAAAAGCATTTTCCAAAGCTGTTTAAAATTTTAATTTATAAATGCATGTTCTAAAGGAAGCATGGCACCACGGGTATCTGGCACCAAGTCAGTAAGTTTTATTTTCAATTTATGATTATTATGGTATGAAAGTAGAAATACTCTAGAACTTTTAGCTTTAGGAGCTGGAACTATAGAGATTAAGACTTTAGGACACGTTTTGCGAAAATAACTTTATTTCCTATACTTCGTAAAATATTATTTAATAAACACTGAATAAGCATACTGATTTATAAGACTCTTAATCAGATTAAATCGACTTAGCAAACATGAACGCTAGTGGATGTGGACGCGGTAGACGTGGACGTGGTAGAGGTCGAAGTGCTAGAGTTGTATCTGAGGCAACAGGACATATGCCGAAAATGGATGCACCTGTGTCAATAGTGACTGAAGCTTGGTCACATGATCGAATAAGAGAGGACGACGCTCTGTCCCAAGCGATGTTGTGGGTACTGGAAAGGGTTGCTAGGGCAAGAACTGGGTCGACAGCTCGTGGGTCGATATCGAGCGAGTTATATTGAATGGAGTCGAAGTTTTTAGGGGTATTTCAAGTGTAGCCCCAAGTGTAGCGGAGTTCTGGCTTGAGGCGGTGGAGCGGATTATGGGCGACATAGATTGCACCACCGAGCAAAAATTGAAAGGGGTTGTGTCATTACTGAGAGACGAGGTGTACTAGTGGTGGCTCACTATTTGAGAAGGCAATCAGGCTAATCATATTACCCGAAAGTTTTTTGAGATAGCATTCCAAGGAAAATATGTCGGGGCTAGCTATGTGGATGTCCGAAGGAAAGCATTCCTAAATTTGGTCCAAGGAGGAAAATCTGTGGCAGCATACGAGGCGGAGTTTCTATGTCTGAGTCGGTATGCCTGGGGTATAGTGCTGGCTGATTATGAATGTTGTGTACATTTTCAGGATGGATTGCGTGAAGAGTTACGGGTACTGATAGCCCCACAGAAGGAGAGGAATTTTGCTACACTGGTGGAAAAAGCTAAGATTGCTAAAGAAGTAAAACACTCTGAACGGCAAAATTGAGACAAGGATAGGGGCAGGAACAAGAGATACTCTGGGTACTCATGTCCTACTAGAGGATTTCAAAAAAGGCCCAGGAATGAGGGACCAATTTGAGCGGGTGTTTCAGCTGCTACCAATCAGTTGCAGCCTTGTATGGATTGTGGAAAACTTCACTCGGGTGAATGCTAGAAGAGAACTGGTGGTTGTTTTAGATGTAGATCCAAAGACCATCGGTTTATGGATTGGCCTCGAGAGCCTATTCAAACTCAGAGAGTTCGTAACAGATTTACACAGCCAAAGGGGAGCGCTCAGCAGCTGCCGAGAGGCCGTGGGCCAGGTCGAGGTGGTAATGGTGTAGGACGTGGTCAGGGTGCACTGGGTATCGGTACCGGTAATAGGGGTAACCTAGAGGCAAGACAGCCAGGTTTGGTCTATGCGGTCATACGTCGAGAGGATGGTGATGCACTAGAAGTTATAACAGGTATGTTCTTCATATCTGATGTACGTTTTACCACTTTAATAGACATTGGATCCACCCATTCGTATGTTGCATGTGTTGTGTCTGGAACTCTGAATATTAGATCTAAGATTACTGCTATAGAAACAACTATGGTTAGCCCTTTAGGACAGTCGGTGGTAGTAAATAAATTGTTTAAGGATGTGCCTTTAGAAGTTCAGGGAGTAGTATTTCTGGTAGATTTGATGGAACTGCCATTCGACGAGTTCGATCTTATTTTGGGCATGGACTGGTTGGTTAAACACCATGCGAACTTGGACTGTGCTGCAAAGCAGATGGTATTAAGAACATCAGAGGATAAGGAAGTGATGATGATAGGTGATAGAAGAAATTATCTATCTCTGCTTTAAAGGTGGAAAGGTTGGTACGAAAGGGATGTGAAGCGTTCTTAGCCTTTATCAATGCTTTGGATGCCAAAATGTTATTGGTAGAGAGTGTTAGGACGGTAAAAGAGTTTTCAGACGTCTTTCCCGAGGAGCTTCCAGGATTGCCTTCGGATTGGGAGGTGGAATTTGGTATTGAGCTGTTTCCAGGAATGGCTCCGGTGTCTATAGCTCCTCACAGAATGGAGCTGAAGGAGCTAGCAGAACTTAAAGCTCAAATTCAAGAGTTGTTGGATCGTGGATTCATTAGACCATGTGTGTCACCGTGGGGAGCTCCGATTTTGTTCATTAAGAAAAAGGATGGGTCGATGCATATGTGCATCGATTATAGACAATTGAATAAATTGACGATCAAGAGCAAGCACCCGTTATCGTGGATCGATGATCTGTTCGATCAGCTGCGAGGAGCTTCAATTTTCTCGAAGATAGACTTGAGATCAGGGTATCACCAGCTTAAGGTCAAGGAGGCAGATATTCACAAGACTACGTTTTGAAGTCGATATGGGCATTACGAGTTCTTAATGTTCGGGTTGACTAATGCACCAGATGCATTTATGGACATGATGAATTGAGTCTTCCAACCCTATCTAGACTGGTTTGTGCTTATGTTCATAGATGACATCTTGGTGTACTCAAAGACTGAAGAAGGGCATGATTCACATCTATGGGTCGTATTGCATATACTAAGAGAGAAGCAGCTGTATGCCAAATTCAGTAAGTGTGAATTTTTGATGAGGGAAGTGACCTTTTTGGGGCATATTGTGTTTGTCGAGGGAATTAAAGTTGATCCCTAGAAGGCCGAGGCTGTATTGGATTGGAGGCCACCAAAGTCAGTGGCAGAAATTTAGAGTTTTCTATGTTTGGCTGGGTATTACAGGCAATTCATTGAGGGGTTTTCATTGATTACTGCACTTGTTGCGTAAGGGAGTATCGTTTGTGTGGTCAGATAAGCAGTAAGAGAGCTTTGAGAAATTGAAGAAGATTCTGACTGAAGCGCCAATATTGATTCAGCCTGAGGCTGGTAAGGAGTTTATTGTTTATTGTGATGCGTCACACATGGGCTTGGGATGTATGTTGATGCAAGGGGGAAAAGTGGTGGCTTATGCATCTCGTCAATTAAGGCCACATGAGATAAACTATCCCACTCATGATTTGGAGTTAGCTGCAGTAGTGTTTGCTCTGAGGATATGGAGACACTATCTGTACGGTGAGAAGTCAATTATCTACATGGACCATAAGAGTCTGAAGTACCTCCTTACCCAGAAGTAGTTGAACTTAAGGCAGCGAAGGTGGATAGAATTATTGATGGATTATGACTGCTCAATCGAGTATCACCCAGGTAAAGCTAATGTAGTGGCAGATGCTTTGAGACGTACGGTGATATTGGATTTAAGAGCGATGTTTGCTCATCTCAGCCTTTATGAAGATGGTAACCTGTTAGCTGAACTTCAAGTGAAGCCTGCATGGGTAAATTAGATTAAGGAAAAGAAGTTGTTTAATGAAAGGTTGGGTTCTCTACTTCAGCAAGTGGAAGGTGGTGAGATAGGGAATTTTGGATTGAATAGTGATGGAGTATTGTGTTTCGCGGAAGAGTTTGTATGCCTAGGGATTTGGAATTGAGACAAATGATTCTGCGTGAGGCGCATAGTAGCCCATATGCTATGCACCTCAGGAGAAATAAAATGTATCGAGACCTCGTGAACAGTATTGGTGGCCAGGGTTGAAACGGGAGGTTACTGACTTCGTGAGCAAGTGCTTCACATGTCAGCAGGTGAAGGCGGAACATCAACTACCTTCACGGTTGCTTCAACTAGTGAAAATTCCACTATGGAAATGGGAAAGGATAATGATGGTCTTCGCTAGTGGGTTACCTTTAATGCCTACTAAGAAAGATTCAGTATGGGTGATAGTGGATCGGTTAACGAAGACTGCTCATTTCCTACCTGTTCGTATAGATTATTCATTGTAGAAGTTGGCCAAGTTGTATATAACAAAAGTTGTGAGGTTACATGGGTACCAGTGTCTATTATATCAGACAGGGATCCTAGGTTTACATCACAGTTCGGGAAGGCTTTACATGAAGCTTTGGGTACAAGGTTAAATTTCAACACGTCGTTTCATCCGCAGACTGATGGTCAGTCGGAAAGAGTAATCTAGATTCTAGAAGACATGTTAAGAGGTTGTGTGATCGACTTTAGGGGTAGTTGGGAATATTTTATACCGTTGGTAGAGTTTGCATACAATAATAGCTATCAATCCAGCATCCAGATGGCACCCTACGAGGCATTGTATGGTTGTAGGTGTCGTACTCCTACCTGCTGGACTAAGCTAGGAGAGCGGCAATTATTGGGTCCTGAGTTGATCTCGGAGACGGAAGAAAAAGTAAAGGTAATTTGGGCTCGATTAAAAGAAGCTTCGAACAGACAGAAGTCATACGCAGATCTGAAGCGGAAGGAGATAGAGTTCTCTGTGGGTGATCAGGTCTTTTTGAAGGTCTCACCTTGGAAAAAGATCTTAATATTTGGGCGGAAAGGCAAGTTAAGCCCTAGGTTCATGGACCTTACCATGTATTGAAGCGTGTTGGGCCAGTGGCTTATCAGCTTGATTTACCTCTGGAATTAAGTCAGATACATAGCGTATTCCATGTCTCGATGTTAAGGCATTATCGTTCGGATCCGTCTCATTTTGTACTAGTGGAGGAAGTTGAGATAAGACCTGACTTGTCTTTTGAAGAGGAGCCAGTGCAGATTTTAGATTGGGATACTAAGATGTTGAGAAGGAAGTCGGTTCCATTAGTCAAAGTATTATGGTGTAATCACAGGTCATAGAAAGCAACATGGGAGCTAGAGGACACAATCCGGCAACAATACCCTTATCTCTTTTTAATCAGGTAAATTTCGAGGCCAAAATTTTCTTTAAGTAGGTAGAATTGCAACATCCTGAAATTCGAGATTTTATGTTTTGCATTATACCATGTGATAGGCTAGTTAAGAATGTTAATTGTGTATGTTTAGGAGTCCTAAGAAGGCTCGAGGTTGAGTTGGGCCATAGCAAACTTTTTGTGTTTAAGCATTTAAGGGGAGAAGGCAAGTGGCATCAAGACTTAAGGAAATAAGTGTGTATTTTGCTAGCGCAAGTGGAGCACATGGTGGTGTAACACCCCAAACCCGGTCAATACATTACGACCAAATCTAGTATGTTACCGAAAGGGTAGTTTTGAAAATCATTTAACGGAACATCGCAATTTGAGAAAACATTTTTATTTCCATTTGATAAATCCAAGTTGAGGGTGATTGATTAGGGTGTATTATGTTGTAACCACTGCTTACTAAGATATCCATAAGTAGAAATCGGGTTAAATTCGTAAAGCCATACTTTAGAAAATTTTGTTTAAAATAGTGTTGAGTACTGTGACTTTTGGAGAAAAGAAAGAAATAGAGATACTATTAGTGGTTCTCAGAAAACTTCAAGTTTTAATTACTTATTTCTTGTGATCCGTTTGTTAATATTTGGAAAACCTTGATTTACGTTCTTAGGAAACCCCATTTTGACAGTTTATAACATAAATAAAAATCAGTATTTAAAACTGAACCCCAAATTTAAGTTAAAGCGGCCTTATTACATAATAAAATCCCAAATTAAACTAAGTTCAAAACAAAGTAATGAAATTTACGAGAAAAATAGCAACGCATGGCCACCTTGAGTCCATCCCGGCTCCAAAACCCGCCATCTACTGATTACCTGCAAAAATTAGCGGAGGGGTGAGTCATCGGGACTTAGTGTGTAAATCCCCTTATAACGTAATCTGGCCTTAAGCCCACAGAATATAGCATATTAAGAATGTATGCAATGCGACCCAACCCAGTTTAGCTCTCCCTTCAAACACCCGTGGCTTTAAGCCACTATGGTTCCTGACCACCGTGGTCCTAAACCACTCGTGACATTAGTCACTCGTGACAATAGTCACTTAAATATATATATCTTTGGGGCCAACGCACTGTGGTACTTGACCACCGTGACGATCTCAGATAAATTACATATACGTGGGGCCAACCCACTGTCGTACTTGACCACCGAGATAAGTCACTAATTAAATCATTCGTGGTTTCAACCACCGTGGTACTTAGACCACTCATGACAATAGTCACTCATTCTCCCTTCACCTTTCAATCAATCCCGAGCCCATGCGCTTCACTTCGTGCACAATATGTATGCAACCAAAATCACAGTGTATATCAGATCATATTTCATATATGCAAACATCGAAATATACATACTTACATATTAACAACAATATCATTATCGAGAACTTACCCGGCGTCTCCAACCTTACCCATAATGGCATTTTGCTTATCACATCAGCCATTTCGGCTTTCAGCCTTAACAGTTAAAAACAAAATAATAAAGAAGGCGTGTGAGTAATACACACCTGATAACACGTAACACTGGGCTTTCTACGTCGACACTTTCGCTAGTAGGGATGACAGCTATCTGCCTATCCCAAGCATACGTCGGCTCTCTACCATAGCCTGGCAAAAAATCTTGAACCGTCGGCACTGTGCACGCTTCTTAAACTTAAGAGCCAAAACTAGGGGTTCACTCCCTGCCTTATATTGACCAGCGTTCGCATCCATGGAGAATCTTGATCAGTACACAAGGAGAAATGTAGATTGGCTAATAATAGAATCGGTTAAGGCATAACACATATGATAGGAATAAGTTGACCAAGAAATCACAAGTTTGCCCCTTACCTTACGAATCCAAATGGAGTGATCCGATTCGACAACCACAGACCCTTCAGATTTGAACTACAACCCCTTGGCTAATGGAGATTCCCGGAGTAAACGTCCCAAATGAGAGAAGAGAAAAAGAAAGGAGGTTAACCAAAATATAATGCCATGCTACAAGCCATTCGACTTTGGCCACACAAAACCGAATGAAAGAAAAGAAAAAGGCAAAAGAATCACTTCTTACCTTCAGCAACAAAACCCGTTTGATAAACTTACTGGCCAAGATCCCTAATCCCTTGCTTCATGGTATTCAACTTAAACAACAGAGTGAAAGAACCAGAATTAGCTATTAACAAAGTAGATTTGACTTTCTTTTGAAAAGAAAGGATAGAGAGATAGATTATGAGAAAATGAAGGAGAACCTTACCTTATACAACAGAGAAACTGATTGCCACACGAAATGGTTCGGCAATGAAGAAAGGGATAGAACGAATGCAAGGGAAAGAAGATGAAAATTAGATTTTGACTTATAGGAGAAGAAGTAGAGGAGAATGATAACACACAAAGTTTCGGTTGGGGAGATTTAAAAGAATGAATAAAGGTGAAGAAGGAATTCGACAGAGGAAATGGCTTCAATGAGTGTCGACTAGAGATGAAGGAATAGAGAGGGAATTAAAATGAAAAGATACAAAGAAGAAGAGTAAAGTCTAGAGAGATTCGGCTATGAAGGAAAGTAATTAGCAAGTGGAAGGAAAAAGAAATAAAACAGGCACCAACACCAATATGATATTCGACTAGCACCTAGAAAATGCATGAAAAGAAAAGAAGCAAAGGTGCTTCGGTTTTGGTTAGAAAGAAAATGAAGCAAAAGTTCACCAATACAAAAGAGAAATGGGAGTGTTTCTACAATCGATTTTTGCTAACACAATACTCAAGATGACCTTAGAGGAAAATGGCACTAAGACCGATTGAACCACATAAAAAAAGAAAAACCAAGTACCACTAGCCGTAAGAATTTTGGCACACCCCCTAGCTTAGCACCAAATCGATTCTTTCCCCCTGTCCAAGCTTCTCACAATCAGCCAACACCTTCCACTATCACCCAAATCCCCTAATTTGCTCCTTAACTCACTCTTCATCACCTTTTTAAATAGTTTGACCATTTCAAACTCCCTCAACTCCTCATGGCCACTCATTCAACTCCTTTGACTCATTCCACCAACAACCTTGAAGAGCCCTTGCCGAATCCACCACTCAAGCTCCCTAGGCGCAAACATAAAGTTCCACAGTGAGGCTTGTGGGATTCGAACCTCCTCCTTGCTGCAACCCCCTTGTGATGCCACTTCCCTGCACTCTAAGTGGCATCTCCTTGCCACCTTACCACCTCTTCTCTTATGTTAACAAAACACGATTAATTGCCCTTAAAGCCTGCCTTAGCTAGCTCTACCCTAAAGTGCCTAAAAATAAAATTTTCACCAAGGCTCAAGCTTAACCCCGAGCCTTCTCGAGACCCCCAAACACACCAAAATAACAAACAAAACATGCCAACACATAGCAACAGACAATAATGCAGAGCCCCTAGTTCCAGGATGTTATAGTTCTACGCCCCTTAAAGAAATTTTGGCCTTGAAATTTACCTGGTCAAAAGAGATGAGCGTATTGTTGTTGCATCACATCTTCTGGCTCCCATGTGGCTTCCTCTAAACTATGACTCCACCACAACACTTTAACCAATGGAACCATCTTTCTCCGCAACACCTTAACATCTCGATCAAGGATTTAAACTGGTTCCTCCTCAAAAGATATGTCAGGCCTTACTTTGATTTCTTCCACCGGCACTAAATGAGATAGATCAGAATGGTAGCGCCTTAACATCGAGACATGGAATACATCATGGATCTGTCTCAGTTCTAAAGGTAGCTCGATCTAATAAGCTACTGGTCCCACACGCTTCAACACACGGTAAGGCCCAATAAACCTGGGGCTCAGCTTGCCCTTCCGTCCAAACCTTAGAACTTTCTTCCATGGTGAAACATTTAAGAAAACCTGATCACCTACTGCAAATTCTATGTCTTTACATTTCAAATCTGCATAAGATTTCTGCCTATCAGAAGCTTTCTTTAATTGAGTTCGAATTAACTTAACCTTTTCCTCTATTTTCGAAATCAATTCTAGACCCAACAACTGTCGCACACCCAATTCCGTCTAGCAAGTAGGAGTATGACATTTTCGACCATACAATGCTTCATAAGGTGCCATCTGCATACTGGATTGATAGCTGTTGTTGTATGCGAATTCTGCCAACAGTAGGAACTCCTCCCAACTACCCCTGACGTCAATAACACAACCTCTCAACATGTCTTCCAAGATCTGAATTACCCTTTTCGACTGACCATCAGTCTGTGGATGAAACGCTATGCTGAAATCCAATCTCGTACCCAACTCTTGATGCAATGCCTTCCAGAACCTCGACGTAATCCTGGGGTCTCTATCTGATATGATAGATGCAGGTACCCCGAGCAATCTCACAACCTCCGCCACATAAAGTTTGGCTAACTTCTATAATGAGTAATCAACCCGAACCAGTATGAAATGAGCAGACTTCATCAATCGATCCACAATTACCCATACTGAATCTTTCTTCGTAGGTGTAAGGGGTAACCCACTCACAAAATCCATCGTTATCCTTTCTCACTTCCAAAGTGGAATCTTTACTTGCTGTAGCAACCCTGAAGGCAATTGGTGTTTCACCTTCACTTACTGACATGTTAAGCATTTATTCACAAATTCAGTCACTTCTTGCTTCAGACCTAGCCACCAAAACTATTCTCACAGATCCCTATACATCTTACTTCCACCAGGATGCATAGCGTATGGGCTGCTATGCGCTTCCTGTAGAATCTTCTGTCTCAATTTGAAATCTTTCGGCATACAAGGCCTTCCCTGAAAGAACAATACCCCACTACTGTTCACACTAAAATCTCCTATCTCACCACCTGTCACTAACTGAAGTTTTGAGCTTAACGACTCATCAGACAATTATTTCTCTTTTATCTGACTGACCCAAGAAGGCTTCACTTGAAGTTTAGCTAGCACACTTCTATCATCATATAAGCTGAGATGGGCAAACATTGCAATCAAGTCTGATAGTACCTTACAGCTCAATGCATCTGCCACTACGTTAACCTTACTCGGGTAGTACTCGATCGAACAATCATAGTCCTTTAATAATTCAATCCACCTTCGCTGCCTTCTTCTTGGTAAGATACTTCATACTTTTGTGGTCCGTGTAGATGATGGACTTCTCGTACACAGATAGTGTCTCCAAATATTCAAAGCAGACACTACCGCAGCAAACTCCTGATCATGTGTGGGATAGTTCACTTTCTGCGGTCTCAACTGCCAAGATGCATATGCTACCACCTTCCTTCCTACATCAACACACATCCCAAACCCGTGTGCGATGCATCACAGCAGACAATAAACTCCTTCCCAGCCTCAGGCTGAATCAACACTGGAGCCTCAGTCAAGATCCTCTTCAGCTTCTCAAAACTTTCTTGTTGCTTATCTGACCAAACAAACGGTACCTCTTTCAATAACAACTTGGTTAACGGTGTGGCTATTAACGAAAATCCCTCAGTAAACCTTTTGTAATACCCAGCCAAACCCAGAAAACTTTGAATTTCTGCCATAGACTAAGGCGGTTTCCAGTCCAACACGACTTTAATTTTTCAGGGATCTACTCTAATCCCCTCAGCAAACACATGTCCCATAAAGGTAACTTCCCTCAGCCAGAATTCACACTTACTGAATTTAGCGTACAGTTGTTTCTCTCTTAAAATTTTTAGAACCACCCGAAGATGTGAATCATGCTCCTCTTCTGAACTTGAATAGACCAAAATATCATCTATGAACACTATGACAAACCGGTCCAGATAGGGTTGGAATACCTGGCTCATCATGTCCATAAACGTAGCTGGTGCATTGGTCAACCTGAATGGCATCACCAAGAACTCGTAGTGACCATAACGAGTTTGGAAAGCTATCTTATGGATATCTGTCTCCTTAACCTTAAGCTGGTGATAACCTGACCTCAAAACTATCTTTGAAAAGACTAAAACGCCTCGCAACTGATCGAACAGATCGTCTATCCTAGGCAACGGGTATTTGTTCTTAATTGTCAACTTGTTCAACTGCCTGTAGTCAATACACATCCGCATCGACCCATCCTTCTTTTTAACAAATAACACCAGCGCTCCCCAATGTGACACACTGGGTTGGATGAAACCTCGGTCCAACAGTTCCTGAATTTGAGCTTTCAGTTCCACCAACTCTTTTGGTGCTATTCTATATGTGGCAATAGACACCATCGCTGATCCCAAAAAAGATTGATACTGAACTCCACCTCGCGATCTGGAGGTAACCCTCGAAGCTCTTCTGGAAAAACATCAGGAAATTCCTTCACCGTTTTGACATCCCCTAGAGTCAACTCCTTGGCCTCCAGAGCACAAACATAAGTTAAGAAAACCTCGCATCCTTTTCTCACCATTCTTTTTGCCTTTAAAGCGGACACTAGATTAGACAAGTAGTTCCTCCTTTCACCTATCACTAAGACTTCATTATCCTTAGGAGTCCTTAACACCATTCGCTTGGTAGCGTAATCCAAGTTTGCCCGATACTTTGCTAACCAGTCCATGCCTAAGATCAAATCGAATTCCCCAAATGGCAGTTCCATCAAATAAGCTGGGAAAACCATCCCTTATACTTCTAGAGGCACATTCCTAAAGAGTTTGTTCACCACTAGAGATTGTCCTAAAGGGCTAAGTACGGTCATCTCCCTACTAGCAATCTCAAAGTTTATGTTTAGAGTTCCAGACACAGTACTAGCAACATAGGAATATGTTGATCCAATATCAATTAGTGCAGTAAAAGACAATTTGTAAATAAGGAACATACCGGTTATGACGTTCGGTGAATCACCCTCCTCTCGGCGCCTAGCTGCATAAACCAAACCAGGCTATCTTACATCAGTGTTCCCAACACCTTTGCCTGGTGCTCCACGTCCACGACCTAAACCATTTCCTCCTCTGGCCGGACCACGACCTCTTTGTAGTTGTGGACCACCTCTACCAGGCTGTACATAATTCTAACCCACTGGCCCCGCTCTGTTTGGCTCTTACGGATAGTTCCTTACTCGATGATCCACTGATCCACATCTAAAGTATCCATTACTTCTTGCCCAGCACTCTCCTAAGTGAAACTTCCCACACATGGCACACTGCTGAGGCCGACCAACAACAACGGGCCTCGCAGCTCGACCCGGCCCATCCAACCTAGGCCTCTTCTAAAAATTCCCAGTAGATCTTGACGGTCCAAAACTTCTTTTATTCCTACCCTTGTCCCTATCCTGGTTCTTTCTTTCAGACCGCTTTGCCTCTTCGCCTATCTTTGCCTTTTCCACTAAAACAACGAACTCTCTTTCCCGTTACAGAGCTATCAGTACTCGCAACTCGTCCCTCAAACCATCCTCAAATTGGACACAACTTTCATGATCTATTGACATAATGCCTCGAGCATACCGGCTAAGACGTAAAAATTCCACTTCATACTCACTCACTAACTTACTCACCTGAACCAAGTTAACGAATGCCTTATGCTGCGCGTCCACATAACTCGACCCAATGTATTACCCCTGGAACGCAAACATAAAGAAGTCCTAGGTAACACAGTCGCTGATGTACCATCTCTGACCGTAAGCCACCATTGGTAAGCCTCATCTCGAAGAAGAGACACAAATCCTTTTAATTTCTCTTCTGTGGTGCAGTCAAGATCATCCTTGATGTGCTCAACTGCCTCGAGCCAATACTCAGCTACATTAGGACCTATACCAGAGATGCCCCTAAACATTTCTGCCCCGTTCGCTTGAAGTCACTCCGACACAGATTTTCGAGCTACTGATCCCGTGCTCTCTCCTGCAACTCTCTCTAGAACACATAACATTGCCTGAGACACCGTATCATCTCCACCAGTTTGATCATGAAATTCTACTTCTGCAACTAGTGATGTTGGCACCTCACTTTCCGGCCCATGCTCAGATTCTGAAGGCTCAGCCCCAACATCTCGGCCCCTTCCACTACCTCGCATACCTTGTCCATGTCCTCTACTACTCATTACTACTAACGCAATTTAATCTGATTAAAAAAATTTATGAGCTAGTGTTTTCTTCCACTTGTTTATTTCAGAGCAATTTTTGGCAATATCATTATGAATAATTCTCGCCACTTCATGCATACCTAGGGTTTCAATCTCTAAAGTTGCATTTTTCAGTACAAGTAATCATAGCATATCACACTTACATCATTTAAGACAACCAAAACTCAGAATGCTTACCGTGCGAATTTGGTATCAGAGACTCGAGTGCCATGCTTCCAGAAAACATACATGCTTCTAAACCATTTTCTAAACCATCTTTGGAAATATTTTTAAACCCCATACCCACAACCGAGTTTTTGAAACCTAGGCTCTGATACCATAATTGTAACACCTCAAACCCGGTCAATACGTTACAACCAAATCTGGTATGTTACCGAAAAGGTAGTTTTGAAAATCATTTAACGGAACATCGCAATTTGAGAAGACATTTTTTTTTCCGTTTGATAAATCCAAGTTGAGGGTGATTGATTAGGGTGCATTATGTTGTAACCACTGCTTACTAAGATATCCAGAAGTAGAAATCGGGTTAAATTTGTAAAACCATACTTTAGAAAATTTTGTTTAAAATAGTGTTGAGTAATGTGACTTTTGGAGAAAAGAAAGAAATAGAGATACTATTACTGGTTCTAAGAAAACTTCAAGTTTTAATTACATATTTCTTGTGATCCGTTTGTTAATATTTGGAAAACTTTGATTTACGTTTTTAGGAATCCCCATTTTGACAGTTTATAAAATAAATAAAAATTAGCATTTAAAACCAAACCCCAAATTTAAGTTAAAACGGCCTTATTACATAATAAAATCCCAAATTAAACTAATTTCAAAATAAAGTAATGAAATTTATGAGAAAAATAGCTACGCATGGCCACCTCGAGTCCATCCCGGCTTCCAGAACCCACCATTTACTGATTACTTGCAAAAATTAGCAGAGGGATGAGTCATCGAGACTCAGTGTGTAGATCCCCTTATAACGCAATCTGGCCTTAAGCCCACAGAATATAGCATATTAAGAATGTATGCAATGAGACCCAACCAAGTTTAGCTCTCCCTCCAAACACCCGTGGCTTTAAGCCACTATGGTTCTTGA
The DNA here is from genome assembly GCA_025506655.1 of Gossypium rotundifolium. Lineage (NCBI taxonomy): Eukaryota > Viridiplantae > Streptophyta > Magnoliopsida > Malvales > Malvaceae > Gossypium > Gossypium rotundifolium. Next base: position 108,114,822 of record CP106724.1, read on the forward strand.
CCACCATGGTCCTAGACCACTCATGACATTAGTCACTTATGACAATAGTCACTTAAATATATATATCCGTGGGGCCAACCCACTGTGGTACTTGACCACCGTGACGATCTCTAATAAATTACATATACGTGGGACCAACCCACTGTGGTACTTGATCACCGAGATAAGTCACTAATTAGATCATTCGTGGTTTCAACCACCGTGGAACTTAGACCACTCGTGACAATAGTCACTCATTCTCCCTTCACCTTTTAATCAATCCCGAGCCCATACTCTTCACATCGTGCACAATATGTATACAACCAATATCACAGTGTATATCAGATCATATTTCATACATGCAAACATCAAAATATACATACATACATACATATTAACAACAATATCATTATCGAGAACTTACCCGACGCCTCCAACCTTACCCATAAGGGCATTTTGCTTATCACATCAGCCATTTCAGCCGTAACAGTTAATAACAAAACAATAAAAAAGGCGTGTGAGTAATACACACCTAATAACATGTAACACTAGGCTTTCTACGTCGACACTTTCACTAGCAGGGACGACAACTATCTGCCTATCCCAAGTAGATATCAGCTCTCTACCACAACCTGGCAGAAAATCCTAAACCGTCGACACTGCATGCTTCTTAAACTTCAGAGCCGAAACTAGGGGTTCGCTCTCTGCCTTAGATTGACCAGCCTTCGCATCCATGGAGAATCTTGATCAGTACATAAGGAGATGTGTAGATTGAATAATAACAGAATCGGTTAAGGTATAACACATATGATAGGAATAAGTTGACCAAGAAATCACAAGTTGGCCCCTTACCTTACGAATCCAAATGGAGTGATCCGATTCGACAACCACAGACCCTTCAGCTTTGAACTATAACCCCTTGGCTAATGGAGATTCCAGGAGTAAACGTCCCAAACGAGAGAAGAGAAAAAGAAAGGATGGTTAACTAAAATATAACGCCATGCTACAAGCCATTCGGCTTTGGCCACTCAAAACCGAAAGAAAGAAATGAAAAGGCAAAAGAATCACTTCTTACCTTCAGCAACAATACCCGATTGATAAACTTCATGGCCAAGATCCCTAACCCTTTACTTCGCAATGTTCGACTTAAACAACAAAGTGAAAGAACTAGATTTAGCTGTTAACAAATTAGATTTGGCTTTCTTTTGAAAAGAAAGGATGGAGAGATAGATTATGAGAAAATGAAGGAGAACCTTACCTTACACAACAGAGATGCCGATTGCCATATGAAATTGTTCGGCAATGAAGAAAGGGATACAACGAATGCAAGGGAAAGAATATGAAAATCAGATTTTGGCCTATAGGAGAAGAAGTAGGGGAGAATGATGACACACAAAGTTTCAGTTGGGGAGTTTAAAAGAATGAATAAAGGTGAAGAAGGAATTCGATAGAGGAAATGGCTTCAATGAGTTTCTGCTAGAGATGAAGGAATAGAAAGGGAATTAAAATGATAATATACAAAGATGAAGAGTAAAGTTGTAACACCCCAAACCCAGTCAACACACCACGGCCGAATTCATTATGTTACAGAGTAAAAATAATTTAAAGAAAACAAGTTGCTGGTTTACTTTTGTGAAAAAGTGTTATTAAAAACATTTTGTCGTTTTGAGTTTGAAAGAAAAACTCCCTTGAGAAGATCGTTTGTCGTTTCTAGTTTTGGAAAGCCGTTTGATTTTATGAAAACCCAAGTGAGTTTAGCATAATAAAGTTGTAAACCATTTTGTATCTGAACATAAAGAAAAACTTAGTTTGGAGAAAGTCAGACTTAGTTTGTTGACTTCATTTGTTTAGTATTACCCAATGGTAAAGTTTGAAAAACCCGATAAGTTGTACAATTTTCGAAAACATTGATTTTACAGGTTATTTGAACATGCTATGTTATTTAACTTAAGCACAGTATGATAAAACTTAAAGCAGATAATGAAAAACCCGAAATAATAATATTTAGCGGCCATATTACAAATCCAAAGCCAAATTTAAAAGTAAATTAACCCAAAATAGTAATTGAAATAAAACTCGAAAACATAGCGCATGCCCACCTCGAGTCCACCCCGGCTCTACATCCGCGATCTATGCCTCATCTGCAAAAATGTAAGGGAAGGGGTGAGTCACCGAGACTCAGTGTATAAATCCCCATCCCAATAATAACAAGGCACTTACACCTTTTATCAGTCAATATGCAAATCATGCAAACCCAACCTAGCCAACCGAACTCCTGTGCCTACCCCGTGTGGTCAAAACCACTGGTGGTCAAAACCACTAGTGACCGTAGTCACAAATCATATGGTGGGGCCAACCCACCTTGTGGTCAAAACCACTGATGACAATCCCATAATCAACATGTGGGGCCAACCCACTGTGGTACCAAGCCACTGGGACGAGTCACAATAATCCATGTGTGGTCAAAACCACTGGTGATTGTAATCACAAATAATATCCGTGTGGTCAAATCCACTGGTGGTCAAAACCAACGAGACTAGTCACAAATATTAAGAAAAGCGAGGCCAACCCACTATGTGGTCAAAACCACTGGTGACAATCTAGATCATCCTTCCCCCTCCTCTCAACATACCCATCATCATGAACACATTTTCCGTGACATATTAACATGTTTGTAATGCAAATATCACATAGCATAGCATAAAATAATATAACAAGCATATATTGATAGCCAATCCACGGGGGACTTACCCGGAGTCACGCTCATACCCACAAGGGTAACACACCGTTGTCAATAGCTATTTCGGCTTTTAACAGTAAACATAACTAGCAAATTAACTAATGAAGTGTGTAAGAGTTACACACACGATTACATAAAACTACACTTTCTACATCCAGATGCGTCGTTAATCGACACAATCGCGATTGTCTACTCTCACCCGCCGGATCTTTGGTCCACACCCGATGGCCAATCACGAATCGCTAAGATCGCCTCTTCTTGAACTTAGAGTGCAGGGTCTCGAGATCTAACCCCACTCACTTTGCTTGATTAGCCTTCGAATCCATAATATACCTTATCACTAGATTGGGTTAAAGAAGTGAACTAAAACATAAAGAACTAGAATCCCGGAGTTAGATCCCTAATTTTACACATCAGATTTGTAGTCCCAGAACCACTATTCTAATTTTACTAAAAATGGGTTGATACACACAAAACCTTTCTTGAAAATTCAAGATACCATCACCATCAATATCGAAGTCCCCCATAATACCTTCCTCAACCTGTCGAGTCCTCTTTAATAATTCCCTATCTAAAGGCTGCTTCTCCTTAATTTGTTGTGACAAAGTTGGCCTCACTTGCAGTTCAGCTAACAATCAACTGGCGCTACCCAAACTCAAGTGTGCAAACATAGTTCTCAACTCCGTCATCGACTTCCTACTTAAAGTATCAGCTACTACATTTTCCTTGCTAGGATGATACTCCATCACACAATCATAATCCTTTAACAGCTAAATCCAATGACTTTACCTTAAATTCAATTTCTTTTGGGTGTGGAGGTACTTAAGGCTCTTATGATCAGCATAGATAACACATTTCTCTCCATAAAGATAATGACGCCAAATCTTAAGCGCAAACATCACATCAACTAACTGGCCTATTTCTTGTTTTAATATTTTCGAGATATAAATTCATGTTTATTGTGCTTAATTCAGTGGACCAAAAGTTCTTGTTTAAGGGTAGATCTAGCATAATTAAGTGGAGTTGCATGCAATCCTAGAAATAGAAGGACATAAATATATCAGATTAGAGTCTAATCTAATAGGGGAATCCATAGATTAGGTTAATACAATGATAGAGGTTTTAATTAGAAAGAGATTTCAATTAATCAACCTAAAGTCAGTTGTTCTTACTATTGAAAGAGATATTACCATAATTTAAGGATTTCTACGAATCAAGACACCAAGTGAATAAACCGTTTACATTAGATTAATAATTATAGGAGGAGTCTAGGTGGATTTTTTCTTGGGTATTGTCTCTCTGATTGGTTATCTTTCGAATATTTTCTTGATCCGTTCTCTGTTGCTTTCTTAGTTAAATTAGGTTAGTAATTTTAGTTTAAAATACACCACTCGAATTTGTCAGCTAAATAATAAGAAAATGGTAATTACTAATACTTTTAGCCCTCATGCATAATATATCTCTACTCACTTGAGCTATACTATTGTTCGATAGGTGCGCTTGCCTTTGTCGTAAATTTTAGTTAGTATGGAAAACACAAACCAAGGTTTTGGTGCCATTGCTGGGACGGACACTTTATTTTTATTAATTTAGCCATTTTTTTTTTTTTTTGTTTTTGTTTTTAGTTTAATTTTTGCGTTCTAATTTTTTTTTCTTCTATTTACTTATGGCAGGGTATTTTGGTTTATGACTAGAAGAAACCTGTCGGGACCATTACTTTCGATGGTGAAATTGAAAGTATTGCTCCCAAAAACCACATAGAAGCAAGACAGAGTTGATAGAATTTAGTAGGCGAATAAGAGGACATCATTATTATTAAGGAGATACGCAAAAATCAGAATATTCAGCTACCTGTCATCATTATTACCAAAACACAACAACGTTTTCTTTAAAATTTTACAACAACTTTCTCTTCAAACAAATCAACAAATCGATTTCCAAAAACGTTTTTTTCCGTGGCATGCCAAATCCGGTTGTAGCGTTTTGACCGGGTTTGAGGTGTTACAGATCACATTATAATTAACGCTAACAACCATAACACCTTCCCCGATATCCTCGTTTTTACCTACAAGGGTAACTTAGTAATCACTGCCGTCACTTCGACTTTTATCATCACATAACATTTAACATATTAAGTAAAGAAAGTGTGTAAGAGTTACACACCTGGTTCTCGTACTAACGCTCTCACTGCTTCTACGCTATTATCACACGAGACTACCACTATTGGCCTACGATCTTTTTCTGACGTTGGCCAAAATCGGATGGCTGATCTCGCACTCGACATCTTGATACGCTTCTTGTATTTAGGCGTTGGGTTTACAGATCCAACCCCTCCTACTGCTTGACTGTTATTTGAGTCCATAATAATCCCTTGGTCACTAAACCAATTAAAAGGTGAGATCTATTAGGTAGTCATAATGCTTAAAATGAAACCCTTACCTAATTATCGAATCCCGAAAGTCTTTAAGAAAGCGTCTCCACCCTACCTACATTCGGCCACCACCAAAGTATCAAACTAAACCGATAATCACAACCCATCTAGTACCTTATGGCATTCGGCCAAAGACAAAGGAACAAGAAAGTGGCCATTCGGCCGAACCTATACCACCTACCTTCAGCTTCCTTCACAAATCGGCACAAGAGATTATAGGGAGGAGAAATCGGCTTCAAACTAGGGAGGACTATTCGGCTATGGTACACCTTCGGGAAAAACCAAACTTGAAGATTCGACTATGGGAGAAGGAAAGATGGATCAGGGTGTTCGGCTTGGGAGACAGAGAATGAAGAGAAAAAAGAAATTATTGAAGGGTTGCGGAAAAGAAGAAAACTCACAAAAGAAGAAGGAAATTTCGGCTAGTAGAGAGAAAAGTGAGAAAAAAGAAAGAAAAAATGGAAGAAAAAGATGATAACTTGACTACAAATTTCGGCATGTCACACCCCCTTCTCAGAGTTGGATTTTCGGCCAACTCTTCCCTCTCCTAATAGCTCCTATCCTCCCTTATCCCCTTAATCTTTATCCTTCTTTCAAAAGAAACCCACCAAGCACCAACTCTTCTTCACACAATTTAACACATTATACATAAAAAAAAAAAATTAGAACCCCTTATTTTCCTAACTTTGTGCCGTCCTCCCCCCCTTGAAGTGCTAAATTTGACCCAAAAGCTTGGGCCCCAAACGGCCACATTTGGCCCAATCTTCCCCTTAATAACGCCATCTACATGCCCCTTACAGCATCACTAAATTTTGGGCCACAAGCCCAACTTGCTACTAAACATGGATACCTCCCTTAAATTATGTCATGTAGCTCTTTATTAGAAAAAGTAACCCAAGTTTAAGCCCAAACCTAAGCCCAATACATACTTCCAAAGCTCTAGCTAACACTGACACTCAAAGTGCACAGACCCACCTCATCAGGATGTTACACTCAATTTGTGAAATTACCGAAATACCCTCGATTTGTAAAATTAACGAAATACCCTCGATTTGTAAAATTACCAAAATACCCTTGATTTGTGAAATTATCGAATACCCCCGATTTTTAAAATTATCGAAATACCCTCGATTTGTGAAATTATTGAAATACCCTCGATTTGTAAAATTACCGAAATCCCTCGATTTGTAAAATTACCGAAATACCCTCGACTTGTAAAATTATTGAAATACCCCCGATTTGTGAAATTATCGAAATACCCCCCAATTTGTAAAATTATTGAAATACCCTTAATTTGTGAAATTACCGAAATACTCTCGATTTGTGAAATTACTGAAATACTCTCGATTTGTGAAATTACCGAAATACGCTCGATTTGTAAAATTATCGAAATACCCTCGATTTGTAAAATTTTCAAAATACCCTCGATTTGTAAAATTTTCGAAATACCCTGATTTGTAAAATTATTAAAATACCCTCGATTTGTGAAATTACTAAAATACCCTCGATTTGTAAAATTACTGAAATACCCTCGATTTGTAAAATTATCGAAATATCCTCGATTTGTAAAATTATCAAAATATCCTCGATTGGTAAAATTATTGAAATAACCCCGATTTGTGAAATTACTAAAATACCCCGATTTGTAAAATTACCGAAATACCCTTGATTTGTAAAATTACTGAAATACTCTCGATTTGTGAAATTATCAAAATACCCCCGATTTGTAAAATTATCGAAATAGCCTCGATTTGTGAAATTATCGAAACACCCTCAATTTGTAAAATTATCGAAATCGCTCAATTTGTGAAATTAAAATAATTTCGATTTGTAAAATTACTGAAATACCCCTGATTGGTAAAATTATCGAAATACCCCTGATTTGTAAAATTACCGAAATACCCTCGATTTGTAAAATTATCAAAATACCCTCGATTTGTAAAATTACCGAAACACCCTCAATTTTTTAAAATTATCAAAATACCCTCGATTTGTGAAACTATCCAAATACCCTCGATTGGTAAAATTACCGAAATACCCCCGATTTGTAAAACTACTGAAATACCCTCGATTTGTAAAATTATCGAAATACCCTCGATTTTCAAAATTATCGAAATACCCTCGATTTGCAAAATTATCGAAATACCATCGATTTTTGAAATTACCAAAATACCCCCGATTGGTAAAATTACCGAAATAACCCCAATTTGTAAAATTACTAAAATGTTCCCAATTTGTAAAATTACTAAAATACCCCCAATTTGTAAAATTACCGAAATACCCTTGATTTGTAAAATTACTAAAATACTCTTGATTTGTGAAATTACCGAAATACACCCAATTTGTAAAATTATCGAAATACCCTTGATTTGTGTAATTACCGAAATGCCCTCATTTTGTAAAATTATCGAAATAAGCTCGATTTGTGAAATTATCAAAATACCCCTAATTTGTAAAATTACTGAAATACCCCTGATTGCTAAAATTATCAAAAGACCCCCGATTTGTAAAATTACCAAAATACCCTCGATTTGTAAAATTATCGAAATACCCTTAATTTGTGAAATTACCGAAATACCCCCAATTTGTAAAATTATCAAAATACCCCCGATTGGTAAAATTACCGTAATACCCCTGATTTGTAAAATTATCGAAATGCCCCTGATTTGTAAAATTACTAAAATACCCTCGATTTATAAAATTATCGAAATATCCTTGATTTGTAAAATTACTGATATACTCTTGATTTGTCTAATTATCGAAATACCCTCGATTTGTAAAATTACCGAAATACCCTCGATTTGTAAAATTATCGAAATACCCTCGATTTGTAAAATTATTAAAATACCCTCGATTTGTGAAATTACCAAAATACTCGTAATTTGTAAAATTATCGAAATACCCCTGATTTGTAAAATTATCAAAATATCCTCGATTGATAAAATTACCGAAAGAACCTCGATTTGTAAAATTACTGAAATGCCCCCAATTTGTAAAATTACTAAAATACCCTCGATTTGTAAAATTATCGAAATATCCTTGATTTGTAAAATTACTAAACTACTATCGATTTGTGAAATTACCAAAATACCCTCGATTTGTAAAACTATCAAAATACCCTCAATTTGTAAAATTATGAAATACCCTCAATTTGTAAAATTATCGAAATACGCTCGATTTGTGAAATTACCGAAATATCCCCGATTTATAAAATTACTAAAATACCCCTAATTGGTAAAATTACTGAAATACTCCCGATTTGTAAAATTATCGAAACACCCTCGATTTGTAAAATTATCAAAATACCCTCGACTTGTGAAATTATCGAAATAGCCCCAATTTGTAAAATTATCGAAATACCCCCGATTGGTAAAATTACCGAAATATCCCCGATTTGTAAAATTACTAAAATGCCCCCGATTTGTAAAATTATCGAAATACCCTTGATTTGTGAAATTACTGAAATACTCTTGGTTTGTGAAATTATCGATGTAACACCCCAAACCCTACCAAACACCACTTAAAGAATACGGTATGTCACTAAGAAAATTTAATAAAACATGTCGCATTTTGGAAAATATTTTCTTGAGTTTAACCTTTTATTAGGGAAAAATTAATAGGTTGTTAATTTAGATAAGCTATAAATTCTATGAGATGTTTTTATGAATTAAAACCAAACTTAAATACATGCTTTAGAAAAAAATGTAAACTTAAAATGTCCGATAATAATAATAAAAGCCCAAAATTAAAACTAAACAGAAATATAAAGCTAACGACTGTGGCCTTATTACATTGAAATTTAAAACCCATTAAATAAATATATAAAATAATAAACTAAAGTCTTTTTTGAATCCAAATGTTCTTTTGCATGGCCACCTTGCGCCCCTCCGGCCGGTCCGATGCACTAGGTGCTACCTAAAAAATATTAAAAATAGGTTGAGCCGCGAGACTCAGTGTGCAACCCTCATACACCATTAGATTTGGGCCTTAGCCCCATAGAACAGAATAATAGATTAATATATATATATATAACAAAAATTATGCAAGCCCAACCCAAATCCTAGGTTTCCATCCGCTACACGCCACCCTTACCTACCATTCACACCATTGGGGATTTCTACAATCAACCCACACCGCTACACGACATTGATGGCAGTCATGCTGCTCATCGTTAGATCATGGCAATAGCCACTTCAACAGATCATGGCAAAAGCCACTACAACAGATCATGGCAAAAGCCACTACAATAGATCATGGCAAAAGCCACTACAACACATCATGGCAAAAGCCACTACAACACATCATGGCAAAAGCCACTACAACATATCATGGCAAAAGCCACTACACAGAACACTTCCCCTTTCATCAAACCCAACCCCGTGCAATCACAGAAATTGGCATACTTATAAAACATATCATCTTAACAGGAACATTTATTGAAGAATGACAGAGATCACTAACCTGGTGATTCGCTTTTACCCTCCTCGGGTTTCGAATGTTATGCCGGGATTACAGCATTTAATAGAATATAAGAAGATTTATTAACACATATTAATAGACAATCTAATGGTGTGAAAAGTTACACACCTGATATCGCGTAGTACTTTACTCTTAGTCGATATCCCTGTTATCCGGATCTACTATCCTCAGTCTATAACTTGGTTCAAGAAAAACTAGAAAAACACAAAGATTTGGCCTCCCCTACATTCGGCCAAGGGTTAATAAATACCCGAATTTACACGTTAAAACTAATAGATCTCCTTACCTTGAAATCCCAAAAGTAACACGATTCGAGTGTTACTGAACCCCGACTTAGAGATCTAAGCGATTGACTCCTCTTCAAATCCCGAAACACCGCAAATAAGAGAGAAACAAGAGATTAGTTTCTAAATAGCCATTCAGCTAGAGTCTCTAAAAAGCTGGAAAAGACTAAAATCTCATGAATCGACACTTACCCCGAAGTTTCCTTCAAGATTCGGCTGGCAGACACCTCGAGAGAATTGGCAAACACAGAGATGAGATCTAGGGATTTCGACTTTTATGAAAATCCCAGAAAAGATGAACTGATGCTCTTTCAGCTTTTAAAAGGTCTGAGTAAAGTGTTTCGGCTTTGGCTTGGAAAGAAAGTAAAAAGAAATCAAGGAAAGGCTTAGAGATTTCGGCTACAAGAACAAACAAGAACGTAGTTTCGGGTTTTAGTGAATGGGAGAAGAATAACAATGGGGATCAAAAGATTCGGCTAGAAGGAGGTTTCAAAGAAAAAGAAAAGGGTGAGGGAGGTGGTGATTTTCGTATTTTGGAAGAGAAAAGATGAGAAAAGAAAAACAACTAAGATGGCCTTGATTTTCGGCACAAAGAAGGAAGAAAAGAGTAGGGTTCAAATCTTGGAATCGATTAGCTATCCCCCTTATTTATAGAAATTTGGCACCCCTATGGCAATTAGAAACCGATTTCTTTACTCCTCTAGGTGATGGAATTTGACCAACTCGCTCTCGCAGATAGCTCCTAACTTTTCTCCTTTATCTAAATCTCTTCACACCTTCAAAAGACTCCTAGATAACACCACCTCTTTCTTCTATTATCATCACAATATTATCATTAAATCCTCCTAAAAATAAGCCTTAATCTTGTCCATTCCTCCTTGATCTTTTAAGTGTCGAAATTGGCCCAAAGACATGGGCTCCTTGCGGCCAAACTTGGGCCTCTTTCAACTGCTATCGACGCCACCCTCTAGCTCCTTTGCGGCGTCACTTAATATTGGGCCACCAGCCCACTTTGGTGTTTTAAACACGATGCTACCCTTTTAACCCTATAGTGCCCAAAGCAGAAAACTTAATTAGGGCCTCAACCCAAACTGAGCCCATTTTGTGTCCTCTCTTTCTTAATCTACTTATGAGGCCTCATGCCCGAGACTAGGGTCCACTAAGTAAGAACATAAATTTTCCTATGGTCTCCCTAACTCTAAGGCTTCAAATAATCCCGATAATACCTTAATATTATTATTCTAAGTGCTACACATACATATTAACTCCCATGCATGTAAATTAAAAGTTTGAGGATTTTTGGGGCGTTACAACCCAATAAGCCCAAATTTACTAGGCCCAAATTTGGGAAGTTACAATCGAAATACCCTCGATTTGTAAAATTATTGAAATACCCTTGATTTGTAAAATTATCGAAATACCCTCGATTTGTAAAATTATCGAAATACCCTTAATTTGTGAAATTACTAAAATACCCCTGATTGGTAAAATTACTGAAATACCCTCGATTGTAAAATTATCGAAATACCCTCGATTTGTGAAATTACCGAAATATCCTCAATTTGTAAAATTACCGAAATACCCTCGATTGGTAAAATTATTGAAATACCCCCAATTTGTAAAATTGCCAAAATGCCGCTAATTTATAAAATTACCAAAATACCTCCGATTTGTAAAATTACTGAAATACCCTCGATTTGTGAAATTATCGAAATACCCTTGATTTATGAAATTACCAAAATACCCCTAATTTATAAAATTATCAAAATGCCCTCGATTTGTAAAATTACTAAAATACCCCCGATTGGTAAAATTTCTAAAATACCTCTGATTTGTAACATTACCGAAATACCCTCGATTTGTGAAATTATCAAAATACCCTTGATTTGTAAAATTACTGAAATACCCTCGATTTGTAAAATTATCAAAATACCCTTGATTTGTGAAATTACCGAAATATCCTTAATTTGTAAAATTACCAAAATACCCTCAATTTGTGAAATTATCGAAATACCCCCGATTTGTGAAATTTTTGAAATACCTGTGATTGGTAAAATTATCGAAAACCCCGATTTGTAAAATTACTTGGAGTTAGCTCTTACATACTTTGTGTTAGCTCGTACATACTCAGTGTACCAATTGCTCATCATTTGGAGAAAGGCTTCCCGAGCCTCTTCTCCTTGACCCCTAGTCTCGGGTTCACTCTGCACAGGCGCGGTCTCTTGCGCAAGAGCCGAGCGCATTACTAGCTGCGTCATTAGCAGCCAATTGATCAAGATCCACGTACTACATAAAATAAATTTAAAATCATCAGAAGCCACCACACTATCATTATACACTTGTGGCATGTATAGCTGGACTCCTACACACGCTACGGTAGTCCTAGAACCGACTAAACCATAGCTATGATACTATTAAATGTAACACCCCTTACCCACAATCCCTATCAGAATCGAGCATGAAATGTTACTGTACAAAACTACTTGATCGCCACTTAGGCTCACTTGACTACTCTACTTGAGTCACTACAACAACTTTATTTCAACTTACGAGACCTCTCTCGTACATACGAGGGCTCTCGAGACTATATTAGAAACCTTACGATCCATAAAATTTCTTTTCATCTAAACAGGGAGTACACGCCCGTGTTAGATGACACACACGCCCGTGTGTAGTCACACACACCCATGTGCTCACACTGTACCCTAAAACCCCAACATTCTGCCAAAACTCCCACGGCTAGGGCACATACCCATGTGAAATGGAACATGCCCGTGTACCCTCATAACATACTCGTGGCTTTAAACTGTGGGGAGTTACTGACTAATTTAACACGGCCTGGACACGCCCGTGTGGGAAGTCCATGGTCTATTCTAACTTAAATGTTAACATGCAGGGGAAACACGGCCAAGTCACACGCCTGGTAAATTTGAGTCAGTGTCACACATGGTCTAGACACTGTCCAGTGTGCCTACCCATTGGACAAAACAAGGTCATTTGCCGGGCTACTAGCACCCTTATATCTTACACTACATGAGTTCATTCAACAAACTAATAAACATCTCATAATTCAACATGCACCCACATTGATAACTTTGAAATTTCATAAATGATAAAATGTGTCATCATTATTGGCAATTTACAAAATAAATGTCTTAGCAAGAGCCAATACACCTTTGGCCAAAATAACAAAATAATCTGTTTAGTCTAGCCCCTATACATGCCATACACAAAATCACTAAGTCTGAATATACCAAGGTGAGCAAATAGTGTGGGCAGCCTCCTTGTTATCGACATATCCCGGCTCGGCTCTTAAACTCTATAAAATAAGGGAAAAAGAGAAGGAATAGTAAGCTTTAAGCTTAGTAAGTTTACATGTAAACAATATAACATTATAATATGAATTAAATAATTACATAGCATTACATACTAAATGAGAAACAATCTACATTCATGATCATGCTTACTTATTTTCTCCATTCCCACATTACAACTATATCACAAGCTTAATGCATGCACTCATTAACAAGTTCCCCTGCACTTAGCATCACAAAATCACATAGTACAACACATCACTATCTCTAATTTCATTACTCCTAGTCAAATTACTCGGTGGTTTCGTACTTAGCCCACTATCAGCTTTTATTACGGTGGTATCACACATAGCCCATCATTAGCCTTTATTAGGGTGGTATCGCACATAGCCCACCATCAAATATCGTCAATACACATTCATATAATTATTTCGCCATTCATACAATAATTATTCAATGACTATCATATTCAATCCACTAGAACTGCATATGTTCTCAATCATGCCATACTTTAATTAGCAACATAATGCTTACAAAAATATATATTGTGTAACACCCCAAACCTAGTCAAAACCCAACGACCGAATCTGGTGTGCCATGGGAAAGAAAACATTTTGAAAACTGATTTGTCGACTTGGTTAAAGAGAAAACTTTTGGATAATTTTAGAGAAAACCCCCATCCCAAAAGACGTTATGCTCTTACACAATTTCATATAAAAATATGTATGTCGTGCAACCCATCAACCTAGATATCCATCCACATCTCCCAAATCTACCCCTTGTGGTACCAAACCACTGGTGGTGCCAAACCTTGGTGATTTGAAGTCACAAATAAACATATGTGGTACCAAACCCTTTGGTGGTGCCAAACCACGAGACATAGTCACGATATTATAATATGTGGGGCCAACCCATCGTGTGATACCAAATCACTGGTGACAGTCTGATAGATCATACTCCCCCTCCTCTCATTACCCATAACATATATTCATGCGAACAATATCAGTATGATCATGCTTAACATACATAATTATGCATACAGAATATCATGCTCTCATAGATCACAATCAACACAAGAAACATAACCACTTACCCGGCATCCTCGCCTGTTACCCACAAGAGTATCTTGGTAACCACAGCCATCCCTCCGGCTTTTATCAATGCATAACAATTAACATATTAAGTAAAGAAAGTGTGTAAGAGTTACACACGTGGTTCTCGTACAATTAATAATTTACTTTCGATGTCAGCCCGCACCCAGATAGCCAATCTCGCACTCGATACTAATCGTTTCTTGTACTTTAGCGTTGGGTTTACAGATCCAACCCCTCCTATCGCTTGACTGTTGTTAGTGTCCATAATAACTCCTTGGTCACTAAACTAATAAAACGATGAGATCTAATTAATTAAATTAATCGTATACTTAAAACGAACCCTTACCTAATCTGTCGAATCCCGAAAAGCCCTTAAGAAATTGTTGCCTTCCTACCTACATTCGGCCAAGCCCAAAAGATTAAACCAAATCACTGATCACAACCAATCGAGTACCATACAACATTCGGCCAAAGAGGAAAGAACACAAAAGTGGCCATTTGGCCAAACCTACCACCAACCTACCTTCGACTTTTCTACAAATCGGCAATACAGGGCACAGCAAGACAGGAATCGGCTACCAATAGCACAGAGTGAAACTGATAGAGCCTTAGAAAAAATATGATTAGGGCTAGATACTAATTGAAGTAGAGAGAAATCGCAGAGAAGAAAATCCCGAAAACTTACCAAACTAAAGAGGTGTATTCACCTATGGTGCACCTTCGGGACAAAGAGACTACCCAGGAGAGGTTCGGCTATGGGAGAAGAAGATGGGAACCAGGGTATTCGACTTTAGAAGAATTTTGGAAAGGAGAATAAGGCTAGGGAATTTCGGTTTTGTCAAGAAGCAGAGAGAAAATGAAGAAAATAATTTCTGCTTGAGAGAAAAGATGAGGAAGAAAAGAGGAAAAATGAAAGAAAAGATGGACACTTTGGCTACTAAATTTTGGCAATACACACACAGAGAGAGTTAAAGTTTTGGCCAACTCTCTCTCTCCTGATAGCCCTTATCTCACCTGATAACTTAATCATTATCTTACCTTTAAAAGAGACCACCTTAAAACCAACTCTTCACTTCCCTATTATCATCTTTTAATTATCCAAAAATAAAAGAATTCAAGCTCCTAAATTGTAGCACATGCCGCCCTCCCCCTTCCCCTGAGAGAGCCAAATTTTGACCCATCAATTTGGGCCCCAAGCGGCCACACTAGGGCCAAACTCCTTCCCTTGTGACGCCACCTACATGCCCACTTATAGCACCTCCAAACGTTGGGTCACAAGCCCAACTTGCTACTAAACATACTTACTTAACTTAATTCATAAACTAACACTATTTATAATTATTTTAACCCAGGTTTAAGCCCAAACCTTAACCCAATACACACCTCAAGGCCTTAACCAAATGCCTTAACCTCAAAATTTACCTAGTCAAAAGAGTTGAGGGTATTGCTGATGCATGATATCCTCCAGTTCCTATGCCGCTTCCTCTGACCCAAGGTTTTGCCATAATACCTTCACCAAAGGGACTGATTTCCTACTCAAAACCTTAACATCCCGATCTAGGATCTGCACTGGTTCCTCCTCGAAAAATAAGTCTGGATTTACCTCAATCTCCTCCACTAGTAAAACATGTGACGGATCTGAGCGATAGCGTTTAAGCATAGACACATGAAACACGTCATGGATTTGACTCAACTCTGGTGGCAACTCGAGCTGATAAGCCACTAGTCTCACTCACTTCAACACCCGATAAGGCCCGATAAATCTAGGGCTTAATTTGCCTTTCTTACCAAATCTCAGAACATTCTTCCACGGCGACACCTTCAAGAAAACCTTGTCACCTTCTTCAAACTCTATATCCTTCTGTTTAAGATCGGCATAAGACTTCTGCCTATCTGAAGCCTCTTTCAAACGAGCTCGAATCACCTTCACCTTATCTTCTGTTTTAGCAACCAACTCAGGACCCAACATCTGTCGCTCCCCCAATTCCGTCCAACACGTAGGGGTACGACACTTCTGACCATATAACGCTTCGTATGGTGCCATTTGAATACTTGCCTGGTAACTATTGTTGTACGCGAACACCGCCAACGGTAAGAATTCTTTCCAACTGCCTTTAAAATCCAAGACACAACCCCTTAGCATATCTTCCAAAACTTGAATCACCCTCTCCGACTGTCCATCTGACTGGGGATGGAATGCCGTACTGAAATCCAACCTTGTACCCAATGCCTGATGCAAAGCCTTCCAGAACCTTGACGTAAACATAGGGTCTCTGTCCAAAATAATCGACACTGGCACCCTGTGCAACCTTACAATCTCCGCTATGTATAGTCTCGCTAACTTCTGAAGAGAAAAATCCATACGTACAGGTATGAAATGAGTAGACTTCGTTAGAAAATCCACAATTACCCAAACCTAATCCTTTCTGGTAGGCGTAAGGGGTAGCCCACTCACAAAATCCATTGTAATCTTCCCCACTTCCATTGTGGAATCTTAATCGGTTGCAACAAACCTGGCGATAACTGATGTTCAGCCTTGACTTGTTGACATGTCAGACACTTACCCACAAATTTCGTTACCTCACGCTTAAGGCCCGGCCACCAAAACTACTCCCACAAATCTCGATACATCTTACTACCTCCTGGATGCATAGCATATGGACTGCTATGTGCCTCCTGCAAAATCTTCTGCCTTAACTCCTCGTCTCTAGGCATACACACTTTTCCTTGAAAACACAACACTCTATCGCTGCTCAAGCTATACCCCTCCAAACCACCACTCCGCACTTGTAAGCATCGTGTGCTCAAAACTTCATCTACCAACTGTTTCTCCTTAACATGTTCTACCCATGTTGGTTTCACCTGCAACTCTGCTAACTGGCTTCCGTCATCATACAGACTAAGGTGGGCAAACATGGCTCTTAAATTTGCCACCACCTTATGGCTCAAGGTGTCCGCTACCACATTAGCCTTTCTCGGATGGTACTCTATCGAGCAGTCATAGTCCTTCAACAACTCGATCCACCTCCTCTGCCTTAAATTTAGCTCCTTCTGTGTAAGAAGGTACTTCAAACTTTTGTGATCTGTGTACACTATAGACTTCTCTCCATACAAATAATGTCTCCAAATTTTTAGGGCGAAAACCACTGCAGCCAATTCCAGATCATGCGTCGGGTAGTTCACTTCGTGAGGTCTCAACTGTCGAGAAGCATACGCTACTACTTTCCCCTCTTGAATCAGCACACATCCCATGTAATACCTTGATTTTGGGGGTCTATGCATTTGGTATGTTGCATGGCTAAATTAGTAGGTTAAGGCATTGAGGTGTGTATTGGGCTCATGATTGGGCTTAAACCTAGGTTAAATTGATTAAAAATGGTGCTAGTAGTAATTTATTTGTAAATTATTATGTCTAGTAGCAAGCTGGGCTTGTGGCCCAAAATTTGGAGGTGCTTTATGTGGACATGAGGGTGGCGTCACAAGGGGGAGGAGTTTGGGCCTAGTATGGCAGCTTGGGGCCTAAGGTTGTTGGGTCAAAATCCAGCACATAGGAGGGAAGGGGATGGACGGCAAAATTGCTAAAATTTAGGAGCTTTATTTCTTTGTATTTAAGTAATAAAATGTTGATAATTAAGAAGGAAGAGTTGGTTTTAAGGTGGCCTCTTCTAAAGGTAAGATAATGATTGGGTTATCAAGTGAGATAAAGGCTATCAAGAGGGAGAGAGTTGGCTGAAACTCTAACTCTGTATGTGTGTTTGTGTGTGTGCCAAAATTTAGTGCTAAGGTGATAGTATTTTCAACATTTTTGGGTGGATTTATACTTCTTGAAACTTTGTTACTCTCTCAATCTCTCTTTTGCAGAAAATCACCTAAGCTTTTCTCCTATTTTCTCTTTTTCCTCTCATAGTCGAATCTACAAGGGTGGATTTTTCCCGATGGTGCACCATAAGTCGAGTACTCCTCTTTAATCTGGCCCTATCAATTTCACTCTCTGTTTCTAGAAGCCGAATCTATCTTACAGTGTTCAGTAGTGCTGATTTGTGGAAAAGCCAAAGGTAGGTGGTAGGTTCGATCGAATGGCCTTTCTTGTCCCTTTCTTTTTGGCCGAATATCATAAGGTGTTTGGTTGGTTGTAATCAGCGATTTGGTTTAATATTTTGGGCTTGGCCGAATGTAGGTAGGAAGGTGGACTTTCTTAAAGGCTTTTTGGGATCCAAAAACTAGGTAAGAGTTTCATTTAAACACTATGATTATTGATTAGATCTCATCGGTTTGATTGGTTTAGTGACCAAGGATTATTATGGACTCGAATAGCAGTCAAGCAGTAGGAGGGGTTGGATCTGTAAACCCAATGCCAAAATTCAAGAAGTGATCTGTGTCAGGAGTGCGTGATTGGCCATCCGGGTGTGGGCCAACATCGGAGTTAGATCGTAGGCCAATAGTGGTAGTTTTGAATGACAGTAGCGTAGAAGCAGTAAAAGTGTTAGTACGAAAACCAAGTGTGTAACACTTACACACTTTCTTTACATAATATGTTAACTGTTCTGTGTTGATAAAAGCCAGAGTGACGGCTATGATTACCAAATTACCCTTGTGGGTAAAAGCGAGGATGCTGGGTAAGTTGTTATGATTTCTCATGTTGATTGTGATCTATGAGAGCATGATATTCTGTATGCATAATTTTTTTTGTGTGTTAAGCATGATCATACTAATATTGTTACCATAAATATATGTTATGTGTGATGAGAGGAGGGGGAGTATGATCTATCAGACTGTCACCAGTGATTTGGTATCACAAAGTGGGTTGGCCCCACATATATTATAAAAATTGTGACTAAGTCTCAATGGTTTGGCACCACCAGTGGTTTGGTACCACATATGCTATTTTTGTAACTACGGTTACCAGTGGTTTGGCACCACCAGTGGTTTGGTACCACATATGCTATTTTTGTAACTACAGTTACCAGTGGTTTGGCACCACCAGTGGTTTGGTACCACAAGGGGTAGATTTGGGAGACATGGATGGATACCTAGGTTGATGGGTTGCATGACATGCATATTTGTATTTGAATCTGTGTAAGAGCATATTTTCTTTTGGGATGGGGACTTACACACTGAGTCTAGGTGACTCACCCCTTCCGTTACATTTTGCAGATCAGACCTAGATCGTGGATATGGAGCCGGAGTGGACTCGAGGTGGCCATGCACAGCATTTGGTTAATTACAAAGTTTTCCATTCGGACATAGTTATTTTATTTAATTTTGGTTTTCAGTTCTATAATAAAGCCGCTTAAGTTTTATTTTGGGTTCTTTTATTTGGCTGATTTTCAAGTTTCTATTAAGTATGTTGATTAACCTATGAACTGGATGTTTTCAAAAGCTAAATAAATACTTTTTTTTTGAAATATACAATAACTACGTAGTGAATACGAAGTATCAATAAGGTAGCTAAGTTTTTCTAAACCGAGTTTTAACATGTTTTATACATTACCAAAACACAACGACGTTTTCTTTAAAATTTTACAACAACTTACCCTTTAAACAGATCAACAAATCCGTTTCCAAAGACATTTTCTTTTTCGTGGCACGCCAGATCCGGTTGTAGCATTTTGACCGAGTTTGGGGTGTTACATCCCAATCCTGTGTGCGACACATCACAATAAACCGTAAACTCCTTCCCGGCTTCAGGTTGAATCAACACCGGAGCTTCCATCAAAATCCTCTTTAACCTTTCAAAACTCTCTTGTTGCTTGTCTGTCTACACAAACGAAACACCTTTCCTTAGCAACTTGGTAAATGGCCCGCAATCAGAGAAAACCCTTCCACAAACCTTCGGTAATATCCCGCCAAACCCAAAAAACTCTGAATCCCCACCACAGACTTCGGTGGCTTCCAGTCCAACACAGCCTCAATCTTTCGAGGCTCTAATCCCCTCAGCTGACACCACATGACCCAAAAAGGTAACCTCCTTCAACCAAAACTCGCACTTACTAAACTTTGCGTATAACCGCTTTTCCCTTAGAATCTGTAACACCACCCGCAAATACGCGTCATGCTCCTCCTCTGATTTCAAGTACACCAGAATATCATTGATAAATACTACGACGAACCGATCCAAGTACGGCTGGAACACCCAATTCATCATATCCATAAATGCTGCTGGTGCGTTCGTCAACCCGAATGGCATTACCAAGAATTCATAGTGCCCGTATCGAGTACAAAACGTCGTCTTATGGATCTTCGCCTCCTTTACTTTAAGTTGGTGATAACCCAACCTCAAATCTATCTTGGAAAAGACCGATGCTTCCTTAAGCTGGTCAAACAAGTCGTCTATCCTAGGCAATGGATACTTGTTCTTAATCGTCAATTTATTCAACTGACGGTAGTCTATACGCATTCGCATCGACCCGTCCTTTTTCTTAACAAAAAGCACAGGCGCTCCCCACGGTGATACACTTGGCCGGATGAAACCCTGATCCAACAACTCCTGAATCTATGCTTTCAACTCCACCAATTCCTTTGGCGCCATCCTATACGGAGCAATAGACACTGGCATTGTTCCCGGTAGAAGATCTATACCGAACTCCACTTCACGATCTGGGGGCAAACCCGAAAGCTCTTCCGAAAAAACATCAATAAACTCTTTCACCGTTTGGACACTTTCTATCGCTAATTCCTTAACCTCCAAAGCACAGACATAGACCACAAATGCCTCACATCTTTTCTTTACCATCTTCACTGCCTTCAGCACAGACACCACATTGGATAGGTAATTCCTTCTCTCACTTATCATCACCACCTCTTCACCCTCGATCGATTTCAGCACCATGGGATTAGTTGCACAGTCCAGTTCTGCCTGGTACTTAACTAACCAATCCATTCCTAAGATTAAATCGAATTCCCCGAAGGGTAATTCCATCAAATCAGCTTGAAACACTACCCCTTGCAGTTCTAGGGGTACATCCCTATATAGTTTGTATACTACCACAAAGTGTCCTAGAGGGCAAACTACCGTTATTTCCCTAGCAGCAGTCTCACAAACTATGTTTAAGGTTTCCACTATACTACTAGCAACATAAGAGTGCGTCGATCCAACATCAATCAAAGCAATATAAGGTAACCCAAAAATTAAAAATGTACCGATTATTACGTCTGATGCGTCGCCCTCCTCTCAATGCTTCGCCGCATAGACCAACCCAGGTTGTCTTGCATTAGCACCCCCAGCACCTTGGCCAGGTGTTCCACGGCCCCGTCCGTTACCATTTCCACCCCTAACTGCACCTCGACCCCTCTGTGGTTGCTGGCCATCTTTCCTGAATTGACCACGTCCTTAACCCTCAGCTTGAGTCCTAGCTAACTTTCGTGGACAGTTCCTTACCCGGTGCTCCATTGACCCGCACTCAAAACACCCTCTATTACCAGCCCAGCACTCTCTCGAATGAGACTTCCCACACCGAGCACACTGAGGTGGCCACTGAGTGGCATCATTAGGCTTTGTGGCTCGATCCGGTCCACCAAATCTAGCCCTCTTCTGTGAACTTCCAGCAAGCCCCGACGGCCCAGAACTCCTTTTATCCCTACCTCGGTCCTGATTCTGTCTCTCAGTTCGCTTCACCTCCTCAGCTATTCTGGCCTTTTCCACGAGAACGATAAATTCCCTTTCTCGCTGAGATGCAATCAACACCTACAGCTCATCTCTTAGCCCGTTCTCAAACACGACATGTAGCTCATGTTACAGAGCCACCATTCCCGAGCATACCTACTTAACCTCAAAAATTTTGCTTCAGACTCAAAATCAGACTTATTCCCCTAAACCAAATTCAAGAACGCCCTACGTTGCGCATCGGTATAACCAGCTCCCACATAATTCCTCTAATAGGCTACCCTAAAATAATCCCAGGTGATGTCATCAGCCACTGCACCATCCCTGACTGTGAGCCACCACTGATGCGACTCATCTTGGAGAAGAGACACTATCCCCTTCAACTTCTCCTCAGCCGAGAAGTCTAAGTCATCTATTATACGCTCTGTCGCCTCTAACCAGTACTCAGCAGTATTGGGAGCTACACCGGACACCCCTTAAACACCTCCACTCCGTTAGCTCGGAGTCGCTCAGCCACCGATTTTTGGGCTCGAACACTTTGCCCGCCTCAACTCTTTCCAAAACCCAGCAGATGCTCGAGATCTTGATCATTACCCCAGTTTGGTCATGAAACTCAACTTCTGCCGTCGGTAGATTCGGCATCACATTCTTTGACCCATGGCCAGACCCTGCTGGCTCTGACAAGGCCATCCTATCCCTACCACGGCCACGCATTCCACGACCTCTTGTACTCATGCTTCTCGTTCGCGTTTAGCTGGTTAAGAATTTTATGAATTATTAATTCTATTCACTGTTTATCCTCGAACAGTTTTATGAAAGATAGTTTCAAAAGTGATTCTTTCGCATTCGAATTTATCTAAAGTTTCAGTTCTAGGCTTATCTCATAATTCTAAGTACATTCATCATACAAACAACATCCACAGACCACATTCAACGTGTAGGGGTATTTTCGTCATTTCACTACCCGAGGGTATTTTCATAATTTTAACCTACAGGGGTATTTTCATAATTTTCCAAAAGAAAGTTTCAGGTGATTTTTCAAAATAAGGGTATTTTGGTAATTTTTGTGAAGTAGGGGTATTTTGGTATTTTTTTGTAACTCGGGGGTATTTCGATAATTTTGTAAGTTAGGGGTAATTTGGAAATTTTACAAACCAGGGTACTTTGGTCATTTTTCAAATTCGAGGTAGTTTCTTATGAATCAAGGGGTAATTTGGTAATTTCAAAACTAGGGTTTTTTTCAAAACAGGGTGGTTGATCCCTTTCGGGTTTTAACTATAAGGTTTAGCCTGTGAACAAGTCCTCATGGTTAGAGTGACCAGTTACTATGCACCAGGTAGGGTTCGAGCGAAGAGGAGGTGAGTCACTGGGACTGCTTAAATACCAAGCTCTCCCTAAACCCAATCCTAGACATGCGCATGGCTGTTGCCACATCTTAACTCGGCGACTTACTCACAGGTTTGTTTGATTAGACTTAAATCTTATGTAATTAAGAAGTTGTGCAAACTAGCCCTATGGTCCATCAGTACTATCATGGTCAGCTATGTCTAAAACCCACAAAGCCCACATATAAGCATTAAATCAGAGGTTAGGGGACTTACCTGGGTGGATCGGCGCCGGAGACTCAGGTGCCATGCTTTTCGAGATATTCATCATCTAAAAATCATTTTACAGACTCTTAAAACATATTTCGGGCCTTATACACACATCCGAGCTTTTGAATCGGGCTCTAATACCAAAATCTAACACCCCAAACCTAGTCAAAACCCAACGACTGAATCTGGTGTGCCACGGGATAGAAAACATTTTAAAAATCGATTTGTCGACTTGGTTAAAGAGAAAACTTTTGGATAATTTTAGAGAAAACAAAGTTGGATCTTGTGACGTTTAAAACGTGTTAAAACTTGTTTTAGAAAAAAAACTTTGTTATCTTATTGTTACTCCGCATTTATTACTTAATCAGTGAACATTTCAGAAAACAAGTACTCATCGAGGTTTTGAAAACAACCAGTTCATATTTACCGGGTATGCTTAACGAAAGTTATAGAAACAGCCGAATAAAGCATCCAAAAATAAAAGTTAAGCGGCCTTATTACAACGCTGAAAACCCAAAGCAAATAAACAACTATGTCCAAATGAAAACTTTATAATAAAACGAATGCTGAGCATGACCACCTCGAGTCCACTCTGGCTCCAAATCCACGATCTAAGGTTTATCTGCAAAATATAAAGGAAGGGGTGAGTCACCTAGACTCAGTGTGTAAACCCCCATCCCAAAAGACGTTATGCTCTTACACAATTTCATATACAAATATGTATGTCATGCAACCCATCAACCTAGATATCCATCCACATCTCCCAAATCTACCCCTTGTGGTACCAAACAACTAGTGGTGCCAAACCACTGGTGACCAAGTCACAAATAAACATATATGGTACCAAACCACTGGTGGTGCCAAACCACTGAGACATAGTCACAATATTATAATATATGGGGCCAACCCACTGTGTGATACCAAATCACTGGTGACAGTCTGATAGATCATACTCCCCCTCCTCTCATTACTCATAACATATATTCATGCGAACAATATCAGTATGATCATGCTTAACATACATAATTATGTATACAGAATATCATGCTCTCATAGATCACAATCAACACAAGAAAAATAACCACTTACCCGGCATGCTCGCCTGTTACCCACAAGGGTATCTTGGTAACCACAGCCGTCACTCCGACTTTTATCAACGTATAACAATTAACATATTAAGTAAAGAAAGTGTGTAATAGTTACACACCTGGTTCTCGTACTAACGTTTTTACTACTTCTATGCTACTCTCACTCGAGACTACGAATATCAGCCTACGATTTACTTCCAATGTCAGCCCGCATCCGGATGGCCAATCTCGCACTCCCGATACTAATCATTTCTTGTACTTTAGCATTGGGTTTACAGATCCAACCCCTCCTATCGCTTGACTGTTATTAGTGTCCATAATAACTCCTTGGTCACTAAACCAATAAAATGATGAGATCCAATTAATTAAATTAATCGTATACTTAAAACGAACCCTTACCTAATATGTCGAATCTCGAAAAGCCCTTAAGAAATTGTCGCCTTCCTACCTACATTCGACCAAGCCCAAAAGATTAAACCAAATCGCTGATCACAACCAATCGAGTACCATACAACATTCGGCCACAGAGGAAAGAACACGAAAGTGGCCATTTGGCCAAACCTACCACCAATCTACCTTTGGGTTTTCCACAAATCCACAATACAGGGCACAACAAGACAGGATTCGGCTACCAATAGCAGGGAGCGAAACCGATAGAGCCTTAGGAAAAATATGATTCAGGTTAGATACTAATTGAAGTAGAGAGAAATCGCAGAGAAGAAAATCCCGAAAACTTGCCAAACTAAAGAGGTGTATTCGCCTATGGTGCACCTTCGGGAAAAAGAGACTACCTAGGAGAGGTTCGGCTATGGGAGAAGAAGATGGGAACTAGGGTATCCGGGTTTAGAAGAATTTTGGAAAGGATAATAAGGCTAGGGAATTTCAATTTTGTCAAGAAGCAGAGAGAAAAAGAAGAAAAGAATTTCGGCTTGAGAGAAAAGATGAGAAAGAAAAGTGGAAAAATGAAAGAAAAGATGGACACTTTGGCTACTAAATTTGGCAATACACACACACAGAGAGTTGGAGTTTCGACCAACTCTCTCTCTCTTGATAGCCCTTATCTCACCTGATAACTTAATCATTATCTTACCTTTAAAAGAGACCACCTTAAAACCAACTCTTCCCTTCCCTATTATCATCTTTTAATTATCCAAAAACAAAAGAATTCAAGCTCCTAAATTGTAGCACATGCCGTCCTCCCCCTTCCCCTGGGAGTGCCGAATTTTAACCCATCAATTTGGGCCCCAAGCTGCCACACTAGGCCCAAACTCCTTCCCCTTGTAACGCCACCTACATGCCTACTTATAGCACCTCCAAACGTTGGGCCACAAGCCCAACTTGCTACTAAACATACTTACTTAACTTAATCCATAAACTAACACTATTTATAATCAATTTAACCCAGGTTTAAGCCCAAACCTAAGCCCAATACACACCTCAAGGCCTTAACCTACTAATTTAGCCATGCAACATACCAAATGCACAGACCTCCAAAATCAGGATATTACATATTGCTTACACATAAACTTACCTCGATGCAAACGTGTTAGCGATCGATTTACTCAATCACCTTGACCTTCCTACGGTGATGGTCGATTCCACGTTCTTTTTGATCTATAACAATGAAATTCATTCATTTAGATCATTCTATGATTATAATACATCAAATTCTACACTCGGGCAAAAATGACCATTTTGCCCTTTTACATTGGAAAAATTACGATTTTACCCCTAGGCTCGTAATTTATTTTTTATCACATTTTCTCAATAAACAAGCATAGATGAACATTTATTTCTCTTACAACTACTCACCATTTCAACTATTTCATGCATTTATGTTACAAACTAAGTCTTTGCATTTAAGTCCTACCTAGGTGTTGTTTTGAAAACACCTTTCACAAAAGTTGCTTCACCACTCCCCAACATTCAATTTCTTCCATAAAAACTTAGCTAACCACTTAAACACTCCAATGGAAAGTCCCTAGACTTTCAACCATATCACAAATTAATCCCCTCATTAGCTAGCTTAAGCTTTGGGGACTCCAAAAAAAATACAAAAATCTTCAATTAAAATCACCTAAATCACTTACTTGAATGAGAATTGAGTGGCTAAAAGTTTGAGCCTCCAAGAGCTCTATTTCCTCTTCAATTTTCGATGGAAAGAGATGAGTGAATAGTGAAAGATGATAACATCTTTTTCTTCTCTTATTTTATTCATTTCATCACCTAATTTCCACCAAATTTGACTAAAATTTAATGCTGTTGTCCCCCCTTTTTCTACATGGCCGGCCATACCCTACTAATGGCCTAATTGCATTTTAAAATCCTCTAATTTATAATCTATAGCTATTAGGTACCCCTACCTTATAAAATAAAACTTTTACATCTCCTGCGATTTAGTCATTTTTCTCAATTAAACATGCTATTGCTAAAATTAAAGCACCAAAATTTCCATATAGCCATATATTAATACCACAACACATAAAATAATAC
Organism: Gossypium rotundifolium; assembly: GCA_025506655.1. Lineage (NCBI taxonomy): Eukaryota > Viridiplantae > Streptophyta > Magnoliopsida > Malvales > Malvaceae > Gossypium > Gossypium rotundifolium. The sequence goes on from CP106724.1 coordinate 108,141,922, forward strand.
TAAAATAATTTTCCTCAGCTTCGGATTAGTGGTCCCGAGACCAATGTTCGACTAGCCCCAAAATCGGGCTGTTACAACACTCCCCCTTTAGGGATTTTTGCCCTAAAAAATCTTTCCAGTTAAGAGGTTTGGATATTTTTCTCTCATGGTTTCTTCCGGTTCTCACGTAGCCTCTTCTACACCATGTTTTTACCATAACACTTTTACTAAGGCTATGTCCTTATTCCTCAACTGTTTCACTTCTCGAGCCAAGATTTTAATTGGCTCTTCCTCATATGTCATATCCGTTCGTATCTTAATTTCCATCGGAGGAATCACATGCGAAGGATCAGAAAGATAACGCCTTAGCATTGATACATGGAACACATTGTGAATTTTCTCTAACTCTACCGGTAAATCCAACCGATATGCCAATGGCCCAATCCTTTCGATAATCTCATATGGCCCTATGAATCTCGGACTCAGTTTACCCTTTCGACCAAATCTCATGATTTTCTTCCACGGTGACACTTTTAGAAAAACCTTGTCACCCACTTGGAACTCGATTTCTTTTCTTTTCAAATTCGCGTACGATTTTTACAGGTCCGAAGCAGCCTTCAGACTATCCCGGATCACTTTCACCTTTTCCTCAGTCTCTTTAACTAAATCAATCCCATGGATTTGCTTCTCACTCAACTCAGTCCAATACAAAGGAGTCTGACACTTACGACCATATAAGGCTTCATACGGTGCCATCCGTATGCTCGACTGATAACTATTGTTGTAAGCAAATTCAACCAAGGGTAGGTATCTTTCCCAACAACCTTCGAACTCTAGCACATAGCATCGGAGCATATCTTCAAGAACTTGAATTACTCTCTCAGACTAACCATCAGTTTGAGGATGAAAAGTAGTACTAAAATTCAACCTTGTACCTAAGGGCTCTTGTAACATCTTCCAAAACCTCGAAGTAAAAATCGGGTCTCTATCCGAGATAATGGATATAGGCACTCCTTGTAACCTTACTACCTAAGAAATATACAACTCGGCTAACTTCTCTAGTGAATAATCAATATGCGCAGGTATAAAGTGAGCCGAATTTGTTAATCTATCAACAGCAACCCACACAACATCTTTCTTTTTAGGAGTCAAAGGCAACCCCGTCACAAAGTCCATGGTAATCCGATCCCACTTCCACTCGGGGAACCATCACTGGCTGAAGTAATCTCGAAGGTACATGATGCTCAGCTTTCACTTGTTGACAGATCAGACATTTTGTTACATATTCCTGGCCACCAATAAAATTTCTTCAGATCATTGTACATTTTCGTGCTGCCTGGGTGTACTGACAAATAACTACTATGTGCTTCTTGTACAATTTCTCAGATCAACTCGTCATCTTTAGGTACACAAATTCTATCATGGAACATTAAGCAACCATTTGAACTTACCCAAAATTTAGAATCAGCTCCGATTCACACTTAGCTCTTTTAGCTAGTATCTCATTATCATTCCTTTGAGCTTCACATATTTGTTGAACAAATAGTGGCCTAGCTCTCAACTCAGCCAGTATAGCGCTATCATCAGACAATGACAAACTCGTGCTCATAGCTCTCAAAGCATACAAAGATTTTCTACTTAAAGCATCTGCAACTACATTCGCTTTTCCCGGGTGGTAATCGATCACTAGCTCGTAGTCTTTCAATAATTCAAGCCATCGTCGTTGCCGTAAATTTAACACCTTTTGATTCATCAAGTACCTCAAACTCTTATGATCCATAAAGATTCGACACTTCTCACCATACAAGTAATATCGCCAAATCTTTAATGCGAAAACAATTGCGGCCAACTCTAGGTCATTAGTCAGATAATTCTTCTCACGTGGTTTTAGCTGTCTCGAGGCGTAAGCGACTACCTTACCCTCTTGCATCAACACACAATCGAGACCATTAAATGACGCGTCACTGTAGACCACAAATCTTTTCCTGACTCAGGCTGTACCAAAACCAGTGCTTCTGTAAACAACGCTTTCAATCTCTCGAAACTTTGTTGGCATTTTTCAGTCCATTCAAACTTAACATCCTTTTGCGATAATTTCGTCATCGGAGTAGCAATCATAGAAAATCCCTTTACGAACCGCCTATAGTACCCCGCCAAACCCAAAAAGCTTCTAACTTTCGACACGTTCCTCGGCGGTTTCCACTCCACAATAGCTGAGATCTTTCCCGAATCAACTCTAATACCCTCACCCGACACAATGTGTCCTAGAAATCCGACCTCTCGGAGCCAAAACTCGCTCTATCTAAATTTGGCGTATAATTGCTTGTCTCTCAAAGTATGCAAGACAATCCTCAAATGCTTTGCATGGTCACTCTCATCTCGGGAGTAAACTAATATGTCATCAATAAAAACAACCATGAACTTATCCAAATACGGTCAAAAGACACGGTCCATTAAGTCCATAAAAACCACAGGAGCATTCGTTAAACCGAATGGCATGACTAAAAACTCATAATGGCCATACCTCGTCCTGAATGCTATTTTCGGCACGTCTTGTTCCTTAACCCTCAACTGGTAGTAACCGAAGAACACCATAGCTCCCTTCAGTTGATCATATAGATCATCTATCCTCGGTAAATGATACTTATTTTTCACTGTCACCTTGTTGAGCTGTCTGTAGTCTATACACAATCTCATTGATCCATCTTTCTTTTTCACAAATAATACCGGAGCACCCCACGGTGAATAGCTTGGTCTTGCAAAACCCTTATCTGTCAACTCTTGCAACTGGATCTTCAATTCTTTCAACTCCAACGGTGCCATCCTATACGGAGCAATGGATGTAGGTGCCATTCCCGAAACTAACTCAATTCCAAACTCAACCTCTCTGATTAGAGGTAGTCTAGGTAACTCTTCTAGGAATACATTCGGATAGTCACGTACAACCGACATGGTTTCAATCTTTGCTTTCAACTCTTGAGTGTTCAGTACAAAGGTAAGATACGACTCACATCCTTTTCTCAAATATTTCTCAGCTACCATGGATGAAATCATCACCGGTAGACTATCTGACTCACCTGATTCAACCCGAATAACATCTACATTTTCACACTTCAATTCAATAAATTTACTACCACAATTCACTAAAACGCTATGGGCAGTCAACCAATCCATACCAAGAATCAAATCAAACTCATCAAACGGTAGCAACATAAGGTTTGCCGGAAGATAATGACCACTAATTGTTAAGGGGCAGTTCCTACACTCCTTGTCAACTAACACCTATTTACCTAGTGGGTTTGATACTTTTATCACAAATTCAGTAGACTCAATAGTCATATTCAAACTAAATGCCAATCTCATACAAATATAAGAATGGGTCGACCCCGGGTCAATCAAAGCAATAATAGAGGTGTCATAGAGAGAAAATATACCGTTATTATGTCCGGCGATGAGGCCTCTTCTCGAGAGCGAATAGCATAAGTTTTTGCTGGCGCCTAACCCTGTGACCTCACAGCAGTGTCTCGTGATACACCTCTACCACTAGTCCTACCTCCCGAGTTATTTTGTGGCCTACCTCTAAAGGATGCACTGCTTAATCAAACCTCTTGCTTCTTCTCCTTGTCACCCCTTTTAGGACAGTTTTGGATGAAATGGTTGGAGATCCACACTTATAGCAATTTTGATTGTTTCCCCAACACTCCCTAGTGTGATGTCTGCCACAACTTGGGAACTCCGGTTTGGACTTTGGATTGCCCACACTCGCCATTGAGGTGGCCTGAACTCTTGAACCCAAATACGTGTTACCTCGCTCTCTCTGCGAATGCCCGTCTGACGTAGTCATCTGAGGGTTCACTTCCCTAGACCTATTCGATTGAGCTTGGTATGATTTGCTCATCGGCCTCTTCTTCGCATCCCAAGCCTCACTCAGGGATTTCCTTTTCTCCTTACTCAATTCTTCGGCCTTACTAGCCCAATCCACTAATACCACAAATTCTTTTATCTCTAAAATCCCAACTAGAAGTCTGATGTCTTCATTCAACCCGTCTTCAAATCTCTTACATAAGGTAGCTTCCATGGATACATATTCTTATGCGTACTTAATGAGCCAAACAAATTAACGCTCATATTTTGCCACAGTCATTTTTCCTTGCTTCAACTCAAGGAATTCCTTCCGCTTCTGGTCTACAAATCGTTGACTTATATACTTCTTTTGAAACTCTCCCAAAAAAAAGTCCCACGTTTCCCTCTCTTTAGGAACCACTGATGTCAACATTTTCCACCAATGGTATGCCAAGTCCCTCAGCAAAGATACAGCACATTTCAAGCTCTCCTCGGGTGTACAGGAGAGTTCCTCAAATACCCTCATTGAGTTCTCAAGCCAGAACTCCGCCCGCTCAGGGTCATCATCTTTATTAGCTCAAAAATCTTCAGCCCCTTGCTTCCGAATTTTGTCTACCAGGGGCTTAGTTGTCATCACCATTTCTATATCTTGGGAATCCATAGGAACTGGCTGAGGTATAGGAGGAGGTGGAGGAGCTTGAGTATTGGGGTTAGCTCATACATACTCAGTGTACCAATTGCTCATCATTTAGAGAAAGGCTTCCCGAGTCTCTTCTCCTTGACCCCTAGTCTCGGGTTCACTCTGCACAGGCGTGGTCCCTTGCGTAGGAGCCGGCGCATTACTAGCTGCGTCATCAGTAGCCGATTGATCGGGATCCATGTACTACATAAAACAAATTTAAAATCATCAGAAGCCACCACACTATCATTATACACTTATGGCATGTATAGCTGGACTCCTACACACGCTACGATAGTCCTAGAACCGACTAAACCATAGCTATGATACCACTAAATGTAACACCCCTTACCCACAATCCCCACCGGAATCGGGCACGAAGTGTTACTGTACAAAACTACTTGATCGCCACTTAGGCTCACATGACTTGACTACTCTACTTGAGTCACTACAACAACTTTATTTCAACTTACGAGACCACACTCATACATACGAGGGCTCTTGAAATTATATCGAAAACCTTACAATCCATAAAGTTTGTTTTCATCTAAATAGGGAGTACATGCCCGTGCTAGATGAAACACACGCCCATGTGCTCACATCGTGCCCCAAAACCCCAACATGCTGCCAAAACTCCCACGGCTAGGGCACACGCCCATGTGAAATGGAACACGCCTATGAACCCTCATAACATGCCCGTGGCTTTAAACCGTGGGGAGTTACTGACTAATTTAATACGGCCTGGACACGCCCATGTGGGAAGTCCATGGTCTATTCTAACTTAAATGTTAACATGCAGGGGACACACGGCCAAGTCACACACCCGTGGGCTGACTGTGTGTCACACATGGTCTAGACACACGCCCGTGTGCCTACCCATGTGGATAGAACAAGGTTGTTTGCCAAGCTACTAGCACCCTTATATCTTACACTACATGAGTTCATTCAACAAACTAATAAACATCTCATAATTCAACATGCACCCACATTGATAACTTTAAAATTTCATAAATGATAAAATGTGCCATCATTATTGGCAATTTACAAAATAAATGTCTTAGCAAAAGCCAATACACCTTTGGCCAAAATAACAAAACAATCTGTTTAGTCTAACCCCTATACATGCCATACACAAAATCACTAAGTCTGAATATACCGAGGTGAGCAGATAGTATGGACGGCCTCCTTGTTATCGACGTATCCCGGCTCGGCTCTTAAACTCTATAAAATATGGGAAAAAGAGAAGGGGGAGTAAGCTTCAAGCTTAGTAAGTTTACATGTAAACAATATAACATTATAATATGAATTAAATAATTACATAGCATTACATACTAAATGAGAAACAATCTACATTCATGATCATGCTTACTCATTTTCTCCATTCCCACATTACAACCATATCACAAGCTTAATGCATGCATTCATTAACAAGTTCCCCTGCACTTAGCATCAGAAAATCACATAGTACAACACATCACTATCTCTAATTTCATTACTCCTAGTCAAATTACTCGGTGGTTTCGCACTTAGCCCACCATCAGCCTTTATTAGGGTGGTATCGCACATAGCCCACCAAGAAGATATATAGATGATGGTATCGCACATAGCCTATCATCAGCCTTTATTAGGGTGGTATCGCACATAGCCCACCATCAAATATCGTCAATACACATTCATATAATTATTTTGCCACTCATACAATAATTATACAATGACTATCACATTCAATCCACTAGAACCGCATATGTTCTCAATCATGCCATACTCTAATTAACAACATAATGCTTATGGAAATATATATTGCTTACACAAAAACATACCTCGATGCAAACGTGTTAGGAGCGATTTACTCAATCACCTTGCCCTTCCCACGGTCAAGGTTCATTCTGCGTTCTTCTTGATCTATAACAATGAAATTCATTCATTTAGATCATTCTATGATTATAATACATCAAATTCTACACTCGGGAAAAAATGACCATTTTTCCCTTCTACATTGGAAAAATTACGATTTTGCCCCTAGGCTCGTAATTTATTTTTTATCACATTTTCTCGAGAAACAAGCATAGATGAACATTTATTTCTCTTACAACTACTCACCATTTCAACTATTTCATGCATTTATATCACAAACTAAGCACCCTCGATTTGTGAAATTATCGAAATACCCTTGATTAAATTACTAAAATACCCTCAATTTGTGAAATTATCGAAATACCCTTGATTTGTAAAATTACTGAAATACTCTCGATTTATGATATTACCAAAATACCCCCGATTTGTAAAATTATCGAAATACCCTCAATTTGTGAAATTATCGAAATACCCTCAATTTGTAAAATTACCGAAATATGCTCAATTTGTAAAATTACCGAAATACCCTCGATTTGTGAAATTATTGAAATACCCCTAATTTTTAAAATTATCGAAATACCCTTGATTTGTGAAATTATCGAAATACCCTCGATTTGTAAAATTACTGAAATCCCTCTATTTGTAAAATTACCGAAATACCCTCAACTTGTAAAATTATTGAAATACCTTCAATTTGTGAAATTATCGAAATACCACTGATTTATAAAATTACTAAAATACCCTCGATTTATGAAATTACCGAAATACTCTCGATTTGTGAAATTACGGAAATACTCTCGATTTGTGAAATTATCAAAATACCCTCAATTTATAAAATTATCGAAATACCCTCAATTTTTAAAATTATCGAAATACCCTGGATTTATAAAATTATCGAAATACCCTCGATTTGTAAAATTGTCGAAATACCCTCGATTTGTGAAATTATCAAAAGACCCTGATTTCTAAAATTATCGAAATACCCTCGATTTGCAAAATTATTGAAATGCCCTCGATTTGTGAAATTACTGAAATACCCCCGATTTATAAAATTACCGAAATACCCCCGATTTGTAAAATTATCGAAATACCATTGATTTGTAAAATTATCGAAATATCCTCGATTGGTAAAATTACCGAAATAACTCTGATTTGTAAAATTACTAAAATACCCCCGATTTGTAAAATTATCGAAATACCCTTGATTTGTAAAATTACTGAAATACTCTTGATTGGTGAAATTACTGAAATACCCCCAATTTGTAAAATTATAGAAATACCCTCGATTTGTGAAATTATCGAAATAACCTTAATTTGTAAAATTATCGAAATACGCTCAATTTTTAAAATTACCGAAATACCCCTGATTTGTAAAATTACTAAAATACCCCTGATTGGTAAAATTATCGAAATACTCCCGATTTGTAAAATTACCAAAATACCCTCAATTTGTAAAATTATCGAAATACCCTCGATTTGTAAAATTATCAAAACACCCTCGATTTGTAAAATTATCGAAATACCCTCTATTTGTGAAACTATCGAAATACCCCCGATATGTAAAATTATTGAAATACCCCCGATTGGTAAAAATAACGAAATACCCCTGATTTGTCAAATTACTGAAATGCCCCCGATTTGTAAAATTACTAAAATACCCTCGATTTGTAAAATTATCGAAATACCCATGATTTGTAAAATAATCAAAATACCCTCGATTTGTAAAATTACTGAAATACCCTCGATTTGTAAAATTATCAAAATACCCTCGATTTGTAAAATTATCGAAACACCCTCAATTTGTAAAATTATCGAAATACCCTCGATTTTTGAAATTATTGAAATACCCCCGATTTGTAAAATTATCAAAATATCCCTTATTGGTAAAATTACCAAAATACCCTCGATTTGTAAAATTATCGAAATGCCCTTGATTTGTAAAATTACTAAAATACCCTCGACTTGTAAAATTATTGAAATACCCTTGATTTGTAAAATTACTCAAATACTTTTGATTTGTGAAATTATCAAAATACCCTCGATTTGTAAAATTATCGAAATACCCTCGATTTGTGAAACTATCGAAATACCCCCGATTTGTAAAATTATCGAAATACTCCTGATTGGTAAAAATAACGAAATACCACTGATTTTTATCGAAATGCCCCCGATTTGTAAAATTACTAAATTACCCTCGATTTGTAAAATTATCGAAATACCCTTGATTTGTAAAATTACTTAAATACTCTTCATTTGTGAAATTATCGAAATACCCCCGATTTGCAAAATTATCGAAATACCCTTGATTTGTGAAATTATCGAAATACCTTTGATTTGTAAAATTACCAAAATACCCTTGATTTGAGAAAATACCAAAATACCCTCGATTTGTAAAATTATTAAAATACCCTCGATTTGTAAAATTATCGAAATACCCTCGATTGATAAAATTACCGAAATACCCCCGATTTGTAAAATTACTGAAATACCCTCGATTTGTAAAATTATCGAAATACCCTCAATTTGTAAAATTATCGAAATAACCTCGATTTGTGAAATTACTGAAATACCCCCTGTGACATCCTTAAAGTGGGCCTGTGCATTTATATGATAGTTTAATATGTTAAATTGAGATTTTAAGGATCGGGCTGACTTTTTGATTAAATATTTGGATTAGGGTTTAAGTTAGTACTCTGGGTAATTTAAAGTGAAATATTGGGCTTTAAAAATTTGGGTTAGGTGGCTAATAAATGGTGTTAGCTCATAATTTAAGAAGATAGTTAATTAAGTGACAAGCTGGGCTTGTGGCCCAAAGATTTGAAGTGCTTTAAGTGGGCATAAGGTGGCGTCATAAGGGGGGAGGAGTTTGGGCCTTGTGTGGCCGATTGGACCTTAGGAGATGGGTCAAAATTTCGGCACTTAAAGGGGAAGGGGGTGGACGGCATTTAGGCTACTAGTTAGGAGCTTTATTTCTTTTTATTTAAGTGATAATAGATGATAATTAAAGAGAGAGGAGTTGGTTTTAGTGTGGGCTATCCTAAAGGTAAGATAATGATTGAGTTACCATAAGATTTAAAGGTTATCAAAAGAAGAGGGAGAGTTGGCCGAAACTCAACTATAGGGGGAAAAATCGGTTTAGTATAGGCTAGCCAAAATTCTGCTAACCATTCTCTCCATCTTTTCGGAGTTGGCTTTAGTGTGGGCTATCCTAAAGGTAAGATAATGATTGAGTTATCATGAGATTTAAAGGTTATCAAAAGAAGAGGGAGAGTTGGCCGAAACTCAACTACAGGGGGGAAATCGATTTAGTATAGGCTAGCCGAAATTCTACTAACCATTCTCTCCATCTTTTCTTTCTCTTTGCCAAAATCTACACTCCATCCTCTCTCGATTTTCTTTCTTTTCTTTTTCCTGAAAACACATCATAGCCGAAACTCCTTAAGTGTTTCTCCTCTCCTCAAAAGCTCTTCTGATGGCCGAATGCTCTTAGTACACATCTTCTTCCTCCATAGCCGAATCTACAAGTGAGATCTCTATTTCCGAAGGTGCACCGTAAGACGTATACTCCTTAGTAATTTGGTGAGTTTTGGGATTTCTCCTTTTCTGCGATTCCTTTATTTTTATCAAACTCCTAATCCAAGGCATTATTTCCAAGGCCCTGTCGATTATACTCTTCACCCTAGAAGCCGAATCTGTCCCATTAAAGTCGATTTGGTGGAAAAGTCGAATGTAGGTAGTGGTAAGTTTGGCCGAATGGCCTTCCATGATTATTTTTGCTTTGGCCGAATACTATTTGGGTTACGTTGGTTGTGTGTATCGGTTGGTTTGATATTTGGAGGATGGCCGAATGTAGGTAGGTTGGTGGTGACGATTTCTCAAGGACATTCGAGATTCGACTAACTAGGTAAGTGTTCATTTTAAGGGTTACATTTAATTAATGAGTTAGATCTCATTGTTTATTTGGTTTAGTGATTAACGGATTGTTATGGACTCAACTAACAGTCAAGCAGAGAAGGTTGGATCTGTAAAATCATAGCCCAAATTCAAGAATCATAGTCAGATTGTGGGCCAAAAGTAGTTGTTTCGAGTGATAGTAGCGTAGACATAGCGAAAGCCTTAGTACGCGAATTAGGTGTGTAATACTTCCCCACCATCTAGATCTGATTAATTATATATATATGTTCATAAGTTTTATATGTTACATTAAAAGCCAAAATCTCAAATTTAAACAGCGGACTCTCAGGTTAGTAAATAATCTGATTATATGTTACAAGTAAATTGTTGTACATGTTTTTAAATTATTGTACATGTTTGCATGGGTTGGGTGATGAAAGGAGGAAGTTATATGTATATGTATATACGTAGCGGTTTATACCGTGATTTACTGTAGTGGCTAATGCCGTGATTTGTTATAAGGGCTTCGGCCAATATATGTTGATGAGCAGCATGACTGCCATCTTGGAGTGTAGCGGTGTGGGTTGATTGTAGAAATCCCCAATGGTTTGTTGGTTGGTACGGGGGCGTGTAGCGGATGGAAACCTAGGCAAATGAGTTGGGCATTGCATATTATTTGTTATCCATGTAAATGAAATTATTATTATGTTTTATGAGGCCCAAATCTAGTAGTGCATGAGGGATGCACACTGAGTCTCGTGACTCACCCCTTTTAAACTAACCTTTCAGGTGACGATTAGTGCATCAGACCGGGCCGGAGTGGAGCGCAAGGTGGCCATGCAAAAGAATGTGGATCCGGCGAAAAGTTCCCCATATTAGTGTTTTTTTAAAAGTATTTTATGTTGTGGATTTGAACTACGTTGTAATAAGGCCATGGGCCATTAGTTTACATTTTAGTTTTATTATGGGCATTTATTATTTATTCTCATTTTAATTTCTTTCAAAGACATGTAATTAAGTTTTGGGCTTTCGATTATTAAGGCACATTTTATAAAATTCTCATTTGGGCTTACTGTCGACACGATTGGTTTTACAAAATTTTTCTTAGTGACATACCAAATTCAGTTATAGTGTTTGGGCCGGGTTTGAGGTGTTACAAATTGGTATCAGAGCCTGGTTCAAAACTCGGCTTTGGGATTTTGGGCCCAAAAGATTTTCTTAAAATGGGTTTTTTTAAAACATGGATTTCTCTTAGCAAAGGCTTATGAGTTTAGCATGGCACCTACGTCTCCGGCCAAGTTCGCCTGGTAAGTACTCTAAACCATTGTGTGATATAAATGTGGGCTTAACGGGCTTATGGGATGTAGACTATTTAGGTTAGAACTTGATGGACTCTAGGCTTAGACAAACAAACTCTTAAAAATCCATAAGATTTAACTTCATTAAACAAAACCTGTAAACAAGTCACAAGACTAAAGTGTGGTAACAAGCATATGCATGTCTAGGAGTAGATCCGGAAGAGCTTGGTATTTAAGCAGTCCGAGTGACTCATCTCCTCTTCGCAGGAAACTTACCTGGTGCATAGTGATTGTTCACTTTAGCCATGACAAGGTGTGGCAATAGGCATATACATGTCTAGGAGTGAATTCAGGGAAAGCTTGGTACTTAAGCAGTCCTAGTGACTCACCTCCTTTCCACTAGAATTTTACCTAGTGCATAGTGATTATTCACCCTAGTTACGAGTACGTGTGGACAGGCCAAAACTTATAATTAAAACCTGAAAGGGACCAGCCACCTTTTTTCTCACAAAATTATTAGAATATCCTTATTTTGAAAAATATTACCTATGAATTGCAAATATACCCCGATTTACAACGTCAACAGAATTTTTCCATAGAAAACAAAAACAACAACAACATCAAAATATCCTTGAATTGTAAAATTACCAAATTACCCTTGAGTTGTAAATGTCCAAAACACCCTTAATTTACAAATGACCAAAATACCCCTGATTGGCAAAATTACTGAAACACCCCCAGATTTTTAAAATTTCTAAAATAACCCCAACTTTTATAAATTATTGAAATACCCCTGAGTTGGAAAATTACTAAAATTCCCTTATTTCGCCAAATCACCCGGAACCTTATTTTGGAAAATTACAAAAATACCCCTGTAGGATAAAATTACGAAAATACCCCTGGGTAGCGAAATGACGAAAATACCCTTAGGTAATGAATGTTACTTGTATGAACGTTGTGTGTGCATAATTCCTAGAATAGGAAGACTGAAAATTGTAGATAGGTTCGAATTCGAAAGAATCACTTTTAAAACAATGTTTCATAAGATTGTTCGGGGATAAATAGTGGAAATAACTAATGGCTCATACTTTTAAATTAGATAAATGCGAGCTAGAAGAATGAGTACAAGAGGTCGAGGACGTCCGCCACGTGGACGCGGTAGAGGTAGGATGACCGTATCAGAACCCGTAGGATCGGGTCATGGGTTAGGAAGTGAGATACCAGTTCCACCAGCTGCTGAGGTGGAATTTGAGGACCAGACAGGTGGAGAGGACGTGGTGTCTCAGGCTTTACTGAGGGTTTTAGAAAGAGTGGCTGAGGCTGGTATGGGCAGAGGAGCCCGAAAATCTGTGCCTGAAAGGTTGAGGAACAATGGGGCTGAAGTATTTAGGGGAGTCTCTGGCGTATCCCCGAGTTTCGCTGAATATTGGTTGGAGGCAGTGGAACGTATAATGGATGACCTAGACTTCACGGTGGAGGAGAAGCTAAAGGGGGTCATGTCTCTTCTTCGAGATGAGGCCTACCAATAGTGGCTCACGGTGAAAGAGGGTATGGCCGCAGACCTGATTGACTGGGATTTCTTTAAGGAGTCATTCCAGGGAAAGTAGGATGGGGATAGTTACATGGATGCTCAAAGGAAAGCATTCCCGAATTTAGTGCAAGGGAGTAAGTCTGTGGCTGAGTATGAGGTTGAGTTTCTACGCATGAGTCATTACACTCGGGGAATGGTAGCAACGGAGTATGAACGATGCATTTGGTTTGAGGATGGGCTAAGGAATGAGCTAAGGGTTCTGATCGCGCCACAACGAGAGAGAATGTAACACCCCAAACCCGGCCCATGAGTCCTGACCGGATCTGGTATGTCATGGAGTAAAATGATTTGAAACATTTTGAGTGTCTGCTGAAAACTTGTTAAAATATGGCTAAGGTATTAAAATAGGGTTTGATAAAACTCAGTTGGGATTATTTTTAGAAACATAGTTGTGTTGATAAACCCTTTGAAAACGTTTGATCATGTAAAATTTTAAAATCGTCAAGGTTATAGTTGACTTGGTGTATTTTGTTACCCGATGGTAACATCTTTGAAAACTCGTAAAAGTTACTTAATTTGAAAATGTTGCTTTTAACCGATTTACTTAACATTTATAATTTCATTTTGTAATATAGTATAAGTAAATTAAAACAACTAATTAAAACATCCAAATAATAATTAGCGGCCTTATTACAACCCAAATTAAAAATGTAGAAAGTAAATAAACAAGAACGGAATCAAATAAAATTCCAAAAACTAAGCAACAAGCATGGCCGCCTCGAGTCCTCTCCGGATCCATCTCCGCGATCTACTCATCTGCAAAATAATTTAGGAAGGGGTGAGTCACCAAGACTCAGTGTGTAAATCCCCCACCCGAAAATGTAACTCATACACAAATTATTAATAAACATGCAAATATGCAACCCCACTAACCATCCGTACTCCTTTAACTACCCCGTATGGTCAAAACCACTGGTGGTCAAAACCACTGGTGACTAGAGTCACAAATCAAGTGATGGGGCCAACCCATCGTGTGGTCAAAACCACTGATGACCATAGGTCACAGTTTATCAAGATGTGGTCAAAACCACTGTTGGTACCAAACCACTGGGACTTAGTCACAATTTATCATCGGTGTGGTCAAAACCACTGGTGACCGAAGTCACAATTAATCTGATGGGGCCCACCCATCTTGTGGTCAAAACCACTGGTGACAGTCCATAGAAATCATCCCCCTCCTCTCATCAATCCCACCATCATCATGCTTACATATCAATTATCACAATTCCATATATCATGCATTTATGTATAGCATAGCATTCAACAGCATGTGATTGCATACTCAAGCATATATTATAGATCACGTAATAGGGGACTTACCCGGAATCCAAGCTTAAGCCCACAAGCAAATCACTACCACAATGATTAAAAAGGCAACAATATAGCAACATTAACTAATAAAGTGTGTAAAGAGTTTTACACACCTGCTTACTTGTGAGACTAGCAAATCCTGAATATACTAGCGAAATCCCGAGAGGTTGTTTCCCCCTACAATCGGCCAACACATAAATTCTTAGATCTATTAGCCAATCGGCTAAACTAAAGATCCTGAAGGATTAATCGCACTCATAACCAAAATATGGCCCTAGGTCGAATCTTACCATCACTTACCAAAACAATTCGAAAACCCGGAAGCCTTTGTTGGCCTTGGTCGATTAGTCCCTAGATCCATGGCACACAATCGGTTATACTTTAGGTACCAAAAATGGCCTTTGGCCGAATATAACTATTCACTTACCATACTTACCGAAATCCCAAAATTGTCACTTGACTTGTCGAGATCCCTACCAAAACACCTGTTAGAATCGGCTTGCACAATTATACATAATCAAGGCCTATGGCCGAATGTTACTTACCACCTTCTCTTTGGAAATCAAATCCTGAAAGCTTCCTTCAATCGACTATAGCTTCCCTACAATCGATTTAACTGCATTAATATGAGTCATAGGCCATTCGGCCATAACCATAAACCTAAAAGAAGTTGTCGCCCCTTACCCTGATGACTATCTCGGTCTCTAACCACCACAAGTCGGCACCATTTGGTGATGTTAGGGGTTTTGGCTACCTTTAAGGAAGAGAAAAGAACCGGATGCTAGAGTGAAATAGCACCTTCCTTAGGGGATTCGACTCAAAAGAGAAAGGGTATGGAGTCGGCCTTAAAAGAAAGAAAGGAGATGAAAGGAGGGACTTAAAGTATTTCGGCTTTATGATTTTAAGAAAGAAAAGAACAAAAATAAAAGAGGAAGAGATGAGGGAGATAGGGAATTCGGCTAGGTACTTGGGAGAAAAGAAGATGACATTGAATGAATTTAGGAGGAGACATTCGGCTATACCTATGCCCCAAAACCGATTGTAAATGGCCTTGCTGAGTCCTTCATTCGGCCAACTCTCACCTTTTGTGATAAATTTTATCACTTCATCAAATAAAATAGAAAAAAATGTTTATCCTATCCTCCAAAGTCCCAATTGTCAGTCCAACACCTCCTCTCCATGGCCATTTTGCAAAAAAAAAAAAAAAAAAAGAAAACCCCTATGCTATTGCCGTGACTCGAACTTGAGTCCTTCTCCCCCTTGCTTGGGTGGCATTCACCAAGGCCCCAAGCCACTTTACCAAATTGACTTTCATGCCCAAACTCACTCACAAAAATCCTTTAAAGCCTTCTAACTTGGCCCCCTTCCTTTAATGCCAAAAAGCCCAAAAAATAAAACACATCCCCCTTGTAACTCCCACGACTTGAACCTCTCCCCTTGAAACTCCTTTTGACGCACCAAGCCAATCACGCCAATTAAATCCTTGTGTCCAACTTCTCACAAAATTTCCTCTTAACCCCTGTCTCACCTAGCTCCTTCCTCTCAAACACTAAAAATAAATTTTTAGCCCTAAGTCAGACCTAGCTCGGGGTTATTTCTAGACCCTAAAACATGTCAAGTAATTATAGTATTCATTTCTTCAAGCACACACATGGGAAAAATAATTAAATTACAAACAATCCCTAATTTAGGATGTTACAGTTCTACCCCTCTTAAAAAGAATTTCGGCCTCGAAATTACCTGGATCAAAAGAGTTAGGGGTATTACTGCCGCATCACATCCTCGGGTTCCCATGTGGCCTCCTCCGTACCATGGTTTCACCATAGCACTTTTACCAAAGGCACTGACTTCCTTCGCAGAACTTTGACATCTTGATCCAAAATCTATACCGGCTCCTCCTCGAAAGACAACTCCGAGTTCACTTCAATTTCCTCAACCGGCACAACGTGTGAGGGATCTGATCGATAGCGCCTCAGCATCAAAACATGGAAAACATCATGGATCCGCTCAATTCTCGGCAACTCAAGTCGGTAAGCTACGGTCCCACACATTTCAACACTGTACGGTCCGATGAATCTAGGGCTTAGCTTGCCCTTCCGACCAAACCTCAAAGACCTTCTTCCAAGGGATACCTTCAAGAAGACCTTATCACCCATGCATATTCAACCTCTCTGCGCTTAAGATCGGTGTAGGATTTCTGCCTGTCTGATGCCTCCTTAAGACGATCCCGAATTACTCTAACCTTATCTTCCGTCTCCGCTACTAACTCTGAACCCAACATCCGACGTTCTCCTAGTTCCGTCCAACATGTAGGAGTATGGCATTTCTGACCATACAGCGCCTCGTATGGTGCCATCTGAATACTCGCTTGATAACTATTGTTATAAGCGAACTCTGCCAAAGTTAGGTACTCCTCCCAACTACCGCGGAAATCCAAAACACAGCCCCTCAACATGTCTTCCAACACTTGGTTGACCCTCTCAGATTGTCCATCAGACTGTGGATGAAAAGCCGTGCTGAAATTCAACTTCGTACCTAACTCCTGATGTAAAGCCTTCCAAAATCTCGACGTAAATAGGGGATCTCGATCTGAGATAATGGACAATGGTACTCCATGCAACCGCACTATCTCAGCTACATACAGCCTGGCTAACCTTTGAAGCGAGTAGTCAACCCTTACCGATATGAAATGGGCCAACTTAGTCAACCGGTCTACTATCACCCAAACTGCATCTTTCTTACTAGGCGTAAGGGGAAGCCCACTTACGAAATCTATAGTAATCTCCTCCCACTTCCACTGTGGGATCATTATCGATTGTAACAGCCCTGATGGCAATTGATGCTCAGCCTTAACTTGCTGGTCAGACACTTGCCCACCAACTCGGTTACATCCCGCTTAAGACCCGGCCACCAAAACTGCTCCCTTAAATCCTGATACATCTTGTTGCTTCCCAAGTGCATAGCGTACGCACTGCTATGAGCTTCTTTAAGGATTCGCTGCCTCAAATCATCATCCTTAGGCATGCATACTCTCCCCTGAAAGTACAACACTCCATCACTGCCCAAGCTGAAACCTTCGGCCTCACCATTCTGTACTTGCAACCTTCGAGTACACAAAGCTTCGTCGGTCATCTTCCTTTCTTTGACCTCATCAATCCAAGATGGCTTCACTTGCAATTCTGCCAAAAGACTCCCATCCTCATAGAGACTGAGGTGAGCAAACATTGCTCAAATCTGCTACCACCTTTCGGCTCAATGCATTAGCTACCACATTAGCCTTCCCCGGATGGTATTCAATTGAGCATTCGTAGTCCTTCAACAACTCAATCCACCTCCGCTGCCTCAGATTTAAATCTTTCTGAGTCAGGAGGTACTTCAGACTTTTGTGATCTGTGTACACTACCAACTTCTCCCCGTACAGATAGCGTCTCCAAATCTTCAAGGCGAACACCACAAAGACCAATTCCAAATCATGTGTCGATAGTTAACTTCAGACGGCTTCAAGCGCCGTGGACGCATAAGCGACCACCTTCCTTCTTGCATCAAGACACACCCTAAACCAAAGATACGATGCATCACAATACACAGTGAACTCCTTTCCTGCCTCAGGCTGAATCAAGACTGGTGCTTCTGTCAAAATCCTCTTCAACTTATCGAAACTCTCTTGCTGCTTCTCAGACCATACAAACGGAACTCCTTTCCATAGCAGCTTAGTCAATAGTGCTGCGATTAAGGAGAAATTTTCCACGAATCTCCTATAGTATCCTGCCAACCCCAGAAAACTCTAAATTTTCATATCAGACTTGGGTGGTTTCCACTCTAATACCACCTCAATCTTACGAGGATCCACCCTGATGCCCTCAGTTGAAACAACATGCCCTAGAAAAGTTACCTCCTTGAACCAGAACTCACACTTGCTAAATTTGGCGTACAACTGTTTCTCCCTTAGAACTTGCAGAACCACATGAAGATGTGCGTCATGCTCCTCCTCAGACTTCAAATACACCAAAATGTCGTCTATGAATACCACGACGAATCGATCTAGATAGGGTTGGAAAACTCGGTTCATCATGTTCATAAACGCGGCCGGTGCATTGTCAAACCAAAAGGCATTACCAGAAACTCGTAGTGCCCATACCGAGTACAGAATGCCGTCTTATGGACATCAGCCTCCTTCACCTTAAGCTGATGGTACCCTGACCTAAGGTCAATCTTAGAGAACACTAATGCTCCTTTGAGTTGATCGAACAGATCGTCAATCCTGGGTAAAGGATATCGGTTCTTTATTGTCAACTTGTTCAGCTGCCGATAGTCTATACACATCCTCATTGTCCCATCCTTCTTCTTGATAAAAAGAATTGGAGCTCCCCAAGGTGATACACTTGGTCGGATGAACCCTCTATCCAATAATTCCTGAATCTGCGCCTTCAACTCTACCAATTCTTTCGGCGCCATCCGATACGGAGCTATAGATACTGGCGCGATTCTGGGTAATAGATCTATACCAAATTCAACCTCACGGTCCGGAGCTAGACCCGAAAGTTCCTCTGGAAACACATCAACATAGTCCTTTACGGTCCGGACATCTCTCACAGCAACCTCCTTAGCTTCCAAAGCACAGACATGCACCACATATGCTTCACAACCCTTCCTCACCATCCTTTCCGCCTTCAATGCAAAAACCAGATTAGATAGTTAATCTCTCCTTTTACCTATCATCACCACCTCATCACCTTCCACGGTCTTTATTACCATGCGCTTAGCTGCACAATCCAGGCTAGCCTGATACTTTACTAGCCAATCCATCCCAGGATTAGGTCGAACTCTCAAAGCGGTAGTTCCATCAAGTCGACCAAGAACACGACCCTTGGAGTTCTAAGTGCGTTCTATAGAGTTTACTTACTTCTACTGAGTGACCTAAAGGGCTTAATCTGATCATCTTCCTGAAGTAAGCTCGAGTCTAAGTGCGAGTTTCCACTACGCTACTAGCAATGTATGAGTGGGTTGAGCCAATGTCAATCAAAGTACTATAGGGTACACCAAAGATCAAGAACATACTGGTTATGACGTCTGGTGCATCGCCCTCCTCTTGACGCCTCGCGGCATAGACCAAACCAGGTTGCCTAGCCTTAGTACCACCGGTACCTCCCCTTGGTGCCCCACGACCTCTGCCAGCACCATTACCTCCTCTTCCTACACCACGACCTCTCGGAGGCTGTTGGTTATCCCTTCTATTCGGTGCACGATCCTAACCCTCGGATCTTAGTCTAGCTGCCTTTTTTAGATAATCTCTAACTCGATGTTCCATGGACCCACATTTGAAACATTCGCGATTATCATTCCAACACTCCCCCGTGTGAGACTTCCCACACTGAGCACAATCGTGGCGGCCATTGAGAATTGGCAGCAGCAGCAAACCTAACAGCTTGATCTGACCCATCAAACCTCATCCTCTTTTACTGATTACCAGAAAACTTTGAAGATCTGGAACTCCTCTTATTCCAGTTCATATCCTGATTCCGCCTAACTAACTGCCTTACCCCTTCAGCAACCTTAGACTTCTCCACTAGGACAGCGAACTCCCGTTCCTGTTGTGGAGCTATCATCATCCTCAGCTCATCTCTCAGCCCGTCCTCGAATCTAACACAGCGTTCATGCTCGGTACCCACAATACCACGAGCATACCTACTCAACCGGAGAAATTCGGCCTCATACTCCGCTACTGTCTTATTACCCTGAACTAGGTTCAAGAAAGCCTTTCGCTGTGCATCCACCTAACTGGTTCTGATGTATTTCTTTTGGTAGGCAGCCTTAAAGAATTCCCATATGAGATCTTTCGCCATCGCTCCATCCTTTACAGTGAGCCACCACTGATATGACCCATCCCGAAGCAAAGAGATGATACCCTTCAACTTCTCCTTAGCTGTGAAATCCAGGTCACCCATGATCCTCTCAGTGGATTCTAACCAATATTCTGTCGCACTGGGTGCCACTTCAGACACTCCTCTAAACATATCCGCTCTATTAGCCCGGAGTCGTTCAACCACGGATTTACGGGCTCCTGCACCCGTGCCTGCCTCAGCAACTCACTCCAACACTCGTAGCACCGCTTGGGATACTACATCGTTACCACCAATCTGATCTTGAAACTTCGGTTTTGCCACGGCAGATCGGCATCTCATTTCGCACCCATGACCGAGACCTGCTGGCTCCGACAAGGTCATCCTACCACTACCGCGACCATGCAGTGGACGTCCACGACCTCTTGTACTCATTATTCTCGTTTGCATTTATCTGTTTAAGAATTTTATGCATTAGTACCTTTGTTTCACTTGATTATCCGTGAAGAAATTTTATGATAGGAGTTTTAGGAGTGGTTCTTTCGTATTCATACACGCACATAGTCTTTCTATTCATTCATTCAAAGAGACGTTGTAGTTTTCATTGTGATTATTTTTCCATTACCAGGGGTATTTTTGTAATTTGTCCTATAGGGGTATTTTGTAATTTTTTTCAAAAATAAAAGTTCTCGGATGATTTTGTCAAAAAGTATCTTGGAACTCTTAAATTCTTGGGGTATTTTGAAAAATTTTAGAATCCGGGGGTATTTCGGTAATTTTGGACCTCAGGGGTATTTCGATAATTTTTCACAAATCAGGGTGAACTTGTAAAATTTAATAAATCAGGGATATTTCAAAATTTGTAAAACTTTGGTGGTTCTTTTTGAGAATTGCATTTTCCGAAACAGTGATGTTGCAAAATTTTGAAAATCAGGGTTATTCTGGTAATTTTGTTGGTTAGGGGCAATTTTGTAATTTTTCGACTAGGGGTATTTTAGAAAAAAATTTTCATAACAAGATTTCCAAAATTTGGTTCTAATTGATTTCACAAAAGAAGGTTATTTTGAATTTTTCTTATTTAGAAATTTTTCATACGGAGGTATTCGGTAATTTACAAACCGAGGTATTTTGGTCATTTTTTAACTAAGGTTTTAATTACTTCAAAACAAAGCGGCTAGTCCCTTTGGGTTTTAGTTATTAAGTTTAGCTTTGTGAGTGTGTCGTCTCGGCTAGGATGAACCGTCACTACGCACTGTAGGATTCGAGTGAGTAGGAGGTGAGTCACTGGGGATCGCTTAAATACCGTGCTCCCACTTGAATCCAATCCTAGACATGCAGATAACGATTGCCACATCCCTTGCTCGGTGACAACTCACGGGGTTGTTTAGGAATTATTAAATCTTATGCATTGTTCGTTGGGGTTCGCTAACCCTAGGGTTCAACAATTCCTTATTCTAATAGTCTACGTTCCCAATTTACCCTTCTACCCATATCAAGTATTCACAAAAATAGATCAAAGTACTTACCTGGGCGGATAGGTGCCGGAGACTCGGTGCCATGCTGTTCATACCATAACAATTTCCCAAAACATTCTAATAAGGCCTACTAACAAAAACAAAACATTTTGGGCCTTGGGCCCCCACAGCCGAGTTTTGAACCGGGCTCTGATACCAAAAATATAACACCCTAAACCCGGCCCATGAGTCCGGACCAAATCTGGTATGTCACGGAGTAAAATGATTTGAAACATTTTGAGTGTCTGCTGAAAACTTGTTAAAATATGGCTAAGGTATTAAAACAGGGTTTGATAAAACTCAGTTGGGATTATTTTTAGAAACATGGTTGTGTTGATAAACCCTTTGAAAACGTTTGATCATGTAAAATTTTAAAATCGTCAAGGTTATAGTCGACTTGGTGTATTTTGTTACCCGATGGTAACATCTTTGAAAACTCGTAAAAGTTACTTAATTTGAAAATGTTGCTTTTAACCGATTTACTTAACATTTATAATTTCATTTTGTAATATAGTATAAGTAAATTAAAACAACTAATTAAAACATCCAAATAATAATTAGCGGCCTTATTACAACCCAAATTAAAAATGTAGAAAGTAAATAAACATGAACGGAATCAAATAAAATTCCAAAAACTAAGGAACAAGCATGGCCGCCTCGAGTCCTCTCTGGCTCCATCTCCGCGATCTACTCATCTGCAAAATAATTTGGGAAGGGGTGAGTCACCAAGACTCAGTGTGTAAATCCCCCACCCGGAAATGTAACTCATACACAAATTATTAATAAACATGCATATATGCAACCCCACTAACCATCCGTACTCCTTTAACTACACCGTGTGGTCAAAACCACTGGTGGTCAAAACTGCTGGTGACTAGAGTCACAAATCAAGTGATGGGGCCAACCCATCGTGTGGTCAAAACCACTGATGACCATAGGTCACAATTTATCAAGATGTGGTCAAAGCCACTGGTGGTACCAAACCACTAGGACTTAGTCACAATTTATCATCGGTGTGGTCAAAACCACTGGTGACCGAAGTCACAATTAATCTGATGGGGCCCACCCATCTTGTGGTCAAAACCATTGGTGATAGTCCATAGAAATCATCCCCCTCCTCTCATCAATCCCACCATCATCATGCTTACATATCAATTATCATAATTCCATATATCATGCATTTATGTATAGCATAGCATTCAACAGCATGTGATGGCATACTCAAGCATATATCATAGATCACGTAATAGGGGACTTACCCGGAATCCAAGCTTAAGCCCACAAGCAAATCACTACCACAATGATTAAAAAGGCAACAATATAGCAACGTTAACTAATAAAGTGTGTAAAGAGTTTTACACACCTGCTTACTCGTGAGACTAGCAAATCCAGACGAAATCCCGAGAGGTTGTTTCCCCCTACAATCGGCCAACACATAAATTCTTAGATCTATTAGCCAATCGGCTAAACTAAAGATCCCGAAGGATTAATCGCGCTCATAACCAAAATATGGCCCTAGGCCGAATCTTACCATCACTTACCAAAACAATTCGAAAACCCGGAAGCCTTTGTTGGCCTTGGCCGATTAGTCCCTAGATCCATGGCACACAATCGGTTATACTTTAGGTACCAAAAATGGCCTTTGGCTGAATATAACAATTCACTTACCACACTTACCGAAATCCCAAAATTGTCACTTGACTTGTCCAGATCCCTACCAAAACACTTGTTAGAATCGGCTTGCACAATTATACATAATCAAGGCCTATGGCCGAATGTTACTTACCACCTTCTCTTTGGAAATCAAATCCCGAAAGCTTCCTTCAATCGACTATAGCTTCCCTACAATCGATTTAACCGCATTAATATGAGTCATAGGCCATTCGGCCATAACCATAAACCTAAAAGAAGTTGTCGCCCCTTACCCTGATGACTATCTCGGTCTCTAACCACCACAAGTCGGCACCACTTGGTGATGTTAGGGGTTTCGGCTACCTTTAAGGAAGAGAAAAGAACCGAATGCTAGAGTGAAACAGCACCTTCGTTAGAGGATTCGACTCAAAAGAGAAAGGGTATGGAGTCAGCCTTAAAAGAAAGAAAGGAGATGAAAGGAGGGACTTAAAGGGTTTTGGCTTTATGATTTTAAGAAAGAAAAGAACAAAAATAAAGGAGGAAAAGATGAGGGAGATAGGGAATTCGGCTAGGTACTTGAGAGAAAAGGAGATGACATTGAATGAATTTAGGAGGAGACATTCGGCTATACCTATGCCCCAAAACCGATTCTAAATGGCCTTGATGAGTCCTTCATTCGGCCAACTCTCTCCTTTTGTGATAAATTTTATCACTTCATCAAATAAAATAGAAAAAAAATGTTTATCCCTATCCCTCCAAAGTCTCAATTGCCGTCCAACACCTCCCTCTCCATGGAGCCATTTTGCAAAAAAAAAAAAAAAAAAAAAGAAAACCCCTAAGCTATTGCCGTGACTCGAACTTGAGTCCTTCTCCCCCTTGCTTGGGCGGCATTCACCAAGGCCCCAAGCCACTTTACCAAATTGACTTTCATGCCCAAACTCACCCACAAAAATCCTTTAAAGCCTTCTAACTTGGCCCCCTTCCTTTAACGCCAAAAAGCCCAAAAAATAAAACACATCCCCCTTGTAACTCCCGCGACTCGAACCTCTCCCCTTGAAACTCCCTTTGATGCACCAAGCCAATCATGCCAATTAAATCCTTGTGTCCAACTTCTCACAAAATTTCCTCTTAACCCCTGTCTCACCTAGCTCCTTCCTCTCAAGCACTAAAAATAAATTTTTAGCCCTAAGTCAGACCTAGCTCGGGGTTATTTCTAGACCCTAAAACATGTCAAGTAATCATAGTATTCATTTCTTCAAGCACACACATGGGAAAAATAATTAAATTACAAACAACCCCTAATTTAGGATGTTACAGAGAATTTTTGCGGTTCTAGTGGATAAAGTTAAAATAGCTGAGGAACTAAAGCGGGTGGAGAGACAAGAGAAGGATAAGGATCGAGGAAGGAGTAAGAGGAGTTTTGGACCCTCTAAAGCAACTGGAAATTTTCAAAAGAGGCCTAGAACTGATGGGCCAGCTCGTGCTCCATCGGGCCAGAGTCAAGCATGTTCTATATGTGAGAGAACCCATTATGGAGAGTGTAGGGTGAAAACCGGTGGATGTCTTATGTGTGGATACACAGAACATTTGATGAGGGACTGTCCTCAGATGGATCATGGGCAGCCAACGGGCCGAGGTTCTGATCAGGCTAGGAGAGGTGATCAGCCTGGACCAAAAGGTAGAGGTACAGCTAGAGGAAGAAATGGACCCGGTCGGGGTCGTGGAGCATCCGAAGAGGTACAGGTAGTACGGATGCAAGGCAATTGGGTTTAGTTTATGCGGCTCACCGAAGGGAGGACGGTGACGCACCAGATGTTATAACCGGTACGTTTCTTATCGCTGATAACCCTTTCCTTACTTTAATTGATATTGGGTCAACCCACTCCTATGTTGCATGCTCAGTATCTGAGACTCTAAGTATAGATTATGAGATAACCACTAGGAAGATGACCGTTGTTAGTTGTAACACCCCATACCCGAAACCCTTGCGGAATCGAGTACATGGCATTACTAGACTTGACTATTAACTCGGGGTGTGAGATTTTAAAGCTGTCCAACTGCGTCATACTGCCAAAATCGACCATAACTTGAGTTACAAAACTCGAAATTTAGATATGTAAATTTTCCTTGAAACTAGACTAATATAAATTTTCAGCATAATTTTTCCATAATTTTTCATGTGGCCAATTAGTACAGTTTATTCATCAAAGTTGCCCTTATTACACTGCTTGACAATTCTGACCTGTCTCTACAAAAATACAGTTATCTCATTGCACAAATTTCATATAATGTTCTTGTTTATACCAATGAAAAATAGACTCATTAAGGGTTCTACACATATAAACCATGATTCTTAATGATTTTTGTAAAAGTTTTGACAATTTTTCCAAAACAGAACAGTGACTCATGAATTCATTCAGAGCAGGTCTCACTAAAACTTAATTATCTCATAATATATAAATCTTTTGCCTACTCTGTTTCTTTTATGTAAAAATAGACACAATAAGGTTTAATTTCATATCTCATTCACCTTCTAATTCAATATACCCTATTTTTGGTGATTTTCTAACTCACATCACTGCTGCTACTACAAGCTGTTTTGTTGCATTTTATGAAAGACTAGCTTCTAACCGAACCTACCTACATCCCTAATTCAAGGATTCATTTCGTATACAAACATTTCCTTAACAAAAACGAATAAACTTTGATTAAGAATGCATAAACAATGCCATCATAAACCAACATACATATCAAGACACAACAGCATACTTAACTAAAAAAATTAGCCATATTCGCATGGCTATTATATACATGAACCTTAAGATTTCATCAAACAAAGACCAAGTCTTTCCTATACATGCCTTCGTTTAAAAATCAAAATGAAAGAGTACCCAAAATGTAGATTGATAGTGTGAGTGACTTTCCTAACGATCCCAAGAGCTTGTAGCTTGCACCTAAACTATAAAACAGAGGAAACATTTCACATGATAAGCTTGCTAGCTTAGTAAGTCCTAATTTCATAAAAATAACATTTGAATTTTAACAATTAAATTACTATAATTCAACTTGTGGACTTGTGCTCATACTTATTTTCAAACTTTAATTTTCATACCCATATTAACAAGTATGAATTGTAGAAACGATATCTCTCTACCCACATGCTTATGATCAAAATACTTGTTTATAAACCAACCTTTCAAACCCAAAATGTCATCGATAATCATAGGTACATGCATTTATATACTTAAATGTCAATTACTATAACATGGCATCAATTACACAACCACTCATGTGGCGAATATGCCTAGTCATGTATCCTCATATTAGAAGACCAAGGTACAACAATCATATCATTCATTAGTAAAGCCGAGAACACATATTATAACCATATATATATGTATATATTCCACACTCGTAACACATGCCGTTTGTAATAAATTACTGATTTTCCTTGTCTCATATAAGTAAGAAATTCATTCCTACTTCACATACTCACCTGAGCCGTTAACTCGATAAGTTTGCTTTAATTTGCCCTTAAGCATAAATTTCGTTTCTATTTTGTAAAATACATCACCAGATAAAGCTCGCTAGGCATTTAAAGCCGAAATAAATCATCAAGACTAAGCCGCTAGGCACTAAGCTCGATATATCACCAAGACGAAGCTCGCTAGGCACTAAGCCCGAATGTATCACCAAGACGAAGCTCGCTAGGCACTAAGCCCGAATGTATCACCAAGACGAAGCTCGCTAGGCACTAAGCCCGAATATATAACACAATCAACATTCCCATGCACATTACTTAATGCTACAAGCACATCCATCTCATATGCTTTATTTTACAATATCATGTTAAACCGAACGTAAGTATCCACATCACATTCAATCAACAAATTCAATACCATTTCATGCCCCACATTCGCCTATATACATTTTTATGCCTTAGTATACTAAATTTTATCATATACTACTTTGGTAATTAAATTCTCAATTTAAATTTGTTTAGGACTTACCTCGGTTGTCGATAGGCCGCAAATCGGCTATTCGAGAACCTTCGTCTTTCCCCGATCTAAACTGCTTTTTCTTTGCTCTTGATCTTGAAATCAAGTTTCAAATTGCCAAATTTGAAGAACAAAACCCTTTTATCTTTCTCAACTTTCGCCTTAAGAGGATGGATGATAACATGGCTTTATTTTATGTTATTATAACATATAATAAAGAAATTTATTAATTTACTTATATAACCTTTAATATAAAATAAACCAATATATATACTATGGATATTTTTGTCAAAAGCCATCCACTAACTTTAAAAATGGGTTATTTACCCATTTAATGCTTCATATTAAAGCCATGCTCAAATAGGCACTTTACACTCTAGTATGCCACTTTTACATTTTACGCGATTAAGTCCTTTTTGTCTAATCCGATACTCAAACGATAAAATTTTTCTACAAAACTTTCACACACATAAATTCATATATAATAAGCACTAAATATAATATTTAAATATTTCTCGGGTTCGGATTCGTGGTCCCAAAACCACCGCTCCGATTAGGGTCGATTCGATTCATATAACTCTCCCCTTAAGGATTTTCGTCCCTCAAAATCTTACCGTTAAACAACGCTTCGGATATTGTTGCCTCATTGAATCTTCAGCTCCACGTTGCCTCTTCAACTCCGTGTCGATTCCATAACACTTTCACTAAGGAAATCTTTTGTTTCTTAACTCTTTCATTTCCGAGCTAGAATACGGATCGGCTTTTCCTCATACGTCATATCAGATTGTATCTCAATCTCAGACGGAGCAATCACATGTGACGGATCTGATATGTATCTACGAAGCATAGAAACATGAAATACATCGTGTATCTTTTCTAATTCAGAGGGTAGCTTCAATCTATAAGCAACAGGCCCAATACGTTCAATAATTTCATACGGTCCGATAAATCTCGGACTCAACTTGCCTTTTCGACCAAATCGGAGTACTTTCTTCCACGGAGAAACTTTTAAGAACACACGATCTCCTACTTGAAATTCGATGTCTTTACGTTTCATATCAGCATAAGACTTTTGTCGATCTGATGCAACTTTCAAATTATCTTTGATTATGGCCACTTTCTGTTCAGTCTCTTTAATCCAATCAACCCCGTGTATCTTATTTTCACTGAGCTCACCCAAAGATAATGGTGTTCACATTTTGCCCGTATAAAGCTTCATAAGGTTCCATTTTGATACTTGATTGAAAGCTATTATTATAAGCAAATTCAATCAAAGGTAGGTATCGTTCCCACGCATCTTCAAACTCGAGAACGCAACATCTCAACATGTCCTCAAGTATTTGGATAGTTCGCTCGGACCGACCGTCTCGTCTCATGGATGGAAGGTCAGACTAAAATGAAGTTTAGTACCTAAAGCTTCTTGCAACTTCTTCCAAAATCGTGATGTGAATCTCGGGTTTTGTCCGAAATAATGGAACTCGGTACACCATGCAATCTCACAACTGTGATACATACAATTCAACAAGTTTATCAAGTGAATAGTCCAGACGATTGGCACAAAATGAGCTGATTTAGTCACCTATCAACTATCACCCATATCGCATCTTTCTTACTCGGTGTCATAGGAAGACCGGATACAAAATCCATTGTAACTTTATCCCATTTCCACTCTGTATCATGATCTATCAAGCAACCTGTAAGGCACTTGATGCTCTGGCTTTTACTTGTCGACAATTTAGGCACTTTGAAACAAATTCGGATATATCTCGTTTCATACCAGCCACCAATAAAACTGCTTTCAAGTCGTTATACATTTTCGTACCCGGATGTATCGATAGTCGGCCACTATGAGCCTCACTCAAAATCATCTCAGATCAAATCGATTTCTTTGGAACACACATTCGGCTTTTAAAATTCAAATACCATTTGCATCAATCAAAATCGACTCTGACCTTTTTCACATCAATTGCTTACCAATCATATTCTTGTCAACTTTCATGCCTCACAAATTTGTTGGATAAACATTGGTCTTGCTCAGAACTCGCTATGATCGAACCATCACTAGACATAGCCATCTCGTACATTCATTGCACGAAGAGCAAATAATGATTTCGACTTAATGCATCCGCAACAACATTAGCTTTTCCGGGTGATAGTCAATCACCAATTCATAATCTTTCAACAATTCTAGCCACCGCGTTGTCTCAAATTCAGGTCTTTTCGAGTCATTAGATACTTGGACTTTTTTGATCCGAGTAAACATGACATTTCTCGCCAAATAAGTAATGACGCCAAATCTTCAAAGGCGAACACAATGGTCGCAAGCTCTAAATCATGCGTCGGGTAATTCCTTTCATGAGGCTTCAATTGTCTTGAAGCGTAGGCTACAACTTTGCCTTCCTGCATCAAAACGCAGCCCAAACCATTTAAAGAAGCATCAGAATAAACAACGAATTCTTTACCCGATTTAGGCTGAACTAATACTGGAGCTTCACAAAAGGCTTTCAACCGATCAAAACTTTTTCGACATTTTTCCACCACTCGAACCGGACATCTTTCTCGCAAAGAACTTTGTTAACGGGTTGCTATCATAGAAAAATCTTTCACAAATCGTCGATAGTAACTCGCAAGTCCCGTAAAACTTCAATCTCTAAACATTTTTGGTGGCTTCCAATCAAGTATAGCCGAGATTTTGTTCGGATCAACTCGAATGCCCGATGTGAAACCACATGTCCCAAAAAGTGACCTCTTTCATCCAAAACTCACACTTACTAAACTTCGCACGGTGATGATCTCGCAAAGTTTGTAGCACTAACCTCAAATGTTCAAAGTGTTCAATTTCATCTTTGGAGTAGATCAATATGTCATCAATAAACACCACCACAAATCGATCCAAAAGCGCCTAAAAACCCGATTCATCAAATCCATAAAACAAGAGGTGCATTAGTAAGCCCAAAAGGCATTACCAAAAACTCAAAATGTCCGTACCTCATCCAAATGCGATCTTTGGCACATCTCGTATCTCGACTCAAGAATCGATAATAACCCGATCTCAAATCTATCTTCGAAAATATCAAGCCCTTTCAACCGATCAAACAAATCATCAATCCGAGGTAACGGTACTTATTCTTTATAGTTACTTTATTCAGCTTGTCGATAATCAATACACATTCAGTATCGCTCCATCTTTCTTTCTCACAAAAGAATGGTGCACCCAAGGAGAGAAACTTGGTCGCGCAAAGCCCCTATCTCGTTAACTCTTGCAATCTGTGCTTTCAACTCTTTTAGCTCGATCGGTGCCATCCGATATGGAGCTATTGAGATCGAGTCGCTCCTGAGCTAGTTCAATGCCAAACTCAATCTCTCGTCTGGGGTAAACCGGTAGTTCTTGTGGAACACATCCGGTATTCACATACAATCAGACGGATTCAACTGCTTCTCGGACAATTTATTATCCAAAGACATGAGCCAAATAAGCTTTACACCCTTTTCTCACATACTTTCTGCCAATATAGATGATATAATCAGAGGAAACCCACCAATCAATGGATTCAATTCTAATGATCTCACCATTCGTGTCTCAAATCAATAAGCTTTCTTTTGCAATTCACCACCGCATCATGCGCGGTTAACTACCCATTCCCAAAATTATATCAAACTCATCGAAAGGCAACAAGATTAAATCAATGGGAAGCAAAAATCTCGAATCATCAATGGGCAACTTTTACACACTTTATTAACAAACACACATCTACCTAAAGGGTTGGATACGCTAAATCACAAACTCGATGAGGCTCAATGGCGAGTCTTATCAATACCGTAGTTTCACATACATATGAATGGGTCGAACCAGATCAATCAATGCAATCACAAGAGTATCATAAAGGGTGAAAGTACCAGTAATGACATCCGAGAAGCAAGATCCTCTCTAGCTCGAGTAACATAAGCTCTAGCCGGAGCTCTAGCCTCAGATCGATCTGTTGTGTTCTTTGTCCCTCTCGACTACCACCTACATTGCTGTAATGCGGGTGGTCCGCCCTGCATCGATGCACTACTCGGCCTAGAGTTCTCAGGTCAGATTCGCTCACTAACATCGGCACTCCGAATAAAATGGTGCGAGGATCCACATTTAAAGCAAGACCGGTCACGAACTCTACAACTCCTGTGATGCCATTTTCCACAATGTTTGCATTCAACTCGATTCGTGGGACGTTACCAACACCGGTCATCGAGGTAGCTCGGGAACCCACCGGAGGTCGATCACGTCTAGGTAATTCAAGTAGCTTTATGTTGATTGTGGTCATCTCTAAACTTCTTGGATGTAGAATTGAAGACCTTACTCAAGATCTTTTACGAATGTCTCTAGCTTCATCTCACCTTTCTTTTCTCTTTCCCGAGCTCTTGACTTTGCAAGCTCGATCTACTAGTGTCACAAATTCTTGAATTTCAAGAATACCAACAAACATCTTTAGGTCTTCA
Source organism: Gossypium rotundifolium (assembly GCA_025506655.1). Lineage (NCBI taxonomy): Eukaryota > Viridiplantae > Streptophyta > Magnoliopsida > Malvales > Malvaceae > Gossypium > Gossypium rotundifolium. Next base: position 108,173,834 of record CP106724.1, read on the forward strand.
TTCAAGCCATCTTGAATCTTTTGCACATAATAGCTTCAAGAAACACACTCTCTAGCATATCTGCCGAGCGACAAATTTCCGTTCATATTCCGTCACGGTCATTCGTCCTTGTTTCATTCAAGGAATTCCTTTCATTTTGATCAACGAATCTTTGGTCGATATATTTCTTGCGAAATTCATTTCGAAGAAATCCCATGTCACTTTTTCTTTCGAACTCACGATACTAGTGTATTCCACTAGTGATATGCGATGTCCCATGAAGAAGGATATAGCACATTTCGGGCATTCATCGGAGTACAAGATAGCTCATCAAGTACCCGAATAGTGTTATCAAGCCACATTTCGGCTCGCTCTGCGTCATCATTATCATTGGCTTTAAATTCTTCGGCCCCAAATTTTTGGATTTTATCAACTGGGGGCCTACTAGATCTCATTGGATCTATCATCGGAGATGTTAAAATGCGAGTCGGATTATTCGGGGTGGAGGTTGTTGTACAGTCGGATTATTCTGAACAAACTGGGTAAACCATTCATTCATCATTTGGTAGAAGGCTTGTTTAGCCTCTCCTCGTGGTTACCCGTGGCTGGTTGAGAGTCTAGTGGCACCGATCCATGTGCGAGATCAAAGTGACACTCTCCACATCATCGGCCACTGGCTCTATCAGATCGTAATCCATTTACTATATAAAATACAATCAAAATTGTCAGAAGTCACCACACTATCATATATACAACTTAAAGGCATGTATAGCTAGACTCTTACATACTACGGTAGTCCTAGAATCGACTAAACCGTAGCTCTGATACCAATAAAATGTAACACCCCATACCCAAAACCCTTGCCGGAATCGAGTACATGGCATTACTAGACTTGACTATTAACTCGGGGTGTAAGATTTTAAAGCTGTCCAACTGCGTCATACTGACCAAATCGACCATAACTTGAGTTACAAAACTAGAAATTTAGATACGTAAATTTTCCTTGAAACTAGACTCATATAAATTTTCACCATAATTTTTCCAGAATTTTTCATGTGGCCAATTAGTACAGTTTATTCATCAAAGTTACCCTTATTACACTGCTTGACAATTCTGACCTGTCTCTACAAAAATACAGTTATCTCATTGCACAAATTTCCTATAATGTTCTTGTTTATACCAATGAAAAATAGACTCATTAAGGGTTCTAAACATATAAACCATGATTTTTGTAAAATTTTTGACAATTTTTCCAAAACAGAACAGTGACTCATGAATTCATTCAGAGCAGGTCTCACTAAAACTTAATTATCTCATAATATATAAATCTTTTGCCTACTCTGTTTCTTTTATGTAAAAATAGACACAATAACGTTTAATTTCATATCTCATTCACCTTCTAATTCAATATACCCTATTTTTGGTGATTTTTCTAACTCACATCACTGCTGCTACTACAAGCTGTTTTGTTGCATTTTATGAAAGATTAGCTTGTAACCGAACCTACCTACATCCCTAATTCAAGGATTCATTTCGTATTCAAACATTTCCTTAACAAAAATGAATAAACTTTGATTAAGAATGCATAAACATTGCCATCATAAACCAACATACATATCAAGACACAACAAAGATACTTAACTAAAAATTTAGCCATATTCGCATGGCTATTATATACATGAACCTTAAGATTTCATCAAACAAAGACCAAGTCTTTCCTATACATGCCTTCGCTTAAAAATCAAAATGAAAGAGTACCCAAAATGTAGATTGATAGTGTGAGTGACTTTCCGAACGATCCCAAGAGCTTGTAGCTTGCACCTAAACTATAAAACAGAGGAAACATTTCACATGATAAGCTTGCTAGCTTAGTAAGTCCTAATTTCATAAAAATAACATTTGAATTTTAACAATTAAATTACTATAATTCAACTTGTGGACTTGTGCTCATACTTATTTTCAAACTTTAATTTTCATACCCATATTAACAAGTATGAATTAAGTAGAAACGATATCTCTCTACCCACATGCTTATGATCAAAATACTTGTTTATAAACCAACCTTTCAAACCCAAAATGTCATCGATAATCATAGGTACATGCATTTATATACTTAAATGTCAATTACTATAACATGGCATCAATTACACAACCACTCATGTGGCCAAATATGCCTAGTCATGTATCCTCATATTAGAAGACCAAGATACAACAATCATATCATTCATTAGTAAAGCCGAGAACACATATTATAACCATATATATATATGTATATATTCCACACTCGTAACACATGCCGTTTGTAATAAATTACTGATTTTCCTTGTCTCATATAAGTAAGAAATTCATTCCTACTTCACATACTCACCGAGCCGTTAACTCGATAAGTTTGCTTTAATTCGCCTTTGAACATAAATTTGGTTTCTATTTTGTAAAATACATCAAGATAAAGCTCGCTAGGCATTTAAAGCCGAAATAAATCACAAGACACGAAGCACGCTAGGCACTAAGCCCAAATGTATCAAAGACGAAGCTCGCTAGGCACTAAGCCGAATGTATCACCTAAGACGAAGCACGCTAGGCACTAAGCCCGAATATATAACACAATCAACATTCCCATGCACATTACTTAATGCTACAATCACATCCATCTCATATGCTTTATTTTACAATATCATGTTAAACCGAACGTAAGTATCCACATCACATTCAATCAACAAATTCAATACCATTTCATGCCCCACATTCGGCCTATATACATTTTTATGCCTTAGTATACTAAATTTTATCATATACTACTTTGGTAATTAAATTCTCAATTTAAATTTGCTTAAGGACTTACCTCGGTTGTCGATAGGCCGTGCAAATCGGCTATTCGAGAACCTTCGTCTTTCCCCGATCTAAATCCGTTTTTCTTTGCTCTTGATCTTGAAATCAAGCCTCAAATTGCCGAAATTTGAAGAACAAAACCCCTTTTTATCTTTCTCAACTTTCGGCCTTAAGAGAATGGATGATAACATGGCTTTATTTTATGTTATTATAACATATAATAAAGAAATTTATTAATTTACTTATATAACCTTTAATATAAAATAAAACCAATATATATACTATGGATATTTTTGTCAAAAGCCATCCACTAACTTTAAAAATGGGTTATTTACCCATTTAATGCTTCATATTAAGAAGCCATGCTCAAATAGGCACTTTACACTCTAGTATGCCACATTTACATTTTACGCGATTAAGTCCTTTTTGTCTAATTCGATACTCAAACGATAAAATTTTTCTACAAAACTTTCACACACATAAATTCGTATATAATAAGCACTAAATATAATATTTAAATATTTCTCGGGTTCAAATTCGTGGTCCCGAAACCACCGTTCCGATTAGGGTCAGATTCGATCTGTTACATTAGTCCCCTAGGACAATCTAGGGTAGTGGACAAGCTGTTTAGGGAAGTACCTTTAGAGACTCAAGGGGTAGTGTTCCCGGCAGACATGATGGAATTGCCATTTGGAGAGTTTGACCTCATATTGGGAATGGATTGGTTAACTAAGCATCATGCCAAGTTGGACTGTGAGAACAAGCGTATGGTGTTGGGTACCCCAGAAGGCAGGGAGGTGGTTGTGTTTGGAGAAAGGAGGAATTACTTGTCCAACGTGATATCCTCCTTAAAAGCTATGAAGATGACTCGAAGAGATGTAGTGCATTTCTAGCTTTCGTTAGTACATTGGATGCTAAGGAGGTGACTGTTAATGAGGTTCGAACAGTCAAGGATTTCGCGGATGTCTTTCCGGAGGAATTACCAGGATTACCCCCGGATCGCGAGGTGGAATTTGGAATAGACCTACTTCCAAGTATAGCTCCAGTATCTATTGCTCCTTATAGGATGGCGCCAAAGGAATTGGTGGAGCTCAAGGCTCAGATTCAGGAACTATTGGATTGTGGGTTCATTCAATCGAGTGTGTCTCCATGGGGAGCGCCGGTCCTGTTTGTGAAGAAGAAGGATGGATCCATGCGTATGTGCATGGACTATCGTCAATTGAATAAGTTGATGATAAAAAACAAGTACCCATTACCAAGGATCGACAATCTGTTCGATCAGCTCAAAGGATCTTCGGTCTTTTCTAAGATTGACCTACGGTCCGGATATCATCAATTAAGGGTTAAAGAAGGAGACATTCATAAGACGGCGTTTCAGACTCGGTACAGGCATTATGAGTTCTTGGTAATGCCGTTCGGGTTGACGAATGCACCAAAGAAATTTTATGGATATGATAAACCGTGTGTTTTAGCCATATCTTGATCGATTCGTCATGGTGTTCATCGACGATATCCCTGGTTTACTCTAAGTCGGAGGAGGAGCATGATGAACATCTTCGTGGTGTTGCAAACTCGAGGAGAAGCGATTGTTTGCAAAGTTCAAGAAGTGTGAGTTCGTCAAGGAAGTGACTTTCTTAGGACATGTGGTTTCGCCGAGGGAATCAGGGTGGACCCTCGAAAGATAGAGACTGTATTAGATTGGAAACCACCAAAGTCTGTGGCGGAGGTTCGGAGTTTCTTAGGTTTGGTAGGGTATTATCGATGGTTCATTGAAGGGTTTTCTCAAATAGCGGCTCCTCTAACTAAGTTGCTGAGGAAGGGAGTATTGTTTATATGGACCGACAAACAGTAAGAGAGCTTCGAGAAGTTGAAGAGAATCCTGACGGAAGGACCAGTATTAATTCAGCCAGAGGCAGGAAAGGAATTTACCGTCTACTGTGATGCGTCGCACATGGGTTTAGGGTGTATGCTGATGTAAGAAGGAAAGGTGGTGGCGTATGCATCTCGACAGTTGAGACCGCATGAGTTGAACTACCCTACGCATGACTTGGAGTTGGCGGCGGTAGTGTTTGCCTTAAAGATTTGGAGGCACTACTTATATGGGGAGAAGTCGGTAATTTACACCGACCATAAAAGTCTGAAATACCTCCTTACCCAGAAAGAGCTAAATTTGAGACAACGTAGGTGGATCGAGCTCTTGAAGGATTATGATTATTCGATCGAATACCACCCCGATAAGGCGAATGTGGTAGTAGATGCGCCAAGCCGTAAAGTAGTATCAGAGTTAAGATCCATGTTCACTCATCTGAGTCTATTCGACGACGGGAGTATGCTGGCTGAGTTGCAAGTAAAGCCAACATGGGTAAGTCAGGTTAAGGACAAACAGTTAGTAGATGATGTTCTGAGTGCTCTACTGTTGCGAGTAAGGGATGGTGGAATTGAGGACTATAGTTTGAACAAGGATGGAATTCTATGTTATCGTGGGAAGATTTGCATGCCTAAAGACAAGGAGTTACGGCAGATGATTCTTCGGGAAACACATAGTAGCCCTTATGCTATGCATCCTGGAGGAGTCAAGATGTACCGTGATTTGTGAGAGCAATTCTGGTGGTCAGGTCTAAAGAAAGAAGTAACGGAGATCATAGGAAAATGTCTGACGTGTTAGCAGGTCAAAGATGAACACCAAGTGCCATCGGGATTGTCGGTGAAGATTCCCCAATGGAAATGGGAGAGAATCACAATGGATTTTGTTAGTGGGTTACCCCTATCACCCACTAAGAAGGATTCGATTTGGGTGATTGTTGATCAACTGACGAAGTCTGCTCACTTCATACCGGTTCGAGTGGACTTTCCTCTACGAAAATTGGCTAAATTGTATGTGGCTGAGATTATAAGATTGCATGGTGTGCTGGTGCCAATCATATCAGATAGGGACCCTAGGTTCACGTCACGATTTTGGAAGGCTCTTATCAAGAAATGGGAACAAGGTTAGACTTTAGTACCGCTTTTCACCCGCAGACTGACGGTCGGTCGAGAGGGTCATTCAAATCTTGGAAGATATGCTAAGGGGTTGCATCATCGACTTTAGGGGCAGTTGGGAAGAGTATTTGCCCTTGGCAGAATTTGCATATAATAATAGTTATCAAGCTAGCATTCAGATGGCGCCTTACGAAGCGTTATATGGAAGGAGATGTCATACTCCAACTTGTTGGACGGAGTTGGGGGAACGTAAGGTGTTAGGTCCACAATTAGTTTCAGAAACAGAGGAGAAAGTGAAGTTGATACGGGCTCAGCTAAAGGAAGCATCTGATCGACAGAAATCTTATGCGAATTTAAAGCGAAAAGAGGTGGAATTTGCGGTAGGAGATCAAGTCTTTTTAAAGGTATCCCCGTGGAAGAAGGTAATGAGGTTTGGACGGAAGGGTAAGTTAAGTCCACGGTTTATTGGGCCTTATCGAGTGCTAGAACATGTGGGCCCAGTGGCTTATCGGTTGGAGTTGCCTTCGGAGTTAGAGTAAATACATTACGTGTTCCATGTCTCGATGTTGAGACGTTATCGATCTGATCCATCGCACGAAGTGCCGGTAGAATAGATAGAAGTAAAATTGGATTTGTCCTTTGAGGAAGAGCCAGTGCAAATCTTGGATCGAGACGTGAAAGTGTTAAGAAGGAAGTCTGTTCCATTGGTTAAAGTTTTGTGGCAAAATCACGACGTAGAAGAGGCGACGTGGGAGCCAGAGGATGTTATACTGACGTTGAGATCCCCATTTCTTTTAAGTGTAAATTTTGAGGCGAAATTTATTTTACGGTGGGTAGAACTATAACATCCTTAAAGTAGGCCTGCGCATTTATATGATAGTTTAATATGTTAAATTGAGATTTTAAGGATCGGGCTGACTTTTTGATTAAATATTTGGATTAGGGTTTAAGTTAGTACTCTGGGTAATTTAAAGTGAAATATTGGGCTTTAAAAATTTGGGTTAGGTGGCTAATAAATGGTGTTAGCTTATAATTTAAGAAGATAGTTAATTAAGTGACAAGCTGGGCTTGTGGCCCAAAGATTTGAAGTGCTTTAAGTGGGCATAAGGTGGTGTCATAAGGGGGGAGGAGTTTGGGCCTTGTATGGCCGATTGGAACTTAGGAGATGGGTCAAAATTTTGGCACTTAAAGGGGAAGGGGGTGGACGACATTTAGGCTACTAGTTAGGAGCTTTATTTCTTTTTATTTAAGTGATAAAATATGATAATTAAAGAGGGAGTAGTTGGCTTTAGTGTGGGCTCTCCTAAAGGTAAGATAAGGATTGAGTTATCATGAGATTTAAAGGTTATCAAAAGAAGAGGGAGAGTTGGCCGAAACTCAACTACAGGGGGGAAAATCGATTTAGTATAGGCTAGCCGAAATTCTGCTAACCATTCTCTCCATCTTTTCTTTCTCTTTGTCGAAATCTACACTCTATCCTCTCTCGGTTTTCTTTCTTTTTTTTCCCTGAAAACACATCATAGCTGAAACTCCTTAAGTGTTTCTCCTCTCCTCAAAAACTCTTTTGATAGCCGAATGCTCTTAGTACACATCTTTTTCCTCCATAGCCGAATCTACAAGTGAGATCTCTATTTCCCGAAGGTGCATCGTAAGCCGTATACTCAGTAATTTGGTGAGTTTTGGGATTTCTCCTTTTCTGCGATTCCTTTATTTTTATCAAACTCTTAATCCAAGGCATTATTTCCAAGGCCATGTCAATTATACTCTTCACCCTAGAAGCCGAATCTATCCCATTAAAGCCGATTTGGTGGAAAAGTCGAAGGTAGGTGGTGGTAAGTTTGGCCGAATGGCCTTCCATGATTCTTTTTGCTTTGGCCGAATACTATTTGGGTTAGGTTGGTTGTGTGTATCGGTTGGTTTGATGTTTGGAGGATGGTCGAATGTAGGTAGGTTGGTGGTGACGATTTCTCAAGGACATTTGGGATTCGACTAACTAGGTAAGTGTTCGTTTTAAGGGTTACATTTAATTAATGAGTTAGATCTCATCGTTTATTTGGTTTAGTGATTAAGGGATTGTTATGGAATCAACTAACAGTCAAGCAGAGAAGGTTGGATCTATAAAATCGTCGCCCAAATTCAAGAAGCAATCTGTTTCGGTAGTGCGAGATTGGCCATCGGGGTGTGGACCGAAATCGAAATCAGATCGTGGGCCAATAGTAGTTGTTTTGTGTAACACCCCAAACCCGGCCCAAACACCTGACCGGATCTGGTATTCACGGAGTAAAATAATTTGAGTCATTTTGAAATTTGGGTGAAAACTTGGTAAAATTTGGCTAAGGTATGAAAACGGGGTTTGAAAACTTAGTTGGGCTTTTTATAAATACGGTTGGGCTGAGAAACCCTTTTGAAACATTTGATCATGTAGCAATTTAAAATCGTCTGAGTTATTGGGGACTTGGTAAATTTTGTTACCTGATGGTAATTTCCTTGAAAACTTGTAGTAGTTACTTAGTTTAAAAAAAAATTTACTTTTAACCGGTTCAATTAATAATTATGAAATTTCATTTGTATGAGTAAAATAAAGAAATAAAATAAACATCCGACAATAATAATAGCGGCCTTATTACAATCCCAAAATAAAACTTAGAAAATAAATATCTAAAACTGAATTAAACAAGTTCCAAATATGAAAAACAAGCATGGCCGCCTCGAGTCCATCCGGCTCCTCATCCGCGATCTACGAGTCACCTGAAAAATATTAAAGGAAAAGGTGAGTCACCAAGACTCGATGTGTAACCCTTTTCGGTTTAATGCAACATCATACACACAAATCACAATCAAGTTTAACATGCACCCAACCTAACCATCCAAAACACCTTTTTCTACCCCGTGTGGTACCAAACCTTTGGTGGTGCCAAACTTTGGTGACTTAAAGTCACGATATCCATCAATGTTGTGGTGCCAAACCACCGGTGGTGCTAAACCACTGGTGACTCAAGTCACATATAATAAGTTGTGGGGCCAACCCACGGTGATACCAAATCATGGCGCCAATCCCATAATATCATCGTGGGGCCAACCCTTTGTGGTGCTAAGTTTACGGGACGAGACGCTATGAGGTGCCAAACCTCTGGTGACCGTAGTCACGAAATGTGGTACCAAACCACTGGTGTCCGTCGACACGAATGTTACTTCCCCATCCTCTCATACAACCCACATCAATCAATGATATGCATATAACAGGAATCATGCCCACATGTTTATTTAACAACATACACTGAATTTAACATTAGCCACATATTTATATGCCACATATACCAAATATGTCATGCTTCCCAAAAGCATCATAAAGTAAACTCATAACAACAAGGACTTACCTGATTCCTTGCTTATACCACGATGGTATTAAATCCAAATCTACATCAATTCAGATTAGCATACACAAAGCATTTAGCGATTCATGAGTTATGAAGTGTGTATGTACACACTGCTTTCTACCGAAATTCCTAGATCCCAAGTTTCCAATCTTTAGTGCTAGATCTTGACCTATATTTGGCCAATCATCTTTGTTAGTATCAAAAGCCTATTTGGCCAAACCAAAATTATATCAAAGGGTTACACACGAACCCGAAACCTTACCTACACGTCCTTTGAACACTAACCACCTCGCGATATATAAATCTATTTCACTTCCCTACAATTGCTTTAATCGTATTAGTAAGAATTATAGGCCATAACTTTAAGTCCAAAAGAGATGATTACCCTTACCACACTTAATGAAAATTGGCAAGACCTTGTTGGAGATGTAAGATTCGCCTAAGCACAAGATGGAGGGCTGGAATTTTGAGAAGAAGAGAAGGGTATTCGCTAAGAAGAAACAACAATGCTGGAAATTTACGAGCAAATTTTGGCTAAGAGTTTAAGGAGAATTTAAAGACAATAAAGGGAGAAAGAAGAAAAGATTCTCACTGGAAATTTTTTCTTAGAGAGGGGTATATTCGCTAAAAGGAAGCAAGAAAAGCTGGAAGTTTTGAATGATTTTGGCTATGAGACAATGGATAATTAAGCAGACTAATTTGGGGAGAAGAAACGAGTTTTTTTGTTGAACTTTTTGGCACTTTCTTTGCTATACAAACTGATTATAGACAGCCCCCAAAGAGTCCAAATTTCAGCAAATACCTTCTATTTTGTGATAATTTTCAGCCTTGAATTATCACAATTAAATCTAGCTTTTATCATCCTTTTAATCTCCTAATCCCCTCAACAATTTAATAGCAAATAAAACACTAAAAACTCCCCCTCTTCCAACCGAATATTAGCAAAAAAATAAGCTCAATCTCTTATCAATTAAGAGTCCAATATGCTGCCAACACCCCCCTCCAACGCCAGCTGCAAAAGAGAGAAAATAAAACCAAGATGCTACTTCTATGATTTGAACCAATGACCGGCAACAAAGAACAACCCCTTAAGCGCTCTGCACCAACTCTCCCAATTGACTTTCATGTCAAATAACACCATTATTTAATTATAAGGCCTTCATACCTGGCCCTTACTCTTTTAACGCCCAAGCCCCAAAAAATAAATCTCCTTGCTTCCTTCATGTCTTGAACCCGAGACCTCATACCAAGGCCCTTAAGCCACGCCCTATGCCACTCTACCGAACCCATCTTTCATGTCACAAACCTTACCTGAAATTTATTTAAAACCTTCCTAGCCCTAACACCCAAAAAGCCCACAAGGAAAAATATTTCCTCCTTGTATCTCCCATGGATCGAACCCAAGACCCCCTTTTTAACCCCTAGGCGCACCAAGCCAATGTGCCAATTACTTTCTTATGTCATGCTTCTCCCAATTTTTATTTAAACCCTATCTCCACCTAGCTCCCTCCTTTTTAAGCCCTTGAAAAGAGATTTTTATACTGGGTCAGGCCTAGCTCGGGTTATTTTTAGACCCTTCAACATGTCAAATAAATCCTAGAATTTAATTCTTCAAGCACACACATGGGAAAATATTTAAATTATAATTAACCCCCAATTGAGGATGTTACATTTCGAGTGATACTAGCATAGACATAGCGAAAGCCTTAGTACGCGAATCAGGTGTGTAATACTTCCCCACCGTCTAGATCTGATTAATTATATATATGTTCATAAGTTTTATATGTTACATTAAAAGTCAAATCTTGATTTAAGCAATGGACCTCGTGTTAGTAAATAATCTGATTATATGTTACAAGTAAATTGTTGTACATGTTTTTAAATTATTGTACATGTTTGCATGGGTTGGGTGATGAAAGGAGGAAGTTATATGTATATGTATATGCGTAGCGGTTTATACCGTGATTTACTGTAGCAGCTAATGCCATGATCTGTTATAAGGGCTTCGGCTAATATATGTTGATGAGCAGCATGACTGCCATCTTGGAGTGTAGCGGTGTGGGTTGATTGTAGAAATCCCTAATGGTGTGTTGGTTGGTACGGGGGCGTGTAGCGGATGGAAACCTAGGCAAATGGGTTGGGCATTGCATATTATTTGTTATCCATGTAAATGAAATTATTATTATGTTTTATGAGGCCCAAATCTAGTGGTGCATGAGGGATGCACACTGAGTCTCGCGACTCACCCCCTTTAACCTAACCTTTCAGTTGATGATTAGTGCATCGGACCGGGCCGGAGTGGAGCGCAAGGTGGCCATGCAAAAGAATGTGGATCCGGCGAAAAGTTCCCCATATTAGTTTTTTTTTTTAAAGTATTTTATGTTATGGATTTGAACTACGTTGTAATAAGCCATGGGCCATTAGTTTACATTTTAGTTTTATTATGGGCCTTTATTATTTATTCTCATTTTAATTTCTTTCAAAGACATGTAATTAAGTTTTGGGCTTTCGATTATTAAGGCACATTTTATAAAATTCTCATTTGGGCTTACTGTCGACACGATTGGTTTTACCAAATTTTTCTTAGTGACATACCAGATCCGATTATAGTGTTTGGGCCGGGTCTGGGGTGTTACACCCCCTATTGGTAAAATTACCGAAATAACCCTGATTTGTAAAATTATTAAAATGCCCCCAATTTGTAAAATTACTAAAATACGCCCGATTTGTAAAATTACCAAAATACCCTTGATTTGTAAAATTACTAAAATACTCTCGATTTGTGAAATTACCAAAATACACCCGATTTGTAAAATTATCGAAATACCCTCGATTTGTGAAATTATCGAAATACCCTCAATTTGTAAAATTATCGAAATAAGCTCGATTTGTGAAATTACCAAAATACCCCTGATTTATAAAATTACTGAAATACCCCTGATTGGTAAAATTATCGAAATACCCCCAATTTGTAAACTTACTGAAATACCCTCGATTTGTAAAATTATCGAAATACCATCGATTTGTAAAATTACTGAAACACTCTCGATTTGTAAAATTATCGAAATACCCTCGATTTGTGAAATTATCAAAATACTCCCGATTTGTAAAATTATCGAAATACCCTCTATTGGTAAAATTACCAAAATACCCCGATTTGTAAAATTACCGAAATGCCCCTGATTTGTAAAATTACTAAAATACCCTCAACTTGTAAAATTATCGAAATACCCTTGATTTGTAAAATTACTGAAATACTTTTGATTTGTGAAATTATCGAAATACCCTCGATTTGTAAAATTATCGAAATACCTTTGATTTGTGAAAATACCGAAATACCCTTGATTTGTAAAATTATCGAAATACCCTCGATTTGTAAAATTATCGAAATACCCTCGATTTGTAAAATTATCGAAATACCCTCAATTTGTAAAATTATCGAAATACCCTCGATTTGTAAAATTGTAACACCCCAAATCTGGCCTAGAAGTTAGGCCCGAATCTGGTGTGTCACGATGAAGAAAATGTATAAAGGATCTTGTGATTCGTACTAAAATAGGTGTAATTGAAGAAAACAAATTTGTTTAGAAATATTTGATAAAAATACTACTAATCTTTGAAAAGTTGATTGAAGAATTGATATTTGAACTAGTGATCTTTTAAAACTGTAACTTTTGAAAATGCCGTTGATAATTTGAAAGAAAGTCCGAAGTTAAATCATTTGTAAAAGTTTATTTATAAAATCCACTTATTAATCAATTTGGAAAATCGTTGATTATGCTTTTAGAAAATTCCCATTTAAAATAAACCAACAAAATAATAAATACGTCAAACATAAAACAAAATAAAATAATCTAGAGGCCTTATTACAACGTAAAAACCCAAATAGTAAAAATAATGAAATAGAGCAGAAAAGTAATTTACTAAAGTTTGAAATATTTATTTTCGAAGTATGGCCTCCACCAAGTCATCCATGGGCCCAAGTCCTCGTCACTGAGATTTACCTACAAGGATTGAGAAAGAAGGGGGTGAGTTATAAGAACTCAGTGTATAACCCCTTACTGTCATCCACTGGGCCTGAGCCCGTTTAGCAATATCTTGGGCTTGAACCTATTTACATAATATTGGGCCTAAGCCCACTTTCATGTAAAAAATAAATGATATGAATGCAACCCATCCCATCCACCAATCTCTCCACCAAGACCAACCAATCTCTCCTGGGATCAAGTCAACCCATCCCGCCAGCCTCTCCACCCGCACCAACCAATCTCTCTGTGGGGATCAAGTCAACCCACCCATCTAGTCTCTCCAATTTGCAATAAGTGCGATTTATAATATTTGTAATGAGCCACCGAACTAGATTGTGGCAGAGCCACCCGAACTAGATTGTGGCAGAGCCAACCGAACTAGATTGTGGCAGAGCCACCTGGTAGAGCACCAGAACTTCTCTTGTATTTTATCCCAACCCATGCAATCATGTGTACATATACAAAACATAACAATATTCATATAATAATTTCAACATAAGGCCCATACTACAAGTTGGCCCATTTCTCATTTTGGCCCATATGGTAATTTATCAAATCGGCTCCGTAAGCAATTTAGCAATTCGGCCCATAAGGGTATTTTTGTAATTTGGCAATCGTACCCACTAAGGGTATTTCGGTAATTTACCCTTTAAGGGTATTTCGGTAATTTCATAACCAAGGCTTAACTACTAATTTGGGGCATAAAAGTTTGAAACTGTCCATTTGTGTCATACCGACTAAATTGACTATAACTCAAGTTAGGAAACTCAAAATCTAAATCTGTAAATTTTCTTTGAAACTAAACTCGTATATATTTCTCCTATAATTTTTCCAGAATTTTTAACTTAACCATTTCATATAGTTTATTTATTAAAATTTCCTTGTTTCTTTGTCCAATGATTCGACCTCTCTTACCCAAAATCCAAATATCTCATCATGCAGCTTTTCATATATTGCTCCCACTTGTCTCTATTAATAATAGGCTCACTATGGAATCTATATATATAAATTATGACCCATAATTCACTTTTTACAATTTTATAAGATTTTTCCAATACAGAACAAAATACCCCGAAGTCATTCAGAATTAGTCTCACTAAAATTAACATATCTCAGAATATAATATTCCTTTTCCTTCTCCGTTTCTTCCATATTAAAGTAGACACAGTAAGCTTTAATCTGATATCTTACTCACTTTGTAATTCCTTTTATCCAATTTTTATGATTTTTCAAATACATGTCACTATTTTCGATCAAACTATTTTATTACAAAACATGATTACCACTACGATCATACGACGTCCGAAAGTGATCACGGATGCCGGTTATCGGTTTTCTTCGGTATTTCTACCGAATCACAGAATATTTCATGTAAACTTTCAAAGAGATGTGAGACTTACTCACCATTTCAAACATATATTCGGAAGGGTATGGGATTACACACCTTGATTACGAGTTGTGCTTTCTACCGATTTCAACACCTATAATGATAGTTGATAGAAAGTTAGTCTCAACTTCGATAATCATAACTAGAAACACTTTATTAGGCTAACTCCACTTACCACGACGGTGATATCTCTTGATGTACCAAGAATCGATCCTACCAACAATATCAATTTAGCCAACCTTCAATCCGATTAACTCAATAACCGAATGGAGTTATCGAATGGACTATGAAAGATCTTCCTTACCTTAATCGATTATAATCCCGTTTCTCACGATCGTCCTATGACTAGAGATGATTAGGCGATGTTGTGGTATTCGGCCTCCCTCTATATTACTACGAAGAAGAAACCGATCTCGTATGAGAGAAAGTAAGGTGATAGTCCCTGTCAAAATGACCATCCAAAAACCAAAGTATGGATTCGATCATAAGAGAAGAAAATAAAACATTGGAAAGAATACTTACCGATTGCTTAAGGAATGAGAAAGAAAGAACGATGGAAAGGTTTGGTTATGGAGGAGAATGAACAATGATATTCGCTATCAAGGAGATTAGACAAAGATGAATATGTGACCAATTCAAGAGAAGAGAAAATTACACTATTGTGCTAGAAAATTTCGACAAAGAAAGTAGCAAAAAGAGAGAAGATGACACAAAGGTTGCAATAGGATTTTTGGCCAAAACAAAACCAAGGCCTTACCAAATGCCAAGGTAAAATTTTCAGCCACCTATCTACCTCAAAACCATCCACATGCATCCCCCCCTTAGGATAAGAGTTTGGCCACCCAAACTTTCCAAAACACCATCCACAAATTAAGCCTTTTGTCCCCCTTACTTACCTATTTCTCTTGATTCCTTTCCCCAACTTCAACCTTGCCTTATTCTTATAGCCACCTTACCAAAAATAATGAAGTCCACCCTTTCCATAAATAGTGTAACACCCCAAACCCGGCCCAAACACTACAACCGGATCTGGTATGTCACTAAGAAAATTTCCGTAAAACCAATCGTGTTGACAGAAAGCCCAAATGTAATTTATATAAAATATGCCCAAATAATCAAAAGCCCAAAACTTAATTACATGTCTTAGTTTAAAAATAAATAATAAAACCCATAATAAAACCAAAATGTAAACTAATGGCCCATGGCCTTATTACAACGAAGTTTGAATCCATAACATAAAATACTTTAAAAAAAACAATCAAGTAGGGGCTTTTTGCCGGATCCACATATTCTTTTGCATGGCCACCTTGTGCTCCACTCCGGCCCGGTCCGATGCACTAGTTGTCACCTGAAAGGTTAATTTAATTGGGTGAGTCGCGAGACTCAGTGTGCAACCCTCATGCACCACTAGTTTTGGGCCTCAACCCATAAAACATAACAACAATTTCATTTACATAATTAACAAGTAATATGCAAAGCCCAACCCATTTGCCTAGGTTTTCATCCGCTACACGCCCCCGTACCAACCGATCACACCATTGGGGATTTCTACAATCAACCCACACCGCTACATGCCAAGATGGTAGTCATGCTGCTCATCATCATATTATGGCCGAAACCCTTATAACAATTCACGGCATTAGCCGCTACATCAAATCACGGTAAAAACCGCTTCACATATACATATACATATAACTTCCTCCTTCATCACCCAACCCATGCAAACACGTACAACAGTCTACTTGTAACATATAATCAGATTATTTACTAACCTGGTGGTCCGATGTTTATTTCTGAGATTTTGGCTTTTAATGTAACATTTAAAACTTATGAACATATATATTAATAATTAGATCTAGATGGTGGGGAAGTATTACACACCTGATTCTCGTACTAATGCTTTCTCTACGTCTACGCTACTAACACTCGAGACTACCACTATCGGCCCACGATCTGACTTCGATGTCAGCCCACACCCCGATGGCCAATCTCGCACTACCGAAACAGATCGCTTCTTGTATTTGGGTGTTGGTTTTGTAGATCCAACCTTTTCTTCCTGACTGTTATTCGAGTCCATCCTTAATCACTAAATCATTTAAACGATGAGATCTAATTACTTAACATCTATAACACTTAAATCGAATTCTTACCTAGTCAATCGAATCCCGAATGTCGTTGAGAACACGTCACCTTCCTTCCTACATTCGGCCATCACCAAAAATAGTTAACCAAATCGATGATCGTAATCCATCTAACACCTTAAGACATTCGGCCAAAGACAAAGGATAAGAAAGTGGCCATTCGGCCAAACCTACCCTTAACCACCTACCTTCGACTTTTCCCAAATCGGCACTACAGATCTCAGCAAGAAAGGATTCGGCTTCTTAAGATTAGGGAGTGAAATCGACAAGGCCTTAGAAAACCGATTCGGATTAGAAACTTGATAAAAAGAATGAAGAAATCGAAAAGAAGTAAAATCCGAAACTTACCAAACTAGGAAGGTGTAATCAGCTATGGTTCACCTTCGAGAAATCAACCTTGAAGATTTGGCTATAGGAGAAGGAAAGTATGAACAAAAGAGAATTCGGCTTTTTGAGAAAATATTGAGGAGAGGAGAAAACAACTAGGGGTTTCTGTTTTGAGAAGAAATTGAAGCAAATGGGAGAAGAGAATTTCGGCTAGGTGAGGAAAAGATAAAAGTGAAGAAAAGATGATCACTTTGTCTATTAATTTCGGCAACACACACCTCTCAGAGTTGGATTTTGGCCAACTCATCCTCCCTCTGATAACCTTTATCCACCCTTACAAGCTTAATCTTTATCCACTCTTTAAAAGAGTCTCACCAAGCACCAACTCTTCCCTCTTAATTATCATCTTTTTGTCACTTAAAATAAAAGAAATAACTCCTAAAAGGTGGCCTAATTGCCATCCAACCCCCTTCCCTTCTTAGTGCCAAAATTGGACTCATCCATTTGGGCCCCAAGCGGCCACACTAGGCCCAACACCTTCCCTCTTGTGACGCCACCTTAATGCCCACTTAAAGCACCTTTTGTCTTCGGGCCACAAGCCCAGCTTGCTACTAACTTAATTATCTAACTTAAATTATGAACTAACACCATTTATCAACCACCTAACCCAAGGTTTAAAGCCCAAAATATCTCTTAAATTACCCAAAACATTATTTTAAACCCTAATCCAAATATTTAATCAAGGCCTTAGCCCGAGCCTTAAATTCTTTGAATTAACATATTAAACCAATATATAAATGCACAAGCCCATATTTAGGATGTTACAAATTGTCCTTGGCCAACACTTAAGCAAATAGTGCAAAAATATTAGCCAAACATTGCACACAAAGGGGTTTGAACCTCTTCCCTCAAGGTATATCACTTAATGCCATAACCTCTTTACTAATTACTCACTTGTGCAAACCATTTATTCATTTATTTCAATAAGCCTTGAAGCTACTTACCATCTCTCCTTAAAGTGCTAAAATACCAAATTTTTCCTAAGGCCCAATGTAACACCCTAAAAATTGAGTATTGATTTTATTGCATGATTTTGGTGCTTAGATTATGAAGGAAAATTTTCTTACTTCTTTTCATAGTTATTATAGTTCAAGAAGAGTTTAGAATTATTAGGAAAGGAATAAATTTTTAATTTTGAGAAATAAATGAAGTGGATTAAGTGACATTGATACTTAAGTAAAAATAAGTGTCAAAGTGTAGCATAAGATGAGTAATGGTAAGGTGGTGTTGGCGCATGATTTGTGGCATGAGGGGAGTGGTTCGAATCCCTTGACTAGCATATAGGAAAATTTTATTTTTTTGCTTTAGTCTATGCATGTGTCGGCAAGGGGATAAGGATGGATGAGTTGTATTGTTTCATTTTTGGTAAGTAAGACTAAAGGAAAAAGGAAATTTTTTAACTTATGGTATGGAATCAAAGAACTTTGGAAAGATATGGGGACATGAGGCAAGTATCAAGGAAAATGTTTTGAAACAAATTCATGGTCATTTGACCAATGAATTTGGACGGAAATATGGCTAGGGAGGAGGTTGGCGAATATGCTAGTAGCTTGGCTAGGTAGGGATTTTGTTTTGGTCATTCCTAACATTTTGTGCAAGCTTTGTTTTTTTTTCTCTTTCTCTCAACCTTCTCTTTGGCGAATTTGAGCTTTTGGTATGCCAAAATTCTCTTGACCATTTGGTCATTTTTGCTATCACATTAGTATTCTTTTGTGTGCCTTTTCATTTTGCCGAAATTATAACATCAAAGGTCATTCCTTTTCTTCCTTCCTCCATTGCCGAATGTACCTTGCCCTAAACACATTTCTTACTTTCTCTTTTCTTCTTTTGAAAACCAAATCCTCATCATCATCCCTTTCACTCACCTTTTAATTTTCTTTTCAATCATACTATCTCCATAAAAATCTCTCATGGCCGAATGTTAGTGTGCCTTGCCGAACCATTTTTCTCTTCTCTTTAGTTTTCATAGCCAAATCTCTCTATTCATTAGCATCTTTCTCAATCATCTCTTTTCAACCGTGGAGAATAGGTAAGAGTTCTTTTAAGTTCATGTTAATTAATAATGGTTTTGGCCGAATATGGATGGAGGTAAGAAGGATTTCTTGGATCGAAATAATCATTCATTTTATTAACGTTTCTCTTTATTATACTTTAGTGCGATAACGGAAGATCGGAACTCGAGTGTTCGTGTGTATCTTGGAGCGTTGGAATTGATTTAAGGTGTTGAAGGAACGTTCTTGGTTGACTCTCTTTTTGAGAAGCAAGAATCTTTGTGGTAAGGAAATCTCGCCTTTAAGATCTTTAGTATTTTCGATATATTATTATTAGGATTAACAATCTTTTGATATTGAAGACATTCAAAATAGGGAAGAAAAGGGCGGTGTTTAGTCTTCGTAAGAGGGGCGGATCCGCTATTCCCCCTAAATATAAAAGAAGGGCTATTTCGGGAATCCGGGATTTTCCACCGGGTTGCGGACCATCTTCCGAAGGAAATCAATTATTTGAAGTAGTACGAACTTCCGAGCCTTTGTACGTTAGTGGATTTTCAACGAATAACGAATCGATAAACGAGGAGAAACCAAAAATTGAAGTGATTCAAAATCAAGAGGGTATGGATTTGGATCGATTATCGATAGTGTATTTTTGTACATGATAGTGTTCTAACGGATCGTAATATGTTTTAGGTGTTGAGGAGCGAGAAGGATTAGTACTCACGATATCGAGGTGTGTAACTTCACATTTTTTTTCTCGGGTTGGACGACAATTATGGTATTGGGTAAAATCGTAAAAACGACTAGATCGATATAATCGTAATAACTGGTATTTGGTGAAATTACATGAAAACGGTTAATATGGTGAAAATTACGAAAAAGCCCTCGATGAGTTAGATGGTAAAATATGAATTTTTATGTCCTTGTAAAATGGGCCGATAAGTTTGATAATTGGTAGACGAGCCGAAAAATATTGTTTGTTAGTAAAATGGGCCAAAATCCGTGATAATAATAAGTGGGCCAAAATCTCTTCTAGATCAATAATTGGGCCGAAATCTCTATTAGATCAAAATTGGGCCGAAATCTCTGTTAGATCGTAAATGGGCCGTAATCTCTGTTAAATTGTTAAACGGGCCAAAATCTTCGCTAGATTGGTAAATGGGCCAAACTCTTTGCTAGATCGTAAATTTGGGCCTAAGATGTTAAATTGTTAAGTGGGCCAAATGTTATTTTGTAATTTTGGGCCTTAATAAAAATTGGAAATATTGACTCCTATGTTAATGGGCCTTTTTAATAAAATCAGTATATGATCATAGACTACTTTGCATACATGTTGCATGGGTTGGGAAAATGATGAAGAGAAGAAAGGCCTGTTGCCAAAATCTAGTTCGGTGGCTCTGCCACAAAATTATTAAATGGCTATTTGCTCTAGTTCTGGCTTCGCCACAAAATTATTAAATGGCTATTTGCCTCTCGCCACAAAATTATTAAATGGCTATTTGCCTCTAGTTGGTGGTTCGCCACAAATAATAATTGGCTCAATGCCTCTAGTTCGGTGACTTTGTCACAATCTAGTTCATGGCTCGCCACAAATATAAAAGGCTTAATGCCTACGATTGGTGTGATGGCGGGGTGGGTTGACTTGATCCCCACAGTGTGATGGTTGGTACGGGTGTGTAGCGGATGGAAATTAGGTTTGGGAGGGAAAATTCATTTTGCATGCATATCATTATTGTTAATTCTGCTAATGGGCTCAAGCCCAAATCTATAACTTGATAATCTGGCCCAGTGGATAAGAAAAGTGAGTTATACACTGAGTTTTAAGTAACTCACTCCCTCAAATTTTTCTTCATCTCAGGTAATGGAAGTTGACGTGGACTTGGGCCGAGGATGACTTCGTGGAGGCCATACTACAAAACATGGGTTTATTAAACTCTGAACTTTTTAATAAGTACTTTTTATAAATTACTATTTTGGGTTGATGTAATAAGGGCCTCTATTAATATTTCATGGACTTTTATGTGTGGTTGGTTTAAAACTATATTTTGGACATTTCAAAATGGGCTAATGATTATATGATGTTTTTCTTAAAATAATTTGGGTTTCAAATATATGAAATTCCTTTAAATATTTTTTTAATATTTTGGACTCTTTTATAAAAATTAATTTTTCTTAAGGATTTTGATAATACAATATAAATGATGTTTTCTACTAATATTTTCTAATATACATCAGATATAAAATACTCTTTTGGTTTTTATTAAATCTTGTAATAAAAATCATTGTGAAGATTTCAATTCACTGAAATTTTTAAGATAGTTCGATCCATGTAACAAACCAAATCTAGTCTTAACGCATAGACCGGGTTTGGGGTGTTACATTTAATGGTATCAGAGCCAGTTTTAAAAACTCGGCTGTGGTTTGGGTTCACAAATAATCTCTGTATGAATTCATTCAATTATGTTTTAAAGATTAGTATGGCACCACAAGCACCCGGCAACAAGTCAAGTAAGTATTTATTACTTAATGATTACTATGATGATCATAGGAACACTCTAGAACTTCTAGTTTTAAGATGTGAAAAATCGTAGAGATTGAGACTATAGGATATGTTGCGAAAAACAACTTTATCTCTCAAATCTCATAAAACATCGTTAATAAACATTGAAACAATTTTCTGATTCATAAAACTTGCAATCAGATAAAAACGAATAAGCCATCATGAGCACTAGAGGACGTGGCCGTGGACGCGGTAGACGTGGCCGTGGTAGAGGCCGAGGTGCTACGACTGAAGCACCAAATCATATGCCAGAAATGGATGCACCTGCGTCATTTGAGAGTGAAACGAGATCACGCGATCACATGGAAGAAGATAATGCTTTGACACAAGCAATGTCATGAGTCCTAGAAAGGGTCGCGAACTAGAATTGGGCCAACAACTCGTGGGTCAATTTAGAACGACTCAAGTCAAATAATGCGAAGTTTTAGAGGAGTTTGGTGTAGCTCGAATGTAGTGAATATTGGCTCAAGCGGTGGAATGGATTATGAATGATATGGAATGCACTGTTGAGCAAAAACTGAAAGGAGCTGTGTCCTTGTTAAGAGACGAGGCGTATCAGTGGTGGCTCACTGTTCGAGAAGGCACCGAAGCTACACTGATTACTTGGGAATTCTTTAAAGATGCCTTCCAAGGAAAATACGTTGGAACGAGTTATGTAGATGCCCGAAGGAAGGAATTTTTGAATCTTGTACAAGAGAGTAAAACAGTAGCAGCATATGAAGCTGAATTTTTACGTTTGAGCCGCTATGCTCGGACAATTGTATCAACAGATCATGAACGTTGTGTGCATTTTGAGGATGGGCTTAATGATGAGCTGAGGGTTCTGATTGCTCCACAACAAGTTAGAACTTTTTCCACGCTTGTGGAGAAGGCCAAGATAGCCGAGGAGGCTAAGAACTCGTAACGCCGTAACCGAGAAAGATTTAGAAACAAGAGAGAGACACACACATCGGTTCTTCAAAGAGATTCCGAAGAGACCTTTAATGATGAACCGGTTCAAGGTAGAACACCCAGAATAAATAATCAAGTCGAGATCAGGTTGAATGTGGAAAAAGACACTTTGGAGAGTGTTGGAGGAAAACGGGCGCTTGTTACAAATGCGGTTCGATGGATCATCAGTATAGAAATTGTCCTCGACGTATGGATACGACTCAAGAAGTTTGTAATGATGATGCACAGCTGGCCAGAGGTACTCAGCAGCCACCGAGAGGTCGTGGACCAGGTCGTGGTGGTAATGGGGCTGGTCGTGGTCAAGGTGCACCGGGTCGAGGCAATGGTCCTAGAGGGAATGCGGATGCAAGACAGCCTGGACTGGTCTATGCAGTTAGACGCCGCGAAGACGGTAATGCACCAGATGTGGTAACTGGTACGTTCTTCATCTTTGATGTACCTGTTATTGCCTTAATAGATATTGGTTTTACCCACTCATATGTTGCTAGCGCCATATTTGGAAACCTGAATCTAGAATCTAAAATTACCGATAGTGGGATGACAGTAATTAGTCCTTTAGGACAGTCGATAATTGTTAATAAAATGTTTAGAGACGTGCCCTTAAAAATTCAAGAGGAGGTATTCTTAGCAAATTTGATGGAATTACCTTTCGACGAGTTCGATCTCATCCTGGGCATGGATTGGTTGGTCAAACATCGGGCGCAATTGGATTGTGCTGAAAAATGGATGTCAATAAGAACCTCGGATGATAAGGAAGTCATCATGATTGGCGAACGAATGAACTACTTGGCAAATGTGGTATCTGCGTTGAAGGCAGAGAAGTTGGTTCGGAAAGGATATGGAGCATTCTTAGCCTTTATCTGTGCTTTGGATGCCAAAGAGTTATCTCGTGAATGATGTGAGAACAAAGAAGGAATTTCAGATGTTTTTCCCAAGAACTTCCCGGTATACCTCAGATCGGAAGTAGAATTTGGCATTGAGCTTTTGCTCGAACCGCTCCAAAGGTCCATTGCTCCTTATAGGATGGCATCAAGGAGTTAGCGAGCTTAAAGCTCAAATTCAAGAATTCCGGATCGAGGATTTATTCAACCAAGTGTGTCTCCGGGAGCTCCAGCTTTGTTTGTCAAGAAGAAGGATGGATCGATGCGTATGTGCATTGATTATAGACAATTGAATAAATTGACGATCAAGAATCGGTATCCTCGCCGAGAATTGACGACTGTTTGATCAATTAAAAGGAGCTTCATCTTCTCCAAAATTTATTTGAGATCGGGTTATCACCATTTCAAGGTGAAAGAAGCGGATATTTATAAGACGGTATTTCGGACTCGCTATTTAACATTATGAGTTTGTAGTGATGCCGTTTGATTAACCAATGCACCAGTTGCATTTATGGACATGATGAACCAGTCTTTCAACCATATTTAGACCGATTTGTGGTAGTGTTCATAGATGACATATTGGTTTATTCAAGAAATGAAGAGGAGCATGACACGATTTATGATAGTATTGCAGACTACTTCGTGATAAGCAACTTTATGCCAAATTCAATAAATGCGAATTTTGGCTAAAGGAAGTGACTTTCTTAGGTCATGTGGTATCACCAAGGAATAAGGGTGGATCCTCGAAAAATTGAGGCTATTCTCGATTGGAAACCACCAACGCCGATAGTTGAAATTTGAGTTTCTTGGGTTTGGTGGTTACTATAGATGTTTTGTAGAGGGTTTTCGTTGATTGTCGCACCCTAACTAAGCTATTGCGGAAGGGAGTTTCGTATATTTGGACTAAAAAACAACAAGAGAGTTTTGAGAAATTGAAGAAGATCCCGACTAAGCTCTAGTTTTGATTCAAAGGAGGTCGAAAAGAATTCACTGTTTATTGTGATGCGTCTCACACGGGTCTGGGTTGTGTGTTGATGCAAAATGGAAAGGTGGTGGCCTATGCTTCTGGTCAATTGAGACCGCATGAAGTAAACTACCCTACTCATGATTTGGAGTTAGCTACTGTGGTCTTTGCTTTAAAGATTTGGAGGCATTATCTCTATGGTAAGAAGTCTATAATCTACACGGATCACAAGAGTCTTAAATACCTCCTCACCCAAAAGGAGTTGAATTTAAGACAAAGAAGATGGGTAGAATTATTAAAGGATTATGATTTCTCAATCGAATATCATCCTGGAAAGGCTAACGTGGTAGCTGACGCGTTAAGTCGTAAGGCAGTATCTGATTTGAGAGCAATGTTTGCTCATTTGAGTTTGTATGAGGATGGGAGTTTGTTAGCGTAACTTCGTGTGAAGCCACTGTGGTGGAACAAATCAAGGAAAAATAGACATCGATGAAAAGTTGGGACCTTTACTTCAAAGAAGTTGAAAATGGAGAAATCGAGGATTTTGGAGTAAACACTAAGGTGTGTTGTGCTTTCGTGAAAGAGTTTGTATGCCTAAGGACTCGGATCCGAGGCAAATGATTCTTCTGGAGGCGATAGTAGCCCTTATGCGATCCACCCGGAGGAAATAAGATGTATCGAGATCTCCGTGAATGATATTGGTGGCTGTGGTTGAAGCGTGAGATTTCGAATTTGTGGGAAAATGTTTGACTTGTCAGCAAGTGAAGGCAGAACATCAATTACCGTCTGGATTGTTACAACCGGTAAGGATTCCTCTTTGGAAATGGGAGCGGATAACTATGGATTTTGTTAGTGGGTTACCTTTAACACCTACTAAGAAAAATTTTGTTTGGGTAATTGTTGATCGTTTGACTAAGATCGCCATTTTCTTCCAGTTCATACGGACTATTCATTGCAGAAATTGGCGAAGTTGTACGTATCTGAAATTGTGAGGTTGCATGGGTACCCGTATCTATTATATCAAACAGGGATCCCAGATTTACATCACGATTTTGGAAAGCTCTGCATGAAGCCTTGGGGACAAAGTTGAGTTTCAGTATGGCTTTTCATCCTCAGTCTGATGGTCAGTCAGAGAGAGTAATTCAGATATTGGAAGATATGTTAAGAGGATGTGTAATCGACTTCAGGGGTAGTTGGGAGGATTATCTACCATCGCGTAATTTACGATAACAACAGCTTATCGCCTAGCATTCAGATGGCACCTCACGAAGCATTGTATGGTCGAAGGTGTCGTTCTCCTATTTGTTGGACTGAGTTGGGCAAACGACAGTTGTTGGGTCCTGAGATGATATCAAAAATAGAGGATAAAGTAAAGGTTATTCGAGCACGGTTGAGGAAGCCTCGAGATAGATGTAAGTCGATGTAGACTCAAGCGTAAGGACATCGAGTATCTTGTGGGGATCAAGTTTTCTTGAAGGTCTCACCTTGGAAAAGATTTTCGTGTTTGGAAAGAAGGGCAAGCTAAGTCCTAGGTACATTGGACCATATCGTAGTCAAGCGTGTTGGTCCAAAGGGCTTATCGATTGAGTTACCTCCTGAGTTGGGTCAAATTCATAATGTTTTTCATGTTTCCATGCTGAGGCGCTATAGATCGGATCCATCTCATATAATACCGGTTGAGGAAGTGGAATTAAATGCAGATTTGTCTTTTGAAGAAGAACCAGTGGAAATCTTAGACCTAGATATTAAAGTGCTAAGAAAGAAAACCATGCCGTTGGTCAAAATTTTATGGCGTAATTACGGAGCGGAGGAAGCTACATGGGAGCCCGAGGAAACTATTCGGCAACAATATCCTCACCTCTTTTAATCAGGTAAATTTCGAGGAGGAAATTTTCTTTAAGGAGGGTAGAGTTGTAACACCCTAAAAATTGAGTATTGATTTTATTGCATGATTTTGGTGCTTAGATTATGAAGGAAAATTTTCTTACTTCTTTTCATAGTTATTATAGTTCTGAAGAAGAGTTTAGAATTATTCGGGAAAGGAATAAATTTTTAATTTTGAGAAATAAATGAAGTGGATTAAGTGACATTGATACTTAAGTAAAAATAAGTGTCAAAGTGTAGCATAAGATGAGTAATGGTAAGGTGGTGTTGGCGCATGATTTGTGGCATGAGGGGAGTGGTTCGAATCCCTTGACTAGCATATAGGAAAATTTTATTTTTTTTGCTTTAATCTATGCATGTGTCGGCAAGGGGATAAGGATGGATGAGTTGTATTGTTTCATTTTTGGTAAGTAAGACTAAAGGAAAAAGGAAATTTTTAACTTATGGTATGGAATCAAAGAACTTTGGAAAGATATGGGGACATGAGGCAAGTATCAAGGAAAATGTTTTGGAAACAAATTCATGGTCATTTGACCAATGAATTTGGACGGCAATATGGCTAGGGGAGGAGGTTGGCCGAATATGCTAGTAGCTTGGCTAGGGTAGGGATTTTGTTTTGGTCATTCCTAACATTTTGTGCAAGCTTTGTTTTTCTTTTCTCTCTTTCTCTCAACCTTCTCTTTGGCCGAATTTGAGCTTTTGGTATGCCAAAATTCTCTTGACCATTTGGTCATTTTTGCTATCACATTAGTATTCTTTTGTGTGCCTTTTCATTTTGCCGAAATTACAACATCAAAGGTCATTCTTTTTCTTCCTTCCTCCATTGCCGAATGTACCTTGCCCTAAACACATTTCTTACTTTCTCTTTTCTTATTTTGAAAACCGAATCCTCATCATCATCCCTTTCACTCACCTTTTAATTTTCTTTTCAATCATACTATCTCCATAAAAATCTCTCATGGCCGAATGTTAGTGTGCCTTGTCAACCATTTTCTCTTCTCTTTAGTTTTCATAGTCAATCTCTCTATTCATAAGCATCTTTCTCAATCATCTCTTTTCAACCGTGGAGAATAGGTAAGAGTTCTTTAAGTTCATGTTAATTAATAATGGTTTTGGCTGAATATGGATGGAGGTAAGAAGGATTTCTTGGATCGAAATAATCGCTCATTTTATTAACGCTTTCTTTATTATACTTTAGTGCGATAACTAAGATCGAAACTCGAGTGTTCGTGTGTATCTTGGAGCGTTGGAATCAATTTAAGGTGTTGAAGGAACATTTTGGTTGACTCTCTTTTGAGAAGCAAGAATCTTTGTGGTAAGGAAATCTCGCCTTTAAGATCTTTAGTATTTTCGATATATTATTATTAGGATTAACAATCTTTTGATATTGAAGACATTCAAAATAGGGAAGAAAAGGGTGGTGTTTAGTCTTCGTAAGAGGGGCGGATCCGCTATTCCCTAAATATAAAAGAAGGGCTATTTGGGAATCCGGATTTTCCACGGGTTATGGACCATCTTCCAAGGAAATCAATTATTTGAAGTAGTACGAACTTCCGAGCCTTTGTACGTTAGTGGATTTTCAGCGAATAACGAATCGATAAACGAGGAGAAACCAAAAATTGAAGTGATTCAAAATCAAGAGGGTATGGATTTGGATCGATTATCGATAGTGTATTTTTGTACATGATAGTGTTCTAACGGATCGTAATATGTTTTAGGTGTTGAGGAGCGAGAAGGATTAGTACTCACGATATCGAGGTGTGTAACTTCACATTTTTTTTCTCGGGTTGGACGATAATTATGGTATTAGGTAAAATCGTAAAAACGACTAGATCGATATAATCGTAATAACTGGTATTTGGTGAAATTACATGAAAACGGTTAATATGGTGAAAATTACGAAAAAGCCCTCGATGAGTTAGATGGTAAAATATGAATTTTTATGTCCTCGTAAAATGGGCCGATAAGTTTGATAATTGGTAGACGGGCCGGAAAATATTGTTTGTTAGTAAAATGGGCCGAAATCCCTGATAATAATAAGTGGGCCAAAATCTCTGCTAGATCGATAATTGGGCCGAAATCTCTGTTAGATCAAAATTGGGCCGAAATCTCTGTTAGATCGTAAATGGGCCGTAATCTCTGTTAAATTGTTAAACGGGCCAAAATCTTCGCTAGATCGATAAATGGGCCAAACTCTTTGCTAGATCGTAAATTTGGGCCTAAGATGTTAAATTGTTAAATGGGCCAAATGTTATTTTGTAATTTTGGGCCTTAATAAAAATTGGAAATATTGACTCCTATGTTAATGGGCCTTTTTAATAAAATCATTATATGATCATAGACTACTTTGCATACATGTTGCATGGGTTGGGAAAATGATGAAGAGAAGAAAGGCCTGTTGCCAAAATCTAGTTCGGTGGCTCTGCCACAAAATTATTAAATGGCTATTTGCTCTCTAGCTATTTAGTTCGCCACAAAATTATTAAATGGTGGTTTCGCCACAAATAATAATTGGCTCAATGCCTCTAGTTCGGTGACTTTGTCACAATCTAGTTCGGTGGCTCGCCACAAATATAAAAGGCTTAATGCCTACGATTGGTGTGATGGCGGGGTGGGTTGACTTGATCCCCACAGGTGTGATGGTTGGTATGGGGTGTAGCGGATGGAAATTAGGTTTGGGAGGAAAATTCATTTTGCATGCATATCATTATTGTTAATTTCGCTAATGGGCTCAAGCCCAAATCTATAACTTGATAATCTGCCCAAAGGATAAGAAAAGTGAGTTATACATCGAGTTCTAAGTAACTCACTCCCTCAAATTTTTCTTCATCTCAGGTAATGGAAGTTGACGTGGACTTGGGCCGAGGATGACTTCGTGGAGGCCATACTGCAAAACATGGGTTTATTAAACTCCGAACTTTTTAATAAGTACTTTTTATAAATTACTATTTTGGGTTGATGTAATAAGGGCCTCTATTAATATTTCATGGACTTTTATGTGTGGTTGGTTTAAAACTATATTTTGGACATTTCAAAATGGGCTAATGATTATATGATGTTTTTCTTAAAATAATTTGGGTTTCAAATATATGAAATTTCTTTAAATATTTTTTTTAATATTTTGGACTCTTTTATAAAAATTAATTTTTCTTAAGGATTTTGATAATACAATATAAATGATTTTTTCTACTAATATTTTCTAATATACATCAGATATAAAATACTCTTTTGGTTTTTATTAAATCTTGTAATAAAAATCATTGTGAAGATTTCAATTCACTGAAATTTTTAAGATAGTTCGATCCATGTAACAAACCAAATCTAGTCTTAACGCATAGACCGGGTTTGGGGTGTTACACCCAATTAAACCTGAGACTTCATAGAAACCCCGTAAACTCCAAATTCACTTTACTAACAAGTCCAATTTGTAATAATGCCATTCTCTTGTTCTCAAAATTTTAAACATTCCTACGCCCAAGGCCCATTGGGCCCAATCCTACTAAGCCCAATTTTGGGATGTTACAAAAATTATCGAAATACTCTCGATTTGTGAAATTACCGAAATACCCCCAACTTGTAAAATTATCGAAATACCCTCAATTTGTAAAATTATTTAAATACCCTCGATTTGTGAAATTACCGAAATACCCTCGATTTGTAAAATTATTGAAATACCTTCGATTTGTGATATTACCGAAATACCCTTAATTTGTAAAATTATTGAAATACTCTTGATTTGTGAAATTACCGAAATACCCCCGATTTGTAAAATTGTCGAAATACCCTCAATTTGTGAATTTACCAAAATACCCTCGATTTGTAAAATTACCGAAATACCTTAGATTTGTAAAATTATCGAAATACCCTCGATTTGTGAAATTATCGAAATACTCCCAATTTTTAAAATTATCAAAATACCCTGGATTTGTGAAATTACCGAAATACCCTCGATTTGTAAAATTATCAAAATCCCCCAATTTGTAAAATTACCGAAATACCCTCGACTTGTAAAATTATTGAAATACCTTCGATTTGTGAAATTACCAAAATACCCTCGATTTGTAAAATTATCAAAATACCCTCGATTTTTGAAATTACCGAAATACTCTCGATTTGTGAAATTACTGAAATACTCTTGATTTGTGAAATTACTGAAATACCCTCGATTTCTAAAATTATCGAAATACCCTCGATTTGTGAAATTACCGAAATGCCCCTGATTTGTAAAATTACTGAAATACCCTCGATTTGTAAAATTACTGATATACCCTCAATTTGTGAAATTACCGAAATACCCCTGGTTTGTAAAATTACCGAAATACCCTTAATTTGTAAAATTATAGAAATACCCTCAATTTGTAAAATTATCGAAATATCCTCGATTGGTAAAATTACCGAAATAACCTCGATTTGTAAAATTACTAAAATACACCCGATTTGTAAAATTTCTGAAATACCCTTGATTTGTAAAATTACTGAAATACTCTTGATTTGTGAAATTATCGAAATACCCCCAATTTGTGAAATTATCAAAATACCCTCGATTTGTGAAATTACCAAAACACCCTCAATTTGTAAAATTATCGAAATACGCTTAATTTGTGAAATTACCGAAATACCCCTGATTTGTAAAATTACTGAAATACCCCCGATTGGTAAAATTATCGAAATACCCTCGATTTGTAAAATTACCGAAATACCCTCGATTTGTAAAATTACCAAAATACCCTCGATTTCTAAAATTATCAAAATACCATCGATTTGTAAAATTATCGAAATACCCCCCGATTGGTAAAATTACCAAAATAACCCCGATTTGTAAAATTACTAAAATGTCCCCAATTTGTAAAATTACTAAAATACCGTCGATTTGTAAAATTATCGAAATACCCTTGATTTGTAAAATTATTGAAATACTCTCGATTTGTGAAATTATTGAAATACCCTCAATTTGTAAAATTATCGAAATAAGCTCGATTTGTGAAATTACCTAAATACCCCTGATTTGTAAAATTACTGAAATACCCTTGATTGGTAAAATTATCAAAATACCCCTGATTTGTAAAATTATCGAAATACCCTCGATTTGTAAAATTATCAAAATACCCTCGATTTGTAAAATTACCAAAACACCCTTGATTTGTAAAATTATCGAAATACCCTCGATTTGTGAAATTACCGAAATACCCTCGATTTGTAAAATTATCGAAATACCCCCGATTGGTAAAATTACTAAAATACCCCCAATTTGTAAAATTATTGAAATGCCCCTGGTTTGTAAAATTACTAAAATACCCTCGATTTGTAAAATTATCGAAATACCCTTGATTTATAAAATTACTGAAATACTCTTGATTTGTGAAATTATCGAAATACCCTCGATTTGTAAAAGTACCGAAATACCATCGATTTGTAAAATTATCGAAATACTCTCGATTTGTGAAATTACCGAAATACCTTTGATTTGTAAAATTACCGAAATACCCTCGATTTGTACTGTAACATCCTAAATTAGGGGTTGTTAAAAATTTAATTAATTTCCCATGTGTGTGCTTGAAGAAATGGACTTTATGTTTGCTAGACATGTTTTAGGGTCTAGAAATAACCCCGAGCTAGGTCTGACTTAGGCTGAAAAATTTCTTTTTAAGTGTTTAAAAGAAGGGAGCTAGGTGAGATAGGGGTTAAGAGAAGTTTTGGGGGAAAAATAACACAAGAAGTAGCTTGGTAAAGTGGCTTCCATGCGCCACTTAGGTGCTAAGAAGGTAGCGTCTAAGGGAGCTTCAAGGAAGGAGGTTCAAGTCTCGGGTGTAACAAGAGGGTCTGTTTTTATTTTGGGCTTTTTGGGACGTTAAAGATAGGGGCTAAGTTGGAAGGCCTTAATAGATTTTTCGGGCAAGGTTTGGACATGAAATATCGTATGGTGGGAGGCTTGGGGTGCCACTTAAGGGCTTAGAGGTGGCAGGTCACGGGTTCGAGACATGATGGACGAAGGAGCATTTTATTTTGGGCTTTTTGATTGTTAAAGGAAAGGGGCGGTATGAAGGCTTTAAAATTTAATGGAGTGGGTTCATGACATGAAAGTCAATTGGGAGAAATGGCTGTGGTGTTAGAAGAGAGGGTCATGTAGTGAGGTTCGAGTTCGAACCAAAGTAGCAAAGAATTGATTTTATTTTTTTTGAAACCGGCGTGAATGGGAGAGGGAGTGATGGTGGATGTTGGACTCTTAATTGATGAGATAAAGCTTAATATTTTGCACATATTAATTTGGAAGGGAGTTATTAGTAGTTTATTTGCTTTTAAATTGATGAGGAGTGGCTAGGAGATAAAGATGTAAGATAAACCTTGCTTAATTTTTGATAATTAAAGGCTGGAATTATCCCTAAAGGGAGGGGTGTTGGCCGAATATGGGACTCCTTGGGAGGCTATCCATATTCGGTTTGTATAGCAAAGAAGTACCAAAAAGCCATCAAATTTCTTTTCATTTTTCTCTCCAAGTTGCTGCTGCCGAATTCTCCCTAGCCTATCTTGCCAAATTCTTCAAAAGTTTTCTTCTTCTCTTGCTTCTTTTTAGCCAAACCTACCCCTCTTCTAATCAAAATTTCCAACCCTTTCCAGCTTGTAATTAGCCGAATCTCCCCTCCCTAACCAAGGTGCTGTCGATTTTAAAAGTGGGGTAAGGACTCTCTTTGTGTTAAATCTTTTATTCCTGTTATGGCTAGCCGAAACCATGAGGCTTAATCATGTGTTTTTGTATGATCGAATCTATTCAGGGATTTGGATTTGTAACCCTTTTTAGAAGCCAGCATTAAGGAGAATTGAGGGGTCTTCCGGGATTTAAGGTAAGCATGGTATGTAGGCTATGGCATTCGGCCAAAGGCCATGATATGTATCTAAGTGGTGACTGATCTTTTTGTGGGTTGTTTAAGGAATTTCAACAAAGTCTTAATCAAGTGACGTCTTCGGGATTTGTTTGGAAACCAAATCCGTTTAAGGTAAGAGCCTTTGGTATTTAGTTAATATGGTCGAATAGGCCTATGACACTAACAGTGATGATTGGCCGATTATAGGGTCAAGAATCTAGCGACGAATCTAGCGACGTAGATCGGATCTTCGGGATCTAGGAATTTCGGTAGTAACAGGTGTGTAAAACTCCTTACACACTTTATTAGTAAACTTTGCCATATTATTGTTTTGTTAATCATTGTGGTAGTGATTTGGTATTGTGGGCTTAAGCGTGGATTTCGGGTAAGTCCCCTATTACATGATCTTTGATATATGTTGTGTATGCCATCACATGTTGTTGTATAATTTGCTACACATGAATGCATAATATATGGGATTATGATATATGATTATGTAAGCATGATGATGGTGGGATTAATGAGTGGAGGGGGATGATTTTGTGGACTGACGCCAGTGGTTTTGACCACAAGATGGGTTGGCCCCATCAGATTATTTGTGACCTATGGTCATCAGTGGTTTTGACCACACCGATTGATAAATTACGACTAAGTCCCAATGGTTTGGTACCACCAGTGGTTTTGACCACACTTGATAAATTGTGACCTATGGTCATCAGTGGTTTTGACCACACGGTGGGTTGGCCCCATCATTTATTTTGTGACACTAGTCACCAGTGGTTTTGACCACCAGTGGTTTTGACCACACGGGGTAGAAAAGGAGTATGGATGGTTAGTTGGGTTGCATGTGCATGTTTATTAATAAATTGTGTATGAGTTGTATTTTCCGGGTGAGGGATTTACACACTGAGTCTTGGTGACTCACCCCTTCCCTTACCATTTTGCAGATGAGTAGATCGCGGAGATGGAGCCGGAGAGGACTCGAGGCGGCCATGCTTATCGTTGGATTTAAACTTATTTTGTTATAGATAATATTATTTAATTTCTAAGTCATTTTATTTTGGGATTGTAATAAGGCCGCTATTTATTATTTGGATGTTATTTTATTTTACTTATGTTATGCTACAAATAAATTTACAAATGATATGTAAACCGGTTAAAAGTATCTTTTCAAACTTAATAAACTTCCACGGGTTTTTTTTTTAAAGATGTTACCATCGGGTAACAAAATAAACCAAGTCCACTATAACTTTGACGATTTTAAAATTTTACATGATCGAACGTTTTCAAAGGGTTCATCAACCCAACCATGTTTATAGAAAAGCCCAATTGAGTTTTATCAAACCCCGTTCTAAAACCTTAGCCATATTTTAACAAGTTTTCACCAGACACTCAAAATGATTTAAATTATTTTACTCCGTGACATACCAGATCCAGTCAGGACTCATGGGCCGGGTTTGGGGTGTTACATGTAAAATTATTGAAATACCCTCAATTTGTGAAATTACCAAAATACCCTCAATTTGTAAAATTACAAAATACCCCGATTTGTAAAATTATCGAAATATCCTCAATTGGTAAAATTATCAAATAACCCCGATTTGTAAAATTACTGAAATGCCGCCGATTTGTAAAATTACTAAAATACCCCCGATTCTGCTCTGTTAGCCCGGAGTCACTCAGCCACAGATTTTTGGGCTCTTGAACCCGCGTCGCCTTGCAACTCTCTCCAAAACTCATAATATTGCTGAGATCTCGCATCGTTACCACCGGTTTGGTCCCGAAACTCGCATTTCATTGCCCAGATCCGACATCACGTTCCCTGACCCATGGCCAGACCCTGCTGGCTCTGACAAGGTCATCGTACCCCTACCACGACCACGCGGCAAACGTCCACGACCTCTTGTACTCATTCTTCTCGATCACGCTTATCTGATTAAGAATTTTATGAATTACTAATTCTATTCACTGTTTATCCATGAACAATTTTATGAAAGATAGTTTTAAAAGTGATTCTTTCGAATTCGAACCTATCTATAGTTTCAGTTTTAGGCTTATCTCCTAATTCTAAGCACATTCATCATACAAACAACATTCATGAGCCACATTCAACTTGTAGGGGTATTTTCGTCATTTCACAACCCAGGGGTATTTTCGTAATTTTACCCTATAAGGGTATTTTCATAATTTTCCAAAATAAAGTTTCACGTGATTTTTCAAAATATGGGTATTTTGGTAATTTTGTGAAGTAGGGGTATTTTGGTAATTTTGTAACTCGGGGGTATTTCGGTAATTCTGTAAGTCGGGTAATTTGGTAATTTTACAAACTAAGGGTACTTTGGTCATTTTTCAAATCCAGGGTAGTTATTACAAATCAAGGGGTAATTCGGTAATTTTACAACTAGGGTTTACAGGGTGGTTAGTCCCTTTCGGGTTTTAATTATAAGGTTTAGCCTGTGAACAAGTCCTCATGGTTAGAGTGAACAGTCACTACGCACCAGGTAGGATTCCAGTGAAGAGAAGGTGAGTCACTAGGACTGCTTAACTACCAAGCTCTCCCTGAACCCAATCCTAGACATGCGTATGGCTGTTTCCACACCCTAACTCGGTGACTTACTCACAGGTTTGTTTAGGCTTAAATCTTATGAAATTAAAGAGTTGTATAACTAGCCCTATGGTCCATCAGTACTATCATGCTTAACTACGTCTAAAACCCATAAAGCCCAACATCCAAGTATCATATCCAAGGTTAGAGTACTTACCTAGGTGGATCGACGCCGGAGACTCAGGTGCCATGCTTTCCGAGATATACCTCTCCCTAAAAAAATCATTTTACACTCTTAAAATATTTTGGGCCTTAAACCCACAACTGAGCTTTCGAATCGGGCTCTGATACCAAAATGTAACACCCCAAACCCGGTCAAAACACTACAACTGAATCTGGCGTGCCATAATAAAGAAAACGTTTTGAAAACTGGTTTGTCGACTTGTTTAAAGAGAATTCTGTTGTAACACTTTGAAGATAACGTCGTGGATCTTGTGATGTTTAAAACATGTTGAAACTTGTTTCAGAAAAACTTAGTTGCCTTATAGCTACTCCATACTTATTACTTAATCACTGTATATTTTAAAAAAATGAGTATTTGTTTAAAGTTTTGAAAACACCCACTTCATAGTTTAACCAGCATGCTTAATAGAACCTTTAAAAAATGACTAAATAAAATGTCCCAAAATAACACTTAAGCGACCTTATTATTGAACTGAAAGCCCAAATTAAAGAAAATAACTAAGTCCATATGGAAAATATTGAAATAAAACGAATGCTGAGCATGGCCACCTCGAGTCCACTCCGGCTCCATATCCACGATCTAAGGTTTATCTGCAAAATATAAAGGAATGGGTGAGTCACCTAGACTCAGTGTGAAAATCCCCATCCCAGAAGACGTTATGCTCTTACACAATTTCATATACAAATATGCATATCATGCAACCCTTCAACCTAGATATCCATCCGTATCTCCCAAATCTATCCCTTATGGTACCAAACCACTGGTGGTGTCAAACTACTGGTAACCGAAGTTACAGAAATAAACATATGTGCTACCAAACCACTGGTGGTGCCAAACTACTGAGACATAGTCACAATATTACAATATGTGGGGCCAACCCACTGTGTGGTACCTAACCACTGGTGACAGTCTGATAGATCATACTTCCCCCTCCACTCATCAGCCATATCACATGTTTGTGCTCACAATACAGGTATGATCATGCTTTAACATGTAAAATATCGTATAAAGAATGGCATGCACTTATAGATCACATTATAATTAACGCTAGCAACCATAACAACTTACCCGATATCCTCGTTTTTACCCACAAGGGTAACTTAGTAATCACTATCGTCACTTCAGCTTTTATCATCACATAACATTTAACATATTAAGTAAAGAAAGTGTGCAAGAGTTACACACCTGGTTCTCGTACTAATGCTCTCACTGCTTCTACGCTATTATCACACGAGACTACCACTATTGGCCTACGATCTTTTTTTGTGGTCGGCCCACACCCCAATGGCCAGTCTTGCACTCCTGATACTGATTGCTTCTTGTATTTAGGCGTTGGGTTTACAGATCGAACCCCTCCTACTGCTTGACTATTATTTGAGTCCATAATAATCCCTTGGTCACTAAACCAATTAAACGATGAGATCTATTAGGTAAACATAATGCTTAAAATGAAACCCTTACCTAATTATCGAATCCCGAAAGTCTTTAAGAAAGCGTCTCCACCCTACCTACATTCGGCCCCCACCAAAGTATCAAATCACAACCCATCTAGTACCTTATGGCATTCGGCCAAAGACAAAGGAACAAGAAAGTGGCCATTCAGCCGAACCTACACCGCCTACCTTCAGCTTCCTTCACAAATCTGCACAAGAGATTATAGGGAGGAGAAATTGACTTCAAACTAGGGAGGACTATTCGGCTATGGTACACCTTCGGGAAAAACCAAACTTGAAGATTCGGCTATGGGAGAAGGAAAGATGGATCAGGGTGTTCGGTTTGGGAGACAAAGAATGAAGAGAAAAAAGAAATTATTGAAGGGTTGCGGCAAAGAAGAAACTCACAAAAGAAGAAGGAAATTTCGGCTAGCAGAGAGAAAAGTGAGAAAAAAGAAAGAAAAAATGGAAGAAAAAGATGATAACTTGGCTAAAATTTCGGCATGTCACACCCCCTTCTCAGAGTTGGATTTTCGGCCAACTCTTCCCTCTCCTGATAGCTCTTATCCTCCCTTACCCCCTTAATCTTTATCCTTCTTTCAAAAGAAACCCACCAAGCACCAACTCTTCTTCACACAATTTAACACATTATCCATAAAAAGAAATAAAATTAGAACCTCTTATTTTCCTAACTTTATGCCGTCCTCTCCCCCCCTGAAGTGCCGAAATTTGACCCAAAAGCTTGGGTCCCAAACAGCCACATTTGGCCCAATCTTCCCCTTAATAACGCCACCTACATGCCCCTTACAGCAGCACTAAATTTTGGGCCACAAGCCCAACTTGCTACTAAACATGGATACCTCCCTTAAATTATGTCATATAGCTCTTTATTAGAAAAATTAACCCAGGTTTAAGCCCAAACCTGAGCCCAATACATACTTCCAAAGCTCTAGCTAACACTGACACTCAAAGTGCACAGACCCACCTAATCAGGATGTTACACTTAATTTGTGAAATTACCGAAATACCCTCGATTTGTAAAATTACCGAAATACCCTCGATTTGTAAAATTATCGAAATACCCTCGATTTGTGAAATTATTGAAACACCCCCAATTTTTAAAATTATCGAAATACGCTCGATTTATGAAATTAATGAAATACCCTCGATTTGTAAAATTATCAAAATCCCCCGATTTGTAAAATTACCGAAATACCCTCGACTTGTAAAATTATTGAAATAACTTCGATTTGTGACATTACCGAAATACCCCTGAGTTGTAAAATTACTGAAATACCCTCGATTTGTGAAATTACCGAAATACTCTCGATTTGTGAAATTACTGAAATACTCTTGATTTGCAAAATTACCAAAATACCCTCGATTTGTAAAACTAACGAAATACCCTCGATTTGTAAAATTATCGAAATACCCTTGATTTGTAAAATTATCGAAATACCCTCGATTTGTAAAATTATTAAAATACCTCGATTTGTGAAATTGTTGAAACACCCCTAATTTGTAAAATTATCGAAATACCCTCGATTTGTAAAATTATTAAAATATCCTCGATTAGTAAAATTATCTAAATAACCCCGATTTGTGAAATTATTAAAATACCCCTGATTTGTAAAATTATCGAAATACCCTTGATTTGTAAAATATTTGAAATACTCTCGATTTGTGAAATTACCGAAATACCCCCAATTTGTATAATTATAGAAATACCTCGATTTGTGAAATTACCGAAACACCCTCAATTTGTAAAATTATCGAAATACGCTCAATTTGTGAAATTACCGAAATGCCACTGATTTGTAAAATTACCAAAATACCCCTGATTGGTAAAATTATCGAAATAC
The DNA here is from genome assembly GCA_025506655.1 of Gossypium rotundifolium. Classification (NCBI taxonomy): domain Eukaryota; kingdom Viridiplantae; phylum Streptophyta; class Magnoliopsida; order Malvales; family Malvaceae; genus Gossypium; species Gossypium rotundifolium. The sequence continues at coordinate 108,213,116 of CP106724.1, forward strand.
CCTCGATTTGTAAAATTATCGAAATACCCTCGATATGTAAAATTATCGAAATACCCTCGATTTATAAAATTACCAAAACACCTCGATTTTTAAAATTATCGAAATACCTACATTTGTGAAACTATCGAAATACCTCGATTGGTAAAGTTATCGAAATACCCCGATTTGTAAAATTACCGAAATTCACTCAATTTATAAAATTATCGAAATACCCTCGATTTGTAAAATTACCGAAATACCCTCGATTTGTAAAATTATCGAAATACCATCGATTTGTGAAATTATCGAAACCCCCCGATTGGTAAAATTACCAAAATATCTCCGATTTGTAAAATTACTAAAATGTCCCCAATTTGTAAAATTACTAAAATACCCCCGATTTGTAAAATTATCGAAATACCCTTGATTTGTAAAATTACTAAAATACTCTCGATTTGTGAAATTACCGAAATACACCCGATTTGTAGAATTATCGAAATACCCTTGATTTGTGAAATTATCGAAATACCCTCAATTTGTAAAATTATTGAAATAAGCTCAATTTGTTAAATTACCGAAATACCCCTAATTTGTAAAATTACTGAAATACCCCTGATTAGTAAAATTATCGAAATACCCCGATTTATAAAATTACCAAATACCCTTGATTTGTAAAATTATCGAAATACCTCGATTTGTAAAATTACCGAAACACCCTCGATTTTTAAAATTATCAAAATACCCTTGATTTATGAAATTATCGAAATACCCCCTATTTGTAAAATTATCGAAATACCCTCGATTGGTAAAATTACCAAAATACCCCCGATTTGTAAAATTATCGAAATCCCCCTAATTTGTAAAATTACTAAAATACCCTCGATTTGTAAAATTATCGAAATACCCTTGATTTGTAAAATTACTGAAATACTCTGGATTTGTGAAATTATCGAAATACCTCGATTTGTAAAATTACCAAAATACCCTCGATTTGTAAAATTATCAAAATACCCTCGATTTGTGAAATTTCCAAAATACCCTCGATTTATAAAATTACCGAAATACCCTCAAGTTGTAAAATTTTTGAAATGCGCTCGATTTGTGAAATTACCGAAATACCCTCTATTTGTAAAATTACTGAAATACCCCCTATTTGTAAAATTATTGAAATATCCTTGATTGGTAAAATTATCGAAATAACCCCGATTTATAAAATTACTGAAATGCCCCCGATTTGTAAAATTACTAAAATACCCTCAATTTGTAACATTACCGAAATACCCTTGATTTGTAAAATTACTAAAATACTCTCGATTTGTGAAATTACCAAAATACCCCCAATTTGTAAAACTATCGAAATACCTCAATTTGTGAAATTAAAATACCTCAATTTGTAAAATTATCAAAATATGCTCGATTTGTTAAATTATCGAAATGTCCCCGATTTGTAAAATTACTAAAATACCCCTGATTGGTAAAATTATTGAAATACCCCCGATTTGTAAAATTACCGAAACACCCTCGATTTGTAAAATTATCGAAATACCCTCGATATGTAAAATTATCGAAATACCCTCGATTTATAAAATTACCAAAACACCCTCGATTTTTAAAATTATCGAAATACCCTCTGTTTGTGAAACTATCGAAATACCCTCGATTGGTAAAGTTATCGAAATACCCCGATTTGTAAAATTACCGAAATTCACTCAATTTATAAAATTATCGAAATACCCTCGATTTGTAAAATTACCGAAATACCCTCGATTTGTAAAATTATCGAAATACCATCGATTTGTGAAATTATCGAAATACCCCCGATTGGTAAAATTACCAAAATATCTCCGATTTGTAAAATTACTAAAATGTCCCCAATTTGTAAAATTACTAAAATACCCCCGATTTGTAAAATTATCGAAATACCCTTGATTTGTAAAATTACTAAAATACTCTCGATTTGTGAAATTAAAATACACGATTTGTAGAATTATCGAAATACCTTGATTTGTGAAATTACAAAATACCCTCAATTTGTAAAATTATTGAAATAAGCTCAATTTGTTAAATTACCGAAATACCCCTAATTTGTAAAATTACTGAAATACCCCTGATTAGTAAAATTATCGAAATACCCCCGATTTATAAAATTACCGAAATACCCTTGATTTGTAAAATTATCGAAATACCCTCGATTTGTAAAATTACCGAAACACCCTCGATTTGTAAAATTATCAAAATACCCTTGATTTATGAAATTATCGAAATACCCCCTATTTGTAAAATTATCGAAATACCCTCGATTGGTAAAATTACCAAAATACCCCCGATTTGTAAAATTATCGAAATCCCCCTAATTTGTAAAATTACTAAAATACCCTCGATTTGTAAAATTATCGAAATACCCTTGATTTGTAAAATTACTGAAATACTCTGGATTTGTGAAATTATCGAAATACCCTCAATTTGTAAAATTACCAAAATACCCTCGATTTGTAAAATTATCAAAATACCTCGATTTGTGAAATTTTGAAATACCTCGATTTATAAAATTAGAAATACCTCAAGTTGTAAAATTTTTGAAATGCGCTCGATTTGTGAAATTACCGAAATACCCTCTATTTGTAAAATTACTGAAATACCCCCTATTTGTAAAATTATTGAAATATCCTTGATTGGTAAAATTATCGAAATAACCCGATTTATAAAATTACTGAAATGCCCCGATTTGTAAAATTACTAAAATACCCTCAATTTGTAACATTACCGAAATACCCTTGATTTGTAAAATTACTAAAATACTCTCGATTTGTGAAATTACCAAAATACCCCCAATTTGTAAAACTATCGAAATACCCTCAATTTGTGAAATTACCAAAATACCCTCAATTTGTAAAATTATCAAAATATGCTCGATTTGTTAAATTATCGAAATATCCCCGATTTGTAAAATTACCAAAATACCCCTGATTGGTAAAATTATTGAAATACCCCCGATTTGTAAAATTACCGAAACACCCTCGATTTGTAAAATTATCGAAATACCCTCGACTTGTGAAATTACCGAAATAGCCCCGATTTATAAAATTATCGAAATACCCCCAATTGGTAAAATTATCGAAATACCCCCGATTTGTAAAATTACTGAAATGCCCCCGATTTGTAAAATTATCGAAGTACCCTTGATTTGTAAAATTACTAAAATACTCTTGATTTGTGAAGTTATCGATGTAACACCCCAAACCCGGCCCAAACACCACGACCGAATCTGGTATGTCACTAAGAAAATTTAATAAAACATGTTGCATTTTTGGAAAATATTTTCCTTGAGTTTAACCTTTTATTAGGGAAAAATTAATAGGTTGTTAATTTAGATAAGCTATAAATTTTATGAGATGTTTTATGAATTAAAACGAAACTTAAATACATGCTTTAGAAAAAAATGTAAACTTAAAATGTCGATAATAATAATAAAAGCCCAAAATTAAAAGCGAACCAAATATAAAGCTAATGACTCGTGGCCTTATTACATTGAAATTTAAAACCCATTAAATAAAGATATAAAATAATAAACTAAAGTCTTTTGTTGAATCCAAATGTTCTTTTGCATGGCCACCTTGCGCTCCTCTCCAGCCCGGTCCGATGCACTAGGTGCTACCTGAAAAAAATATTAAATAATAGGTTGAGTCGCGAGACTCAGTGTGCAACCCTCATGCACCATTAGATTTGGGCCTTAGCCCCACAGAACAGAATAACAGATTAATATATATATATATATATATATATATACAAAAATTATGCAAGCCCAACCCAAATCCTAGGTTTCCATCCGCTACACGCCACACTTACTTGCCATTCACACCATTGGGGATTTCTACAATCAACCCACACCGCTATACGCCATTGATGGCAGTCATGCTGCTTATCGTCAGATCATGGCAATAGCCACTACAACAGATCATGGAAAAAGCCACTACAACAGATCATGGCAAAAGCCACTACAACAGATCATGGCAAAAGCCACTACACAGAACACTTCCCCTTTCATCAAACCCAACCCCGTGCAATCACAGAAATTGGCATACTTATAAAACATATCATCTTAACAGAACATTCACTGAAGAATGACAGAGATCACTAACCTGGTGATTCGCTTTTACCCTCCTCGGGTTTCGAACGTTATGTGTAACACCCCAAACCCAGTCAAAACCCAACGACCGAATCTGGTGTGCCACAGGAAAGAAAATGTTTTGAAAATCGATTTGTCGACTTGGTTAAAGAGAGTTCTGTTGTAACATTTCGAAGAAAACGTCGTTGGATCTTGTGATGTTTAAAACATGTTGAAATTTGTTCTAGAAAAAATTGGTTGCCTTATCGTTACTCCGTATTTAATACTTAGTCAGTGTACGCTTTAGAAAACAAGTATTTATTTAGGGTTTTGAAAACACCCAATTTAATAGTTTTACTGGCATACTTATGGAAACTTTAAGAAACAACTAAATAAAATGTCCCAAAATAATACTTAAGCGGCCTTATTACAGAACTAAAAACCCAAATTAAAGAAAATAACTAGGTCCTTATAGAAAACATTAAAATAAAACGAATGCTAAGCATGGCCACCTCGAGTCCACCCCGGCTCCAAATCCACGATCTAAGGTTTATCTACAAAATATAAAGGAAGGGGTGAGTCACCTAGACTCAGTGTGTAGACCCCCATCCCAAAAGGCGTTATGCTCTTTACAATTTCATATACAAATATGTATGTCATGCAACCCATCAACCTAGATATCCATCCATATCTCCCAAATCTACCCTTGTGGTACCAAACCCTTGGTGGTGCCAAACCACCGTGACCAAGTCACAAATAAACATATGTGGTACCAAACCACTGGTGGTGCCAAACCACTGAGACAAAGTCACAATATTATAATATGTGGGGCCAACCCACCGTTGTGATACTAAATCATTGGTGACAGTCTGATAGATCATACTCACCCTCCTCTCATCACCCATAACATATATTCATGCGAACAATATCAGTATGATCATGCTTAACATACATAATTATGTATACAGAATATCATGCACTCATAGATCACAATCAACACGAGCAATCATAACAACTTACCCAGCATCCTTGCTTTCACCCACAAGGGTATTTTGGTAACCACAACCGTCACTCCGGCTTTTATCAACACATAACAATTAACATATTAAGTAAAGAAAGTGTGTAAGAGTTACACACCTAGTTCTCGTACTAGCGTTTTTACTGCTTCTACGCTACTGTCACTCGAGACTATGACTATCGGCCTACGATCTATCTTCAATGTTGGCCCACACCCCGATGGCCAATCTCGTACTCCCGATACTGATCATTTCTTGTATTTTGGCGTTGGGTTTACAGATCCAACCCCTCCTATCACTTGACTGTTATTAGTGTCCATAATAACCCCTTGGTCACTAAACCAATAAAACGATAAGATCAAATTAATTTAATAACTATAACGCTTAAAATGAACCTTTACCTAATCTGTTGAATCCTAAAAAATCCTTAAAAAACTTCACCTCCCTACCTACATCCGGCCAACAACAAAAGTATTAAACCAAACCGATAATCACAACCAATCGAGCACCCAATGATATTGGGCCAAAAAGAAAGGAACAAGAAAGTGGCCATTCGGCCGAACCTACCACCACCTACCTTCAGCTTTTCCACCAATCGACACTACAGATCTCAGCAATGCAGGATTCTGCTACCAAGAGCAGAGAGTGAAACCAATAGAGCCTTAGAACAAATGATTCAGATTAGAAACTTGATGAAAAATAGAGAAATCGCAGAGAAGAAAAATCCCAAAAACTCACCAACCCCCTTGAAGACTATTCGGCTATGGTGCACCTTCGGGAAAATGAAACCACCCTTGTAGATTTGGCTATGGGAGAAGGAGTATGAACAGAGGGATTCGGCTTTTAGAAGAATTTTGGAGAGGGAAATAAGACTAGGGACTTTCGGCTAGAAGAGAGAAAAGTATGAGAAAAGAAAGAAAAGAAGAAAACAAATGAAAGAAAAGATGGACAACTGGCTACTAATTTTGGCTATACACACACACCTTCAGAGTTGGAGTTTCAGCCAACTCTCTCCTCTCCTGATAACTTTTATCCATCCTGATAACTTAACCATTATCTTACCTTTAAAAGAGGCCACCTTAAAAACAACTCTCCCTTCTTAATTATCAGCATTTTATCACCAAAATAAAAGAATTAAAACTTCTAAAATGTAGCTCATGTGCCGTCCTCCCACTTCCCCTAGGAGTTTGAATTTTGGACACCATAACCTTGGGCCCCAAGCGGCCACACCAGGCCCAAACTCCTCCCCTTGTAACGCCACCTACATGCCCACTTATAGCACCTCCAAACGTTGGGCCACAAGCCTAACTTGCTACTAAACATACTTACTTAACTTAATTTATAAACTAACACTATTTATAATCAATTTAACCCAGGTTTAAGCCCAATCCTGAGCCCAATACACACCTCAAGGCCTTAACCTACTAATTTAGCCATGCAACATACCAAATGCACAGACCCCCAAAATCAGGATATTACATTATGTCGAGATTTCAGCATTTAACAGAATATAAGCAGATTTATTAACTCATATTAACAGACAATCTAATGGAGTGAAAAGTTACACACCTGATATCGCGTAGTACTATACTCTTAGTCGATATCCCTGCTATCCGGATCTACTATCCTCAGTCTATAACTTGGTTCAAGAAAAACCAACAAACACGAAGATTTGGCCTCCCCTACATTCGGCCAAGGGTTAATAAATACCTGAATTTACACGTTAAAACTAATAAATCTCCTTATCTTGAAATCCCAAAAGTAACACGATTCGAGTGTTACTAAACTACGAGTTAGAGATCTAAGCGATTGACTCCTCTTCAAATCCCGAAATGCCGCAAATAAGAGAGAAACAAGAGATTAGTTTCTAAATAGCCATTCGGCTAGAGTCTCTAAAAGTGAAAAAATGAAATCTCACGAATCGACACTTACCACGAAGTTTCCTTCAAGATTCGGCACAAGCATACACCTCAGAGAGAATTCGGCAAACACAAGAGATGAGATCTAGGGATTTCGAATTTTATAAAAATCTCGAAAAAGATGAACTGATGCTCTTTCGGCTTTTAGAAGGTCTGAGTAAAGTGCTTCGGCTTTGGCTTAAAAAGAAAGTAAAAAGAAATCAAGGAAAGGCTTAGAGATTTTGGCTACAAGAACAAACAAGAACGTAGTTTCGGCTTTTAGTGAATGGGAGAAGAATAACAATGGGGATCAAAAGATTCGGCTAGAAGGAGGTTTCAAAGAAAAAGAAGAGGGTGAGGGAGGTGGTGATTTTCGACTTTTGGAAGAGAAAAGATGAGAAAAGATGGCCTTCAGATTTTTGGCACAAAGAAGGAAGAAAAGAGTAGGGTTTAAATGCCGGAATTGATGAGCTATCCCCCCTTATTTATAGAAATTTCGGCACCCCCTATGGCAATTAGAAACCGATTTCTTTACTCCTCTAGGTGATGGAATTTTGGCCAACTCGCTCTCGTGAGATAGCTCTTAACTTTTCTCCTTTATCTAAATCTCTTCACACCTTCAAAAGACTCTAGATAACACCACATCTTTATTCTATTATCGGACAATATTATCATTAAATCCTCCTAAATATAAGCCTTAATGCTAGTCCATTCCTCCTTGCTCTTTTAAGTCAGAAATTGGCCCAAAGACATGGGCTCCTTCATGCCAAACTTGGGCCTCTTTCAAGCTGCTAGTGATGCCACCCTCTATCCCCCTTGCGGCATCACTTAATATTGGGCCACCAAACCCACTTTGGTGTTTTAAACACGGATGCTACCCTTTTAACCCTATAGTGCCCAAGCAGAAAACTTAATTAGGGCCTCAACCCAAACTGAGCCCATTTTGTGTCCTCTCTTTTCTTAATCTGCTTATGAGGCCTCATGCTTGAGACTAGGGTCCACTAAGTAAGAACAAAAATTTTTCCTATGGTCTCCCCGAACTCTAAGGCTTCAAATAATCCTGATAATACCTTAATATTATTATTCTAAGTGCTACACATACATATTAACTCCCATGCACAAAAATTAAAAGTTTCGGGATTTTTGGGGCGTTACAACCCAATAGGCCCAAATCTATTAGGACCAAATTTGGGATGTTACAATCGAAATACCCCCGATTTGTAAAATTATCGAAATACCCTCGATTTGTAAAATTATCGAAATACCCTTGATTTGTGAAATTACTAAAATACCCCTAATTGGTAAAATTACTAAAATACCCTCATTTTGTAAAATTATCGAAATACCCTCAATTTATAAAATTACCAAAATACCCCAATTTGTAAAATTATCGAAATACCCTCAATTTGTGAAATTATCGAAATACCCTTAATTTGTAAAATTATCGAAATACCCTCGATTTGTAAAATTATCGAAATACTCTCGATTTGTGAAATTACCAAAATACCCTTAATTTGTAAAATTAACGTAATACCCTCGATTTGTGTAATTATCGAAATACCCTCAATTTTTGAAATTACTGAAATACCCTCGATTGGTAAAATTATCGAAATACCTCGATTTGTAAAATTATCGAAATGCCCCTAATTTGTAAAATTACTAAAATACCCCTAATTTGTAAAATTACCAAAATACCCCTGATTTGTAAAATTACTGAAATACCTTCGATTTGTGAAATTATCGAAATACCCTCGATTTGTGAAATTACCAAAATACCTCCGATTGGTAAAATTACTAAAATACCACTAATTTGTAACATTATCGAAATACCGTCGATTTGTGAAACTATCAAAATACCCCTGATTTGTAAAATTATCAAAATACCCTCAATATGTAAAATTATCGAAATACCCTTGATTTGTGAAATTATCGAAATACCCTCGATTTGTAAAATTATCAAAATACCCCTAATTTGTGAAATTACAAAATACCCTCGATTTGTGGAATTTTTGAAATACCCCTGATTGGTAAAATTATCGAAACACCCGATTTGTAAAATTACTTGGAGTTAGCTCTTACATACTCAGTGTTAGCTCGTACATACTCAGTGTACCAATTGCTCATCATTTGGAGAAAGGTTTCCTGAGCCTCTTCTGCTTGACCCCTAGTCTCGGGTTCACTCTGCACAGGCGCGGTCCCTTGCGCAGGAGCCGGCACATTACTAGCTGCGTCATCAGTAGTCGATTGATCGAGATCCATGTACTACATAAAACAAATTTAAAATCATCAGAAGCCACCACACTATCATTATACACTTATGGCATGTATAGCTGGACTCCTACACACGCTACGGTAGTCCTAGAACTGACTAAACCATAGCTATGATACCATTAAATGTAACACCCCTTACCCACAACACCCATCAGAATCGGGCACTAAGTGTTACTGTACAAAACTACTAGATCGCCACTTAGGCTCACTTGACTACTCTACTTGAGTCACTACAACAACTTTATTTCAACTTACGAGACCTCACTCGTACATACGAGGGCTCTCGAGACTACATCGGAAACCTTGCGATCAATAAATCTCTTTTCATCTAAACAGGAAGTACACACCGTGCTAGATGACACACACGCCCGTGTATAGTCACACACACACATTTGCTCACACCGTGCCCCAAAACCCCAACATTCGGCCAAAACTCCCATGGCTAGGGCACATGCCCATGTGAAATGGAACACGCCCGTGTACCCTCATAATATGCCCGTGGCTTTAAACCATGGGGAGTTACTAACTAATTTAACAGGGCCTGGACACACCCGTGTGGGAAGTCTCTGGTTTATTCTAACTTAAATGTTAACATGCAGGGGAAACACGGCCAAGTCACACGCCCGTGGGCTGACCGTGTGTCACACATGGTCTAGACACACGCCCGTGTGCCTAACCATGTGGACAGAACAAGGCTGTTTGCCAAGCTACTAGCACCCTTATATCTTACACTACATGAGTTCATTCAACAAACTAATAAACATATCATAATTCAACATGCACCCACATTGATAACTTTGAAATTTCATAAATGATAAAATGTGTCATCATTATTGGAAATTTACAAAATAAATGTCTTAGAAAGAGCCAATACACCTTTGGCTAAAATAACAAAACAATCTGTTTAGTTTAGCCCCTATACATGCCATACACAAAATCACTAAGTCTGAATATGCTGAGGTGAACAAATAGTGTGGGCAGCCTCCTTGTTATCGACGTATCCTAGCTCGGCTCTTAAACTCTATAAAATAAGGGAAAAAGAGAAGGAGGAGTAAGCTTTAAGCTTAGTAAGTTTACATGTAAACAATATAACATTATAATATGAATTAAATAATTACATAGCATTACATACTAAACGAGAAACAATCTACATTCATGATCGTGCTTACACATTTTCTCCATTCCCACATTACAACTATATCACAAGCTTAATGCATACATTCATTAACAAGTTCCCCTGCACTTAGCATCACAAAATCATATAGTACAACACATCACTATATCTAATTTCATTATTCCTAGTAAAATTACTCGGTGTTCTCGCGCTTAGCCCACTATCATCCTTTATTAGGGTGGTATCGCACATAGCCCACCAAAAGATTAGTTACGTTGGTATAGCACATAGCCCACCAAGAAGATATATAGACGATGGTATCACACATAGCCCATCATTAGCCTTTATTAGGGTGGTATCGCACATAGCCCACCATCAAATATCGTTAATACACATTCATATAATTATTTCGCCATTCATACAATAATTATTCAATGACTATCACATTCAATCCACTAGAATCGCATATGTTCTCAATCATGCCATACTCTAATTAGCAACATAATGCCTACAAAAATATATATTGCCTACACATAAACTTACCTCGATGCAAACGTGTTAGCGAGCGATTTACTCAATCACCTTGCCCTTCCCACGGTGATGGTTGATTCCGCATTCTTCTTGATCTATAATAATGAAATTCATTCATTTAGATCATTCTATGATTATAATACATCAAATTCTACACTCAGGCAAAAATGACCATTTTGCCCTTCTACATTAGAAAAATTACGATTTTGCCCCTAGGCTCTAATTTATTTTTTTATCACATTTTCTCGATAAACAAGCATAGATGAACATTTATTTCTATTACAACTACTCACCATTTCAACTATTTCATATATTTATGTCACAAACTAAGTCTTTGTATTTAAGTCCTACCTAGGTGTTGTTTTGAAAACACCTTTCACAAAAGTTGGTTCACCACTCCCCAACATTCAATTTCTTCCATAAAAACTCAGCTAACCACTTAAACACTCCAATGGGAAGTCCCTAGACTTTCAACCATATCACAAATTAGTCCCCTCATTAGCTAGCTTAAGCTTTGGGGACTCCAAAAAAAATACAAAAATCATCAATTAAAACCACCTAAATCACTTACTTGAATGAGAATTGAGTGGCTAAAATTTTGAGCCTCCAAGAGCTCTATTTCCTCTTCAATTTTCGGTGGAAAGAGATGAGTGAATAGTGAAAGATGATAACATCTTTTTCTTCTCTTATTTTATTCATTTCATTACCTAATTTTTACCAAATTTGACTAAAATTTAATGCTCTTATCCCCCCTTTGTCTACATGGTTGGCCATACCCTACTAATGGCCTAATTGCATTTTAAAATCCTCCAATTTATAATCTATAGCTATTAGGTACCCCTACCTTATAAAATAAAACTTTTACATCTCCTACGATTTAGTCCTTTTTCTCAATTAAACATGCTATTGCTAAAATTAAAGCACCAAAATTTCTATATAGCCATATATTAATACCACAACACATAAAATAATACTAAAATAATTTTCCTCAACCTCGGATTAGTCGTCCCGAGACCACTGTTCCGACTAGCCCCAAAATCGGGCTGTTACAACACTCCCCCTTTAGGGATTTTCGGCCTCAAAAATCTTTCCGGCAAAGAGGTTTGGATATTGTTCTCACATGGTTTCTTCGGGTTCCTACGTAGCCTTCTCTACACCATGTTTTTGCCACAACACTTTTACTAAGGCTATGTCCTTATTCCTCAATTGTTTCACTTTTCGAGCCAAGATTTTAATCGGCCCTTCCTCATATGTCCTATTCGATCGTATCTCAATTTCAATCAGAGGAATCACATGCGAAGGATCAGAAAGATAACGCCTTAGCATTGATACATGGAAAACATTGTGAATTTTCTCTAACTCTACCGGTAAAGCCAACTGGTATGCCACTAGCCCAATCCTTTCGATAATCTCATACGGCCCTATGAATCTCGGACTCAGTTTACCCTTTCGACCAAATCTCAATATTTTCTTCCACGGCGACACTTTTAGAAAAACCTTGTCACCCACTTGGAACTCAATTTCTTTTCTTTTCAAATTCGCATATGATTTTTACCGGTCCAAAGCAGCCTTTAGACTATCCTAGATCACTTTCACCTTTTCCTCAGTCTCTTTAACTAAATCAATCCCATGGATTTGCTTCTCACTCAACTCAGTCCAATACAAAGGAGTACGACACTTACGACCATCTAAGGCTTCATACGATGCCATCCGTATGCTTGACTGATAACTATTGTTGTAAGCGAATTCGACCAAGGGTAGGTATCTTTCCCAACAACCTTCAAACTCTAGCACATAACATCAGAGCATATCTTTAAGAACTTGAATTACTCTATCAAATGACCATCAGTTTGAGGATGAAAAGCAGTACTAAAATTCAACCTTGTACCTAAGGGCTCTTGTAACTTCTTCCAAAACCTCGAAGTAAATCTTGGGTCTCTATTCGAGATAATGGATATAGGCACTCATTGTAACCTTACTACCTCAGCAATATACAACTCGGCTAACTTCTCTAGCGAATAATCAATATGCATAGGTATAAAGTGAGCCGACTTTGTTAATATATCAACAATAACCCATACATCATCTTTCTTTTTAGGAGTCAAAGGCAACCCCGTCACAAAGTCCATGGTAATCCGATCCCACTTCCACTCGGGGAACCATCACTGGTTGAAGTAATCCGAAGGTACTTGATGCTCAGCTTTCACTTGTTGATAGATCAGACATTTTGTTACATATTCCGAAATGTCTCTTTTCATTCCTGGCCACCAATAAAATTTCTTCAGATCATTGTACATTTTCGTGCTGCCTAGGTGTACTGACAAATAACTACTATGTGCTTCTTGTAAAATTTCTCAGATCAACTCGTCATATTTAGGTACACAAATTCTATCATGGAACATTAAGCAACCATTTGAACTTACCCAAAATTTAGAATCAGCTCCTGATTCACACTTAGTTCTTTTAGCTAGTATCTCATTATCATTCCTTTGAGCTTCACATATTTGTTGAACAAACTTAAAGCATCTGAACTATATTCGCTTTTCCCGGGTGGTAATCGATCACTAGCTCGTAGTCTTTCAATTTGCCGTAAATTTAACTCCTTTTGATTCATCAAGTACCTCAAACTCTTATGATCCATAAAGATTTGACACTTCTCACCATACAAGTAATATCGCCAAATCTTTAACGCGAAAACAATTGTGGACAACTCTAGGTCATGAGTCGGATAATTCTTCTCATGTGGTTTTAGCTGTCTCGAGGCATAAGCAACTACCTTACCCTCTTGCATCAACACACAACCGAGACCATTAAACAACACGTCACTGTAGGCCACAAAATCTTTTCCTGACTCAGGTTGTACCAAAATCGGTGCTTCTGTAAACAACGCTTTCAATCTCTCGAAACTTTGTTGGCATTTTTCAGTCTATTCAAACTTAACATCCTTGTGCAATAATTTCGTCATCGGAGTAGCAATCATAGAAAATCTCTTCACGAACCGCCTATAGTACCCCGCCAAACCCAAAAAGCTTCTAACTTCTGACACGTTCCTCAGTGATTTCCACTCCACAATAGCCGAAATCTTTCCCGAATCAACTCTAATGCCCTTACCCGACACAATGTGTCCTAAAAATCTGACCTCTTAGAGCCAAAACTCGCTCTATCTAAATTTGACGTATAATTGCTTGTCTCTCAAAGTCTGTAAGACAATTCTCAAATGCTTTGCATGGTCACTCTCATCTCAAGAGTAAACCAATCATAAAAACAACCACGAACTTATCCAAATACGGTCAGAAGACACGGTTCATTAAGTCCATAAAAATCGCAGGAGCATTCATTAAACCAAACGGCATGACCAAAAACTCATAATGGCCATACCTGCGTCTTGAATCTTTGTTTTGATGCGTCTTGTTCCGTAACCCTCAACTGGTAGTAATCGAATATCGAGATCAATCTTGGAGAACACCATAGCTCCTTGATTGATCAAATAGATCATCTATCCTCGGTAAAGGATACTTATTTTCACCGTTACCTTGTTGAGTCATTCGTAGTCTATACACAATCTCATTGATCCATCTTTCTTTTTCACAAATAATACCGGAGTACCCCACGGTGAATAGCTTGGTCTTGCAAAACCCTTATCTGTCAACTCTTGCAACTGGACCTTCAATTCTTTCAACTCCAACGGCGCCATCTTATACGGAGCGATGGAAGTAGGTGCCATTCCTGAAACTAACTCAATTCCAAACTCAACCTCTCTGATTGGAGGTAGTCCATGTAACTCTTCTAGGAATACATCCGGATACTCACGTACAATCGACACGGTTTCAATCTTTACTTCTGACTCTTGAGTGTTCAGTACAAAGGTAAGATACGACTCACATCATTTTCTCAAATATTTCTCAGTTACCATGGACAAAATCATCACCGGTAGACTATTTGACTCACCTGATTCAACTCGAATAACATCTCTATTTTCACACTTCAATTCAATAAATTTACTACCACAATTCACTAAAATGCTATGGGCAGTCAACCAATCCATACCAAGAATCAAATCAAACTCATCAAACGGTAGCAGCATAAGGTTTGTCGGAAAATAATGACCACTAATTATCAAGGGGCAGTTCCTACACTCCTTGTCAACTAACACCTGTTTACCTAGTGGGTTTCATACTTTTATCACAAATTCAGTAGACTCAATAGTCATATTCAAACTAAATGCCAATCTCATACAAATATAAGAATGGGTCGACCCCGGGTCAATCAAAGCAATAAAAGAGGGGTCATAGAGAGAAAATGTACCCGTTATTACGTCCGGCGATGAGGCCTTTTCTCGAGAGCGAATAGCATAGGTTCTTGCTAGCGCCCGACCCTCAGACCTCATAGTAGTGTCTCGTGATACACCTCTACCACTAGTCCTACCTTCTAAGTTCTTTTGTGGCCTACCTCTAAAGGATGCACTGCTTAATCTTACCTCTTGCTTCTTCTCCTTGTCACCCCTTTCAGGACAGTTTTGGATGAAATGGTTGGGGAATCCACACTTATAGCAATTTTGATTGTTTCCCCAACACTCCCTAGTGTGATGTCTGCCACAACTTGGGCACTCTAGTTTGGACTTTGGATTGCCCACACTCGCCATTGAGGTGGCTTGAACTCTTGAACCCAAATACGTGTTACCTCGCTCTCTCTGCGAATACCCGTCTGATGTAGTCATCTAAGGGTTCACTTCCCTGGACCTCTTCAATTGAGCATGGTATGATTTGCTCATCGACCTCTTCTTCGCATCCCGAGCCTCATTCAGGGATTTCCTCTTTTCTTTACTTAATTCTTCAGCCTTACTAGCCCGATCCACCAATACCACAAATTCTTTTAGCTATAAAATCCCAACTAGAAGTCTGATGTCTTCATTCAACCGTCTTCAAATCTCTTGCATAAAGTAGCTTTCGTGGATACACATTCTTGTGCGTATTTAATGAGCTGAACAAATTAATCCTCATATTTTGCCACAGTCATTTTTCCTTACTTCAGCTCAAGAAATTCCTTCCGCTTTTGGTCTACAAATCGTTGACTTATATAATTCTTTCGAAACTCTTCCAAAAAAAAGTCCCACGTTTCCCTCTCTTTAGAAACCACTGATGTCAATGTTTTCCACCAATTGTATACCGAGTCCCTCAACAAAGATACAACACATTTCAAGCTCTCCTCAGGTGTACAGGAGAATTCCTCAAATACCCTTATTGAGTTCTCAAGCCAGAACTCTGCCCGCTCAGGGTCATCATCTTTATTAGCTCGAAAATCTTCAGCCCCTTGCTTCCGAATTTTATCTACCGAGGGCTTAGTTGTCCTCACCATTTCTATATCTTGGGAAGTCACAGGAATTGGCTGAGGTATAGGAGGAGGTGGAGGAGCTTGAGTATTGGGGTTAGCCAATACATACTCAGTGTACCAATTGCTCATCATTTGGAGAAAGGCTTCTTGAGCCTCTTCTTCTTGACCCCTAGTCTCGGGTTCACTCTACACAGGCGCAGTCCCTTGCGCAGGAGCCGGTGCATTAATAGCTGTGTTATCAGCAGTCGATTGATCGGGATCCAGGTACTGCATAAAACAAATTTAAAATCATTAAAACCCACCACACTATCATTATACACTTATGGCATGTATAGCTGGACTCCTACACACGCTACGGTAGTCCTAGAACCGACTAAACCATAGCTATGATACCACTAAATGTAACACCCCTCACCAATAATCCCCACCAAAATCGGGCACGAATTGTTACTGTATAAAACTACTTGATCGCCACTTAGGCTCACATGACTTGACTACTCTACTTGAGTCACTACAACAACTTTATTTCAACTTACGAGATCTCACTCATACATACCAGGGCTCTCGAGACTATATCAGAAACCTTACGATCCATAAAATTTCTTTTCATCTAAACAGGGAGTACACGCTCGTGCTAGATGACACACACGCCCATGTGTAGTCACACACACCTATTTGCTCACACCGTGCCCCAAAACCCAAACATTCTGCCAAAACTCCCATGGCTACGGCACATGCCCATGTGAAATGGAACACGCCCGTGTACCCTCATAACATGCCCGTGGCTTTAAACCGTAGGGAGTTACTGACTAATTTAACAAGGCATGGACACACCCGTGTGGGAAGTCCCTGGTCTATTCTAACTTAAATGTTAACATGCAGGGAAAACACGGCCAAGTCACACACTTGGTGGTGACCAGTGTGTCACATGGTCTAGACACTGCCTGCGTGCCTACCCATGTGGATGTAACAAGGTTGTTTGCCAAGCTACTAGCACCCTTATATCTTACACTACATGAGTTCATTCAACAAACTAATAAACATCTCATAATTCAACATGCACCCATATTGATAACTTTGAAATTTCATAAATGATAAAATGTGTCATCATTATTGGCAATTTACAAAATAAATGTCTTAGCAAGAGCCAATACACCTTTGGCCAAAATAACAAAACAATCTATTTAGTCTAGCCCCTATACATGCCATACACAAAATCACTAAGTTTGAATATACTAAGGTGAGCAAATAGTGTGGGCAACCTCCTTGTTATCGACGTATCCCGGCTCGGCTCTTAAACTCTATAAAATAATGGAAAAGGAGAAGGAGGAGTAAGCTTTAAGCTTAGTAAGTTTACATGTAAACAATATAACATTATAATATGAATTAAATAATTACATAGCATTACATACTAAACGAGAAACAATCTACATTCATGATCGTGCTTACACATTTTCTCCATTCTCACATTACAACTATATCACAAGCTTAATGCATACATTCATTAACAAGTTCCCCTGCACTTAGCATCACAAAATCACATAGTACAACACTCACTATATCTAATTTCATTATTCCTAGTAAAATTACTCGGTGGTTTCGCGCTTAGCCCACTATCATCCTTTATTAGGGTGGTATCGCACATAGCCCACCAAAAGATTAGTTACGCTGGTATCACACATAGCCCACCAAAAAGATATATAGACGATGGTATGACACATAGCCCATCATTAGCCTTTATTAGGGTGGTATCGCACATAGCCCACCATCAAATATCGTCAATACACATTTATATAATTATTTCGCCATTCATACAATAATTATTCAATGACTATCACATTCAATCCAATAGAACCGCATATGTTCTCAATCATGCCATACTCTAATTAGCAACATAATGCCTACAAAAATATATATTGCCTACACATAAACTTACCTCGATGCAAACATGTTTGCGAGCGATTTACCCAATCACCTTGCCCTTCCCACGGTGATGGTTGATTCCGCGTTCTTCTTGATCCATAATAATTAAATTCAATTATTTAGATCATTCTATGATTATAATACATCAAATTCTACACTCAGGCAAAAATGACCATTTTGCCCTTCTACATTGGAAAAATTATGATTTTGCCCCTAGGCTCTAATTTATTTTTTTATCACATTTTCTCTATAAGCAAGCATAGATGAACATTTATTTCTTTTACAACTACTCACCATTTCAACTATTTCATGCATTTATGTCACAAACTAAGTCTTTGCATTTAAGTCCTATCTAGGTGTTGTTTTGAAAACACCTTTCACAAAAGTTGCTTCACCACTCCCCAACATTCAATTTCTTCCATAAAAACTCAGCTAACCACTTAAACACTCCAATGGAAAGTCCCTATACTTTCAACCATATCACAAATTAGTCCCCTCATTAGCTAGCTTAAGCTTTGGGGACTCCAAAAAAAATACAAAAATCATCAATTAAAACCACCTAATTCACTTACTTGAATGAGAATTGAGTGGCTAAAATTTTGAGCCTCCAAGAGCTCTATTTCCTCTTCAATTTTCGATGGAAAGAGATGAGTGAATAGTGAAAGATGATAACATCTTTTTCTTCTCTTATTTTATTCATTTCATTACCTAATTTCCACCAAATTTGACTAAAATTTAATGCTCTTATCCCCCCTTTGTCTACATGGTCGGCCATACCCTACTAATGGCATAATTGCATTTTAAAATCCTCCAATTTATAATCTATAGCTATTAGGTACCCCTACCTTATAAAATAAAACTTTTGCATCTCCTGCGATTTAGTCATTTTTTCTCAATTAAACATGCTATTGCTAAAATTAAAGCACCAAAATTTCCATATAGCCATATATTAATACCACAACACATAAAATAATACTAAAATAATTTTCCTCAACCTCGAATTAGTGGTCTCGAGACCACTGTTCCGACTAGCCCCAAAATCGGGCTGTTACAACACTCCCCCTTTAGGGATTTTCGGCCTCGAAAATCTTTCTGGTAAAGAGGTTTGGATATTGTTCTCTCATGGTTTCTTCGGGTTCCTACGTAGCCTCCTCTACACC
This sequence comes from Gossypium rotundifolium, assembly GCA_025506655.1. Classification (NCBI taxonomy): domain Eukaryota; kingdom Viridiplantae; phylum Streptophyta; class Magnoliopsida; order Malvales; family Malvaceae; genus Gossypium; species Gossypium rotundifolium. The sequence goes on from CP106724.1 coordinate 108,232,444, forward strand.
ATGTTTTTGCCATAACACTTTTACTAAGGCTATGTCCTTATTCCTCAACTGTTTCACTTCTCGAGCCAAGATTTTAACCGGCTCTTCCACAAATGTCATATCCGATCGTATCTCAATTTCAATCGGAGGAATCACATGCGAAGGATCAGAAAGATAACGCCTTAGCATTGATACATGGAACACATTGTGAATTTTCTCTAACTCTGCCGGTAAAGCCAACCGATATGCCACTGGCCCAATCCTTTCGATAATCTCATACGGCCCTATGAATCTCGGACTCAGTTTACCCTTTCGACCAAATCTCACGATTTTCTTCCACGGCGACACTTTTAGAAAAACCTTGTCACCCACATGGAACTCAATTTCTTTTCTTTTCAAATTCGCATATGATTTTTACCGAAGCAGCCTTTAGACTATCCTAGATCACTTTCACCTTTTCCTCAGTCTCTTCAACTAAATCAATCCCATGGATTTGCTTCTCACTCAACTCAGTCCAATACAAAGGAGTCCGACACTTACGACCATATAAGGCTTCATACGGTGCCATCCGTATGCTCGACTAATAACTATTGTTGTAAGCAAATTCGACCAAGGGTAGGTATCTTTCCCAACAACCTTCAAACTCAAGCACACAGCATCAGAGCATATCTTCAAGAACTTGAATTACTCTATCAAACTGACCATCAGTTTGAGGATGAAAAGCAGTACTGAAATTCAACCTTGTACCTAAGGGCTCTTGTAACTTCTTCCAAAACCTCGAAGTAAATCTCGGGTCTCTATTCGAGATAATGGATATAGGCACTCCTTGTAACCTTACTACCTCAGCAATATACAACTCGGCTAACTTCTCTAGCGAATAATCAATATGCATAGGTATAAAGTGAGCTGACTTTGTTAATCTATCAACAATAACCTACACATCATCTTTCTTTTTAGGAGTCAAAGGCAACCCCGTCACAAAGTCCACGGTAATCCGATCCCACTTCCACTCGGGGAACCATCACTGGTTGAAGTAATCCCGAAGGTACTTGATGCTCAGCTTTCACTTGTTGATAGATCAGACATTTTGTCACATATTCCGAGATATCTCTTTTCATTCCTGGCCACCAATAAAATTTCTTCAGATCATTGTACATTTTCGTGCTGCCTAGGTGTACTGACAAATAGCTACTATGTGCTTCTTGTAAAATTTCTCGGATCAACTCGTTATCTTTAGGTACACAAATTCTATCATGGAACATTAAGCAACCATTTGAACTTACCCAAAATTCAAAATCAGCTCCTGATTCACACTTAGCTCTTTTAGCTAGTATCTCATTATCATTCCTTTGAGCTTCACATATTTGTTGAACAAACTTAAAGCATCTGCAACTACATTCGCATTTCCTAGGTGGTAATCGATCACTAGCTCGTAGTCTTTCAATAGTTCAAGCCATCGTTGTTGCCGTAAATTTAACTCCTTTTGATTCAACAAGTACCTCAAACTCTTATGATCCATAAAGATTTGACACTTCTCACCATACAAGTAATATCGCCAAATTTTTAACGCGAAAACAATTGCAGCCAACTCTAGGTCATGAGTCGGATAATTCTTCTCATGTGGTTTTAGCTGTCTCAAGGCGTAAGCAACTACCTTAGCCTCTTGTATCAACACACAACCGAGACAATTAAACAACGCATCACTGTAGGCCACAAAATCTTTTCCTGACTCAGGCTGTACCAAAATCGGTGCTTCTGTAAACAACGCTTTCAATCTCTCGAAACTTTGTTGGCATTTTTCAGTCTATTCAAACTTAACATCCTTGTGCAATAATTTCGTCATCGGAGTAGCAATCATAGAAAATCCCTTCACGAACCGCCTATAGTACCCCGCCAAACCCAAAAAGCTTCTAACTTCTAACATGTTCCTCGGCGGTTTCCACTCTACAATAGCCGAGATCTTTCCCGAATCAACTCTAATACCCTCACCCGACACAATCTATCCTAAAAATCTGACCTCTTGGAGCCAAAACTCGCTCTATCTAAATTTGGCGTATAATTGCTTGTCTCTCAAAGTCTGCAAGACAATTCTCAAATGCTTTCCATGGTCACTCTCATCTCGGGAGTAAACCAATCATAAAAACAACCACGAACTTATCCAAATACGGTCGAAAGACACGGTTCATTAAGTCCATAAAAATCACAGGAGCATTCGTTAAACCGAACGGCATGACCAAAAACTCATAATGGCCATACCTCGTCTTGAATGCTGTTGTCGGTACGTCTTGCTCCTTAACCCTCAACTGGGAGTAATCGGATATCAGATCAATCTTGGAGAACACCATAGCTCCCTTCAGTTGATCAAAGAGATGATCTATCCTCGGTAAAGGATACTTATTTTTCACCGTCACCTTGTTGAGCTGTCTGTAGTCTATACACAATCTCATTGATCCATCTTTCTTTTTCATAAATAATACCGGAGCACCCCACGGTGAATAGCTTGGTCTTGCAAAACCCTTATCTGTCAACTCTTGCAACTGGGCCTTCAATTCTTTCAACTCCAACGGCGCCATCCTATACGGAGCGATGGAAGTAGGTGTCATTCCCGGAACTAACTTAATTCCAAACTCAACCTCTCTGATTGGAGGTAGTCCATGTAACTCTTCTAGGAATACATCCAGATACTCACCTACAACTGGCACGGTTTCAATCTTTGCTTCTGACTCTTGAGTGTTCAGTACAAAGGTAAGATACGACTCACATCCTTTTCTCAAATATTTCTCAGCTACCATGGGCAAAATCATCACCGGTAGACTATTTGACTCACACGATTCAACCCGAATAACATCTCTATTTTCACACTTCAATTCAATAAATTTACTACCATAATTCACTAAAATGCTATGGGCAGTCAACCAATCCATACCAAGAATCAAATCAAACTTATCAAACGGTAGCAACATAAGGTTTGTCAGAAAATAATGACCACTAATTGTCAAGGGGCAGTTCCTACACTCCTTGTCAACTAACACCTGTTTACCTAGTGGGTTTGATACTTTTATCACAAATTCAGTAGACTCAATAGTCATATTCAAACTAAATGCCAATCTCATACAAATATAAGAATGGGTCGACCCCGGGTCAATCAAAGCAATAACAGAGGTGTTATAGAGAGAAAATGTACCCATTATTACGTCGGGCGATGAGGCCTCTTCTCGAGAGCGAATAGCATAGGTTCTTGCTGGTGCCCGGCCCTCTGACCTCATAGTAGTGTCTCGTGATACACCTCTACCACTAGTCCTACCTTCTGAGTTCTTTTGTGGCCTACCTCTAAAGGATGCACTGCTTAATCTTACCTCTTGCTTCTTCTCCTTGTCAGCCCTTTCAGGACAGTGTTGGATGAAATGGTTAGGGGATCCACACTTATAGCAATTTTGATTGTTTCCCTAACACTCCCTAGTGTGATGTCTGCCACAACTTGGGCACTCTAGTTTGGACTTTGGATTGCCCACACTCGCCATTGAGGTGGCCTGAACTCTTGAACCCAAATATGTGTTACCTCGCTCTCTCTGCGAATGCCCATCTGATGTAGTCATCTAAGGGTTCACTTCCCTGGACCTCTTCGATTGAGCTTGGTATGATTTGCTCATCGGCCTCTTCTTCGTATCCCGAGCTTCACTTAGGGATTTCCTCTTTCTTTTACTCAATTCTTCAGCCTTACTAGCCCGATCCACCAATACCACAAATTCTTTTAGCTCTAAAATCCGAACTAGAAGTCTGATGTCTTCATTCAACCCGCCTTCAAATCTCTTGCATAAGGTAGCTTTCGTGGATACACATTCTTGTGCGTACTTAATGAGCCGAACAAATTAATACTCATATTTTGCCACAGTTATTTTTCCTTGCTTCAGCTCAAGGAATTCCTTCCGCTTCTAGTCTACAAATCGTTGACTTATATACTTCTTTCGAAACTCTTCCAAAAAAAATCCCACATTTCCCTCTCTTTAGGAACCATTGATGTCAACGTTTTCCACCAATTGTATACCGAGTCCCTCAGCAAAGTTACAACACATTTCAAGCTCTCCTCAGGTGTACAGGAGAGTTCCTCAAATACCCTCATTGAGTTCTCAAGCCAGAACTCTGCCCGCTTAGGGTCATCATCTTTATTAGCTCGAAAATCTTCAGCCCCTTGCTTCCGAATTTTGTCTACTGAGGGCTTAGTTGTCCTCACCATTTCTATATCTTGGGAAGTCACAGGAACTGGCTGAGGTATAGGAGGAGGTGGAGGAGCTTGAGTATTGGGGTTACCTCATACATACTTAGTGTACCAATTGCTCATCATTTGGAGAAAGGCTTCTTGAGCCTCTTCTTCTTGACCCCTAGTCTCGGGTTCATTCTGCACAGTCGCGGTCCCTTGTACAAGAGCCGGCGCATTACTAGCTGTGTTATCAGCAGCCGATTGATCGGGATCCATGTACTGCATAAAACAAATTTAAAATCATTAAAAGCCACCACACTATCATTATACACTTATGGCATGTATAGATGGACTCCAACACACGCTACAGTAGTCCTAGAACCGACTAAACCATAGCTATGATACCACTAAATGTAACACCCCTTACCAACAATCCCCACCAAAATCGGGCATGAAGTGTTACTATACAAAACTACTTGATCGCCACTGAGGCTCACATGACTTGACTACTCTACTTGAGTCACTACAACAATTTTATTTCAACTTACGAGACCTCACTCGTACATACGAGGGCTCTCGAGACTATATCGAAAACCTTACAATCCATAAAATTTCTTTTCATCTAAACAGGGAGTACATGCCCGTGCTAGATGACACACACGCCCATGTGTTCACACCGTGCCCCAAAACCCCAACATTCTGCCAAAACTCCCATGGCTAGGGCACACGCCCATGTGAAATGGGACACGCCTGTGTACCCTCATAACATGCCCGTGGCTTTAAACCATGGGGAGTTATTGACTAATTTAACACGGCCTGGACACGCCCATGTGGGAAGTCCGTGGTCTATTCTAACCTAAATGTTAACATGCAGGGGAAAAGGCCAAGTCACACACCCGTGGACTGACCGTGTGTCACACATGGTCTAGACACACGCCTGTATGCCTACCCATGTGGACAGAACAAGGCTGTTTGCCAAGCTACTAGCACCCTTATATCTTACACTACATGAATTCATTCAACAAACTAATAAACATCTCATAATTCAACATACACCTACATTGATAACTTTCAAATTTCATAAATGAAAAAATATACCATCATTATTGGCAATTTACAAAATAAATGTCTTAGCAAGAGCCAATACACCTTTGGCCAAAATAACAAAACAATCTGTTTAGTCTAGCCCCTATACATGCCATACACAAAATCACTAAGTCTGAATATACCGAGGTGAGAAGATAGTGTGGGCGGCCTCTTTGTTATCGACGTATCCCAGCTCGGCTCTTAAACTATATAAAATATGGGAAAAAGAGAAGGGGGAGTAAGCTTTAAGCTTAGTAAGTTTACATGTAAACAATATAACATTATAATATGAATTAAATAATTACATAGCATTACATACTAAATGAGAAATAATCTACATTCATGATCATACTTACTCATTTTCTCCATTCCCACATTACAACCATATCACAAGCTTAATGCATGCATTCGTTAACAAGTTCCCATGCACTTAGCATTACAAAATCACATAGTACAACACATCACTATCTCTAATTTCATTACTCCTAGTCAAATTACTCGGTGGTTTCACACTTAGCCCACCAATAGCCTTTATTAGGGTGGTATCGCACATAGCTCACCAAAAGATTAGTTACGGTGGTATCGCACATAGCCCGCCAAGAAGATATATAGATGATGGTATCGCACATAGCCTATCATCAGCCTTTATTAGGGTGGTATCACACATAGCCCACCATCAAATATCGTCAATACACATTCATATAATTATTTTGCCATTCATACAATAATTATTCAATGACTATCACATTCAATCCACTAGAACCGCATATGTTCTCAATCATGCCATACTCTAATTAGCAACATAATGCTTACGAAAAAAATATATATTGCTTACACATAAACTTACCTCGATGCAAACGTGCTAGTGAGCGATTTACTCAATCACATTGCCCTTCCACGGTCAAGGTTGATTCCGTGTTCTTCTTGATCTATAACAATGAAATTCATTCATTTAGATCATTCTATGATTATAATACATCAAATTCTACACTCAGGCAAAAATAACCATTTTGCCCTTCTACATTAGAAAAATTACAATTTTGCCCCTAGGCTCGTAATTTATTTTTTATCACATTTTCTCGATAAACAAGCATAGATTAACATTTATTTCTCTTACAACTACTCACCATTTCAACTATTTCATGCATTTATGGCAAAAAACTAAATCTTTGCATTTAAGTCCTACCTAGGTGTTGTTTTGAAAACACCTTTCACAAAAGTTGCTTCACCACACCCCAACATTCAATTTCTTCCATAAAAACTCAGCTAACCACTTAAACACTCCAATGGAAAGTCCCTAGACTTTCAACCATATCACAAATTAGTCCCCTCATTAGCTAGCTTAAGCTTTGGGGACTCCAAAAAAATACAAAAATCATCAATTAAAACCACCTAAATCACTTACTTGAATGAGAATTGAGTGGCTAAAATTTTGAGCCTCCAAGAGCTCTATTTCCTCTTCAATTTTCGGTGGAAAGAGATGAGTGAATAGTGAAAGATGATAACATCTTTTTCTTCTCTTATTTTATTCATTTTATCACCTAATTTCCACCAAATTTGACTAAAATTTAATGCTCTTGTCCCTCCTTTTGTCTACATGGCCGGCCATACCCTACTAATGGCCTAATTGCATTTTAAAATCCTCTAATTTATAATCTATAGCTATTAGGTACCCCTACCTTATAAAATAAAACTTTTGCATCTCCTACGATTTAGTCCTTTTTTCTCAATTAAACATGCTATTGCTAAAATTAAAGCACCAAAATTTCCATATAGCCATATATTAATACCACAACACATAAAATAATACTAAAATAACTTTCCTCCACCTCGATTTAGTGGTCTCGAGACCACTGTTTCGACTAGCCCCAAAATCAGGCTGTTACATACTGGGCATGGCCATTTTGCGTACACGGTTAATGATTGAGCACGACATACACGACATATTGCATGGGGTTGGGACATTGATACGGAAGAAGTTCTAATAGGGTCGCACGGGTCGTATGAGACAACTATGGACCCAATATTGATTTGTTAAGTTTGCACGGGTCGCATGAGACGACTGTGGACCGACGAATGGCTTAAAGCCGCGTAAAATGATTATGGCTCTGTGCCAACCTAAATATGGCTCTGTGCCATCTTGATTATGGCTTTGTGCCAATCATATTTACCCATGGCTATGTGCCTAACATATATATTGATGACTCTGTGTCGATCATAATTACTCGTGGCTATGTGCCGATTATATTACCGTCATTGATGGCTATGTGCCAAACTTATTACAATTACCTATAGCTTTGTGCCGTCCTGATTATGGCTCTGTGTCATCCTGATTATGGTTTATAACCATTCTATTTATGGCTTTTAGCCGTTCAGATTATCGGCGGCGTTAAAATGATATTAATGGATTTTAGTCATTACATCTCTGGCCAGAAATGTTACATTGAGTTAGTGTTGCAATCGGTGCTACATAAAGAGTGTAGGGATGGGTGGGTCGATTTAATCCCCATAGGAGTGTAGGGTTGGACAAGAGACGGAGTGCAGGGTTGGTATGGGCATTTATGCATTGCATATATTGATTTTGATATTGAGATGGGCTTAGGCCCAGATAGATATGATATGTGACATTTGATGTGGGCTCAGGCCCAACCGAGGCTGATGGGGGCTAAGGCCCAGTTGCCACCGTTACTGGAATAGGCTAAGCCCAACTGATTCTGTTATGGGCTATGACCCAAATGATATTGTTTTGGGCTTTGGCCTACATATACTCTGAACTGAACTGTACTATTACTATTACTAGGCTCAGGCCCAGGCTGATTCTATTTATGTATACTGACTGTTACTCTAGTAAGGGGATTACACACTGAGTTTTCGTAAACTCACTCCGTTTTTAACTGTGCAGGTAATCCCCAATATTAGGAGGATCGGTGTTGCGAGGGACTCGAAGGTGACCGCACGACTGCGATTGTTATGCTTTGGACTTTATATATGTTTTAAATTCCATTTTGGGTTTTAATTTCTGTAATAAGGCCTCTCTGGATTTAATTCTGAATTTGGGATTTTGTCACGTTTTATATCTATTAGATGTAGACGAGTTTTCAACCCAATTACTATTTTAAAAAACATACATTTTAAACTTCTTTACCTTAAATTAGCTTTCGCAACTAAAAGATATTTTTAATAAAGTTAATAACATTTTTAAAAGTGATTAACTTTTTAATGAACCACATTTTGAAATTGAACGAACACAAACAGAGACCTTAGTTTTTAAAAATTAAGGAGGGTTTTTAATGAAAACATGGTTTTCAAAAAACACTTCAATGTGACACTCAGATTCGAGCCTAACTTCTGGGCCGGGTTTGAGGTGTTACATTAGGTCGTAATGTAACACCCCAAACCTGGCCCAAACGCCATGATCGGATCTGACATGTCACTAGGAAAAATGGGTTAGAAAAGTTTTATAAGTTTTGGAGATTTGCGTTAATAAAACCAAGTTTCATGGCTCACTTGAAACTCATTATTTGTAAATTAGCTACGCTTAGCGTTTGGACGATGTTTGAAAACTTAGCGATTTTCTCTTTATCATTTTTTTTAGGTTTATGGGATGTCCTTAAAAATTTAGTTTCATAGGTAAGGTGTGTTAAATAGGTTGCGAAGAAAATTTTTGTTTATCACGTTATAAACGTTTCATCGAGTAAGTCGTGATTAACGTGTAACAACATAAACTTTAAATCCAAAATTCACAAAATTTTAAAGTGGCCTTATTACATATTAAAAATATCCTAAAAGAAAATAGCAGCTAATAATTTAAAGTAAAGTTTAATAAAATAACCCATGCATGGCCACCCCGAGTCCGTTCCAACCCAGTCCTAAAATCATGAGCTACCTACGATGTTAAGAACATAGCGTGAGTCACCAGACTCAGTGTGTAATTAGTTCACAAATTCCACATCATCGAATTAACACATTATGCACAAGTAATCAAAATGATAGCCCCACCCAACCTAGTATCCATCCTCTACACACCGCTCCGTATATCCATCCTCATACACACCTGTGGGGATTTCTACAATCAACCCTCCATTCGCTACACACCTCTTTGGCAATCATGCTGACACACACACTTCTCAAATTCCACATATAGTGGTCTAGCCACTGATCCACACGTGATTAAATCACTAATTCCACATTGAGGCACCTCGCCAGCATTAATCGTGACAGAGTCACCAATATACACTTCCCCTTTAATCATTATCATCCCAATATCCCATGCACATGCAACATAAAATAAAAGATAGAATATAAGATATGATTCATGTAATACTTAGCACACATCCGCAATCATGTTATCCACAAGTGTTAAATAGGCTTAGATATAACATACTGACCTGAGGTCCCAGTTTACCCATCCTGGGTAACTCAACCACTATTACCGCTGATTTGACTTTCAAGCATATACATACATATTTAGAAAATTAGAGTGATAGCGTGATAATTACACACCTGAAAACCCGAAGAACTAAACTATTGATCTCACTAATGTCCTCACTTGTAAGAATCACAGTGATCTGCTTATCCCTTTCAGAAGTCGGCCCACAACCTGGAGGCTAATCTCGAACAGCATGACACTGCCCGTCTTTTGAACTTAGGGACTGGGGTTACGGGTCTAACCCCCTCCTTTGCCTGACTGGTATTGGATTCCATCCAAAGATCTTGGTCAGAAGACCCAGTTAAACCGTTGAATAAGATAATAGCGAAAAAAATATATTTACTTTGAACGAAGAAGTTCTTATCGAAGTCGGCAGAACCTGGTGGGTTCTACCCTGATTTAATAGCTCACTAAAGTCCCTTGATTGATCAAATTCGGTTGATCCCAAAGGCTCTGAAGCAGAAGAAATTTGAAACCACGCCTTTCCTTTACTCAGCCAGAAAACCAAGGAATAGGATTAATGCCTTGATTCGGCAAATCCAAAAGAGAGAGACAAATTCGAAGAGAAGGGAACACTTACCACTACTAAGAAGAATTCGATTGAGACGGTTGAAGAGAAGAGTAATGATAATCTTCTAGCAGTCCAACAAGTGAAAAGAAGTAACCACACAATAGAGGTTCAGCTTCAGAAGAACAGAAAATAGAAGTAAAACTCAAAGAGAAGAAATAGGGAGGGATTCCGTCTAAAATAGATGAGATGAGAGCTGAAAGAGAAAGAAAAGATAAAAGAGATTTCGGCCAAAATATGGAACTTGAGAGGTAACCAAATAGAATAAAGAAATAATGAAATGGAGAAGATTAGAAGGTTTGACTATTGTTCATCAAATGAGAAACTCGATTGCCCACTAGACAAAAAGAGTGGCTTCGGCTTTGATGATGAAATACTCAAATCAAGTTACCAAAATGTAAAAGAGAGGAAGAGAGAGTGTTAAGGTTCGGCCCTTAAACAATTAAGTGAAAGTGGTGTAATGAGGGGAGAATGGTAAGAGGGTTCGACCCTTAGGTGATGAAGCAAGGCTTACACGATACCAAAATGCCAAAAAGAGAGAAAAAGCTTCGGCTTAGCTAAAGGAAGAATGAACCAAATCGCTCCAAATACACTAAAAACCAATGTCGAAAAAAAGAAGCTCACTATGCCTAAAAGTTAATATTTCTAACTCTTTTGGCACCTACTCCCCAACTAAAACTGAAAGCCTCAACCTCTCCCCTTTACTATTCAAAATTCGGCTAACAACCCATCTCACCTCAATCCCCATGCCGTCCCCTTGAAACACTCCTTGATTCCCTCTCTTCCACTTATTCAAACCATTTTGAATAATTCAAACTCCCTTAATCACTCTCCACCACCCATTTGAAATAGTTGACCACGTCATGTCTCTCTCCTCAGAGTTTAATGACCATCCAGCTACCTCCCTTGCCTGAACCAAAAATAATACTCCCTTATACTGCTTGAAAGTTTCGAACCCTCTCCCCCTCAGCTACTCTTTGTGACGCCATCTCCCTGCATGCTAGGTGGCATCTCCTTGCCACTCTTCCACTGCACCTCTTGTGTCACCCAAACACAAACAATACCCCTTAAGTCCTGCTCCCAATTAGTCGCCCCCCTAAAATGCCCAAAACTAAAATTTGAGCCAAGGTTCCAACTTAACCTCGGGCTTTCCCAGAGACCCCAAACACACTCAAACAACATACAGAGCCTACCAAACACATAGAAATAAGATAAATACAAAGCCCCTAATTCCCGGATGTTACAGGAAAAATAGCTTGGTAAATAGCCCATTTTTGTCCACACGGGCAGAGACATGGGCGTGTGTCTCATCCGTGTGTAACACACGGTCATGTTGCATGGCCGTGTGTCCCCTGATGTTGAAATTGAAATCAAGTTAGTATGCTTTACACGGTCTCACACACGGGCGTGTGACTTGGTCGTGTGGCATAAGTTAGTATACCCTATAGGTTTGGCACGGCCTAGCAAACGGCCTAGCACAAGGGCGTGTATGGCCATTTTTACGGTACATGGGTGTGTGTGCTGGCCGTGTAACCCAAGTCAGAGAGTTACACGGGGTTGGACACAGGCTGGGACACGACCATGTCCTCCCATTTTGAATATCCACACGGCCTGTGACACGGGCGTGTGTCCCCTATTTTGAGAAAAATTTCTAAGAGTTCCAAATGTTTTTAAAGTTATCAGTTTAGTCTCGAACCACTCTTAATGCTTGTTTAGGGCCTTGTAGGTTCGTATTAGGGACGAAATGTTTGGTTGTGATTAAATTGTATATGATTTGATTATTTAAATCTGAAATGTATGTTTAAATGGGATGTAAGTCCGGTAGTGCTCCGTAACCCTATTCCGGCATTGAATACGGGTGAGGGATGTTACATAAGATCTTGAAGACTAACCTAAATCCAAATGTAAAAACCATATGGTTTCATTAAAACGTAAAATCCTTATAGTTTCTTTAAAATGTAACACCTATTTAACTAACCTCATGTCAACAATTATAGGACGGAAAAATGACCTAAAGTTCCCTCTTTTAAAATAAATAGTAATAAAATAGGAAAATTAACAAAATTGGCTAAAGTTAATGAAAAGATAAAACTTTTTAAAAAGGGCAATAATAAAAGAAAAATTAAATAAATGAAATAAATAAGACCTTGATGATGATGATAAAAACAATAATACACCTTATTCATAATACAATCAAAGAATCAAAGTATCATAAATATAAATAGACATGAAAATAAATAAAGGCGAAATAAGAATAAATAAAAATTATACAAGTGTAAATAAATATAAAACATTAAAATAAAGTGTATAATTGACATTAAATTTATAAGGTATAAATGTAAATGAAAGGGAAGATATATGTAACACACCAAACCCGAATCCGTCACCGGAACAGGGTTACCGAGCATTACTGGAGTTTACAAATTAATTATTAAACATTTCATTTCATCTAGCATTCATATTAGAAACCAATCAGAATCATACATATTGTTCCTTAAATGAGCCCTCGAGGCCGTTTTAGAAACAAATAGGGACTAAGTCGAAGACTTAGAAAATTTTAGAAATATTTAAAATTTTCAACACTATAGGGGTCACACGGCCGTATGGCCAAACCGTGTAACACATATGGTTTGGAGACACGCCCGTATCTCAGGCACTGTGCGCATTCAGTTTTATGCAAATTTAAAAATACAAGGGACACATGGATTGTAACACCCCCAAACCCGGCCTAAACACTACAACCAGATCTGGTATGTCACTAAGGAAATTTTGTCAAACATGTCGCATTTTAGAAAAATATTTTGGTAAAGTTTAACCTTTTATTTGGGAAAAATTTATAATTTATAGTTTCAAATAAAATATGACTTTATGAATTAAAAACTCAAATTAAATACATGCCTTAGTTCAATTAAATATAAAAAATTTAAATAACTAAAAGTAATAAAAGCCCGTAATAAAACAAAATATAAACTGGTGGCCCATGGCCTTATTACAACGAGATTTAAAATCCATTAAATAAGAATATAAAAGAATAACTAGTGTCTTTTTGCTGGATCCAAATGTTCTTTTGCATGGCTACCTTGCACTCCTCTCCAGCCCGGTCCGATGCACTAAATGCTACCTGAAATGTTAATTAATTGGTTGAGTCGCGAGCCTCAGTATGCAACCCTCATGCACCATTAGATTTAGGCCTTAGCCCCATAAAACTAAAATAATCAGAATTAATATACATAATAAAAATAATATGCAAGCCTAACCCAAATCCTAGGTTTCCATCCGCTACACGCCCCCGTACCAGCCATTCACACCATTGGGGATTTCTACAATCAACCCACACCACTACACGCCTTGATGGCAGTTGTGCTGCTCATCATCAGATCATGGTCGTAGCCACTACAACAGACACGGTAAAAGCCGCTACAATAGATCACGGTAAAAACCGCTACAACAGATCACGGTTAAAACCGCTACAACAGATCACGGTGAAAACCACTACAACATATAACTTCCTCCTTTCATCAAACCCAACCCATGCAATCACATAAAATCAATATACTTATATCATTTAATCATAACATTCACTAACCTGATAATTTGTTTTTACCCTCTTTGGGTTTCCTCTATTATGCCCGGATTTTAGCATTTATCAAAACATATAAGACTTATAACATATATTAATCAAACAAATCTAGATGGTGGGAAAGTGTTATACACCTAATATTGTGAAATCCAATATTCTTAGTCAATATTCTTGTTATCCCAATCTACAACTTTGCTCAAAAGCTTGAAAGATGTGAAAATAGGGCCTCTCCTATATTCGGCCATGGTTAGTGTTCTACCCGATTTCATATATTTATAAACAAACCAATCTCCTTACCTTGAAATCCCGAAATAACACGACTTGTGTGTTACTGATCTTTGACTTAGAGATCTAAGCATTGGACTCCTCTTCAGATCCTGAAATGCCAAAAATAAGAAAAACCTTTGATTAGTCACTAAATAGCCATTCGGCTAGGGACTTTGAAAAGCTGGAGAAATATTGGAAACTCAAAATTGACACATACCTATTGTTTTCTTCAGATTCGGCACAAGCAGACTTTACTAAAAAAATTTGGCAACTTCAGGAGGTGAGATCTAAGAATTTCAGTTTTTAGAAGATTTAAGAATTAAAGAGATGGCTAAGAGAGATTTGGCCAATGAGTATTAAGGAGAAGAATAGAATAATAGAAAGTGATTTTGGCTTTTAGGAATTAGAAGAAAAATAACAATAGAGGTTAAAAGATTCGGCTAACCAGGAAATTTTAGAGTGGAAGAAAGGGTGAAAAAAATGGTGGTTTTCGGCTTTTGAGAGGAAGAAGATGAGAAAAGAAAATAAAAGAAAGGCTTCCAAAGTTTTAAGACACCCCTCTTTACATAGAAAATCGATTCCTCCCTTTAGAGAGATTGATTTTCACCAACACCGCCACACATGATAGCTCCTATCCCTTTTCCCTTATCTTAATCATTATCTCCTCAAAATAGTCTTTATCTCGCTTATTATCCTTAAAGACTAAATCCCTAAATAATAGCCTTTATCTGCTTATTATCCGAATAGAATAAATATAATAAAATTCCCCCCCAAAAAAAGCATTGTGCAGTCCACTTCCCTAATCCCTAATGCCAAATTTAACTAACTTAAATTATAAGATTTGGGCTCCTTAAAACTTAAAATTTGGGCCCCTAACACTTAAATTAACTCATTCCACATATTCACCCATTAAACGTATAAGCCCAAAAATTTAAGATGTTACAGTTCTACCCTCCTTAAAGAAATTTCGTCCTCGAAATTTCCATCTAACTAGAAATCATACTACCTAAGTCTCACTACTATGCTTTCGCTACGCACTCTAATTCTAAAGCCAAAATAAACACTTAGTATACTATGGTAGGGTACACACCATTATTCGCATCTGAAGCGTCTCCGTCCCCTTAGCGATGTGCTGTATAGACCAAAGTTGGCTGCCTTGCCTTAGCATAACATGCACCTCTACCTTGTGCTTTACAATCGCGACCATAACCATCACCTCCCCTGGCCGGGCCACGACCTCTCTGAGGCTGCTGACCACCTCTCCTATCCTGATCAGAACCTCGTCCAGCTGGCTGTGCCTGATCCACATGTGGACAATCCTTGATCATATGCTCTATGGATCCACACCTAAAGCATCCTCCGGTTCTTCATCTGCACTCCCTATAGTGCATCTTCCCACACGAGGGATATGAATGATTCTGACCCGTCGAAGCATGAGCTGGCCCATCAGACCTAGGCCTTTTCTAAAAATGCTCCGTTGACTCTGACGATCGAACATTCCTCTTATTCCTATCTCTATCCTGATTCCTATCTCTCTCTTGTCTTTCAGTCCGCTTTTCCTCCTCAGCTATCTTAACTTTCTCAACCAACACAACAAAGTTCTTTTCTCACTGCGGTGCTATCAATACCCTTAACTCATTCCTCAGTCCATCCTCGAACCGCACACAACGTTCATATTCAGTCGCTACCATTCCTCAAGCATAGTGGCTCAAGCGCAGAAACTCTGCTTCATATTCGACCACAAACTTACTTCCCTGCACCAAATTCAGAAATGCCTTCCTTTGTGCATCCATATAGTTGGTCCCAACATACTTTCCCTGAAATGACTCCTTAAAGAAGTCCCAAACAATGTAGTCTACGGAAGTACCCTCCTTCACCATGAGCCACCACTGATAGGCCTCGTCTCGAAGAAGAGACACGACCCCCTTCAACTTCTCCTCCACCGTCAAGTCAAGGTCATCCATTATGCGCTCAGTTGCCTCTAACCAATACTCAGCTATGTTCAGGGCTACGCCAAACTCCCTAAACATCTCGCTTTCGGTGGCTCGAGTCATTCGAGCACTGACTTAGAGCTCACGAACCCGTGCCTACTCTAGCCACTCTTTCAAAGACCCGCAGCATTTCCTGAGACACTACCTCATCTCCATCCATTTGGTCCTGAAATTTTCCCTCCACAGCTGGCAGACCCGCCATCTCATTTCCTGACCCGTGGCCAAACCCTGTTGGTTCAGACACGGTCATCCTACCCCTACCACGACCACGCGACGGACGTCCATGACCTCTTGTACTCATTCTTCCGATTTGCGTTTATCTGATTAAAAATTTTATGAGTTATTACTTTTTTCCACTGATTATCCATGAACAATCTTATGAAGAATAGTTTTAAGAGTGATTCTTTCGAATTCGAGCCTATCTACAGTTTTAGTTTCAGACTTACCTACTAGAAACCACATACATTCAACATTCATCAAACAAACAACGTTCATGAACCTACATTCATGGTATAGGGGTATTTTTGTCATTTCACTACCAGGGGTATTTCCATAATTTTAACCTACAGGGGTATTTTTGTAATTTTTCAAAATAAGGTTCCAGGTGATTTGGGGGAATAAGGGTATTTTAATAATTTTCCAACTCGGGGTATTTCAGTAATTTCACAAATCCGGGGGTATTTCGGTAATTTTGCAAATTCGAGGTATTTCGATAATTTATAAATTCAGGGTATTTGGTAATTTTGAAATCTAGGGGTATTTCGATAATTTTGAAATTCGGGGGTATTTCGGTAATTTTGAAATTTGGGGGTATTTCAGTAATTTTGAAATCTGGGGATATTTCAATAATTTTGCCAATCAGGGGTATTTTGGTCATTTACAAATCAAGGGTAATTTGGTAATTTTACAAATCAGGGATATTTTGATGTTGTTGTTGTTGTTTTTGTTTTCTATGGAAAAATTCTATTGACTTTGTAAATCGGGTATATTTGCAAATCATGTGTATATTTTTTTTCAAAATAAGGATATTTTAGCAATTTTGTGAGAAAAGCAGTGGATGGTCCCTTCGGATTTTAATTATAAATTTTGGCTCATCAATACGTCCTCATGGTTAGGGTGAGCAATCACTACGCTTTGGGTAGGATTCCGGTGAAGAGGAGGTGAGTCACTAGACCTGCTTAAATACCAAGCTCTCCTGTATCCACTCCTAGACATGCGTATGCTGTTGCCACACCCTAACTCGGTGACTAGTTCACGAGTTTGTTTGATAAATTAAGTCTTATGGAATTTGAGAAGTTGTTTAAGCTAAGCCTATAGTCCATCAAAGTCTAATTAAACTAGCCTCGTCCCATAAAGCCCATCAAGCCCACATATATATATCACACAATGGTTTAGAGTACTTACAGCGGACTTGGTAGGAGACGCAGAGTGCCATGCCGAGCTAACAAACTGTTATCATTTCAAAAAAAAACAACATGCAAGTTTCAAAAGCCCACCTTTTGAAAATGATTTGAGCCCAAAACCCCAAAGTCGAGTTTTGAACCGGGCTCTGATACCAATTTGTAACACCCCAAACTTGACCCAAACACTACAACCGGATCTGGTATGTCACTAAGGAAAGTTTGTAAAACATGTCGCATTTTCAGAAAAACATTTTGGTAAAGTTTAACGTTTTATTTGGGAAAAATTTATAATTTATCGTTTTAAATAAAATATGCCTTTATGAATTAAAAACTCAAATTTAAATACAAGCCTTAGTTCAATTAAAAATAAAAATTTATATAACTAAAAGTAATAAAAGCATGTAATAAAACAAAATATAAACTGGTGGCCCATGGCCTTATTACAACAAGATTTAAAATCCATTAAATAAGAATATAAAATAATAACTAGAGTCTTTTTATTGGATCCAAATGTTCTTTTGCATGGCCACCTTGCGCTCCTCTCCAGCCCGGTCCGATTCACTAAATGCTACCTGGAATGTTAATTAATTGGTTGAGTCGCAAGTCTCAGTGTGCAACCCTCATGCACCATTAGATTTGGGCCTTAGCCCCATAAAACTAAAATAATCAGAATTAATATACATAATAAAAATAATATGCAAGCCCAACCCAATCCTAGGTTTCCATCCGCTACACGCCCCCGTACCAGCCATTCACACCATTGGGGATTTTTACAATCAACCCACACCGCTACACTCCTTGATAGCAGTCGTGCTGCTCATCATCAGATCATGGCCGTAGCCACTACAACAGATCACGGTAAAAGTCGCTACAACAGACCACAGTAAAAACCACTACAATAGATCACGGTAAAAACTACTACAACAGATCACGGTGAAATCCGCTACAACATATAACTTCCTCCTTTCTTCAAACCCAACCCATGCAATCACATAATACTTATATCGTTTAATTAGAACATTCACTAACCTGATGATTTGCTTTTACCCTCTTTGGGTTTCCTCTATTAGGCTCGGATTTCGGCATTTATCAAAACATATAAGACTTATAATCATATATTAATCAAACAGATCTAGATGGTGGGAAAGTGTTACTGTAACACCCCAAACCCGGATCATGAGTCCTAACAGATCTGGAATGCCACGGTGTAAAATAATTTGATTCATTTTGGAAGTTTGGTGAAAACTTTGTAAAATTTGGCTAAGGTATGAAAACGGGGTTTGGAAACTTAGTTGGGCTTTTTATAAACACAGTTGGGCTGTTAAACCTTTTTGAAAACATTTGATCATGTAGCATTTTAAAATCATCTGAGTTATTGGTGACTTGGTAAATTTTGTTACCCGATGGTAACTTCCTTGAAAACTCGTAGTAGTTACTTAGTTGAAAAAAAATTTACTTTTAACCGGTTCAATTAATAATTATGAAACTCCGTGTGTATGAGTAAATAAAGCAATAAAATAAACATCCAACAATAATAATAGCGCCTTATTACAATCCCAAAATAAAAACTTAGAAAGTAAATAACTAAAAGCTGAATTAAACAAGTTCCAACTATGAAAAACAAGCATGGCGCCTCGAGTCCTCTCGGGTCCATCTCCGATCTACTCATCGCAAAATGTTAAGGAAAGGGTGAGTCACCAAGACTCGGTGTGTAAATCCCCACCGGAATAGCACTCATACATAAGATATTAATTAACATGCAAATATGCAACCCAACCTAACCATCCATACTCCTTAACTACCCTGTATGGTCAAAACCACTGATGACTTAGAGTCACAAATTAAATGATGGGGCCAACCCATCGTGTGGTCAAAACCACTGATGACCATAGGTCACAAATAATCAAAGTGTGGTCAAAACCACTAGTGGTACCCAACCACTGGGACTTAGTCGCAAATAATCAATCGGTGTGGTCAAAACCACTGATGACCATAGGTCACAAATAATCTGATGGGGCCAACCCATCTTGTGGTCAAAACCACTGACGATAGTCCATAAACTCATCCCCCTCCTCTCATCAATCCCACCATCACATGCTTATACATTAATTTTCATATATCATGTCATAGCATTTAACATCATGTGATGGCATGCAAATCGTATATCAAAAATCACAAGTTAGGGGACTTACCCGGAAACCATGATTATGCCACAAGCTAATCACAACCAAAAGATTAAAGGAAAACAATTAAATCATGTAAATTAATAAAGTGTGTAG
This sequence comes from Gossypium rotundifolium, assembly GCA_025506655.1. Taxonomy (NCBI): domain Eukaryota; kingdom Viridiplantae; phylum Streptophyta; class Magnoliopsida; order Malvales; family Malvaceae; genus Gossypium; species Gossypium rotundifolium. Next base: position 108,252,224 of record CP106724.1, read on the forward strand.
TGAGTTTCTACACACCTGTTTTTACCAAACTTCCTAGATCCCGAAAAGCCGATCTATGATGCTAGATCTTGACCCTACATTCGGCCAATTGTCAGTGTTAATACCAAAGGCCTATTCGGCCATAACAACTTAATACCAAAGGCTCTTACCTTGAACGGATTTGATTTCCAAACAAATCCCGAAAATGTTACTTGATTTGTCGAGATCCCTATCAAAACACTAGTTAAGAATCGACTTGTATAATCACACATAATCAAGGCCTATGGCCGAATGTCACTTACCTCCTTACCTTGGTGAATCAAATCCCAAAAGATCTCCTTACTCCTTTAATGTTGTCCTCTCTTGGCTACAAAATAAAGCATGAATCCAAGGCCTTAATAAGGTTCGGCCAACCCAAAAATACATGGTTGAGCCTCAAGGTTTCGGCTGGCCACAATAATTAAAGAATTAACTTAGAGAGATCCCTTACCACACTTATGAAAATCGGCAGCACCTTATTGGGGATGTGAGATTCAGCCTAAGCACAATCGGAAGGGCTGGAATTTTTAGTGAAGGAGGAGGGTAGGTTCGGCTACTAGGGAAAGAAAAAGGAAAAGAAAAGATGTAGGGAAGTGGTGGTTTGGCTTAGTAGAAGGAAAGAAGAAGAGAGCTTTTGGAAGAATTTTGTCAATGCAACAAGGAGATTTTCAAAGAAGAAATTTGGAGAGAAAGAAAAGAAATTGGTTGAACTTTTGGCACTTCTTTTCCAAACAAAGCAGATATGGACAACCCCCCCAAGGAGTCCAAAATTGCCAAGACACCTCTATTTTGTGATAATTTCCACCTCTAATTATCACAAATAAAACATGATTTATCTTACTTTCTATCCCTTAATCTCCTCTTTAACAATTTTAATGAAAATAAACTGCTAAAATTCCCTCTTCCAGCCGAAAATTAAGAGTCCAAAACTTAGCCAACACTCTCCTTCACGCTAAAGAAAAAAGAAAAAAATAAAATACATTTGTCTTTGGTTCATAGGTTCATGACCTTTCCTTAAACGCCCTAGCCACTTCTCCTTTAGACTTTCATGTCAAATAACCTTATTTTTTAATTATAAGGCCTTCTTCCTGGCCCTCACTCCTTTAACGCCAAAGCCCAAAAAATAAAACTCCTTGCGTCCCTTATGTCTCGAACCCGAGACCTTATACTAAAGCCCTTTAAGTGGCGCCCCAAGCCACTCCACCAACTGGCCTTTCATGCCATAAAACCCCATTATTTTATTTTAAAGCCTTCTTCACCTTAACGCCCAAAAAGCCCAAAAGGAAAACATTTCCCCCTTGTTACTATCGAGACTCGAACCTCCTCCCGAGCAACCCCCCTTAGACGCACCAAGCCAATTGTGCCAAGCCCTTTCTTTGTGTCATATTTCGCCCAAATTTCCCCTTAACCCCTATCTCACCTAGCTCCCTTCTTTAAAACACTAAGAAAGAAATTTTTAATTCCAAATCTAACCTAATTCGGGGTTATGACTAGACCCTTAAAACATGTCTAGCAATCAAAATATTTATTTCTTCAAGCACACATGGGACATTATTTAAATTACAAATAACCCCTAATTTAGGGTGTTACAGTTCTACCCCCTTAAAAAGAATTTTGGCCTCGAAATTACCTGGATCAAAAGAGCTGGGGATATTACTGCCGCATCACATCCTCGGGTTCCCATGTGGCCTCCTCCGTACCATGATTTCGCCATAGCACTTTTACCAAAGGCACTGACTTCCTACGAAGAACTTTGACATCCCGCTCCAAAATCTGTACGGGTTCCTCCTCAAAAGACAAGTCTGGGCTCACCTCAAATTTCGCTACCGGTACTACGTGTGATGGATCCGATCTATAGTGCCTCAGCATTGAAACATGAAAGACATCATGAATCTGGCTCAATTCTGCCGGCAACTCAAGCTAGTAAGCTACCGGTCCCACGCGTTTCAGCACTGTATATGGTCCGATGAATCTAGGGCTTAGCTTGCCCTTTCGGCCAAACCTGAATACCTTCTTCCATGGTGATACCTTCAAGAAAACCTTATCGCCCACTGCATACTCAACCTCTCTGCGCTTAAGATTGGTGTAGGATTTCTGCCTATCCGATGCCTCCTTCAGACGAGCCCGAATTACTCTAACCTTATCCTCCGTCTCTGCCACTAACTCTGGGCCCAACATCCGACGTTCTCCTAGTTCCATCCAATATGTAGGGGTACGGCATTTCCGACCATACAAGCGCCTCATACGGTGCCATCTGAATGCTCTCTTGATAACTATTGTTATAAGTGAACTCTGCCAACGGTAGGTACTCCTCCCAACTACCACGAAAATCCAAAACACAACCCCTTAACATGTCTTCCAACACTTGGATTACCCTCTCAGATTGTCCATCAGACTGTGGATGGAAAACCGTGCTGAAATTCAACTTGGTGCCTAACTCCTGATGTAAGGCCTTCCAAAATCTCGACATGAACCGAGGATCCCGATCTGAGATAATGGACACTGGTACTCCATGTAATCGCACTATCTCAGCAATGTACAACTTAGCTAGTTGTTGAAGTGAGTAGTCAAGCCTCACCGGTATGAAATGAGCCGACTTAGTCAACCGGTCTACTACCACCCAAACAGCTTCTTTCTTACTGGGCGTAAGGGGAAGCCCACTCACGAAATCCATAGTAATCTCCTCCCACTTCCACTGTGGGATCTTACCGACTGTAACAGCCCCGATGGCAATTGATGCTCAACCTTAACTTGCTGGCATGTCAAACACTTGCCCACTAACTCAGTCACTTCTCGCTTCAGACCCGGCCACCAAAACTGCTCCCTCAGATCTTGATACATCTTACTTCTTCCCGGGTGCATAGCGTACGCACTGCTATGAGCTTCTTTAAGGATTCGCTGCCTCAACTCATCGTCCTTAGGCATGCATACTCTTCTCTGAAAGTATAGCACTCCATCACTGCCCAAACTGAAACCTTCGGCCTCACCATTCTGTACTTGCAACCTTTGAGAATTCAAAGCTTCGTCGGTCAACTGCCTCTCTTTGACCTCATTAACCCAAGACGGCTTCACTTGCAATTTCACAAAAAGGCTCCTGTCGTCATATAGACTTAGATGAGCAAACATTGCTCACAAATCCGCTACCACCTTTTGGCTCAGTGCATCGGCTACCACATTAGCCTTCCCCGGGTGGTATTCGATTGAGCAGTCGTAGTCCTTCAACAACTCAATCCACCTCTGCTGCCTCAAATTTAAATCCTTCTGAGTCAGGAGGTACTTCAGACTCTTATGATCCGTGTACACTACCGACTTCTCCCCGTACAGGTAGTGCCTCCAGATTTTTAAGGCGAACACCACAGCAGCCAATTCCAAATCGTGTGTCAGATAGTTGACTTTGTGAGGCCTCAACTGTCGTGACGCATAAGCAACCACCTTTCCTTCTTGCATCAGCACACACCCTAAACCGGTATGCGATGCATCACGATTACTGATGAACTCCTTCCGACCTCGGGTTGAATAATACTGGGTGCTTCGCCAGAATCCTCTTGACTTGTCAAAACTCTCTTTCGCTTCGGCCCACACAAACGAAACTCCTTTTCTCAACGACTTAGTCAGCGGTCTTTGCGATTAAGGAGAAGTTTTCCACAAATCTCTATAATATCCCGACAACCCGAAAACTTTGAATTTACGTGAATCGACTTGGGTGGTTTCCACTCCAACACCGCCTCAATCTTACGGGGATCCACCACGATGCCCTCAAATTGAAACTACATGCCCTAAGAAAGTTACCTCCGTGAGCGAACTCACACTTCTTTGAATTTGGCATAAGCGCTTCTCCTCGTAACTTGCGAACCACACGAAGATGTGCGTCATGTTCCTCCTCAGACTTTGAGTACACCAAAATGTCGTCTATGAAGACCACGACGAACCGATCCAGATAGGGCTGGAAAACTCGATTCATCATGTCCATAAACACGACTGGTGAATTTTTCAAACCAAAAGGCATTACCAGAAACTCATAGTGACCATACCGAGTACGGAATGCCGTCTTGTGAACATCAGCCTGCTTCACCTTAAGCTGATGGTACCCTGACCTAAGGTCAATCTTAGATAACACCGATGCCCCTTTAAGTTGATCGAACAGATCGTCAATCCTGGGCAAAGGGTACCGGTTCTTTATCGTCAACTTGTTCAGCTGCCGATAGTCTATGCACATCCTCATTGTCCCGTCCTTCTTCTTGATAAATAGCACTGGAGCTCTCCACGGTGATACACTTGGTCGGATGAACCCTCTATCCAACAATTCCTGAATCTGCGCCTTCAACTCCACCAATTCTTTTGGTGCCATCCGATACGGAGCTATTGATACTGGCGCGGCTCCGGGTAACAGGTCTATACCAAATTCAACCTCACGATCCGGAGGTAGACCCGGAAGTTCCTCTGGAAACACATCCACATAGTCACTTACCGTCCGAACATCTCCCACAGCGACATCCTTAGCTTCCAAGGCACAGACATGAACCACAAAAGCTTCACAACCCTTCTTCACCATCCCTTCCGCCTTTAATGCCGAAACCAAGTTAGATAGGTAATCTCTCCTTTTACCTATCATCACCACCTCTTCTCCTTCCTCGGTCTTTAACACCATGCGCTTAACCGCGCAATCCAAACTAGCCTGGTACTTAACTAGCCAATCCATTTCGAGGATTAGGTCAAACTCCCAGAATGGTAGTTCCATCAAATCAGCCAAGAACACGACCCCTTGGAGTTCTAGGGGTACGTCCCTATAAAGTTTACTTACTTCTATAGAGTGACCTAGGGGGCTTAATACAGTCATCTTCCTAGAAGTAAGTTTAGAGTCTAGATGCAAGGTTTCCACTACGCTACTAGCAATATACGAGTGGGTTGAGCCAATGTCTATCAAAGTATTATAAGGCACACCAAAGATCAGGAACATACCGGTTATGACGTCCGGTGTGTCGCCCTCCTCTTGACGCCTCGCTGCATAGACCAAACCAGGTTGTCTAGCCTCAGTACCACCGGTATTTCCCCTCGGTGCCCCACGACCTCTGCCAGCACCATTACCTCCTCTTCCTGCACCACGACCCCTCGCTGGTTGTTGATTATCCCTTCTATTTGGTGCACGATCTTGACCTTCCATTTTCAGCCTAGCTACCTTCTTCAGACAATCTCTAACCCGATGCCCCATAGACCCACATTCAAAGCATCCACGATTACCATTCCAACACTCCCCTTGTGAGACTTCCCACACCAATCACACAGTGGCGGCCATTGAGGATTAGTAGCTGCAGGCCTAGCAGCTTGATCCGACCCACCAAACCTTGTCCTCTTTTACTGATTACCAGAAAACTTTGAAGGTCTCGAGCTCCTCTTATTCCAATTTCGATCTTGGTTCCGTCTGACTGACTGTCTTACCCCTTCAGCAACCTTAGATTTCTCTACTAGGATAGCAAACTCCCATTCTTGCTGTGGAACTATCATCATTTTCAGCTCACCCCTCAGCCCATCTTCAAATCTAACACAACATTCATGCTCGGTACCTACAATACCACGAGCATACCTACTCAACCGAAGAAACTCGGCCTCATATTCTGCCACTAACTTATTACCTTGAACCAGGTTCAAGAAAGCCTTTCATTGTCGCCCACGAATCTTGGTCCCAATATACTTCTTCCGGTAGGCATCCTTGAAGAACTCCCAAGTAAGATTTTACGCCACCGTTCCATCCCTTACGGTGAGCCACCATTGATATGACTCATCCCAAGCAAAAAGATGATACCTTTAACTTCTCCTCACCGTGAAATCCGGTCACCCATAATCCTTTCGGTGGATTCTAGCCAATACTCGCCGCCTTTGGTGCCACTCGAACACTCCTCTGAATACTTACGCTCGTTAGCTTGAGTCGTTCACCACTGATTTGGGTTCCTGCACCACGCCACCTCGACTACTCGTTCCAACACTCGTGTCTGACTTGAGACACGACATCATTACCACCGTCGATCTTGAAATTCGATTTTCACCACGAAAGATCCAGCATCTCATTTCGGACACGTGACGGACCTTGTCTGGCTCGGACAAGGTCATCCTACCTCTACCACTACCACGCCGGACGTCCATGACCTATTGAACTCATTCTAGCGATTGTGTTTATCTGTTTAAGAATTTTATGCATTAGTATTTCACTTGGTTATCCGAAGAAATTTTATGATAGGAGTTTTAAGAGTGGTTCTTTCAGTAAACATACAAGCATCTGATCTTCCATTCATTCAATCCAAAGAGACGTTGTAGTTTTCATGGTGATTATTTTTCCACTACCCAGGGGTATTTTCGTAATTTGTCCTACAGGGGTATTTTTGTAATTTTTTAAAAATGAAAATTTTCGGATGATTTTGTCAAAAAGTATTTTGGAACTCTTAAATTCCCGAGGTATTTTGAAAAATTTTGAAATCTGAGGGTATTTCGGTAATTTTGGCCTCAGGGGTATTTGATAATTTTTTCACAAATCGGGGTGAATTGTAAAATTTAGTAATCAGAGATATTTTAAAAGTTGTAAAACTTTGAGGGCTCTTTTTGATAATTGTATTTTCCAAATAGTGATGTTGCAAAATTTTGAAAGTTAGGGGTATTCTGGTAATTTTGTAGGTTAGGGGCAATTTCATAATTTTCTAGAATTATGATGTTTTTAAAATTTAAGGTTTTTGGGCACTTTCTATATAATGGAAATTTTTGATTGTAACTATGGGTATTTTGGGAATATCATAAATCAAGGGCGTTTTTGTAATTTTACCCCTAAGGGTATTTTAGTAATTTTTTTCACATTCAGGGTATTTTCTCAAAATGACTTTCAAAATTTGGGTTCTAAGTGGTTTCACAAAAGAGGGATATTTTGGAAATTTCTATTTAAAAATTTTTCATATGGAGGGTATTTTGGAAATTTTCAAACCAGGGGTATTTTGGTCATTTTTTAAACTGAGGGGTATTTTAGTCATTTTTTTAACTAAAGTTTTAATTATTTCAAAAACAAAATGGCTAGTCCCTTCCGGGTTTTAGTTATTGAGTTTAGCCTGTGAGTGTGTCGTCTCAGCTAGGATGAACCGTTACTACGCACCAGGTAGGATTCGAGTGAGTAGGAGGTGAGTCACGAGGACTGCTTAAATACCAAGCCCCCACCGAATCCAATCCTAGACATGCTTATAACGATTTCCACATCCCTTGCTCAGTGACAACTCACAGGGTTGGTTTAGGTAATTATTAAATCTTATGCATGTTTGTTGGGGTATGCTAACCCTGGAGTTCAATAATTTCTATTCTAGTAGTCTACGTTCCCAATTTTACCCTTCTACCCCTCATCAAATATTCACAAAAATGGATAGAAGTACTTACTTGGGAGGATTGGTGCCGGAGACTCGGTGCCATGCTGTTCAAGCCAAAACAGTTTCTCAAAACATCATAATAAGGCCTACTAACAAAAATAAAAATTTTGGGCCTTGGGCCCCCTACAGCCAAGCTTTGAATCGGGCTCTGATACCAAAAATGTAACACCCCAAACCCGGCCCATGAGTCCTGACTGAATCTAGAATGCCACGGTGTAAAATAATTTGAGTCATTTTGGAAGTTTGGTGAAAACTTCGTAAAATTTGGCTAAGGTATGAAAACGGGGTTTGGAAACTTAGTTGGGCATTTTATAAACACAGTTGGGCTGTTAAACATTTTTGAAAACATTTGATCATGTAGTATTTTAAAAGCATCTGAGTTATTGGTGACTTGGTAAATTTTGTTACCCGATGGTAACTTCCTTGAAAACTCGTAGTAGTTACTTAGTTGAAAAAAATTTACTTTTAACCGTTCAATTAATAATTATGAAACTCCGTGTGTATGAGTAAATAAAGCAATAAAATAAACATCCAACAATAATAATAGCGGCCTTATTACAATCCCAAAATAAAAACTTAGAAAGTAAATAACTAAAACTGAATTAAACAAGTTCCAAATATGAAAAACAAGCATGCCGCCTCGAGTCCTCTCCGGCTCCATCTCCGCGATCTACTCATCTGCAAAATGTTAAGGGAAAGGGGTGAGTCACCAAGACTCAGTGTGTAAATCCTCCACCCGGAATAGCGCTCATACACAAGATATTAATTAACATGCAAATATGCAACACAACCTAACCATCCATACTCTTTAACTACCCCGTGTGGTCAAAACACTGATGACTTAGTGTCACAAATTAAATGATGGGGCCAACCCATCGTGTGGTCAAAACCATTGATGACCATAGGTCACAAATAATCAAAGTGTGGTCAAAACCACTGGTGGTACCAAACCACTGGGACTTAGTCGCAAATAATCAATTGGTGTGGTCAAAACCACTGATGACCATAGGTCACAAATAATCTGATGGGGCCAACCCATCTTGTGGTCAAAACCACTGACGACGGTCCATAAACTCATCCCCCTCCTCTCATCAATCCCACTATCACATGCTTATACATCAATTTTCATATATCATGTCATAGCATTTAACATCATGTGATGGCATGCAAATCGTATATCAAAAATCACAAGTTAGGGGACTTACCTGGAAACCATGATTATGCCACAAGCTAATCACAACCAAAAGATTAAAGGCAAACAATTAAATCATGTAAATTAATAAAGTGTGTAGTGAGTTTCTACACACCTGTTTCTACCGAACTTCTTAGATCCCGAAAAGTCGATCTACGATGCTAGATCTTGACCCTACATTCAGCCAATTGTCAGTGTTAATACCAAAGGCCTATTCGGCCATAACAACTTAATACCAAAGGCTCTTACCTTGAACGGATTTGATTTCCAAACAAATCCCAAAAACGTCACTTGATTTGTCGAGATCCCTATCAAAACACTAGTTAAGAATCGACTTGTATAATCACACATAATCAAGGCCTATGGCCGAATGTCACTTACCTCCTTACCTTGGGGAATCAAATCTCGAAAGATCTCCTTACTCCTTTAATGTTGTCCTCTCTTGGCTACAAAATAAAGCATGAATCCAAGGCCTTAATAAGGTTCGGCCAACCAAAAAATACATGGTTGAGCCTCAAGGTTTCGGCTGGCCACAATAATTAAAGAATTAACTTAGAGATCCTTACCACACTTATGAAAATCGTGACACCTTATTGGGGATGTGAGATTGACCTAAGCACAATTGGAGCAACTGGAATTTTAGTGAAGGAGGAGGGTAGGTTGGCTACTAGGAAAGAAAAGAAAAAGAAAAGATGTAGGGAAGTGGTGGTTTTGACTTAGTAGAAGGAAAGAAGAAGAGAGCTTTTGGAAGAATTTTGTCAATGCAACAAGGGGGATTTCGGAAGCAGCAAATTTGGAGAGAAAGAAAAGAAATTGGTTGAACTTTTGGCACTTCTTTGCCAAACAAAACAGATATGGACAGCCCCCTCAAAGGAGTCCAAAATTAAATGAGACCTCTATTTTGTGATAATTTCCAGCCTCTAATAATCACAAATAAAACATGATTTATCTTACTTTCTATCCCTTAATCTCCTCTTTAACAATTTTAATGAAAATAAACTGCTAAAATTCCCTCTTCCAGCCGAAAATTAAGAGTCCAAAACTTAGCCAACACTCTCCTTCACGCCAGCAGCAAAAAGAAAGAAAAAAATAAAATACATTTGCTGCCTCATAGGTTCGAACCTGGAACCTCCTGCCGCAGCCTTCCCTTAAACGCCCCTAGCCACTTCTCCCTTTAGACTTTCATGTCAAATAACCTCCTTTTTAATTATAAGGCCTTCTTCCGCCCTCACTCCTTTAACGCCAAAGCCCAAAAATAAAACTCCTTGCGTCCCTTATGTCTCGAACCCAAGACCTTATACCAAAGCCCTTTAAGTGGCGCCCCAAGCCACTCCACCAACCTGCCTTTCATGCCATAAAACCCCATTATTTTATTTTAAAGCCTTCTTCACCTTAACGCCCAAAAATCCCAAAAGGAAAACATTTCCCCCTTGTTACTGCCGAGACTCGAACCTCCTCCCTAGTAACCCCCCTTAGACGCACCAAGCCAATTGTGCCAAGCCCTTTCTTTGTGTCATATTTCGCCCAAATTTCCCCTTAACCCCTATCTCACCTAGCTCCCTTCTTTAAAAAACTAAGAAAGAAATTTTTAATTCCAAATCCGACCTAATTTGGGGTTATGACTAGACCCTTAAAACATGTCTAGCAATCAAAAAATTTATTTCTTCAAGCACACATGGGAAATTATTTAAATTACAAATAACCCCTAATTTAGGGTGTTACAGTTACACACCTGATATCGTGAAATCCAATATTCTTAGTCGATATCCTTGTTATCCTGATCTATAACTTTGCTCAAAAAGCCAAAAAAATGTGAAAATAGGGCCTCTCCTATATTCGGCCATGGTTAGTGTTCTACCCAATTTCATATATTTATAAATAAACCAATCTCCTTACCTTGAAATCCCGAAAATAACCCGACTTGAGTGTTACTGATCTTGGACTTAGAGATCTAAGCGTTGGACTCCTCTTCAGATCCTAAAATGCCGAAAATAAGAAAAACCCTTGATTAGTCACTAAATAGCCATTCGGCTAGGGACTTTGAAAAGCCGGAGAAATATTGGGAACTTAAAATCAACACGTACCTATTGTTCTCTTCAGATTCAGCACAAGCAGACTTTACTAAAAAAATTCAGCAACTTCAGGAGGTGAGATCTAAGAATTTTGGTTTTTAGAAGATTTAAGAATTTAAGAGATGGCTAAAAGAGATTTGGCCAATGAGTATTAAGGAGAAGAATAGAATAATAGAGATGTGATTTCAGCTTTTAGGAATTAGAAGAAAAATAACAATAGAGGTTAAAAGATTCGGCCAACCAGGAAATTTTAGAGAGGAAGAAAGGGTGAAGAAAATGGTGGTTTTCGGCTTTTAAGAGGAAGAAGACGAGAAAAGAAAATAAAAGAAAGGCTTCCAAAATTTCGACACCCCTCTTTATATAGAAAACCGATTTCTCCCTTTAGCAGAGATTGATTTTCACCAACGCCGCCACACATGATAGCTCCTATCCTTTTCCTTATCTTAATCTATTATCTCGTCAAAATAGTCTTTATCTCGCTTATTATCCTTAAAGACTAAATCCTAAATAATAGCCTTTATCATTTATTATCCACATAGAATAAATATAATAAAATTCCCCAAAAAATAGCATTGTGCCATCCACTTCCCTAATCCCTAATGCCAAATTTAACTAACTTAAATTAGAAGATTTGGGCTCCTTAAAACTTAAAATTTGGGCCCTTAACACTTAAATTAACTCATTTCACATATTCACCCATTAAACGCATAGGACCAAAAATTTAGGATGTTACATGGATGTGTCACCTGGCCGTGTGTTACACATAGTTGAGACACACGCCCGTGTCTCTGCCCGTGTGATGAAAACATGCCATTTTACAAGCCATATTTCTCACCCAATTCTATATCAATCTATACATGCCATTATAACCAAAAATCAAAACATTCAAAAGTACCAATAGAACTGATGGATAGTGGGATAGAACTCTGACAAGCTTCCAACCCAATCGAGCTTTCGATAATCTAGAAAATAAAGGAAAACCAATACATAAGTAGTGAATGCTTAATAAGCTTGTATGAACTTTAATCATAATAGTTCTTTTCAAATATGAAATTTAAACATATCTAGAATAATCCAATATTGATACCACAATATTCATGAAGATATATTTAACAGCTCACTAATTGAATAAATCTACAGTATCACTTATTATTCTTAGCATAGTAGGATTTTAACACAGCTTTAATACTTCCAAATTTCTTTATTTTCATTTACGTTTCATTACTTTCCACATTCATTCCGTAGGCATAACACACCAGTCATAAGCATATCATTCCATCATAGCTACAAGCTAGTGCGCTTAAAGAAAGACCTTTTTGAATTAATCACACGATAAATCATTTCATAAGAAACTGTATAACTTAAACCTTACCATTCTTTCATAAGCATAAGCATATTTTCATTTAAACACTTACCATTTCAATGCATCATATAATTAAACATACTACCATTCAACCAAATATTTGGCACTTGCTTAAGCATTAAACAACAACACTTGTTAGCATACTTGAACATATTTCTTATAATTTCAACATCAATAACCTTATTATCTCAACAGTTCACTCTTGAATTTATTACTTGTCTCAACTTACATAATTTTCATGTTTCAACATATCAAGATATTGATATATATATTTATATATTCATTTCATGATACATATAATCTTTTACTATTCCTTCATATACATATATCGTTCAAGACAACTCTCGATAACTTACCATTCCAGAAACGAATTATGGATATGAATACATCGTTTTCTTTGTGCCATAGTCCAACTATGGTCATACACATACAATGCCATGGCCCTTCCATGGTCTTACATTCAAGTGTCATAACCTAGTTATGGTCTTATTATCAGAATGCAATAGCCCAACTATGTTCTTACACATATATATAATGCCATGGTCCAACCATGGTCTTACTTTCAAAGTGCCATAACCTAGTTATGGTGTTTTCATTAAAATGCCATAGCCTTACTATGGTCTTATATATAAACACTCCCATGGTCCAACCATGGTCTTACGTTCATAGTTCCATAACTCAGTTATGGTCTTATCCATCAATTCATCCTTTACAACAGAACGATTGTACTTAATCTCGTGTTCCACTCGTTTTGAACATTTAATTCAATTTCATAATTTAAAGATAATTTTATTTTAGCAATAGATATGAATGAATTCATAATACCGTTCATCAATTTAATAAATAAACATTATAGTTTAACCATACGAACTTACCTGAATTGAATTGTAATAATTGCAAGAGTTCGGGACTATTCCGTTATTTTTCTTTTTCACGAGTATCTACGGAATCTTAATCTAAAGTATAAAATTTCTCATTCATTAGTGTATATTTCATTCCCAATTCATTTCACAATTTATACCTTCAATTTTTTAATTTACACAACTACTCAAATTTTTACAACTTTTGCAATTTAGTCCATTGACTAATTAATCTATCAAATCAACTAATTTTTCTCAATTATTAATTTATCCAAATATTCTAAGCTATCATACAGCCCTTAATAAAATATGAATTTAATACCAAACCCTAATATTTTAATTATCTTCACAATTTGATCTAACATTAATATTTAACAAAATCACTTTATAATATCATCATACAACAAAATTAAAACTCTAAACCCACTTGATATTAATAATTTATTTCAATATATTAATTTAGATAATAAAATAATTCATTTCATTGAATTTAATCATTTTGACATTTTACAAAATTACCCTTTAAAATTTTACTTTTATTTAATTTAGTCCCTAAGCCTAAAACATGCAAATTAGCCATTTTTAATGTAAACCCATGCTAGCTGAATATTCATATATTTTCCTCCTCCCGCTCTCCATTCCACATCCTTAATGTATATATATTTCCACTATGTAATTATATATTCATATCAAGCTGTCCACTTGAGTCATAGTTACTAAATTATTTATATCTTGAGCTACCAAATTATAAATTAAGGTCCTCTTGATATTTTTTAAACTAGAATCAAATATATTTCTACCATAAAAATTTCAGAATTTATAATTTTGCCAATAAGTACAGTAAAATCTTCAAATTTATCCCTGTTCTGCTGTTTGACATGTAACATCCTAAATTTATGGGTCTATACATTTAGTGTGGGGATATGTTTAATTTTTTTTATTTAAGTGATAGGGGTTCAAAATTGGGCTTAGGATTAGGCAAAGGCCTTGATTGAATTATTTTAAGGTGGCGTCATTAACAATAAAAGAGGCCCAAGTTTTGGCCACAAGGAGCCCATGTTTTTAGGGCCATTTTCGGCACCTAAAATGAAGCAAGGAGTGACGCCACACACAAGGAGTTAGGGGCCTAAAATTTATGTTTAATAAAGCATAAATCTTTTAATTTAAGTGAGTTAAATTTAGGCATTAAGATTTGATGAGGTGGACGGCTACAAGGCTCAAAAATAGGAAGATCTAAATGGATTTTATAATTGATAAAATAGTAGATAAAAAGAAGAAAAGTTAGGAGCTTGTCTACAAGGGAGGTGATGGCTGAATATCCATCACCTATAGGAGTGTAGAAATCGGCTACTGCATGGCAAAGGGGGTGCCAAATTTTCCCTCTCATTTAGCTTAAATTTTAATTAATTAGGAAGGGCATTTTCAGTTTTATACATGAGGTGACGAAATATCTATAAATAGGGGGGATAGCTCCTTGATTCTGACATTGAAAACCCTAATTTCTTCTCCCATTGTGCCAAAATTCCTTAGCCTCTCCCTTTCCAATTTCTTTTCTCCAATTTCTTCAAAAGTCGAAACTCTTCTCCACTTTTTCCTCCTTGTGCCGATTTCTCTAAAAAGCCGAAGCATCTATAGTCTTCTCTTTTATTCATCTTATTTGAGAATTAGTTCTATACTTTCGGCATTTAAATCTTCCATTGGCATTGCCGAATCCTCTTTCTAGTGCTAGCTGAATCTCCTATACTAACGTAAGTGTCGATTTTTGATTAGTTCTCATGATCTATTCCTGGTTTTTGAAAGGCAAAAGATAAAAGTTAATAGTTTAATGGTTTTATGATGGGCGGTAATTCGAGATTTGATGGAAGCTTGGTCAATTAGATCTAAAAGCCGAAAATAGCTAGTCTCCACTTTCAGGATTTTTAAGGTAAGAAGATTTCCCTAGATTTCTATTAGATTTGTTCATTGTATACAAGATCTTAACATTATGATGAGGATTAACGATCAAATATTGTGATAGTAGTTTTGATAAGGACTTGTGATGGAATTAAATATGGATCAGGCAAAGGAGAAAATCCCTAAGTTTAAGAAAAGAGCGAGATCGCCATTCGAGATTGGCCACTTGGTTGTAGACCGCTTACGAACAACACCTTAGGCAGATAGCGATGAGTGTCGACTAAGGATAGCGTCGACATAGAAAGCATCGTTTTATCGATGTCGATGTGTAGATCTCTAACACACTAATAAACTGTATGTATGACTATATATATGTTATGGGCTTAAAAGTCGAATGAATTTGTTTAGGCAATGAATGGAACCCTAAAAGGTTAGGCAAGGATGCGTGTGCGTAAACATAGAACTCCCTATGTGTATCAAAAATATATATAAGCGCATGATGTTTTCTTTATGTGTATGCATGGGATGGGAATATGATATTGAAGGGGAAGTGCATGATAGGTCACTTGGTGATTGGTGGTGGAAATCCCACATATACAAATGTTAGGTCACATAGTGATTGGTGGCTATGCCACATTCAATGATTCCTAATTAATAAGAATAGGCAGTGCGGCTGTCGTTTTGGTGTGTAGCTGATGGAGGGTTGATTGTAGAAATCCCCAAGGTGTGATGGTTGGTACGGGTTGGTGTGTAGAGGATGGAAACCTAGGATGGGTTAGGTTATTCATTATTTAACGTTTACCATGTGATTATGATTGTTACCTCCATGTATGGGCCAAGGCCCATAATGTGTTTGTGGGCTCGAGTCGTTGTGTGTTTTGAGATTTATACACTGAGTCTTGGTGACTCACGCTTTCCTTTTCTCTACTCTTCCAGATGAGCAGTAGATCATGGACATGGGAGCCGAGACGGACTCGATGGGCCATCAAGTTTTATTTCTACAAATTATTTTTGGGTTTTATTTAAATTTTATTTTATTTTATTGGAGAATATTTATGTAATAAAGCCCCTAGTTTTATTCAACTAAGTAGTTTTCAATGTTATGCAACTTATGAATTTATGACAAGGTTTATTTATACGTAATAATAATACAAAGAGGTTTATTTCCAAAAAGTCACTTATTTATTCAAATTTTAAATAATTAACTTGTGGTTCCAAAATCGATAAAGTGTTATGTGTTCTATAACACGCCAGATCTGGTTGAAACTCATGGGCCGGGTTTGGGGTGTTACATGACAGCTTCAACCTTTTTTTACTAAAAATTAATTATCTCTTAGTACAGTGTTTGAATGATGTTTTCATTTGTTTCTATTGAAAATATACTCATTAATAATTTAAAATATAAATTTAAACCCCTAAGTATTGTTTTACAATGTTTAATGATTTTCCAAAATCGGAACAGGGGAACCGGAAATCATTTTGCCCTTGACTCAAAATATTTATTATATCTCATAATTTACAATTCCATTGCTTACACCGTTTCTTCTATGAAAGACTAGACTCAATAAAGTTTAATTTCATATTTTATTCAACCTCTAATTCTATTTCCAAAATTTTTGATGATTTTTCAAAGTTAGACTACTGCTGCTGTCCAAAACTGTTTTAGTGCAAAATGTTGATTACCAAGTTTATAACACCCTTACTTCCTTTCTCTACAATATTTCTCATCACTTCGTCTTATTTCCCTTCAGTAACATATCAAGAACATAGAACCTTATACAAAAAACTCTACTTTAACATCATTTTCATACTTTTTCAATAATATCAACTTAAAAAAAAGATGTTGAAGTCTTGATGTTCTTACCTTGTCCTATTGATTTCAATCTTTGACTTGATTTTCTCTCTTCTCCAGCTTTAATTTCTTGAATCTAACTGATATTCTAGCTCCCCATAGTCTCCTTATTATCTTTCTCTCTTGATGGTTATGAAAGTTCTTTTGATTTCTAAGTGAAAATGGTGGATTTTTTTTGTGAAATCACCAAATTGTAAGAAAAGAAAATTTCTTCCTTTCTTTTCTTTCCCATGTTGGTTGCATGAAAGATGAAGAGAATTCTTCATCTTTCTCTCCTTATATTCTAAATAAAATAATAATAAAATAATAATAAAATATCTCATTAAAATATTAATAAACTAGTATTTATTTATTTAATCTAAAATATCACCAATATCTTCATTGCCTTCTAGATTTCTCTCTTTTTTTAATTGAGCATTTTGCCCTTTATGATCTTTTAAAATTCCATCATTGAGTCATCACTTAAATTGTGATTTAGTCCCTCATAATTTTTCACCTATTCAATTTGGTCCTAATCCATCCATTTTCCTTAGTTTCTAGATCATTCCACCGTTAAAATATTTACACTATTGGTCCTTCAACTTTTTCATATTTACACTTTAACCCTTCAAATTTTGAGTATTTACTCCTGGGCAACAAAACCTTTCTCACTTTTACGATTTAGTCCTTTCTTGAATTAATATATCATAATATCCTTCTCAATGTTGACATAACTCAATATTTCCCCTTTTGTCACTTTATTTTCTTGTTTTACTATATCAATGATAATATCTTACTTTCTTATTGTAGTAATTTTCGTGGTATTACAATATAAGTGTAAATAATTTATTAAAGATGGAAACAAAATGACGTAGCTTGATATTGGGACTAAAAGATAAAAAAATGTGGAAGACAGAGGACTGATGTAGCAATTAATTTACTTTTAATTTTTAAATTTCAGATTAAATCAAAGGTTTGACTAAACAAAAGGGTTACAAGTGTAAATAGGCTAGAGAGTGAGGGCAGTGTTGGAAAAAAATGGGTTTTTTTTTTTTGTAAATTTAAAAAGTAAGGGGGTGGGAATAAATTACCCATTTTTGGCACCTATAAATGGGAAAAAAAACTATTCATTCTTTCATTTTTAACCTCATTTAAAAAAAAAAACTCTTCCTCCTATGTTGGCCATGGCTCCACCACCGGAGAGCCTAACGGCTCTTTGGCCTCCGGTGGTGGGCTGCCCCATACGATGGCCAAATTTTTTTTTTTGGAAAATCATAATTTTCTTTAAAAAAATCACAACTTTTCTTAAAAATCAAAGCTTTATTTTGAAATAATTGAAAAAGGTCAAAATTTATTTTAAAAATTTAAACTTTTCCTTTAAAATGACTAAAATTTTATTTTATTTTTAAAATCTAAACTTTCTTTTTTTAAAAAAAAAATCACTAGTTTTCTTAAAAATCAAAGCTTAATTTGAAATAGTGAAAAAGATAAAAATTTGTTTTAAAAATTTAAAATTTTCCTTTAAAATGAAAAAAAAGATTTTTATGTTATAGAAAAATTAATAAAACAATGAATAAAGAGGATGGAAAATACGAGAGAATTTCATTGTTTTATTTTCACTTACAAGGTGCTATTTATAAGCTCATTTACATTCAATTAATAAAGGTATTACATTTAATGAATTAAAGTTTCTTAATTACTCTATTTAATAATCTCCTGATTATAAATTAAGTAAAGAGTTTTATCTCAATACTTTAATATGCTCAAAGGGGGTTATGACATCCATTTAATTTACAACACTCCCCCTTGGATGTCTTTTAAATAAGAATGTGCCTTATTAAAACATTTATTAGGAAAAACCCTGTGGGATAAAAACCTAATGAAGGAAAAAGAGTACACAATCTCCGATTACAAGTTGTCTCGTTAAAAACTTTACCAGGAAAATCCAGTGGGACAAAACCTTGGTTAAAGGAAAAGAGTACAACAAGTTTTAGACTCCACCTAATGGCGACATCACATTATATCTTTGAGTCAACGCATTCCAATCTTGTTTCGTAGTTTTTAAAATGTTGAAGTTGGCAATGCCTTGGCAAAAAGATCTGCTAAATTATCACTAGAACGAATTTATTGAACTTCTATGTCACCTTTCTTCTTAATATTATGAGTAAAGAATAATTTTGGTGAAATATGTTTCGTTCTGTCACCTTTTATATAATCACCCTTTAATTGAGCTTTACATGATGCATTATCTTCGTATAAGATAGTTGGCATATTTTCCTGTAAAGGCAAATTACATATCTTCTGGATATGTTGGGTTAATAACCTTAGCCAAACACGACTTGCCACATGCATTGCAATTATTTCAGCATGATTTGAAGAGGTAGCAGCTAATGTTTGCTTTGTCGAACGCCATGATATGCCAGTACCTCCACATGTAAATAAATATCCCATTTGAGATCGACCTTTATGTGGATCCGATAAATATCCAGCATCAGCATAACAAACTAATAGGGATTTTGAATCATTTGAATAAAATAACCCCATATCAATGGTCCCTCTAAGATATCTAAATACATGTTTAATTCCATTTCAATGTCTACATGTTGGAGAGGAACTAAATCTTGCTAACAAGTTTACAGCAAAAGCTATATCAGGTCTTGTGTTATTTGCAAGATACATTAATGCTCTTATGGCACGTAAATATGGTACTTCAGGACCAAGAAACTCTCCATCATTCTCACAAGGACAAAATTGATCTTTATTCACATCTAACGATCGTACAACCATCAAGGTACTCAATGGATATGCCTTATCCATATAAAATTTATTTAAGACCTTTTTCGTATAAGTTGACTAATGGACATGAATTCATATCTTTTAAATGCTTGTTCTGCAGACCAAGACAAAATTTTGTTTTTCTGAGATCTTTCATCTCAAATTCTTTCTTTAAATAATTTATTGCATTTTGAAGCTCTTCAGGAGTTCCAATAATATTTAGATTATCAACATAAATAGCAATTATCACAAAGTTTGATTCATACCTTTTTATAAAAACACATAGGCAGATTGGATTGTTTTTATAATTTCTTTTAACAAATATTCACTAAGATGATTGTACCACATACGTCCAGATTATTTTAATCCATATAAACTTTTATTTAATCTAATTTAGCAATTTTTTGGGAAACACTATATCCTTCAGGGATTTTAAATCCTTCTGGGATTTTCATATAAATTTCACTATCAAGTGTACCATACAAATAGGTTGTAACACCATCCATTATACGCATGTCAAGTTTTTCACATACTGCCAGACTAATAAGGTATCTAAACGTGATTGCATCCACCACAGGAGAATATGTCTCTTCATAATCAATGTCGGGTCTTTGCGAAAATCCTTGTGCTACAAGTCATGATTTATATGTTATGACTTCATTTTTCTCATTTCGCTTTCGCACAAATATCCATTTATATCCTACAGGCTTTACATATTTAGGTGTTTGGACTATAGGTCTAAAAACCTCGCGTTTAAAAAGTGAATTTAACTCTGCTTGAATTGCGTCTTTCCATTTTGGCCAATCTTTTCTATTTCTACATTCCTCAATAGATTTAGGCTCAGGATCCTAATTTTCTTTTGCTATTTCAATAGCAACATTATAAGCAAAATTGTTGTAGGCAACTATATTTTTTTCGGTTCCATCTTTTTCCTAAAGTAACATCTCTTCTGGGGTTTTTTGATTAGTTATATCTTTGGCCTCTTCTAAGGCACTTGCCTCCACAATATTACCATCTTGAATAATTGATCCTTTCTTTTTACAAGGATTTTTATCTTTGGAACCGACTGGTCTTCCACGCCTCAGGCGTGGATGACTTTTTTTTGCACTAACAATTTGCTTTATTGGGATATCAATTTGTATTGGAGCATTTTCAGCTGGTATGTGAGATTTTGTAATTCTCTTTAGGTCAGTAAATGAATCTGGCAGTTGATTGGCAATATTTTGCAAATGTATAATCCTTTCAACTTCTTGTTCACATTGACTTGTACGAGGATCTAATTGAGATAATGGTGATCCATTCCATGTAATTTATTTTGCCACGTGTATTTTCTCTCCCCCTAATGTTGGGAATGTTGCTTCATTAAAATGACAATCCATAAATCGTGCAGTAAATAAATCTCCTGTTAATGGTTCAACTTATTTAATTATAGAAGGAGATTCATAACCAACATATATTCCCCACCTCCTTTGAAGACCCATCTTTGTGCGTTGTGGTGGAGCAATTGGAACATATACTACACATCCAAAAATTCTAACATGGGAAATATTTGGCTCGACCAAAAGCCAATTGTAATGGGGAGTACTTATTATAACTTGTTGGCCTTAAGCGCACAAGTGCTGCTGCATGCAAAATAGCATATCCCCAAGCTGTAACAGTGAGATTTGTTCTCATAAGCAATGGTCAAGCTATTAGTTGGAGGCGTTTGATAAATGATTCAGCTAAACAATTTTGTGTATGAACATGAGCTACAGGATGTTCAACTTTTATCCTAATTGACATACAATAATCATTAAAAGCTTGGGATGTAAACTCACTAGCATTATCAAGACGAATAGTTTTGATTGCATAATTTCGAAATTGAGCTCTTAATTGAATTATTTGAGCAAGTAGTCTCGCAAACGCTAGGTTGCGAGTCGATAATAAGCACACATGTGACCACCTACTAGATGCATCTATTAATACCATAAAATATCTGAATGGTCCACATGGTGGATGAATGGGCCCACATATATCACCTTGAATACGTTCTAGAAATGCTGGAGATTCAATCCCAACTTTAGTTGGTGATGGTCTAATAATCAATTTTCCTTGAGAACAAGCGACACAAGATAAATCCTTGAATTCAAGAATCTTTTGTTTCTTTAATGGGTGTCCAATTGAATTCTCGATGATTCTTTGCATCATAGTAGATCCGGGATGGCCTAATCGGTCATGCCAAATAGTAAAAGTATGTGGTTCTACAAACTTCTAGTTTGTAGTAACATGTGACTCAATTGCACTTGTAACATCCTGAATTAATGGGCTTATGCGTTTAATGTGTGTGGTTGTGCTTGTTATGCTTGATAGAATGTTTTAGGGGTCCAGAATGGGCTCGAAGTTGGGCCGAAGCCTTAGTCAAATTTTCTGTTTGGACACTCTAGTGGAAAGTAAGTTAGGACAATGCTTAAAAGACATTACCTGTGAATTAAGACATAAAAATGGCCTTGTGGTGTAACATCCCGAATTTGGGCCTAGAATAAATGAGTTTCGTGTGTCGAGAGAATGGATTTTGTCGATTGAAAAAAAGGAATAATGAATTAAGTGTGATTAAAAAAAATTATGATTGCATGTTTAGTTTAATTTTTAGGTGATTTAGGAAGGGTTGGTAGTGTTGGAAAAGTCCTAGGCTCGATCTAAGGCTTTAGAAAAATTTTGTTTTTTTTTACCCTTAAGAGAGGTTGGTGTTTTTAGTAAAAAGGCTTTTAAAATATTTTTGGGTTAAAAGATAGCACAAGGAAGTAGGTGATATGGTGGCTTGGAATGTTTTGAATAAGCTGGTGGTCAAAGGTTTAAGTCTTGGACTTGGCAATAATTTTTTTTATTGCGCATAAGTTAGTATGAAGGCTAGAGTTTAGGCCTTATAATTAGTTGTTGCTGATTTACAACCCAAAGAAATGGCTGGCCCAGTGGCAAAGGCGTTAGGAGCAGGAGGGGGAGCAAGGTTCTAGTCCCAGCGAGCATAAATGTTGGGTTTCTTTTAGTAAACCTAGAGCGTGGCGTAAAGGGTTATAATTAATTAGGAGGAAATATGACTCAAATAAAGTAGGCGTAAGATGGCAAGGCGTGTATCATAGGGAAGAGGTTGGAGGTTCGAATTTGGGTGTTGGCTAATATTTTTAGATTTCTTTGGATGATTCGGTCGCTAGAAAATATGCTTTAAAACAAGTTGAGAATGGAATATATCACAAGAACGGTTGTGGTGCAGTGGCGAGAAGCATGTAGGGGTGCTTGGAGGTCTTGGTTTCGAGTTTCCTTGTGCACAATAATATGTTATTTTGCTGCTACCGGGGAAGGTATTTGAAGTGGACCAAAATGCCAAAAGATAGCTGCTATTCGGGGAAGCTATTTGATTGTAATTCAAATTGAATTTTTGGCTAAATAAAAGGAATTTTTGGGATGAGAATGAGGATAAATTTTGGAGATAATAAAGGAATTTAATTGGTGATAAGTTTGAGTTGATTAGGGAGTGTAGGTTTAATTAATCAATTTATTTATTTTAGTATATATATGGGTGCTGAAATTCTCTTTAAATAAGGGGGGATAGCTCATCAATTCCGGCATTTGAACCCTACTCTTTTCTTCATTCTTTGGACCGAAAATCTGAAGGCCATCTTAGTTGTTTTTCTTTTCTCATCTTTTTTTTCTTTGAAACCTCCTTCTAGCCGAATCTTTTGATCCCCATTGTTATTCTTCTTCCATTCACTAAAAGCCGAAATCCCTAGATCTCATCTCCTGTGTTTGCCAAATTCTCTCTGAGGTGTCTGCTTGTGTCGAAACTTGAAGAAAACTCAGGGTAATCGTGAGATCCCAAATCTTTTCCAGCTTTTCAAAGTCTCTTGCCGAATGGCTATTTAGAAACTAATCTCTTGTTTCTCTCTTATTTGCAGCGTTCCAAGATTTGAAGAGGAGTCAATTGCTTAGATCTCCAAGTCGGGTTCGATAACACTAATCGTGTTACTTTTGGGATTTCAAGGTAATGAGATCTATTAGTTTTAACGTGTAAATTTGGGTATTTATTAACCCTTGGCCGAATGTAGGGGAGGCCAAATCTTCATATTTTTCTGGTTTTTCTTGAACCAAATTATAGACTGAGGATAGTAGATCTGGATAGCAAGGATATCGACTAAGAGTATAGTACTACGCGATCAAGTGTGTAACTTTTCACACCATCTAGATTGTTTGTTAATACATGTATATAAATCTGCTATATTCTGTTAAAAGCTGAAATCCCGGCATAATGGTTGAAACTCGAGGAGGGTAAAGGCGAATCACCAGGTTAGTGATCTCTGTCATTCTAAAGTGAATGGTTCTGTTGATTTGATGTGATAAACATGTATGCCAGTTTCTGTGATTGCACGAGGTTGGGTGATTAATAAAAGGGGAAGTGTTCTGTTGTAGTGGCTTATTCCATGATCTGTTGTAGTGGCTAATGCCATGATCTGTTGTAGTGGCTTATGACATGATCTGTTGTGGTGGCTTATGCCATGATCTATTGTAGTGGCTTATGCCATGATCTATTGTAGTGGCTTTTTGCCATGATCAGATGGGGTATAGCGGTGTGGGTTGATTATAGAAATCCCCAATGGTGTGAATGGCAGGTAAGGGTGGTGTGTAGCGGATGGAAACCTAGGATCGGGTTGGGCTTTGCATATTTTCTGATATATTATGCTCATTATACATTACGTGGGCTAAGGCCCAATCTAATGGTGTGTAAGGGTTGCTGCCGAGAGTCACGACTCACCCTATTATTTAACATCTTCGAGATAGCACCTAGTGCAACGGGCCTGAGTGGAGAGGCGCAAGGTGGCCGTCGAGAGATTCTATGTTACAGCAAGAAGACTTCATTTAGTTTATTTATTTTTAATATTTTTTAATATTTTTAATTAATGGGTTTTATATTTTGTTGTAATAAGGCCATGGGCCACTAACTTTATATTTTGTCTCGATTTTATTTTGGGCTTTCATCGCTAATGGACATGTAAAATTTTACGTTTAAATTAAACTAAGACAGGTACTAAACTTTGGGGTTTTTTTTAAAGGCATCTTATAAAATTCTATTTTTTATAAATTATCAAATCATTAAGTCTTCCCGGAATATATGTTTAAACTCGAAAAATGTTTTCCAAAAATGCGACATGTTTTTACTAATTCTTCTTGGTGGCATGCCAGATCTAGTCATGGTGTTTGGGCCGGGTTTGGGGTGTTACATGTGGCCCAGTGGTCAGTGGCGATATGCAGGGACTAGGACTGGCGTGTCAAGCTGTTAAGGAGGTCCAAGGTTCGAGTAGCATAAAGCCCAATTCTTTTTAATTAAATTCAGCTAATTTTCAGCATTTAAGTGGGTAGAGTGGGACGGCAATAAGGCTTGGAAATAGGAGGATTTATTTGAGTGGATAATGTAGATAATATGGTAGATAAAAGGAGGAAGAGGTAGTGTTATCTAGGATTCTTTTCGAGGTGTGATCAGATAAAGATAAGGGAGGAAATTTAGGATTTATCTGCTAGTCACAGTGGTGGCCGAAATTCCAACACTGAGGGGGAGGAGAAATAGATTCTGATATGATCAAGGGGTGCCGAAATTTCCCTTTATTAATAGCTTAGTTTTTATTTTAAAAAGGGGCATTTTCGATTTTAGGCAGTAGGTGTTGAAATTTTGCTTAAGTAGGGAGGATATCTCTTCAATTCCGGCATTTGACCCTATTCTCTTTTTTTTCTTTCCTCTCATCCCCACTTCTATGCAAAAGCCAGAAATTTCATTGTTCTCTTCTCTCATGTTTTCCTCGAAAAGCCGAAACTCATAATCCTTCTCATCTCCATTATTTTCCTATAACCGAATGATCATTTTTCTTTCCTTTATTCTCCCTTTTGTAGATTTCTTCATAGCTGAATCTTCATAGATCCTGTTACACTATCTTTCTTTTGATCTTTTCAGAAGTCAAAATCTGTCAGGAGAAGCAGAACATGTTGGTAAGTGCCGATTTCTTTTGATCTTTTCTCTTTCAGTTTTGGGGGCCATAGTCGATTGGCTAATGGGTTGTAAGGCCATCAATAATTTGATATTCTATTCACTGATCTTGTGTCCTGTTTGGGCAACATTCTGGGATTTAAAGAAGATCTAACCGCCTAGGTTTCTAGGACAAAAATCGGTAACTTCCCAATCCTATTGTCTTCTTTCGGGATTTCAAGGTAAGGATTTCAATTCTCCCTAAGTTGACTGTCAGTTTCCTTTCTTTATTGTGCCTTAACCTAATGCCTCGTTAAGCAATCATTATAGTATCCTCCGACTAAGGTCATTCATGGACTCGAATGTCAGCAAATCGAAGGAAGGGATTGGATCTGTAGTCTTAGCCCCAAAGTTTAAGAAACGCGGTGTCAACAGTACGGGAATGGCCGCCGGGTTGTGGACCGACTTCAGAACAAAACCTTAGAAAGTTAGTACTCGTATCGACTTCTGATAGTGTCGACAATGAAAGTATTGTACTGTCGGTAATCAGGTGTGTAGATCTCTATCACACTAGTTAATCTGTATTATATGTATATTATGGGCTAAAAGCCGGAAAATGAGGCGTATGAACAGTCATATTACCCAGAAAGGGTAGGCAAGGGATGCCAGGTACGTAATCATAGAAACTTCCTATGTGTATCAAAGTATGTAAAAGTTTGTGATCTGTTTAGATAGTATAATGTTCTGATTCTTACATGTATGTATGCATGGGATGGGATTGATATGATGAAGGGGAAGAAGGTCGCATGGCGATCGGTGGCTTTGCCACATAGGTCACATAGTGATCGGTCTTTATGACAGGCAGCATAGCTGTCGAAATACTACAATGTATTATTAAGGTCGCATGGCGATCGGTGGCTTTGCCACATAGGTCACATAGTGATCGGTCTTTATGACAAATAGCACAACTATCGATATAGTGTGTAACGGATGGAGGGCTATTTGTAGAAATCCCCACGTGTGATGGTTGGTACGGAGGTGTGTAGAGGATGGACTCTTAGGTTTGGGATGGGCCATGTTGCATGTAAATATATATTCTGTTGCCATTGTGTATGGGCTTAGGGCCCATAATGTGTTTGTGGGCCTCAAGGCTTTTATGTGTTCTCGGGATTTCACACTAAGTCTTGTTGACTCACCCTTTCATTTCTCTCAACTTTTTAGATGAGCAGTAGATCGTGGACATGGGAGCCGAGGCGGACTCGAGGGCCATCAAGTCTTTCATCTTCATAGACTATTTTCGATTTTTCTTTAATTTTCAATTTTGGGATTATTTTTGTAATAAGGCATCCATAACTTAGGTTATCGAACTATATTTTTTTCATGTTACATCTTATAAACTTATGTTTTCAAAGTCTTAATTATATAGTGAAAGGAAAATGAGTTTTTCCAGCATGTTCAATGTAATTGTTAAAGTTTCTTCAAAAATGTCACAATTAATGATTATCGGTTAAAATAAACTGAGATTTTCAAAACCCTTCAAGGCAAAGTTGTCAACATTCAACCCGTAGGATACCAGATCCGGTCATGACGCATGGGCTGAGTTTGGGGTGTTACATTTTTAGTATCAGAGCCCAGTTCAAAACTCGGGCTGTGAAATGAGTCCAGTAGTAATTTGTAAAAGTGATGTAAGTTTGAGAAAAGTTCGATTGAGATATGGCCTTCGAGTCTACCGGCATCCGATCCATGAAGGTAAGTATTCTAAACTCATTATGTGATATGCATGTTGGGTTTGATGGGCTCTATAGGGACGTCGGTTAGTATGCTAGAGTTTATGGACTTTAGGTTTAGTATAAACAATTCTTCAAATCTCATAAGACTTGATTTCTAATTAAACATGTCTGTGAACAAGTCACAGGGTTAGGGTGTGGTAACAGGCATATGCATGTCTAAGATTGGATCCAGGGGGAGCTTGGTATTTAAGCGGCCCTAGTGGCTCACCTCCTCTTCACTGGAATTCTACCTGGTGCGTAGTGACTGTTCACCGTAGCCACGGGGACTTGTTGACGGGCCAAAATTTATAATTAAAACCCGAAAGGGACCAACCACCCTATTTCGTAAAATTACTAAAATACCCTATTTACATAAAATTTTTGAAATACCTTCTATTTGTGAAAATTTCCCAAAATACCTTTGGTTTGCAAAATTACCGAAATACCCCCAGATTGAAAAATTACCAAAATACCCCTACTTTGTAAAATCACCAAGATACCCTATTTTGGAAAATTACGAGAATACCTCTGGGTAGTGAAATGACAAAAATACCCTTATGTGATGATGTGAGTTCATGGATGCTACTTGTATGTTGATGTGCGATGGTTGAATGTATGTGGATTTTAGAGCTAGGAAGTACAGACCTGAGAATTGAACCTTGTAGATAGAGTTTGAATTCAAAAGAACTACTGTTAAAACTACTCTCCATAAGATTGTTTGTTATTAATCAGTGGGAGAAATTAATAATTCATAAAATTCCTAATCAGATAAATGCGAATCGGTAGAATGAGCACTAGAGGACGTGTTGTGCGTGGCCGAGGTAGAGGCAGGATTGCTGTGTCAGAACTGGTAGGGTCTGGTCACGAGTCGGGGAATGAGGTACCAGTGCCACTAGCTGTGGAGGTAGAATTTCAGGATCAGACGATTGGAGATGATGCGGTATCTCAGGCGATGTTGAGGGTTTGAGAGATGGTTGTTGGGGCAGGCATGGGCACTAGAGCCCAAAAATCTGTGTCGGAGCGACTTAGAGCTAATGGGCAGAAGTGTTTAGGGGAATTTTTGGGATAGCCCCGAGTATAGCTGAGTATTGGTTAGAGGCAGTTGAATGCATAATGGATGATCAGGATTTCACGGAAGAAGAGAAGTTGAAAGGAGTAGTGTCCCTTCTCCGGGACGAAGCTTATCAATGGTGGCTTACGATTAAGGATGGTATAATGGTTGACCGTATCACCTGGGATTACTTCAGAATGGCGTTCCAGAGTAAGTACATTGGAACGAGTTATGTGGATGCGCTGCATAGAGTATTTCTGAATCTGGTTCAGGGAAGTAGGTCGATGGCGGTGTATGAAGCAAAATTCTTACGCTTGAGCCATTATGCTCGAGGGATAGTGGCCACAGAACATGAATGGTGTGTTCGATTTGAAGATGGCCTGAAGGATGATTTACGTGTTTTGATAGCTCCACAGCGGGAGAGGGAATTTGTTGTACTTGTAGAGAAGGCTAAGATAGTTGAGGAGGTAAAGCGGATGGAAAAGCTGAATCGAGATAAAGATAGAAGTGGAAGTAGGAGGAATTTTGGATTGTCAGGAGCAGCTAGGCGTACTCAGAAAAGACCTAGGTCGGATGGACCACACCGGGTGGAGAGACCTGCTGCTAACCAGACACGGAGGTGTGTTTGCTGTGGTAAATTCCATGTAGGTGAGTGTTGGGCAGGCAGTAGAAAGTGCTTTAGGTGTGGATCTTTGGACCATCAGATTAGAGACTGTCCATAGCCACGGAGCAATGTAAGACCAGCAGGGCAGGGAAATGCTAAGCTAGGTAGAGGAGGTCAGCAGCCGCAGAGGGGTCGTGGTCCAGCTAGAGGTGGTAATGATTTGATCGGTAGTGGAGCACAAAGTAGAGGGCAAGAAACACTAAGGCGAAATAGCCGGGGTTAGTCTATGCTGCCAGACATCGAGAGGAGACTGACGCACCAGATGTTATAACCGATACATTTTTAATATTTGGGTTGCCTTACACTATATTGATTGACATTGGGTCGACACATTCATATGTTGCTAGTAGTGTGTTTTGAACTTTAAGTTTAGATTCCGAGATTACCCCAGGGCGATGACTGTAATTAGCCTATTAGGACAATCTGTGGTAGTAGATAAACTCTATCGGGAGGTACCCTTAGAAGTTCAGGGAATAGTTTTTCAGACGGATTTGATGGAATTACCGTTTTGGGAGTTCGACTTAATATTAGGCATAGACTGGCTGGTGAAGTATCAAGCTAATTTAGATTGTGCAGCCAAGGGTATGGTGTTGATAACCCCCGAGGGTAGTGAAGTGTTGGTGATAGGAGAAAGGGGGAACTGCCTGTCGAATGTAGTGACTGCCCTAAGAGCAGAAAGGATGGTGAGAAAAGGATGCGAGGCAGTTTTAATGTTTGTTTGGGCTCTGGAAGCAAGGACCTAACTATTGGGGACATTAGGACGTTGAAGGAGTTTCCTGATGTTTTCCCAGAAGAGCTTCCGGGACTACCCCCAAATCGTGAAGTGGAGTTTGGTATCGATCTTTTTTTGAGAACAATGCCAGTATCTATTGCTCCATATAGGATGGCGCCAAAGGAGTTAGTGGAATTGAAAGCACAGATTCGGGAGTAGCTGGATAGAGGGTTTATTTGACCAAGTGTGTCACCGTGGGGAGCGCCGGTGTTATTTGTCAAGAAGAAAGATGGATGAATGTGTATGTGCATTGACTATCGTCAGTTGAATAAGCTAACAATCAAGAACAAATACCTGTTGCCGAGGATCGATGACTTGTTCGATTAGTTGAAGGGAGCCTCAGTCTTTTCAAAGATAGATCTGAGGTCAGTATACCATCAGCTTAAGGTCAAGGAGGCATATATTCATAAGACGGCTTTTAGGACTCGCTATGGTCATTACAAGTTCATGGTAATGCCATTTGGATTGACTAATACGTCAGCAGCATTTATGGACATGATGAATCGAATATTCCAACCCTACTTGGATCGATTTGTCATGGTATTCATAGATGATATCCTGGTTTATTCAAGATCGGAGGAGGAACATGACTCACACCTTCGAGTGGTTTTACAGATCTTAAGGGAGAAGCAGTTGTATGCCAAATTCAATAAGTGTGAATTTTGGCTAAGGGAAAAGTAATCAAGTAGAAGCCTTCGGGATTTGGATCTATTTCGGTAAGAGTAATCGACTTAGATTTAGTGTTGTCTCATTTGGAGTTTTGATTTAATGTTTAACCGGGTCTTCTGACCAAGGCTTTGTTTCATGGAGCCGAATACCAGTCAAGTGGAGGAAGGGGTTGTCCCTACCCCTAAGTTCAAGAAACATTCGGTTTCTGTGGTTCAGGATTGGCCACCGGGGTGTGGGCCAGTGTCGGAGCAGGGTCGTAGACAGATAGCGGTAGTTTTGCGTAGGGACAGTGTCGACATCGAGAGTCTAGTGCTTCGGGTTATCAGGTGTGTGGTTAATTCACTGTTTCTATGATTAGTCAATTAATTATATGTGTTATGCATGTGATAATCGGTACAGTGGTTATGGTGGATTTGTTACCCTTAATGGGGTATCTCAGTAACCAGGTTAGTACTCTATCTAAGGAATGTTTTTGGTTGATTACTGTGGATATTTGTGAGCATGTTGTATGTTCACCTAATATGTCCATGCATTATTCTGTCATAATCAATATAGCATGATGCACATGCATGGGATCGAGATGTATATGTGAAATGAAGTACCGGGTGTACATTTATGTACGTAGTGGTGATTGGCATATGCCATATCACGACTTGATGTCGGCTATTGCCACATCGAGGGAATGATGCTTGCTTTGTGCTTCATCGTGGTTTTATGATGACCATGGGTCACATCGTGGATATTGAGATTTGGTCACATAGTGATCGGTGGCTAGGCCACGACATATTTGGTCACATGGTGATCGGTGGCTAGGCCACGATATATTTGGCTTTGAGCAGCTTGACTGCCAAATGGGTGTGTAACGGATGGAGGGTCGATTTAGTAATCCCCTGGTGTGTAATGGCAAGATACGGGGGTGTGTAGAGGATGGATATTAGGATGGGTTGGGTAACGTTTTTGCATCATCATGTGTGGTATGTGGATTGTGTGGTTTGGGCCAAGCCCATTTGGGAAACATGTGAAATAATTGCACACTGAGTCTGTTCGACTCACCCTATTTTCTTAAATAATGCAGGTGATGTGTGATACTTGGACTGAGCTGGAGTAGATTTACGGTGGCCATGCAGAAGTTGTTTTAATGTTTTATAAACTTAAATTCTTAGTTACTTTTGTGTTAATTTCCTTTTGATGTAATAAGGCCATTTAAATGTTTGGGGATTTTTACTTTATTGTGAGTTCTATTGATTATCGTTTAAAAATTGGGAACGATTTTGGAAACAATTTACAACTTAAAGATTAAACTTGAGTTTTAACCTGAATATTTTAAATAACTCGATTTCTCTTGAAATTTCCAAACCTACAATGTTCAAAGTTTTCGTTCTTTTATAAACTAAGTAAATATTTAAAATTCAAAATGTGTTTTTACCTATTAAATCAAATTCTTTTCAAACATATTTCCTTGTAGGATTCTGAATTCGGCCGTAGCGTTTTGGGTCGGGTTTGGGGTGTTACAACTATTACCCAAACAGAATCTTTCTTAGTAGGCATTAAGGGTAACCCACTAACAAAGTCCATGGTTATCTTTTTCCATTTCCATAATGAAATTTTCACTGGTTGTAGTAATCCTGACGGCAATTGATATTCCGCCTTCACTTGTTGACATGTAAAGCACCTACTCACGAAATCAGTAACCTCCCGTTTCAATCCTTGCCACCAATACTGCTCACGAAGGTCTCGATACATCTTATTTCCTCCGGGGTGCATAGCATATGGGCTACTATGTGCCTCACGCAAAATAATTTGTCTCAATTTCGAATCTTTGGGCATACAAATTCTTCCGCAGAAACACAATACTCCATCACTATTCAATCCAAAATCCCCTATCTCACCACCTTCTACATGCTGAAGTCGAGGACTCAACACTTTATCTGTCAACTGTTTTTCTTTAATCTGACTTATCCATGCAGGCTTCACCTGAAGTTCAGCCATCAAGCTACCATCTTCATAAAGGCTAAGGTGAGCAAACATCGCTCTCAGATCCGATATCACCTTTTGACTTAACGGATCAGCCACCACGTTAGCTTTCCCGGGATGATATTCTATTGAGAAGTCATAATCTTTCAACAGTTCTATCCACCTCTGTTGTCTCAAGTTCAACTCCTTTTATGTAAGGAGGTACTTTAGAATCTTATGATCCGTGTAGATAATTGACTTCTCACCGTACAGATAGTGTCTCCAAATCTTCAGAGCAAACACTACTATAGCTAACTCCAAATCATGAGTGGGATAGTTCACCTCATACAGCCTTAATTGACGGGATGCATAAACCACTACTTTTCATCCTTGCATTAATACACATCCCAAGCTCGTGTGTAACGTATCACGGTAAACAATAAACTCTTTTCAAGCCTCAGGTTGAATCAATACTGGCTCTTTTGTTAGAATCTTCTTCAATTTCTCAAAGCTCTCTTACTATTTATCTGACCACACAAATGGCACTTCCTTACGCAACAACTTAGTTAGGGGTGCAGCAATCAACGAAAACCCCTCAATGAAATGCCAGTAATAATCGACCAACCCTAGAAAACTCTAAATTTTGGCCGCTGTCTTCAGTGGTTTCTAGTCCAACACAGCCTCGACCTTCCGGGGATCAACTCTAATTCCTTTGGTCAACACAACATGCCCCAAAAAGGTCACTTCCTTCAGCCAAAATTCACACTTACTGAATTTGGCATAAAGATGTTTCTCCCTTAATATCTGTAATACTACTCGCAAATGCAAATCATGCTCTTCATCATTCTTCGAGTACACAAAAAAGTCATCTATGAACACCTCCAAAAATGATCTAAATAGGGTTGGAAGACCCGGTTCATCATGTCCATAAATGCAGCTGGTGCATTAGTCAATCCAAACGGCATCACCAAGAACTCATAACGCCCATAACGAGTTTGAATCGTCGTCTTATGAATATACGCCTCCTTGACCTTAAGCTGGTGATACCCCGATCTCAAATCTATCTTCGAGAAAACTGAAGCTCCTCGCAGTTGATCAAACAGATCGTCGATTTTCAGCAACGGGTACTTGTTCTTAATTGTTAATTTAGTCAATTGCCTATAATCAATGCACATTCGCATCGACCCATCCTTCTTCTTAATGAACAAGACTGGTGCTCCCCACGGTGACACACTCGGTCGAATGAATCCATGATCCAACAACTCCTTAATTTGAGCCTTAAGCTCTGCTAACTCCTTCGGCGCCATTCTATAAGAAACAATGGACATCGGAACAATGTAACACCCCAAACCCGGCCCAAAACGCTACGGCCGAATTCAGAATGCTACAAGGAAATATGTTTGAAAAGAATTTGATTTAATGGGTGAAAACACGTTTTGAATTTTAAATATTTACTTAGTTTATAAAAGAACGAAAACTTTGAACATTGTACGTTTGGAAATTTCAAGAGAAATCGAGTTATTTAAAATATTCAGGTTAAAAATCAAGTTTAATCTTTAAGTTGTAAATTGTTTCCAAAATTGTTCCCAGTTTTTAATCGATAATCAATCTAACTCACAATAAAGTAAAAATCCCCAAATATTTAAATGGCCTTATTACATCAAAAGGAAATTAACCCAAAAGTAACTAAGAATTTAAGTGCATAAAACATTAAAACAACTTCTGCATGGCCACCACGAATCTACTCCAGCTCGGTCCATGTATCACACATCACCTGCATTGTTTAAGAAAAAAGGGTGGGTCGAACAGACTCAGTGTGCAATTATTTCACATGTTTCCCAAATGGGCTTGGCCCAAACCACACAATTCACATACCACACATGATGATGCAAAAATGTTACCCAACCCATCCTAATATCCATCTTCTACACACCCCCGTATCCTGCCATTACACACCAGTGGATTACTAAATCGACCCTCCATCTGCTACACACCTCTTTGGCAGTCAAGCTGCTCAAAGCCAAATATATCGTGGCCTAGCCACCGATCACCATGTGACCAAATATGTCATGGCCTAGCCACCGATCACTATGTGACCAAATCTCGATATCGACGATATGACCCATGGTCATCATCAAACCATGATGAAGCACGAAGTAAGCATCATTCCCTTGATGTGGCACATAGCTGACATCAAGTCGTGATGTGGCACATAGCCAAACACCACCATGTACATAAATGTACACCCGGTCCTTCATTTCACATATACATCCCGATCCCATGCATGTGCATCATGCTATAATGATTATGACAGAATAATGCATGGACATATTAGGTAGACATACAACATGCTCACAAATATGCATAGTAATCAACCACAACCACACCTTAGATAGAGTACTAACCTGGTTGTCGAGATACCCCATTAAGGGTAACAAATCCACCACAACCACTGTACCGGTTATCACACGCATAACACATATAATTAATTAACTAATCATAGAAATAGTGAATTAACCACACACCTGATAACCCAAAGCACTAGACTCTCAATGTCGAGACTGTCCCTAAGTGAAATACCGCTATCTGTCTACGATCTTGCTCCGATGCTGGCCCACACCCCGGTGGCCAATCTCGAACCGCAGAAACTGAACGTTTCTTGAACTTAGGGGTAGGGACAACCCTTTCCTTCACTTGGCTGGTATTGACTCCATGAAACAAAGTCTTGGTCAGAAGACCCGGTTAAACTTTAAATCAAAACTCCAGACGAGACAACACTAAATCTAAGTCGATTACTCTTACCGAAATAGATCCAAATCCCGAAGGCTCCTACTTGATTATGAGAGTTGTCGAAATCCCTACATAACTTATGTTAGATTTGATTCTAACATTAAATCGATGAGAAGGAAGTGGCCTTTGGCCAAAGGTTGCGTCTTGCTTACCTTTACTGACCAAATCCCGGAAGATTCTTAATCCCCTTCAACGCTAGCCTAACAGAGATCCCGAAATCAGCCCTTCCAAGATTTCGCCACCCACACACAAACACACAGTTAGGCATCTAACTTTCGGCAACCAAAAGAGAAAGAAGAGAATTGAATAGAAGAGACCCTTACCAAATATTAGATTCGATGGAATAGAGTCTGACAGATTCGGCCAAGAGTAAAAGGTTTGAGAGATAGGAGAAGAATGCAAAAAAGAAAAAGAAGAGATGCCTTGGAAGATTCGCCCAAGACTCAATGAGATAGAAGGGTTATTTGGCTTCATAGCAAATGAAAAGAAAAGGGGTGAAGGTTTATGGGTGCTTCGGCTATTTGAGAGAGAAAACTGAGAAGAGAAGAAGAAATTGTAAAGGAAAGAAAAGATGCACGAATGGTCACTACCCCTTTCGGTTTTGATCTTAAGAAAGAAAAGTCAAAAAATGCTATTTCCTTGCTGACACTTGCGGTAAGACTTAGAGATGAAAGAAGAGAGAATCAACAAGTTACACCACCAAAAACTAAAACAAAAACTCACTCTAAGGAGTTTTCGGCACCCACATATCCCACTACCACCAACTGAAATGCCACCCCCCAAAGCCCCATATTCGACCAACTCTTCCTCTCTCACCCAAATACCCTTCTTTTCTCCTATTTTTCCTCTTCACCTCTCATTCAAATGAGTTTGAGTGAATCAAACTCCTACCTCCTCTCTTAGCCACAAATTTAAGCTGTTGACTCAATCCACACCTCATCCGTGTAGAGTTTACTTGCCGTCCAACTCTCCCACTCCCTTGACGCAAAAAGTAACCCCAAAATGCTTCCTCTGCAGCTCGAACCTTGCCCCACCAACTCCTTGAGGCGTCACTCCCCTATGCACTAAGTGGTGCCTCCCAAGCCACTCCACCACATCAATTCTTGTGTCCTAAACTCCACACAAGAACTCTTAAGGCCTATCTCCCCTAGCTTTCCCCTAAAGGCTCTAAACCAAAAAATTACCTAAGGTCCAAACTTAGCCTCAAGGTTTCCCGAGACCCCAACCACATACAAACAGCATATAGAGCACACTACCACATACATGTAACTTAAAAGAAAAATAGGACCCCTAAACCCTAGATGTTACAATAGTGGATCGGTTGATGAGGACTGCTCATTTCCTACTTGTTCGTATGGACTACTCATTGCTGAAGTTGGCCAAGTTGTATGTAACAGAGATCGTGAGGTTACATGGGGTACCAGTGTCTATTATATTGGACAGGGACCCTAGGTTTACTTCACAGTTTTGGAAAGCTTTACATGAAGCTTTGGTAACAAAGTTAAATTTCAGCATGGCATTTCATCTTCAGACAGATGGTCAATCGAAGAGAGTAATCCAAATTTTGGAAGACATGTTAAGAGGCTATGTGATCGACTTCAGGGGTAGTTGGGAGGATTTCCTACCACTGGCAGAGTTTGCATACAACAACAGCTATCAATCCAGCATCAAGATGACATCCTTCGAGGCATTGTATGGTCGAAAGTGTCGTACTCCTACTTGTTGGAATGAGTTGAGGGAGCGACAGTTATTGAATCCTGAGCTGATATCAGATACGGAGGAAAAAGTAAAGGTAATTCGAGCGCGATTAAAGGAAGCTTCAGATAGACAAAAATCTTACGCGGATCTACAGCTTAATGATATTGAGTTTGCGATGGGAGATCAGGTCTTTCTAAAGGTCTCACCTTGGAAGAAGATCTTTAGATTTGGATGGAAGGGCAAGTTGAGCCCTAGGTTCATCAGACCTTACCGGGTGTTGAAGCGTGTTGGACTAGTGGCGTACCAGC
The DNA here is from genome assembly GCA_025506655.1 of Gossypium rotundifolium. Lineage (NCBI taxonomy): Eukaryota > Viridiplantae > Streptophyta > Magnoliopsida > Malvales > Malvaceae > Gossypium > Gossypium rotundifolium. Next base: position 108,289,282 of record CP106724.1, read on the forward strand.
TAGAATTACCTCTGGAATTAAGTCAGATACATAACGTATTTCATGTCTCTATGTTAAGGCATTATCGATCGGATTCATCTCATGTTGTACCGATAGAGGAAGTTGAGATAAGACCTGACTTGTCTTTTGAAGAGGAGCCAGTGCAAATTTTAGATCGGGACGTTAAGGCACTAAGAAGGAAGTCGGTACCATTAGTCAAAGTATTATGGAGTAATCATGGATAGGAGGAAGCTACATGGGAACCTGAGAATGCGATTCGACAGCAATATCCTCACCTCTTTTAATCAGGTAAATTTCGAGGATGAAATTTTCTTTAAGGGGGATAGAATTGTAACATCCTAAAATTTAGAATTTTATCTGTTGCAATTTTTCTTGCGTTAAGCTAGTTAAAAATATTAATTGTGTATGTTAGGGTTCTGTGAAGGCTCGGGGTCTATTTAGGCCCTAGTAAAAATTTTTGTGTTTAAGCTTATTAGGGAGAGATAGTAAGTGGCATCAAGGCTTATGGAAATTAGCGAGCATTTAGCTAGCTTAAAGGAGCTTATGGTAAAGGGGATATGGAACCACATGAAGGACTTTGTGGGCAGAGGTTCAAATCCCATAAAGTGTAAAATTTTGATTAATTTTTTTTGTGTTCTTTCCCTAAATATCGACCAAGATGGTATATAAGGCAAGGTGGACTTTTTAATTTTGGCAAGGTGGCTATGGATATAAGGAAAGGATGAGGGTAGGGAAAGAAATCAATAGAAAAAGGCAAGCTATGGGAACATGTTTGCATTTTTCAAGGGTGATGTTATGGAAAGAATTGTTCGCCAAATTTTGACCTTATTGTCATAGTATGCACGGCTTTGGTATAGATAGAGAGTAGCCAAAATTCATTTTCCTTTTGGTAGAAACTTTGGTGCTTGTTTGGCCAAAATTCCTTTTAGCATTTTTGTGTCATTTTTCTCAAACTTTTTCTCCTCTTTGCCGAAATTTCAAGCCATTAGTGAGCATTTCTTTTCTTCAATTCTTTCTTGTTTGCCGAAAGTACCAAACCATAGAAACTAAATTATTTTCATTCATCTTCTCTTGAAAACCGAAATTTGTTAAGCACCCCTTCTCAACCTTTTTTTTCTTTTTCATGAATTTCTCCATCTCTACTATCTTCTTCTCTAATCCATACCCTCTTAACCGAAACTATTCTTGATCATTTTCTTCCATAGCCGAAACTCTCAATCCACAATCATTCCTTCATAACTTCTTTCTCATTTGAGTTGACATACCTTCTTCGATTAAATCGTGTTTGAAGTGGGTGGCTGTGTATCTTTCTAGCCCTAAGTCAAACGGTGGAAATTGGATCCAATATCGATAAGGTAAGGAATTTTTTGTGGGTCATTTGAAATTGTTCTTTAATCGTATAAGTTGTTATCGGGATAACAGGTGTTGTGTTTAATCAATTATATTATTTTAGGGACTTTATCGCTCGATCTATCAGCTAGTTGATCACGAGATTCAAGTGGTAAGCTGACCTTTTTTCCTTAGCCGATCATTTCATAGCAACGTAATATTATTTTTGACTAAGATTTTATTCAATGGAGACAAGCGATATCGAATTGAAAGGGAAAGCGTGTGGAGATCGGAAAAGGAGTGGATTAGCAATCCCTACTCCTAGATTCAAATGAAGGGCAGTATCGGTGATTTAGGATTTTCCACCAGGTTGTGGACCATCATCCGGGAGAATCGAAAAATCGTGGTTGTTCACAATTCCAAGGGTAAACACTTTAGATCGTTTACTTAGAGTTGATTAATAAAATCACATATGTCGTCTAATCGAGCGTTATGATATCTTAGGTGTCGAAGATCAAGAAAGCCTAGTACTTACCGTAATCAGGTGTGTAATCTCACACTGTTTTTCATGGGTTTAAGATTGATATCCTATTGGAAATAAGCCACTATGATTAAAATCGTAAAATGGTGTAAACCGGGGAAAATTGGCCTAAATTTCACTATTTTGATAAAATTAAAAAAATCGGTATTAACACTGTGAAAACTACGAAAATGCCCCTAAAGGGTCAAATTATGAAAATGCCCCAAATGGGCCGATTTGATATATTGCCAAAAATGGGCCGATTTGATATATTGCCTTAATGGGCCGTTTTGATATATTGCCTTAATGGGCCGTTTTGATATATTGCCTTCATGGGCCAATTTGATAGATTGCCCTAATGGACCGATTTGCAAAAGTGTTTTATTGGGCCGAAATTGTTGTAATGAAGCTCTGAATTAATGAATGTTGTTATATTGTAAATATCATGATTTATCACGTATGTCACATTTACATAATTTTGCATGGGATGGGAAAATGTTGAAGAGAAGTGATTCTGGTGGCACTGCCACAAAATTGTTTGTTATCTAATTCGTTATAATTTTGGTTGCTTGGCGACAACCAAACTAAATTATAAATGGCAAAATGCCTGCGATTGGTGTGTTTGGCGGGGTGGGTTGACTTGATCCCCACAGGTGTGATGGGATGGTACGGGAGGTGTGTAGCAGATGGATTATTAGGTTGGGTTGGGTTGCATTATCTTCATTTGATTTATTTGATACATTATTATAAAAAGGGGCTTAGGCCCAAAATATTGCTAAAGTGTTCAAGCCTAGTGATCAACGGTCAGGTGATTATACACTGAGTTCTAGTAACTCACCCCGTTTCCTTAACCCTTGCAAGTAATGCTCAGTGACGTGGACTTGGGCCATGGATGACTTGGTGGGGGTCATACTTCAGAAACGGTTTTATTTGGACTCTAGATTTCTTTTTCATTCACTTTATTACTTTACTATTTTGAGTTAAATGTTGTAATAAGCCCTCTGGATTATTTTATTTTGCTTTATGCTTGACGTGCTTATATTTTGATCAAATTGCTTTTAATGGGATTTTTCTAAAAACTTAATACACAAATGGATTTTATGATAAACTATATAAATATTTTTCACCCGGAACGTTTCTCACTAATTTTCATCAATATTTTTCCAAAGTCACAGTTTGTAAAATCATTAGTTCAAATTTATCGCTTTATCATTCAATCCTCGAAGTTAGTAGTATTTTATCAAATACTTCAAATCAAAATTGTTTTTCTTGATTTTTTTACAAATAAATACCTATTTACGTACAAATGAAAAAGGACTTAAATATATTTTCTCATGTGACATGTCGGATCCGCCCTTAACGCATGGGCCGGGTTTGGGGTGTTACATACTTCTTTGTATAGACTCTTACATTCTCCAAGTAGATTAATTTCCTAATTTAAACCAGCCATGAAAAATCAGAGATGGACTTGTTCCAAGGTTATAGTGTCGGCTTGAGTTTAGGTGCAAAAAAAATGGGCTAAAATAGGCTCAAATAGATTACTTTAGGGTTTATACAGAAGGATCAATTTCTTCTGAAAATCTTCATTATCCTCAGGGCATCTCATATATTTTTTAGAAATCTCTCTAGTCTGCTCATTTTTTGAGTTTTCACCCTAGGGTTCATCTCCCTCTTTTATGCTTTTGAAGATGACACAATTTTCCAAGGATTGACTTCTTGATTTGAACAAACATATTTGATCAAAATGGTTTTTTAAGGGTTGTAACGTAGTATAAGGGTTAAGGGTCAATTAGAGAAAGGTTTTCCAGGCTAAAATATATATTATGTGAAAGAGTACAAAAACCATGAGGAGTTATTTTGAGTTTTTGATTGCTCTTTCCATCTCCCAATCGCTTTTCTTTGTTCTTACTCCTTCCTATTTCCTTTCCTCTGGTTTTTTTTTTCGTTTCTTATCCGCTTTCCCTATTTCTTCTTTTTTTCCTTTTTTTCGGAATGAGATCAAGAATTTAGAATTTTGTTTTCATTCTTCATGATCTTTCTTGTCAATCCATGATGTTCAATGGATGACTTTAATTAGGGTTCAGGAAGAAAATACATCAGGCTCAAAATGGGGTAGCAAGAGATATAATTTTCTCCAAGTGACGAGGAGAGCAAAAGGATTCCATTTATCACTTCAAAATATGGTTAATCTCATCACAAAGGTCATTCTTGGGAATGCACCCATCTTTTTAATTTGAATTGCGCATAATCTCATGTTTGCCTCACAATGTTGTAAAATCATTGATCCATACCTAAAACCTCACAAATTGTCCTCCAACGTGGAGGGTGATCCTTCGGCAAGGGTCAATTTTGAACAAACAAGATGGCCCAAAGTGGTTAATAGAGAATAAAATTTTCTTCAAGTGAAGGATATTTCAAAGTGATGACATTCATCACTTTGAACATGACCAACTTATTAAGTAATTATCCTTAAGGAGAATGCAAGATTCGAAAGTAAAACATAACCTCAAACATGATGCACAAAGAAAAACATAACATAAAAAGCCAATATTAATTAATGTGAATAACTCTTTAAGAACAATCAAGCTTAGTTTTTAAGCAAAGTATTTTTAAACTGCATCATAATTTACAGGGTTTGACATATTGTCTCCGTCCATTTCAGCGAGAATCAATGCTCCACTAGAGAAAGCTTTTTTCACCACATTCGGTCCCTCCCATTTTGGCATCCATTTTTCTCGATGATCATTAACATATGGCAAAATCTTCTTCAGTACCAGATCCCTTCTCTAAATTGCCTTGGTTGCACTTTCTTGTTATAGGCCTTCATCATTCTTTGCTGATACAATTGGCCATGACATAAAGCTGCTAATATCTTTTCGTCAATTAAATTCAACTGCTCATATCTCTTTTGCACCCATTCAGCCTTCTCCAGTCGCACCTCTCTTAACACTCGTAGAGATGGGATCTGCACCTAGATAGGTAAAACAACCTCCATGCCATACACTAATGAAAATTGAGCAGCTCCAGTCAAAGTCCTCACTGATGTACGATATGCGTGGAGATCAAAAAGGAGTTTCTCATTACAATCCCTATACATTTATGTTGTATTGGAACTGATCTTCTTGATATTCTTATTTGTAACCTCGACTGCCCCGTTCATTTTTGGATGATATGGCGTAAAATTGTGATGCTTGATCTTAAATTGTGTGCAAACCTCTTCTATCAAGTCATTTTTCAAGTTCTTGGCATTTTCTGAGATGATTCTTTCTAGTAAACCGTACCGATAAATGACCTCCTTTTTTCAAAAATTTGTAGATCACTTATTGAGTTACACTGACATATGTAGCAGCTTTGACCCACTTGGTGAAATAATCAATCATTACAAAGATGAAGTGATACCCATATGATTTTTTGGTGTGATGGGGCCAATGACATCCATGCCCCACATTGAGAACGACCAATGAGGTTCCAAGACATGAAGATTGGTAGGAGGAGCATTAATACTGTCTGCATAAATCTGGCATTTATGAAATTTTTTAGCATAATTTAAACAATCTCGTTCCAACGTCAACTATAAATATCCAGCCCTCATGATTTGCCTTGCCATCATATGTCCGTTATTATGTGCTCCACATATTCCATCATGGATTTCCTTCATTATCTGATTCACCTATTCTGTGTCGACACATCCCAATAGGGTTTGGTCACATCCTCTTTTGTAAAAAAACTCATCGTCCAAGAAGAAACCTATAGCCAGCCTCCGAATTATTCGCTTATCATTTTTTGAGGCGCAATCTGGGTATTGCTGGTATTGCAAATACCGCTTAAGGTCAACATACCATGGTTTCCCATCTATTCTCGATTCCACTCTCGCGTAGTGGGCTGGCGAGTCCTTGGCCCTTAGCTGTATAGGTTTCAGTTTTATTTCAGATCCTACTTTGGACATGGTGGCTAGATTGTTCGTACAAGTGAAAATTATTTGTATAGCTACATTATTCGTACATGTAAAAATCAGTTTAGCTGTGGTGGGAAAGTATTGGCCACTTAGGGAGATTAGTATTGCCCCAATCCCATGCACAATCATGTTGGGTGCCCCATCAAAATACACCGTCCAAAAATTATTCTTCATGCTTCAAAATTGACATGATCTCTTCATCTGGGAAATCAAAACTCATGGGTTCGTATTCCACTTTCAAGCAACCACTAAAAATGTAATGTCCCAAAAATTAGCGATTTTAAATTTTTGCATAATTTCATGTTGTGCTTGCTCAGCTGGTTATTTGAGTGTATTTGGGGATTCTACGAAGGCCTGGTTGAGCCTTGGAAAAATTTTATTTTTTGGCCCTTTAGTGGAGAGGGCTATGGGCGGTAGGGCTTAAGTAAAATGGTGTGCGTTAAGATGACACAAGATGAGCTTGTAGCTTAGTGGCATTAGCGTCATTGGGAAGTCATGGAGAGCAGGGTTTGAATCCTACAAGTTGTAATTAGAGGCTTTTGTTTTGTGACTTGAAAGGGGAGGAAGCAGAGTTCGAATCAAACTCTTTAAGGGGAGTTGGAGACTTGGTCAAAAGTTTCAAATGGATGGAGGGGAGCAATAGTAGGAGAAAATAATAGAGAAAATCAAGGGGATGGATATGTAAGGAAGAGTTGGCCGAATGTGGGGAAGCTGAATAGGGAATTTCGGCCAAAGGCTTGTCAATTTTGGGGAGTGCATATTCAGTTTGTGTTGGGGGAAGTACCGAATTTTCTCTGAATTTTCTTGGGGAAGTGTTTGCATTTTAGCATTGTTGGACATTTCGAGTCATTTCTTTTCATTGTTGACCTCTGTCGAATTCACCTTTTCTTCATCTTTTCTTTCTCCTTCATTTTCATGCTAATTGCCGAATTGATAAGCCTCTACCTTCACTTTCTTTTCTTTCCTCTTCACACTATTCTTCTTACTTTGCAAGATCATCTCGCGATTACTGCTCGTGTGCTACTGAATCCTTTTTCCCTTTTTAGTTTTTCTCTGGCCGAATTCAACACTTTCTCTTCCTCTTATTATTCTTCTCCTCTCCCTAAAAAGCATAAGCCAAAGCACTTAAACCTTGACTCCTTTAGTGTAGGACGAATCTATTAGGGTCTAAGCATATCCTCCTCTCTATTTTTTCAGCCTTCGAATCTCAGAAATTGGTTGGTAAGTATGATTATAGTCGAATCTGGGGTTGGTATTCTTCTTGTTTCGTTGTGTTTTTCTTTGGCCAAAAAGGCTTTCATCCCCGTTACTATGGTATAGTTATTGCTAACACTTTCTTTTTCATCAAATGTTACTAGGAACTTGTCATTTTTAGCCAAAGTCTAGGGCCGATTATCCTTCCCTTGTAGGAGATCTCTTGTTTGGTGGTAAGTAGAGTAGATTGATTTAATGGATTCAATTTTATGGAGATGTCTTAGCAAGGGTTGAAGCTAATTGATTGGAACTGTTGTTTTCATAGGTGCTTAATCTTGGGAGCTTCAACCTACAACCCATAACAGGTGTGTAATCTCACACCTCTGGTTATTCTATAAATGCTATGACTTGTGAATCAGCAAGCTGAAATACTAAAAAGCTGGAATATCAAAATCTGAGATCACTCGAGCGTGCGAATGCTCATAGTGATAAACCGAGCCACAAATGTGGGCGATAGACCTTTGAGAGTGCCACAATCTTCTCATGGGCTTAGGCTGTAATGAGCACTGTTGAGCCGAAGTGGGCTAAGTGGGCCCAATGGGTTAACGGGCCCATATGAGTGAAATTTATGGTAGGTGCCGGATGATTGATGCGGCTGTGAAGTCCATAAAATCGAGACCAAAAATAGGCTGATTGGGCCACACGAGCGTGTGGACCCATTTGGGCTAAAATTGGACTTTAGGCCCAATTATACCGTTATGACCAGAAAGGGAACCTGTGTCACTCGAAGCGACAGTAGGCCTCTGGAAAGACCGATATATGAGTAAATTACCAAAATACCCTTAGTGGGTAAATTAGTAAAATACTCTTAGTGGGTAGATTATCGAAATACCCTCAATGGGTAAAGTTACCGAAATACCCTTAGTGGGTAAATTACTGAGACATCCTTGATGGGTTAATTATCAAAATACCTCCGAGGGGTGAAATTACTGTTCTATCCCTAAATGACAAAATGATCGTTATACCCTTAATGGTAGCTTAAATGTTATTTATGTGATTTTTATATATCTCTGTATATGATCGTAATACATTGCATTCATAACATATTGCATTGGGTTAGGTTTGCTGATTGGAGGAAGTACTGTTCTAATGGCATCGCCACATACCGTTATAGTGGCATTACCACATACCGTTATAGTGGCATTGCCACAAATTATTGTTTTGGTGGCTCAGCCACATATACCGTTATTAGTAGCTCGACTGCATTATTGGAGAGTTTGGCTGGGTGGGTTGACATGGTCCCCACATGAAGAGATTGGTTGGTATGGGTCCATTGCATTGATATGATTTGGGGCTTAGGCCCAGATTGTTAACGATTAGGGCTTAGGCCTAGACCAACACAGTATGGGGTCGGGCCCAGACTATGACCATTATAGGGGATTACACACTAAATTCTCGTAACTCACCCTTTCTTTTAACTGCGCAAGTAATACCCAGCTTTAGAGGATTTCGAGCTGCAGAGTCTCTCGGGGTGGCCACACGACCGGCATACTTTAAAGCTGAACTTAGCAACTCTATTTTTACTTTATTTTAACTATTGGGTTAATAATTTATGTAATAAGGCCATTGGGATTTTCTTTTTAACTTTAATTTGGTATTTCTTTTAATTACAAATTGCTAATCTATTAAACACGAGTTTTTAAAGCAATAACTACTATTTTCAAAATATCATGTTTTCGCGACTATTTAAGTCAGACTTCAGCAACAAAAAAAAAAGTTTTGAAAATAATAATATTTTTTAAGAAAATAACTTTGAGCAAGATCTTGTTTTTGTAAGCAACGAAATTCAGAATTTTTAAATGGTAGAAGGTTTTAAGTTGAGGAAGGGTTTTAATGAACATGTAGTTTTTAAATAACCTTTTGATGTGACATGCTAGATCCAGCCATAATGTCTAGGCTGAGTTTGGGGTGTTACAAGAAATTCTATGACTATGCTTCTTTTTATAAACTTTTGGGACACATAGACGATGTCATATTAGGAGAATGCCACTTGCCAATGAGCAACTCTCCCTGACAATGATGGCTTCTCAAAAATTTACTTCAAAGGGTCTAACTTTGCGATGAGGAAGGTGGTGTGATACAACATGTATTGCCTTAGTCGATGCGCAGTCCATACTTAAGCGCAACACATCTTTTCCATATAGGAATACTTGGCTTCATATTCCCTAAACTTCTTGCTCAAATAATATATTGCATTCTTTTTCTTATTTGAACCATTTCGTTGCCCCAGAACACAACCTATAGAATTGTTTAGCACTACCAAATACAAAATCAAAGGTTTTCCTGGCATTGGGGGAATCAAAATTGGTGACTTAGCCAAATATTCTTTTACTTTCTTGAACGCCTTTTGACAACCTTCAGTTCATTCACCATCATTATCCCTACGTAAGAGCTTGAGGATGGGATCACATTTATCTATCAGCTGTGAGATGAAACGAGACACTTAATTTAACCATCTAAAAAACCTCTTACCTCCTTTTGAGTTTTAGGGGGTGTTAAATCTTGAATTGCTTGAACCTTCTCCAAATCTATTTCAATTCCCTGCTCACTCACTACGAAACCCAACAACTTCCCCAACTTTACCCTGAAAGTACATTTTGCTAGATTCAATCTCAATTTATATTTCCTTAATCTTTCACATAGTTTGCAGAGGTTTTCCACATGACTTTCCTCCCTAGCAGACTTTTCTATCATATCGTCAACATAAACTTCAATCTCTTTATGCATCGTGTCATGAAACAATGTCACCATTACTCGTTGATACTTGGCCCTAACATTTTTTTGACCAAATGACATGACCTTGTAACAAAAAGTTCCCCATGTCATGATGAATGTGGTCTTTTCCATGTCCTCCCTCGCCATTTTGATTTGATTATACCCCGAGAATCCATCCATGAACGAGAAAATACGATGTTTATCATTGTTATCCACCAGTGTGATTATATGAGGTAACGATAAATTGTCCTTAGGGCTGGCTCGATTCAAATCTCTATAATCAAAGAAAATTTTGACTTTCCCATCCTTTTTAGGCACTGGTATAATATTCGTTACCTAATCTAGGTATTTAGCTACTTCCAGAAATCATGCATCGAATTGTTTCTTGACCTCTTCTTTAATCTTCAGCAACATCTCAGGTTTTATCCTTTTCAACTTCTGGTAGACGAGTTTGAAATTTGATTTCAAAGGTAGCCTGTGTTTGTAATATCCCGTGTTAGGGGTTATTTTGTTATGGCTTTGTTTGCATGTGTTTGGCCTGCTATGTTGTTGTTTTGATGTTGTGGGGCTTAGTTGTAAGCCTAGTGTAAGCCTGAGTGGTAGGAGAAATCTTTGTTTTTAGGCTTAGGTGAGAGGAGTCAAGGAGTGGGGTTTATAAATATTTTAGGTGAATTTTGGCATAACAAATAAGCTGGTGGAGTGGCGGGATAGGCGCCACTTGAGGCTTGTGTGTGACGCCACTTGGGGAGGAGGTCCCGTGTTCAAGGCGCAGAGTGCTCCCATTTTGGCTTCTATTTTGATGGCTTGGAGGGGAGGAGTTGTAGGCAGTTCAAACTCTGCCATGGACCAAGTCAACCACTTTGAATAGTGGGTGGAGAGTGAATTTAGGAGGGAGACTAGTTCAAACTAGTTTGAATGGGTGGCTTGGAGTGTTTGGGGGAGTTGTGGCCGGATTTTGGAGAGATTTTGGGGGGGTGAGTGGTCGGTTTTGGTGTAGTAGGAGTGTGCAGAAATGCACTTTGCATTTTGGTACATTTTCGGTCAAGTTTAGTAAGCAAAGTTCTTTTCTTTTTGTCAATAGCCTAAGCCAAAACTTCAAGTGATTTCCTTCATTTTTCTTCTTAAAATTGAAAGACCAAAACCCCTTGAGCTTGCCAAAATTGCTTTGTTTCTCTTGTTTTGGTGTTTGTGGCCGAATGCTCTTTGCCATATTCTCTTCTTATTTTCATTTTATGAAAATCGAAACTAGTATCCCCCTTCTTCTCATACTTTTTCTTCTCTTAGAACCTTGTTAGCCGAAACCCCATTCTCCAAAATACCTTCCTCCATTTCTTCTTCTTTCAAACCGAAAGCATCTTCCCTCTCTTCACCTTTTATTTTATTTCTTTTCCAAAACTCTTTAGCCGATTGTCACCATTTGTTCTTCCCATTTCTCTCAAGCTGAAACCCTCTCAACTTGTCCCTTCAAACTTCCTTTTTCTTTTCTCAAACCCCATTGCCGCAACTTCTATTTCTTCTCATTCTACTCTCCCTTTTCTTCCCACTCAAAGTCGAACATAGGAGTGTTAAACACCTTGGCCGAATCCTTTTCTTTCTAGTTTTGCACTTTGGCTGAATCTAAGTGTGGTGATAATATCATTTGGTGGTTCAATCGTTTGAAGAAGGTGAGTTTTGGCCGAAAGGCCATCTCTTTTCTCTCTTGGTTGTTGTCGATTTTGGTTTGGTTAAAGCTGATGTTGGTTTTGGTTGAAAGGAGTTAACTTTTGTTTAATCATTTCGTTAGGGCCTTTGGATTTTGGAAGCAAGCAAGAGGAGTCTTCCTTCTCTATTAATCGTTGGGTAAGTGGTGGTAAGAGGTTGCTTTAATGGTCTTTCTTTTAGAGTTTGTTATGCCAAAGGCTTGTGAGGCTAATTGTTTGTGTTTTAGGGGGAGGCCGATTGTCATTAGAACCATTGTTGGTTCGGGTTTGGTAGGAAACTAAACCATTTGCAAGGTAAAGGTTTAACGCTAACCCTGTTGGTTTAATGGTTTTGGCCGAAAGGTATAAGTGACTAATCTCGTGTTTTGGTCGATTTTAGGAGCAAGATAATCGAGGGATTTAAACCGGTTCTTTGGGATTAAGCGTGCGTTTTAGCAGGTGTGTAAACTAACACACCTTTTACTGAGTAATATGTTAATAACCTGATTGTGTAAAGTGAAACAATATGGTTGACTGATATAATACCCAATGAGGTATGGATACGGATTCGGTAAGTCCGTTTCATTACGAGATCGTGGTGGTATATGATATCATGATTTATGGTGTATGTATTATGAGATGCCATCTCGAGCATGTGAGCATGATTGCATGATTTGCACAATTTGCATTAGTATGATATGTTATTGGGTGATATGAGTGGAGGGGAATATGATATCCATGTCTTTGGGACACGGAGGTTTGGCACCTCCGGTGGTTTGGTACCACAGATGATACTTAGTGACTTTGGGTCACGGAGGTTTGGCACCTCCACGCCTCGTCCCGGTGGCTTAGCACCACAAATGGGTTGGCCCCACGGTTGATTTTACGGGATTGACGCTAGTGATTTGGTATCACACGATGGGTTGGCCCCATCATCCGATTCGTGACTACGGTCACCAGTGATTTGGTATCACACTTGTGTCTTTGGGACACTAGAGGTTTGGCACCTCATAGCGACTCGTCCCTATGGTTTAACACCACCGTGGGTTGGCCCCTTGTTGAGATACGGATTGTCGCCAGTGATTTGGTATCACACGTGGGTTGGCCCCACATATTGATTATTCGTGACTTTAGGTCACCAGTGGTTTGACACCATATTGATGGATATCGTGACTTTGGGTCACCAGTGGTTTGGCACCACCAGTGGTTTGGTACCACACGGGGTAGAAAAGGTGTTACGGATGGTTAGGATCAGGTGCATTAATTGTATTGCTTTGTTATGATATGTGTTAGTATGTTGCATATACCGGGAGGGGGATTTATGCACTGAGTCTTGCGACTCACCTTCTCCCTTATCATTTTAGGTGACACTTAGATCGCGGACACGGAGCCGGGGTGGACTCGAGATGCTCATGCCATGAATAAAGGTTGGTTTTGCACTGGTTTTAAACTTGGTACTTTACTTTATTATTTCCATTTGGATTTGTTGGGTTGTAAAAGGCCTTTTTTAAATTTTTCTTTGGATGTTCATATGTTTAAATTTGATATTAAATATGCCTTAACAAATAATTGGGTTAATTTTGCTAAAACTTGGAAAGATAACGTTTTTTCCAAACTACAAAGCGATATGTTTTTAAACTTTACCATCGGGTATCACGCTGTAACTTAAAACGAAGGCAACTTAAATGTTTTACAAACTTAACTAAGCCCAAAGCGTTTTTAAGCAACATCAAGAATTACTTGGATTTCTAAATGAGATAAACTTGTTTTACTTACATATCTGATTAAGTTTTCCAAATTTCTGGGGTTTCAAATACACTATCGTTTTTTTAAACAATCATGCTCAAGTTTTCTACAAGAACAAAACATACGAAAGAGTTTTCATCAAACTTTTGAACGGAAACCTAAACCTCTCAAATACCTTTTTCCCTATAACATACCAGATTCGGTCGTGGTGTATTGACCGGGTTTAGGGTGTTACAATTATGGTATCAGAGCCAAGTTCAAAGGCTCGGCTGTGGGCCGAGGCCCAAAATGTTTTAAATTTTGGTTTTAAGTGTTTTGGTTTTAAAGAATATGGTTTGAAAGGCATGGCACCGAGACTCCGGCACCAATCCGCCCAGGCAAGTACCCCTTACTATTGCTTGTGATTTTGATGTGGATGTGAGTGGGTGACTAGCAATAGTGGATTACTTTAGAAACTGAAACTGATAGGACTCTGTGGACTTGCGAAAACAAAGCTTCTTTAATATTCATAAGACTTTGCTTTTAAACAGTGGAATAATTACTGATGCATAAAATTCTTTAAATCAGACAAGATTTTAGTCATGAGTACACGAGGTGGACGTGGTTGTGGACGTGGTCGAGGTAGGATGACAGTTTCTGAACTCGTAGGATCTGGTCAGGGGTCAGAGAATGAGATACCGGTACCGCCACTAGCTAGAGGTGGTGAGTTTCGTGAACAGTCGGGATGATCTTGATGTCACGAGCGATCTGTGGGTTCGGAAAGGGTAGTTGGAGGAGGTGGAGGCGCAGGAGCTAGAAAATTTGTGCCTGAACGACTTCGAGCAAACGGGTCAAGTTTTTGAGGTGTCTCGGTGTTACTCTCAAAGACGGTGAATATTACCGGAAGCGACAGAGCGGATCATGGACGATCTGGACTCGATCATCAAGAGAAATTAAAGGGGATAGTATCACTTCTTCGAGATGAGTTATACCAGTGGTGGCTCACGGTTCGGGACAACGCTGCAGTGGAAGATCTGACTTGGGGCTATTTCAGGGCTGCTTATTAGAAAAAGTACGTTGGAGCTAACTACATTAACGAGCAACGGAAGGCATTTATGAGGCTGGTACAAGGGAGTAAATCTATGTCAGAGTACGAGGCAGAGTTCTTGAGGCTGAGTCGGTATGCTAGGGGTATGGTGGCTACTGAACACGAGAGGTGTGTTCGTTTCGAGGACGGCCTGCGAGATGAATTAAGATTGCTGATTGCTCCCCAGCAGGAGCGTGAATTTGCTGTCCTGGTTGAGAAGGCTAAGGTAGCCGAGGGTATTAAGGAGTCTGTGAGGCAAGGCATGGATAGGAACCGACATAAGAGGAGTTTTGGGTCTTCTGGGTCGTCAGGTAATCCTCAGAAAAGGGCTAGACCGAGTGGGCCGAATCAGTCTAGTAGGTTTGTTGCTATTAGTTAGGGACCGCCGCAGTGTAACTGTTGTGGGAAAGCTCATTGCGGAGGATGTTGGACTGGTGGAAGAGGATGTTTTGAGTGTGGCTCAGCTGGACCACCGTGTGAGGGACTGTCCGCGCAAGTTGGCTAGGATTCAGTCCGAGAGTCAGGGCCGTACTCAGTTCAGGAATAACGAACCACCACCGCAGAGGGGCCGTGGTAATGGCAGAGGAGGTAATGGTTTTGGTCGGGGCTGTAGAACATCGGGCAGAGGTGCAGGTAGTTCTGAGGCCAGACAGCCTGGGCTAGTGTATGCAGCGAGGCGCCGAGAGGAGGGTGACGCACCGGACGTCATAACCGATACGTTCTTAATCTTTGGTTCTCTATTTACTGCTTTGATTGATGTGGGTTCAACGCATTCATATGTTGCAAGTAGCATAGTGAAGACCATGGATTTAGACTCTGAGATAACTTCTAGGCAGATGACCGTAATAAGCCCTCTAGGTCACTCTGTAGTTGTAGATAAGCTGTATAGAGATGTACCACTAGAACTCCAAGGGGTAGTGTTTGTGGCTGATCTGATGGAGCTGCTGTTTGGAGAGTTCGATCTGATTCTGGGGATGGACTGGTTGGTTAAGTACCAGGCGAAGTTAGATTGCGCGACTAAGCTCATGGTTCTAAAGACGTCGGAGGGTGATGAGGTGGTTATGATAGGTATTAGGAGGGACTACCTATCCAATGTGGTATCTGCTCTGAAAGTTGAGAAGATGGTCAGAAAGGGTTGTGAAGCATATGTGGTTCATGTGTATGCCTTGGAGGCTAAAGAGTCTCATTGAGAAGGTTCTGACAGTTAGGAATTTCTTGATGTGTTTCTGAGGAGCTTCGTGTTTGCCACCGGATCGTGAGGTAGAGTTGGAATAAATTTGTTACGGAACGCGCCAAAGGTGTCTATTACTCCGTATAGGATGGCGCCTAAAAGAGTTAGTGGAGCTTAAGGCTCAGATCCAGAGTTGTTGGACCGGGGTTTTATCGGGCCAAGTGTTTCACCTTGGGAGCACCAAGATCTTTGTTAAGAAGAAAGAGCGGTACTATGCGGATGTGTATAGACTACCATCAATTGAATAAGTCGACGATCAAAAACAAGTATCCACGCCCGAATAAATGACTTGTTTGATCAGTTGAAGGGTGCATCGGTATTCTCGAAGATCGATTTAAGGTCTGGGTACCACCAGTTAAAGGTGAAGGAGGTAGATATCTGCAAGACGATGTTTCGTACTCGGTATGGGCACTATGAGTTCTTAGTAATGCCATTTGGGTTGACCAACGCGCCGGTAGCATTCATGGATATGATGAATAGAGTGTTCCAGCAGTATTTGGATCAGTTCGTCGTGGTTTTTATTGACGACATCTTGGTGTATTCAAGGACTGAGGAGGAGCATGATGCACATTTGCGAATTGTGTTGCAGATTTTGAGGGAGAAACAGCTTTACGCTAAGTTTAGTAAATGCGAGTTCTGGCTTAGAGAGGTGACATTCTTGGGTCATGTAGTGTCGGCTGAGGGGATTAGAGTGGATCCTCGAAATATTGAGGTAGTTTTGGATTGGAAGCCGCCTAAGTCAGTAGCTGAGATTCGGAGTTTTCTGGGCTTGGCAGGATATTACCGAAGATTTATAGAGGGATTTTCGTTGATCGCAGCACCGATGACCAAACTGTTAAGAAAAGGGGTTCCGTTCATTTGGACTGAGAAGCAGTAGGAGAGCTTCGACAAGTTGAAGAAGATTTTGACCAAGCTCGATTCTAATTCAACTTTGAGGCGGAAAAGAATTCACAGTTTATTGCGATGCATCACATCTGAGTTTGGGTTGTGTCTTGATGCAGAAGGAAGGTTGTGGCTTACGATCTCGGCGATTGAGGCCACATGAGGTCAATTATCCGACGACGATCCGGAGTTAGTGGTCAGTAGTTTTCGCCTTGAAGATTTGGAGGCATTACTTGTACGGAGAGAGATCGATAGTCTACATAGATCACAAGAGTCCAAGTACCTTTTGACTCAAAAGATTTGAATCTGAGGCAAAGACAGATGGATTGAGTTGCTAAAAGACTACGATCGCTCGATTGAGTATCATCCGCAAGGCTAACGTAGTGGCGTACGCGTTGAGCCGTAAGGTTGTTTCGGACTTAAGAGCGATGTTTGCCCATTTGAGTTTGTACGATGACGTATATTTCGCAGAAATGAGGTTGCCTACTTGGGTTGAGCAGATCAAGGAAAAATAGTTAATGGATGAGGTTTTGAGTGCGCAGAGGTCACAAGTGCAGAATGGTGGTTTGGAGGGTTACAATTTGTCTAGTGATGGAGTGTTGTATTTTCAGGGGAAAGCTTGTATGTCGAGGGATATTGAGTTAAGGCAGAAGATTCTTCAGGACGCACATAGCAACCCCTACACTATGCATCCTGGAGGTAGCAAGATGTATAGGGATCTCAGAGAGCAGTTTTGGTGGTCGGGTCTGAAGAGGGAAGTGACAGAGTTTGTAGGAACCGTCGACATGTCGGCAGAGTCAAGGCCGAACATCGAGATCGTCGAGGTTGCTTCACCAAGAAAGATTCCACAGTGGAAGTGGGAAAGGATAACTATGGATTTCGCGTGGATTACCTCTTACGCCAAGCAAGAAGGATTGATTTGGGTAATTGTGGATCGTCGACTAAATCGATTCACTTTATTTCGTGAGGGTGGATTACTCACTTGAGAGGTTAGCAAAAGTATGTGTCGAGATAGTGAGGTCATGCACGGTGTGCCAATATCGATTATCTCGGACAGGGATCCCAGATTTATGTCGAGGTTCTGGAAAGCATTGCATCGAGCTCGGGTACGCGTTTGATTTCAAAGACGGCTTTTCACCCATGATCGACGGGCAATCGAAAGGGTTATACAGATCTTAGAGGATATGCTGAGAGGTTGTGTTCTGGACTTCAGAGATAGTTGGGAGGAGTTTCTGCCATTGGCTGAGTTCGCCTACAACAATAATTACCAAGCAAGCATCAAGATGGTACCTTATGAGGCATTGTATGGTAGGAAGTGTCGCTCACCTACTTGTTGGACGGAGTTAAGTGAGCGTCAGTTGTTGGGACCAGAGTTGGTTGCTGAGACCAAAGAAAGGTTAAGTTGATACAGGCTCGATTGAAAGAAGCTTCGGACCGGTAGAAGTCTTATGCCGATCTTAAGTGGAGAGATATTGAATTTGCGGTGGGGGATCAAGTTTTTCTGAAGGTCTCACCATGGAAGAAAGTGTTAAGGTTCGGAAGGAAAGGCAAGCTTAGTCTGAGGTTTATTGGGTCGTATAAGGTACTGAGACGAGTGGGACCCGTAGCATATCAGCTTGAGTTGCCAGCAGAGCTAAGTCAGATTCACGACGTATTCCACGTTTCGATGCTTAGGCGGTATCGTTCAGATCCATCGCATGTGGTAGCAGTAGAGGAGATCGAGGTGAATCCAGATTTGACCATGGAGGAAGAACCTGTGCAGATTCTAGATCGGGATGTAAAGGTTCTGCGTAGGAAGTCTGTGCCTTTGGTTAAGGTACTATGGCGGAATCATGGCGTAGAAGAAGCTACGTGGGAACCCGAGGATATGATGAGACAGCAATACCCGTAACGCTTCTGATCAAGTAATTTTGAGGTCGAAATTATTTTAAGGAGGTAGAACTGTAATATCCCGGGTTAGGGGTTATTTTGTTATGGCTTTGTTTGCATGTGTTTGGCCTGCTATGTTGTTGTTTTGATGTTTGTGGGGCTTAGTTGTAAGCCTAGTGTAAGCCTGAGTGGTAGGAGAAATCTTTGTTTTTAGGCTTAGGTGAGAGGAGCTGAAGGAGCTGGGGTTTATAAATATTTTTAGGTGAATTTTGGCATAACAAATAAGCTGGTGGAGTGGCAGGATAGTCGTAACTTGAGGCTTGTGTGTGTGACGCCACTTGCAGGGAGGAAGTCCTGTGTTCAAGCTGCAGAGTGCTCCCATTTTGGCTTCTATTTTGATGGCTTAGAGGGGAGGAGTTGTAGGCAGTTCAAACTCTGCCATGGACCAAGTCAACCACTTTGAATGGTGGGTGGAGAGTGAATTTAGGAGGGAGACTAGTTCAAACTAGTTTGAATGGGTGGCTTGGAGTGTTTAGGGGAGTTGTGGCCGGATTTTGGAGAGATTTTAGGGGGGTGAGTGGCCGGTTTTGGTGTAGTAGGAGTGTGCCGAAATGCACTTTGCATTTTGGTACATTTTCAGTCAAGTTTAGTAAGCAAAGTTCTTTTCTTTTTGTCAATAGCCTAAGCCGAAACTTCAAGTGATTTCCTTCATTTTTCTTCTTGAAACCAAAGACCAAAACCCCTTGAGCTTGCCGAAATTGCTTTGTTTCTCTTGTTTTGGTGTTTGTGGCCGAATGCTCTTTTCCATATTCTCTTCTTATTTTTATCTTATGAAAACCGAAACTAGTATCCCCCATCTTCTCATACTTTTTCTTCTCTTAGAACCTTGTTAGCCGAAACCCCATTCTCCAAAATACCTTCCTCCATTTCTTCTTCTTTCAAACCGAAAGCATCTTCCCTCTCTTCACCTTTTATTTTCTTTCTTTTCCAAAACTCTTTAGCCGATTGTCACCATTTGTTCTTCCCATTTCTCTCAAGCCGAAACCCTCTCAACTTGTCCCTTCAAACCTCCTTTTTCTTCTCTCAAACCCCATTGCCGTAACTTCTATTTCTTCTCATTCTACACTCTCTTTTCTTCCCACTCAAAGTCGAACATAGGAGTGTTAAACACCTTGGCCGAATCCTTTTCTTTCTAGTTTTGCACTTTGGCCGAATCTAAGTGTGGTGATAATATCGTTTGGTGGTTCAATCATTTGAAGAAGGTGAGTTTTGGCTGAAAGGCCATCTCTTTTCACTCTTGGTTGTTGTCGATTTCGGTTTGGTTAAAGCTGATGTTGGTTTTGGTTGAAAGGAGTTAACTTTTGTTTAATCATTTCGTTAGGGCCTTTGGATTTTGGAAGCAAGCAAGAGGAGTCTTCCTTCTCTGTTAATCGTTGGGTAAGTGGTGGTAAGAGGTTGCTTTAATGGTCTTTCTTTTAGAGTTTGTTATGCCAAAGGCTTGTGAGGCTAATTGTTTGTGTTTAAGGGGAGGCCGATTGTCATTAGAACCATTGTTGGTTCGGGTTTGGTAGGAAACCAAACCATTTGCAAGGTAAAGGTTTAACGCTAACCCCGTTGGTTTAATGGTTTTGGCCGAAAGGTATAAGTGACTAATCTCGTGTTTTGGTCAATTTTAGGAGCAAGATAATCGAGGGATTTAAACCGGTTCTTTGGGATTAAGCTTGCGTTTTAGCAAGTGTGTAAACTAACACACCTTTTTACTGAGTAATATGTTAGTAACCTGATTGTGTAAAGTGAAACAGTATGGTTGACTGATATAATACCCAATGAGGTATGGATACGGATTCGGGTAAGTCCGTTTCATTACGAGATCTGTGGTGGTATATGATATCATGATTTATGGTGTATGTATTATGAGATGCCATACTGAGCATGTGAGCATGATTACATGATTTGCACAATTTGCATTAGTATGATATGTTATTGGGTGATATGAGTGGAGGGGGAATATGATATCCGTGTCTTTGGGACACCAGAGGTTTGGCACCTCCAGTGGTTTGGTACCACAGATGATACTTAGTGACTTTGGGTCACCAGAGGTTTGGCACCTCCGCGTCTCGTCCCAGTGGCTTAGCACCACAGTGGGTTGGCCCCACGGTTGATTTTACGGGATTGACGCTAGTGATTTGGTATCACACGATGGGTTGGCCCCATCATCTGATTCGTGACTACGGTCACCAGTGATTTGGTATCACACTTGTGTCTTTGGGACACCAGAGGTTTGGCACCTCATAGCGACTCGTCCCTGTGGTTTAACACCACCGTGGGTTGGCCCCACTGTTGAGATATGGGATTGTCGCCAGTGATTTGGTATCACACGTGGGTTGGCTCCATGATTGATTATTCGTGACTTTAGGTCACTAGTGGTTTGGCACCACATTGATGGATATCGTGACTTTGGGTCACGGTGGTTTGGCACCACCGGTGGTTTGGTACCACACGGGTAGAAAAGGTGTTACGGATGGTTAGGATCGGTGCATTAATTGCATTGCTTTGTTATGATGTGTGTTAGTATGTTGCATATACCTGGGAGGGGATTTATGCATCGAGTCTTGCGACTCACCTTCTCCCTTATCATTTTAGGTGACACTTAGATCGCGGACACTTGAGCTGGGTGGACTCGAGGTGCTCATGCCATGAATAAAAGTTGGATTTGTACTGGTTTTAAACTTGGTACTTTACTTTATTATTTCCATTTGGATTTGTTTGGTTGTAAAAGGCCTTTTTAAAATTTTTCTTTTGATGTTCATATGTTTAAATTTGATATTAAATATGCCTTAACAAATAATTGGGTTAATTTTGCTAAAACTTGGAAAGATAACGTTTTTTCCAAACTACAAGGCGATATGTTTTTAAACTTTACCATCGGGTATCATGCTGTAACTTAAAACGAAGGCAACTTAAATGTTTTACAAACTTAACTAAGCCCAAAGCGTTTTTAAGCAACATCAAGAATTACTTGGATTTCTAAATGAGATAAACTTGTTTTACTTACATATCTGATTAAGTTTTCCAAATTTCCGGGGTTTCAAATACACTATCATTTTTTTAAACAATCATGCTCAAGTTTTCTACAAGAACAAAACATACGAAAGAGTTTTCATCAAACTTTTGAACGGAAACCTAAACCTCTCAAATACCTTTTTCCCTGTAACATACCAGATTCGGTCGTGGTGTATTGACCGGGTTTGGGGTGTTACAGTGTTCCATGATATTGGTGTCCAAACCTAGCATATCTTGGTATGACCATGTAAACACATCTAAGAACTCAATGAGTAGATCCTTCAACAATTGACTTTGCTCTGGCATGAGAGCGGTTCCAATCCTATTTTCCTTTCTTACCTCATCATCACCCAGATTCATCAAATATGTTCCCTCCAAGTAGGGTTCTATAAGCTTTTTTTCTTGTTCAACTAGCCTCAAAAACTCATCTGGTACAACTTCCTCCTTTTCCATCTCATGATCATTATAGTGAACATAATTATGATAATTTGATTCAATTACGTCATTTGCATAATTTATCAATTCATGCGGTATATCCATGAAATAATTATGAGTATGTATATTGGTATATGAATGAAAATGATTGAATGAATAAAAGTGGCTAGGGAGATGATCCAAATCTGATTTCATTAAAGAGAAAACAGTTTTACATGGATTTTTTAAGGAAATTAAATTAACTGAACAATATTAAACTTTGATATAAAAACTATTAAAAATGATTGTATCACAGAGGACTCAAGATAGCAAGTAATGGTATGAGCTACCTGTTGTCCAAGGCAGAAGGGTCATAGCGAACCCAGTCTTTTGACATCGGCACCCTATCGCCAATCATGTTTAGATCCACTGCATCTTTATTAATCATTAACTTGACCAGGGTCCTTTCTTGGTGCTTGAATCCCACTGAGTAAAAGGTCTTAGATAGTGGAGGACAAATCAAAGGAGGTTCCACCACTTTCTTTCTATCCATGCAGGCCAACCTCTTTGCTCTTCTCTCTTTACACATCTTCTCAACATCCTTCCTCGTGGGCTTGTATTCCAACCCTCTTGTATCTATCTGAGTGGGAACAAAAATGGGTTCTGAGATAGGTTGTAGATCTTTCCCCAAACCTAATTGGATTTTCCAACCCTTCCTACTGTCTGGGTAAATAACATGTTTACTGTTCGTGGCACATAAGGCTTAGGGGCTCGTATTCCTTTGCCACGTAAGATGTAGTGGCCACCTCAAAGGTTTGGAAAGAACTCTCTATTTCATTATCATACACTTCTATGAAAGGAGAATTTGGCAAGCTAGCTACCAATAGGTCCTCTTCGCCTCACATGATGCAAAAAATCTGGTCGACTACAAATTTCAATATTTGGTGCAAGGATGATGGTACCACCCTAGCTGGATGAATCCAAGAGCATCCTAACAACATACTATAAGAAGGCATTATATCCATCACGTGAAAGCGAATAAGGAAATTAACGAATCCTACCAACAAAGGAATCTCTATTTCACCAATCACGCTTTTTTGGTGCCATCAAAAGGTCGCACCACTAAAGGGTTCAACACCATGTACAAGGTGTCCACAGGTAGCTTGGACAATGTTAACAAAGGCAGGAAGTTGATTGATGACCCATTTTCGATTATGACCTTAGCCGCGGAATAGGCTGTACACTTTATTGATATGTGTAGTGCCTTGTTACTTACTCTTCCATCTGGGGTTATTTCATCATCATTGAAATATATGTAATTTGGGTCCAAAATGCTCCTTACTAAGTGACTGACATTATCTACTGACATTATCTACAACCATAAGCTTGTTTTAGAACTCGTACAAGAGCCTCACTATGTGGCTCCAAGTTCAAAAGTAGCGACAACAAAGAAATTCTTGCTAGTGTTTTGTTCAACTGCTCGACCACGCTATACTCATTAACTTCATCATTCTCAAATTCTCCCTTTTGGTCCTCCCTCATTTCTTTATCAATTTTTTATCGTTAATTTCTGGTTGATTTTTTGAAATCACTTCCTTTCCATAAGGTTCTTTCCCATCGTGTTTTTCTTGTAACAACGTTCACTTCGAGTTATGCCACTAAGACCTGAGATGTTGAAGGCATCAAATGCAACCACATCAAAATCATATCTCCAAGGAACTCGTTGGTCATTTCCATACTTTAAAGGGCCAGGAACCCTAATGACTAACACATCATCCTGTACGACCTTTGGGGTAGAATATTTTCTATTGGGGGTTTTCTTTCGATATACGATGGTGACAGGTTTAGCATCTAACGTGTTTATCTTATTGGTCTTAACACTCCCGTATCTCTAGCTAGAAAGAATCCAAGAGACACTGTCTATGTTTCCTAAACATTGGGTAAACTTCGATAGAGTGTCCTGAGCTCCTTGGTGGAATTTATAGATTTGATCCATATCAATTCCCATTACAGACCCAGGTGGCTCGTCATGAATTGGATTTGACTTTCTCAAGATGTGGAAGAGTCATTCGAGTGGGGTTCTGATTTCTTCCATTTTTCTCCTTTGAATGCTCCTTTCTTCAGTTATAGCATTAACTGTTCGATTATTTTTTGGTAACGGATTCGTGTTAACATTTGGTGTATTCTCTAACTGGGAATTTATCTTTCCCGCCCTTATAAGATATTACACCTTATATTTTAATGCTAAGCAATTATCGATGGTATGACCTGGATTGCCAGAGTGATACTTACATTGAGCATTGACAACATACCACTTTGGAAATGGAGGTTGCATTGGTTCTTTGTGTGTAAGTACAAGGAGGTGCTTCTCCACTAGAATCAAAAAAATTTCTGCGCAGGAGATGGGAATTGGATCAAACACAGGCCTCTCCCGTGGTGGCCTTAATGGAGCTTGGGTCTATGGGGACTGGGTTGGCATAGTTAACATGGGGGGTTTGTAAATGGTACAGGTGGATGATACATGGTAAAGTATTGGTAGCATTTACAGTCGGGTATTGGGGGCATGGACGATTGGGCTCGATTTTGGAAAGTAAGAGTATGGGTATCTGCCCGGTGCGATTGTTTCCATTTTTGCTTCATTTTTCTTTCCAATGACACCTCTCTTCGCTTAAAGGGTCATCTATTTTGCCCGGCTTCAGTTCATTCTTTATCATTTCTCTGGATAATACCATATCCATAAAGGTATTAGAGGCATTTCCTACCATCCTTTCGTAGTATATTCCTTTTAGCATACCAAAGAATAGGATAGTGGTCTCATTTATTGTGAGCGGGGGCTGTACTTGCGATGCCAGGTCCCTCCACCATTGTGCATATTCCTTAAAACTTTCATTTAACTTGTTTTCCATGTTCTACAGAGTTAGGCAGTATGGGGCCATGGCTACAATATGCTTGTATTGGGCAATAAATGCCTGTGCAAGCTCTCCCCAAGTTCGAATCTGGCTCCTGTCCAACTTTACATACCAGCGAGCCGAAGATCGGATCAGACTATCTTAAAATATGTGCATTAGCAGTTTTTGATCTTTGGTGTAAGCAACCGTTTTCCTATAGTACATGGCGATGTGAGTTATAGGGCAATTATTACCATTGAATTTTTCAAAGTCAGAAACTTTGAATTTTGGTGGCACGACCGTATCGAGTACTAGACATAGGCCTTCTGCTTCTACAGATCTGAAGGTGTCTAATCCTTCGATGACTTTCAAACGTTCCTCAATTATGCTGAATTTAGCTTTTTCATCCATAATCAAATTTCCCTTGTCCAATTCTCTCGACTCCTCACTTGCAGGCAACTCGTTTACTCTTGGGATTTGAATGGTCACACCTAGCGCTTAAAGTGGTAAATCTTCGCAATATACCCATGTATCACCGTAAAGAGGGATTGGATTGTCCAAAGTGCCGCTTCTTTCATCTACCTTGGCTTTGCCTTTGACTATTGTATTCATCATTTCCATCATACTTTCCATCTGTTCCTTTAGTTTCGCCATGCGTGCTAATTCTTTGTCCATCATCTTCTTGGCTTTTGAGCGAGTGTTATACCGATGAGCTATCTTTGGTCCTTTTTCAAATGACATTTATTTCCAAAGTTAGAAAATTATTTGGATTTTTCATAAAAAATGTTCTTTTATTTTTTTAAAATAATGTTTCTGAATAAACAAATGAGCAAATGAGTGAATGAATGGATGAATGAAAGAATGAATGATTGAATTTGGGGCACATTGTCGTAAATATACTCGAATATAAACATTTTCTTTCATGAAAGGTTCAAAAACTATTCGGCTTACAAAGTTTTTTTTCCATTTCTCATTCATACTTAGAGAAAATACTAATCGATCCTATTGCCATAGGGCAAATCTCTACTCACTATTCTGCTTCCTCCCCCTCATGAGTTTGATGAGATTCTGGTAATGTGCTTGAGCCACCTTCAAAAGTTTCATTGCAGGCTCATTCCTAGTCGCAAAAAGGGGTAGATTCTTTTTTGAGTTCTTCAATCTGTTCACATATGTCTTCGGCTCACTAAGTGAAAACTTGACCTTTCCTGTAAATTGTTGCAAACACCTCTTGTCCGCTTACTACCATTTGTTCCACCGCGATAAAACACTCCGTAAGCTCCGTATATTCTTTCGTGACCTTTTTGTTTTTCTCTTCTTTTGTCTTTAATTATTTAGTTAGATAACAAATTTCCTCCTCCAGCACCTCCATTTCAGCAGTTTTCTCATCAGACATGCTCCTCCAAGTTTGCTCTTGTTCCCGCACTTTTGGAAGTTCATTAGATCGTAGACTCAGATCCACCTTGAACCTCTAAATCTAAGTGACCAATTCAGATCTTTCTTGCTGACGTCGTTCTAATGGTATTTTTAGTTCTTCTTCTCTTCCCATCATGTCCGCCCGGTGTTGCTGTTGTTGCCTTATGATTTCTTCCTCCTTTTCCTTTACATATGCCTAATGTGCTCTTGTTGCCATATGATCTCTTCATCTCTCCCCCAGATGCATCTCTAAATTAGGTATCTTTTCTGTTAACTTTGCTACATCATCTGGTACCTTCCTCTTTCCCTTGAATTGCGCTGGCACAGATTAGGCGCCACTGGATATACTTTTCCAAGGGGAAATGGTTGAAAAATGTTTCTAATTGCAAGCTCAAGGTTTGATCCCACTTGATTTGTATCTCTTCCAATTTTTTCCACAATCTCGAGTCCTAAATTGAAGCTTCCACCCTGTTCAAACCAGCTGTAGTGTGGTACAATGCCCATTAGGGAACCGACAAATGACCACTGCACCCGATGAGTACCGTGTTCCGAATCACCTGACAATGTACTAAGGTTTTTAACCTAATCCTCAATCGGTTGATTTGTAGGCCACTCACTTTCTAGAAATTCGTCTATAGGTCTAGCCAAAGGAACAAACACCTGACAAAAGTACTTCTAGTGGCACCTAAAATGGATTTTCATCCATAAGAACAACAATTGTGCGCATCCTAAGAAACGCCTGTCTCCTTTCCTTTTAATGAAATTGAGTGAAATGATCATTTCAGCTAAGACTACTGGAGCAGGATTCACCCTTTTCTCAATCTGAAACAGAAAGTCAGCTAGCTCCACACTCACATATCCCAGAGCTTTTGGGAACACAATCAACTCGTATATGGTAAACGCGAACAGTGCCAAATGTCTATCATCGCTGCCTTTCCCATAGCATCCTTGGACCATGAAATGCAGGGACCATTTTTATCTTTTAATCTTACTTTTACTGTATCTACAGGTAATCCAATCAAATTGGATAAGGTTTCTCAGAAATCGATGTTTTGCTTCCAATATATCCTGAGCGGATCTCTAAAGTCATAGTGGAGAAGGGTAGAGTCGGCATCATATCCACTTCATTGAACGTAAAACACCTATAAGTGGGATCCCAAAAATGTACCATGGCCTTCAATAGGGCATCATCCGGTTTAACGAATAGAAGTTGTGCTACATCACCATAATTGTCCTTAAAGTATGTTTTCTTAGTCTCGTCCTATGATTGCCATATTCCCTTTAACTCATCTTTGCGATTCCTCTTACAATCCATGCGGACTATTGGAGGTAGGCTCGAGTCAAAACTAGTTATCTGGCAATCACCTTCTTTACTTCGAGTGTCCTCTGACATTCTCACTATTATCCCTATATTTTCTACCCCATGCCGAACAATTAAATTATAACACCTCTAACCCCTCTCCGTCACGAATTAGGGTTACGAGCATTACCGTACAATCAAAGCAATTATACTTAATTTCATTCAATATTATAAACATAACCTAAACCATTCATACATACACATATCGTCCCTATATTGAGTGTTCAAGGCCCAAGAAACACCTTAGAAACAACTCGGGACTAAATTAAAATCATTTGGAAAATCTAGGAAAAGTTATAAAAAATTTGGATACAGGGGTTACACGGCCGTGCGTCTTACATGGTTGAGACATATGCTCGTGTCTTAGGTTGTGTAACCTTCAAACTAGGGACACACGGCCATGTCCCAACCCGTGTCCCTGCTCGTGTAACTCACTGGCTTCAGACACACAGCTGTGTCCCAACCCGTGAAACTCTCTAAATTGGGCCATACAGTCGTGTCCCTGGTTGTGTGTCAATTGGTATGTGACACTACACTAGTCAATTATACCAAACGTTTAGGGCACACGCCCGTGTATGCTACTCGTGTGTGACAAATGGCCATTTGCACCAAAATGTACCTTAAAACTCAAGTTTACCATTTCCTACTTGCTTACTAATCATTTAACCTATTCAAAATACGATTAAACATACTCAAAACATGCCAAAACAACCATCTTAGGTACCTAATCAATGTACCCTCTTTGGTACCACATTTATATCATCAAAACACACCAACAATACATCATCCAATCAAATTTTCATGCATGCCAAATTCACACTTTAGCCTAACATATAGCTACCTATTACATCAAGCTTAAAGTTGCATACACACATATCAAGCCTTGGGTCAAAACAACATACCAAACACATGGCTTCAAATCTAACATATACTTATATACAATGACCATAATTATACTTATAACTCTAATTTACATCACATTCATAAAAACATCTATCAACTATAGACCCCCTAGGTACATGTCATTACAAAAATAAACATTACCACATTGGAGATCAGGATCGTTGTTGGACACTGAGTCGCTGATCAAAGAGAAGTACCTAACCTACGCACTGAAGACAAAACCACACGCTGAGTAAAACTCAGTGATATTTCTATAATCCAAACATTTAAAGACATGATATGATACATGAATGCTCAAATTGAATTACACACTCATACAACTATCTAAGCATGCAATTACAAGATAACACTATTTCAATCTCATGCATATTACTACATTATTTCATGATATGTTCAATTTTTACAAGTATTCATACTTCGTTGGTTTTAACATATATCTCTATTTACATCACTTGCTATATGAATCAACAATTCACTTATATAATGGCACAAACCAATCCATGTTCAATTCATGAGTGCATCACTCATATATTTCATTGATGTTCACAACATAATTCACATTTCATTGTCCAATCCACTTTTCATTTACAATTCACATACTTTGACATTTCAATATCAATTACATAACATTATTATTTAATTACCCCTATTAACATGACCCAGACTCGGACAGATACATGGATCTAACCAACACACTAGTTTGGCACCCAGTGCCTCATCGACTTAAAGTTGAAGAAATCCCTGAGCTCTTCCTATCTTATGGCATGCCATCTATATCCAAATTAGCCTGAAACAATTAATAGGGTTCCATTTCACTTACAAATACATTTAATATCCAATTCTCATATTTGCACATTATCACATTTAAACATATATTAAATTCAATTTCCATATACTCAATACATTCATAATATATACCAATTCAATCCAATTCAATCAACTATAAATTCAATTCAATCTCAAAGTACTAAACTAGTCACATCAACTACTTACCATATGCAATAATTCAAAAATACAATAATTAACAACTTAGTTCAATTATAGAAACATAGATGTCGATTTTATCCCTCCCTTTTAGTCGAGGATTTTGGTACAACATTATCTACAAAATTAAAACAATTAAAATACATTAATACTACATAATTCAATTCAACATTGAATATTTTAGTTTTACACAATATTTACTTAAATTTCAATTTAGTCCCTAAACCGAGACAATTTTTAATCTCCACATTTAACTATATATTTTAATACTCATTTTACATTAAATTAAATTTAACTCTCTGTTTTCAATTATACCCTTAAATTTCAAATTTTCCATAAGTTAGTCCTCATTACTCAAAATTTACAATTTACTCTACAATTTAGTCCTTTTCCATTTCTAACTTAAAATCTATCAATTTAATCCCTAATACTAAAACTATTCAACAATATCAACATCTAAAATCTTAATCAATACTAAAATTTCAACATAGGTCAGGTAGTTCTAAACACTGGGATTCCAAAAATATAAAAATTACAAGAAAAGAGACCAAATTTACTAACCAATTGAAGTTAAAAAGTTGAAAACCTTTATGGCCGTGGGTTAACCCTTCTTCTTTTCTTTCATCTTTCCCAATTTTGTTTTGCATGTTAACATTTCATTCCTTTCCACTATCTTTTGTTATTTCTTTTTATTTTGTTTTCATTATAATATAGCATACATATATACACATTTCATATTAATTGTCATTATTATATAACTTAAATATATAATAAGTTAATATATAAATGCAATATAAGCCTTTAATGCCATCCACTAATAAGAATAAATGTATATTTGCTATTTTAGTCCCTTTAAGTAATTTTAATCTATAAGTCAACTTTTAACCTTTACGTGATTTAGTCCTTAAACTTTAACAACTCTTAATTTCACAAAATTCACTTAATCAAAATCTAATTCACTACTAAACTAACATCGTAAATATTAAATAAAAATATTTATAGGTTCATTTTATAGAAACAGAGTCCCAAACTTCATACACCTTAACTATCAGGTTGTTACATGAATCTTCTAGAAGTGTGTTCATGTCAAATATAGATGCGACATTGTGCCCCAGGTATTTCAATGATGCATGAATTATGCCATGGAGAGACACAGACACAAGAAAAACAAAGTCAATAAAAAAAATAAAGTCAAATGAAAAAAATGTGAAATTAAATCGTAAAGCATTGCGAAAAAAATTCAAACACAAAACATATGAATAAATTCTCATGAGGTCCTATAGGGTATTGTTACGAGAGGTAAGGTGTGGTTCTTATGTCTAGGCTTCACATTTAAAATCATCATTACATGTTGGCTTACGGTTGACTCTAATGCACGGGGAACCCAAGGCTTAAATACGATATCTATAAGGATGCGTTCCCCTTTAGAAAGGGTTGGCCCTTGGGTGGTAAGACTTCCATAGCATACACGGTAGCATTTGCTACACGAACATCTATGTCCATCTTAACCATTGAGTAGTCCTTAAGCTTATGCGATGACATATTGTCACACGGAAGCCTAAGGCTACTCCTCCTAAACGGGATGGGCTCAAGCGTAGGACTGAAAGTAAGATGCAACATGAATGACAATTATAGTTGCCCCACAACGGTAGAGTCGACATAAACATTAATCAATTTCATCAATAAAAGAATAAACAAACACATTGGCATACATATAAAAATAGGATAAGTAAATGAAATGAAAAAATAAATCAATATTTAACACAAATTCAACAATTTAAAATGACATTAGAAAATTAAATAAATTAATGTACGGATAAATAAATATAATATGCACAAATACTAAAAAACCTAGCTCTCAAACTGTAACGCCCAAAAATCTCTTATATATTTATTTTCGTATGTTTGTGACGCAATGTCTATCTGCTTCAGTGGTTATGTGTTCTGGGTGTGTGTGTGAGGTCCGAAGTTCAAGCATTAGCTTGGGTAAATTTTTGTTTTTAAATGAATAAACCCCTATCTCTAATCAATAGGCTTATAAATAAATGTTGGTAAAAAAAATGTCAGAATGGGCCTGCTGGTCTGGTGGTTAGTGGAGTGTTAAATGGCTGGAGGTCTGAGGTTCGAATCTCTGCACGATCAAGGGGATTTATTTGTACTGCTTGTATCGTATGAGTGTTGTAGTTTGACTTAAATTTTGAGTATTTGAGGAGTGTGGGGATGTTGTGGCCGATTTTTAGGAGGATAATGAGGGAGATTTCAGTAGTTGTGGGATTGGTGGAGGAAAATAAGGAATTTGAGGTGTAGTGGGAAGGTGGACGATTTGTGGTGGGATAGTAGGAGAGTTTTGGGGAGTGGATCAAGGGAAGTGATCAGTAGTTGTGCCGAAACTGATTCCTTTCCCAAAAGTCAAATTTAGCTTTTGTTTTCACTCAATTTTCTGTCAGCTATTCTTCTTCCTCTGCCAAATATTGCTAGTGAATTTCTGTTATTTCTTTTTTTGTTCTTTTTCAGTTTTGCACACTTCCTTACCCATCTTCTTTTCTTCTCCTTGCTTTCACCTCCTTTATGTTCCTATTGGTTACTACCAAATTATTGATCCTTAGGCCGATTCTTCTTCTTTTCATCCCTCCCCCTTCATATTATCGATTCTTGTTTCCTCCACTTTGTTATACCAATTTTCGATCGTTGATTGTTCTCATGGTTTGGTTATTGTCGCCATTCTGGTAATTAAAACTTCGACACTTTGATTTGTGCTTAAATTAATTAATGATTGGATGTTCCTATCGTCCTGACAGCAAGAAATCGTTTTGATTGAGGTCCCTCTTCTGTGGAGTTTTAGCATATTTATTTGGAGTTTCAAGGTAGGTATCATGTGTTTGAATTGGAAGTATATTCGATTTTGTGTTGTTGTGCTTTCCTGAGTTGAGACTAACGATTAAAGTGAATGATCAATTTTGGGAGCTACTGAGCTCGGAAGTGTTTTGCTGCGAAACCATAACAGGTGTGTAAACAAAACTTTGAAACTGGAAATCGACGAAAGCCAAAAAATGTGATTGTTGTCGCCACATCGACATGCAGCCGCCCATGTGATCGAACACGGACGTGTGATCAAAGAGGCTGGCCGTGTACGATACATAGGCTAGACCGAATTGGGCCATATGGGCCACTCGGGCGTGTGGGATTATTGGGCCAGGCCGTGTGATCCATATGGCCAAGGCCATTTTGGGCCGTGTGGGCCACACGTGTATGTGGGCCAACACAGGCAAACATTATGGGCTTGTGTGCCCATTTTCACTATTTGATTACTAAGGTTGCACGGGTCACCTGAGTCAACTGTGGACCTACTGTAGGGCTGGTAAGCTTACTTAGACCCATAATTGACTGAAATGACTGTAAGACTGGTACGATTAAGCATGACGATGCCCTAGTAATTTGATACTGTATGCCTTGAATTTATGGATGACATTATGTTTTAGCATGTCATATATGTATATTGCATTGCATTGGGGTGGGGGTTATATTGTTCGGAAGAAGTGTATTGAAAGGCCTTGAGCCTAAATTACTGGCAGCTCAACTGTAAACTATTGTCTAGTGCCGTATTCAGTACTTTTTAGAGTGTAGGGATGGGTGGGTTGATTATATCCTCACATGGAGTGTAGGGTTGGACGGAGTTGAAGTGTAGAGGCTGGCGGGTAGGATTTGATACTATATATCTGTAACTATACTGAATATTGATACTGTAATGGGCCAGGGCCCAAATGCATACTGCTTCTGTATTGAAATGGGCTAAGGCCTTAATTGAAATTGAAACTGTTACTGAGATGGGCTTAGTCCCAAACTATGATTACATTCTATCTGATTGTTTATATGGGGATTACACACTGAGTTTTTGTAAACTCACCCTTCTGTTTTATCTGTACAGGTAATCTCGGATCAGAGCGGCGGAGGACTCAACGGTGGCCACACAACCCTTTTTCATTGTTTTGTCTTTAATTAGGTTTTCAAATTTTAATTTGAGGTATTTTGTTGTAATAAAGGCCTCTAGGGATTTTTGCTTAAAATTTTGATTTTATATTTGTCTTATGTTTTATATCTGCTAGAGGTAGGTAAAATACGAGTTTTTAAAAAAAATGTATATGTTTTAGCAAAATACCCACAAGGACACAAACTATTTAAAAAGCTTTCGAAACCTATAATGTTTTGAAAACTAACGACTGAATAAGAATCACAATTTTAGAATTAATAAAAGATAATGAGGATTTCTAAACGAAAAATGTTTAAGCAAAGTTACGATTTTCCAACAACAAGCTACAATTTTCTAACACACTACTACGTGACATCGCCAGATTCAGCCATAACATCCAGGCCGGGTTTGGGGTGTTACACAAACCTAAGTAAGTTGACTCATTAACATCCCAAGTGGAGTCGCCAAGCTGCCATAGCGCTGCCTACATAAGAGTACAGGGGCCTAGTAAGTAAAAATAGAGTCGCCACTAACCAATTAGGGCTAGGTTGGTTAGCCACCTATCATCTAAAAGTCTAGAATTAATACTACGAAAAAATCCTAAAAGTCTAGACTTAATCTCATCACCAAATTTCGGGTTCGGGAGTACAGTTACGTGTAGGGAAGGTTATACCAACCCCACAACGCCTATCCGAGGATAGTCCTATGGGGTCTTAGGAGCTAGGTTTTTTTATTTTTTTATTTAAGCATATTAATATCTTAATGTTGGCTAAAATCTTATGGAAATATTAAATAAAAAACTCTGAAGAAAATTCCTTCGGTTTACTTGTAACTTGATTGAGATGTGTTCACCAAACTTATCTAATTTGAAACTTAAATTAGAGATTTTTACTTTTAATGGGAACCCTAAAGGATACCTAAATAATTCTAGTAAAATACCTTCAATTCCTAAAATTAATTCTATTTTAGAATTCTAAAAAACTTAGAAATTACCAATGAATTAAGAGAAATATTAAAATACATCTACAACTTATTCGATCTTTAATTATTATTATTTTATTAAAATATTTAATTAATAACGTTAAGCCTATCAAGATCTTATGAAATGATCCTATCCCGGTTTATGAATTATCTTATTTTAAAATTCTTGATCTAAGTTTTAAATTGTCAAAATCCTAAGATAATATATCTTAAATAATATTTATTAGCTTTCTTAATAAGTTTCTAAAATAAAATACTTAGAAATACCTACTCATGATTTACAATTCACCTACAAAAATATTTAATTTTAATCTTGAATAAAGTCCTAAAGAATATTTACATATTAATTTAAGATTCTAAAGAGGAACCCTATACGATATTTAGAATTAGTTTAAAACCCTAAAAATCCTACATATTATTTATAATTTTCTATGGTAAATGGTAGATAAGATCTTAAAGGCTAACTTAAATCCAAATATAAAAACCTTATGGTTTCATTAAAATGTAAAACCTAATTAACTAACTTTATATCAACAATTATAGGATGGAAAAATGACCTAAAGTTCCCTCTTTTAAAACGAATAGTAATAAAATACGAAAATTAATTAAATTGGCTAAAGTTAATGAAAAGTTAAAATTCTTTAAAAATGACAATAATAAAAAGAAAATTTAAATAAATGAAATAAATAAGAGCTTGACATGATGATGATAATAATAACAATAATACACATTATTCATAATACAATAAAAGGATCAAAGTAACATAAATATAAATAGACATGAAAATAAATAAAGACGAAATAAGAATAAATAAAATTATACAAGTGTGAATAAATATAAAACATTAAAATAAAGTGCATAATTGACATTAAATATATGAGGTATAAATGCAAATAAAAGGGAAGATATAAGTGTAAATAATTTATGAAAGATGGAAACAAAATGACAGCTTGATTTTCGGACTAAAAGATAAAAAATGTTGAAGACAGAGGACTGATGTAACAATTAATTTGCTTTTAATATTTAAATTTCAGATTAAATTGAAAGTTTGAATAAACAAAAGGGTTACGGGTGTAAATAGGCCAGAGAGTGAGGGCAGTGCTGCAAAAAAGGGGTATTTTTGTAAATTTAAAAAGTAAGGGGTGAGAATGAATTACTCATTTTTGGCACCTATAAATGGGAAAAAATATTCATTCTTTCATTTCTAACCTCATTTAAAATAAAAAATAAAAACTCTTCCTCCTTCTATGTTGGCCATGGCTCTACCACTGGAAAGCCCAACAGCTCTCCGGCCTCCTGTGGTGGAGTCACCACATATGACGGTCGGAATTTATTTTTTTTGAAAAATCAAAATTTTCTTTAAATAAATCACAACTTCTCTTAAAAATCAAAGCTTTATTTCGAAATAAATGAAAAAGATCAAAACTTTTTTAAAAAATTTTTAAGTTTTCCTTTAAAAGACTCATTTTTTTTTTTTAAAATCAAAGCTCTCTTTTTAAAAAAATTATTATTTTCTCTAAAATCAAAGCTTTATTTCAAATAGTTGAAAAGATCAAAACTTTGTTTTAAAAATTTTAAACTTTTCCTTTAAAATGACTAAAAACATATTTTTAATTTAAAATCTAAACGTTTTTTTTTTAAAAAATTCACTATTTTTCTTAAAATGAAAGCTTTATTTCAAATAGTTGAAAAGATCAAAATTTTATTTTAAAAATTTAAACTTTTCCTTTAATATGACTAAAAACATATTTTTATTTTAAAAATCTAAACTTTTATTTTTATTTTAAAAAATCAACTTTCCCTAAGATCAAACAATTTTTTTTTAAAAAAAAAGCCTTTATTTTAGAAAGGGAAGAAAAAAAAGGGATATTTGGGGCTCCTAAGGGCGGAGGACCAACGGTCTGGTGACGTCCACTTCATTAGAGCCCAAAACCGGATTCCTCATGATATGTATATGACAAAAAAAAAATGAAGAAGAAAAGAAATAGAATTCTTGTTGTTTTTTTTATTTTTACCTTTTTTTTTTAAGAACAAAATATGAAAAGCCTATTTTTTTTTCTTTCATTTTCTTTCATGTATATATAATACTTTTCAATCTTGTTTATTTGTAAAAAAAGTTAATAATAACATTTAATAATAATTATAGTAGTAGTAATGATAATAATAATTTGAGACCTTGGTAGGCCCAAAAAGAAAAGAAATAGAAAGGAAAAATTGGGATTGGACAAATATGGGTGTCTGCAGTGTATGAGTCCCTAAATGACTCATAAATACTCAAGATATCTAAAAGGACAAATTGTATGAACTAATACTTATGGACCCAAAAGAATTTGTGTAACACGCCTAACCCATATCCGTCGCCGAATTAGGGTTACGAGGCATTTTTAAAGAAAATACAACTTTCATACAATCACATAATCACATAGAACTTATCCATAAATGCATGTATATATATATGTATATAACTTTTCTTTTGTTGAATTAACTATTCAAGTACATGCGTATTTTATCCATATGTTCCATATTCAATTTGGCTAACAAATGTAACACCATAAAATTACTTTTATAACCATGTTTTACTCATCTACAAGCAACTATCAAAAACAAACAAATATGTATGTATACATAAGTACTGCACAACATAAATATATAGTCACCAAAACATACCTACTCATTGACCAAATGCACATGCAACCTTATTAATAAAACACTATGGCCGAACATATCCTAGGTTCAATATGGCCTAATATATATATATACATTATGCATAACTTTACCACGTTACTAAATCATGTATCAAAACTCTTGTAACACCCCAAACCCGGTCTATGCATTGAGACTAGATTTGGTTTGTTACATGAATCGAGCTATCTTAAAATCTTCAATAAGTTGAAAACTACAATATTATTTTTATTTACGGGTTTAATAAAAATCGGAAGAGTATTTTAATTTGATGAATATTAGAAAACATTAGTTGAAAACATTATTAACATTTTATTATCAAAAACCCTTAGGTAATTTGTTTAAGAGTTAACGATAATAAAATATTTATAAAGGAATTTCATATATTTGAAAACCCAAATTTATTTTAATAAAACATCATATAATCATAGCCCATATTTAAGAGTCCAAAATATAGTTTAAAACCAAACACACATAAAAATACATAAATTATTTATAGATGCCCTTATTACATTAACCCAAAATAGTAAAATACTTATTAAAAGTTCGAGTTTAATAAACTCATGTTTTGCAAGATGGCCTCCACGAAGTCATCCCCTACCAAGTCCACATCAATTTCCATTACCCGAGATGGAAAAATTTAAAGGGTGAGTTACTTAGAACTCAAATGTATAACTCACTTACTTTGTTCATCGGGCCGATTTTCAAATTATGGATTTGGGCCTTGAGCTCATAAGCGTAATTAACAACATGATTAATAACATAATAAATAGCATAATGAAAACATAATTAATAACATGCATGTGAAAATATGAATTTTTCCTCCCAAACCTAATTCCATCCGCTACACACCCCGCACCAACCATCACACTGTGGGGATCAAGTCAACCCACCCACCATCACACCACCGAGGCTTTAAGCCATTTTATAATTGTGGCGAGCCATCGAACTAGATTGTGACAAAGTCACCGAACTAGAGGCATTGAGCCAATTATTATTTTGTGGCGAGCCACCGAACTAGAGGAAATAGCCATTTATTGCTTTTGTGGCGAGCCACCGAACTAGAGGCAAAAGCCATAATTTTGTGGCAGAGCCACCGAACTAGATTTTGGCAACAGCCTTCTTCTCTTCATCATTTTCCCAACCCATGCAATATGTATGCAAAGTAAACTTGTGATTATACAATGATTTAATCAAAAAGGCCCATTAACAAGAATCAATATTTCCAAAATTTTAATTAATAAATTAAGGCCCAAAATAACATTTGGCCCAATTAACAATTTAACAACTTATGCCCAAATTTATGATTTAGCGTGAATTTGGCCCATTTATCAATCTAGCGAGGATTTCACTGCTTAACAATTTTAACAGAGATTACGGCCCATTATGATCTAACAGAGATTTCGGCCCAATTATCAATCTAACAGAGATTTCGGCCCAATTTATCGATCTATCAAAGGTTTCGGCCCAATTATCAATCTAACAGAGATTTCGGCCCAATTATCAATTTAACAGAGATTTTGGCCCAATTATCGATCTAACAGTGATTTCGGCCCAATTATTACGAGATATACAATTTTACATATTTACGATTAATCTCTCGAGGGTGTTTTCATAATTTCTACAATTTTGCTGTTTTCATGTATTTTCGTCGAAATACCAATTATTATGTTTTAAACCGATCTAAACATTTTTACGATTTTACTCAATATCGCAATACATCCAAACCCGAGAAAAAGTGTGAAGTTACACACCTCGATATCGAGAGTACTAATCCTTCTCGCTCCTCGACACCTAAAACATATTTCGATCCGTTAGAACACTATTTTGTATAAAAATTACATTATCGATATTAGATCCAAAACTTTACCTCTTGATTTTGAATCACTTGATTTTCGGTTTCTCCTCGCTTATTGGTTCGTTATATG
The DNA here is from genome assembly GCA_025506655.1 of Gossypium rotundifolium. Classification (NCBI taxonomy): domain Eukaryota; kingdom Viridiplantae; phylum Streptophyta; class Magnoliopsida; order Malvales; family Malvaceae; genus Gossypium; species Gossypium rotundifolium. Next base: position 108,328,111 of record CP106724.1, read on the forward strand.
TTGAGAATCCACCAACGATAAAGGCTCGGAAGTTCGTACCACTTCAAATAATTGACTTCCTTCTAAGATGGTCCGCAACTCGTGGAAAATCTCGGACTACCAAATCGCTCTTCGCTTAAACTTAGGGGAATAGTGGATCCGCCCCTCTTAATATAACTAAACACCGCCCTTTTCTTCCCTATTTTGAAAGTCTTCAAGATCAAGAGAACATTAATCCAATCTAAAATAATATCGAAATAATACTAAAGGTTTTAAGGATGTGATTTCCTTACCACAATAAATCGATTCCAACGTTTCTACGATTCTCTCGAACACTTGAGTTCCGATCTTCCGTTATTGCACTATATTATAACGAATAAAACGTTAATAGAATGAACGTTTATTTCGATCCAAATGGTCCTTCATGACACCATCAATATTCGGCCATATCACTATTAACTAATCGAAAACGAAAAAAATCCCTTACCTATATTTCCACGGTTGAAAAGAATCGATTGATAAAGATATTTGTGATTAAAGAAAGATTCGACTATGTATGATCAAAGAAAATAAAGAAAGGTTCGCTATGGGCACTCTAGCATTCGCCATGAGAGAGTTTAATGGAGAAACTTTGAGTGAAAAGAAATAAAATATGAAAGAAGAGATGGTGATGATGTTGTTTTGATTTCAAAGAGAAGAGAAGAAAGAGATGGGTTTAGGAACAAGGTACATTAAGCAATGGTAAAAAGAAAAGAAAAGAATGGTTTTGGTATAGGTGATTTCGACACTCAAAGAAAAGGCACAAAACAAATGCTAAAGAAATAAACAAAATGACCAAATGGTCACAAAATTAGAGCTTTACCAAATGCACAATTCGGCCAAGGGAGAAAAGTTGAGAAGAGAAATTGCAAAATTTTGCATAAAGTTGCTAGGAATGACCAAAACAAAAGACTTCAAATCCTAGCCAACTAACACCAAAAATTCGGCTCCCCCTTTAGTCCACATTGCCGTCCCTATGCTTGGTCAAATGACCATGATATTGTTTCCATAACTTTTCCTTGATATGTGCCCCATATCTTCATATCTTTCCTTAATTTCTTGATTCCTTCCTTGTTAACAATTTCCTTAATCCTTTGATATGCTAACCAAAAATAACATGGTCAACACTTACCATATATGCACTTGGCGACACTTGCTATACATGTGCGTAAAATTAAAATAAAAATTCATCTAGATGCTAAACAAGGATTTGAACCACCTTCTCCCTTATGCACTAACTCATGCGCCAACACCACTTTGCCATATACTCTTCTTATGCTACACTTTGACACTTTAATTAACTTATGTGTCAATGCCACCTGCTCCACTTCAATAAATTTTAAAACTAAAAATTATTCTATACCCAATAAATTCTAATTCTTCTTCGAGGCTATAATAAGCACTAATAATAATAAAAAATTCCTTCATAATCTAAACACCAAATCATGCAATATATCAATACTCAGATTTTTAGGGTGTTACAACTCTACCCTCCTTAAAGAAAATTTCGTCCTCGAAATTTACCTGATTGAAAGAGGTGAGGGTATTATTGCTGAATTGCATCCTCAGTTCCCACGTAGCTTCTTCCACTCCGTGATTACGCCATAGAACTTTGACCAACAGCACGGTTTTCTTTCTTAGCACTTTGACATCTCGGCCTAAGATTTCCACCGGTTCTTCTTCAAATGACAAATCAATTCAACTCCAATTCTTCTACCCAGATAATGTGCGAAGGATCCGATCTATAACGCCTCAACATGGAAACATGAAAACATTATGAATTTGATCCAATTCGGAGGTAACTCAATTTGATAAGCCATCGACCAACACGCTCAAAGACACGATAAGGTCCAATGTATCTAGGACTTAACTTGCCCTTCTTTCCAAACCTGAAGATCTTTTTCCAAGGAGAGACCTTCAAGAAAGCCTGATCCCCCACATCATACTCGATATCTTTTCGCTTCAGATCTGCATATGACTTCTGTCTATCTGAGGCTTCTTTCAACCGTGCTCGGATAACTTTTACCTTTTCCTCTGTTTCAGATATCATCTCAGGACCTAACATCTATCGTTCGCCCAACTCAGTCCAACAAATAGGAGAATGACACTTACGACCATACAATGCCTCGTAAGGTGCCATCTGAATGCTCGACTGATAACTGTTGTTGTACGCAAATTCTGCCAGTGGTAGATAATCCTCCCAACTAACCTTGAAGTCGATTGCACATCCCCTTAACATATCTTCCAAAATTTGAATTACTCTCTCTGACTGACCATCAGACTGAGGATGAAAAGCCGTGCTGAAATTCAACTTTGTCCCCAAGGCTTCATGCAGAGCTTTCCAAAATCGTGATGTAAATCTGGGATCCCTGTCTGATATAATAGATACAGGTACCCCATGCAACCTCACAATTTCGGATACGTACAATTTTGCCAACTTCTGCAATGAATAATCCGTACGAACTGGCAGGAAATGAGTAGTCTTCGTCAATCGATCAACAATTACCCACACAGAATTTTTCTTAGTAGGTGTTAAAGGTAACCCACTAACAAAATCCATGGTTATCCGTTCCTATTTCCAAAGAGGAATCTTTATCGGTTGTAACAATTCATACGGTAATTGATGTTCTGCCTTCACTTGCTGACAAGTCAAACATTTTCCCACAAATTCTAAAATTTCACGCTTCAACCCTGGCCACCAATACTGTTCACGGAGATCTCGATACATCTTATTTCCTCCAGGATGCATAGCTTAAGGGCTACTATGCGCCTCCCGTAGAATCATTTGCCTCAGATCTGAGTCCTTAGGCATACAAACTCTTCCTCAAAAGCACAACACACCTTCCGTGTTTACTCTAAAATCCTCGATTTCACCATTTTTAGCTTGCTGAAGTAAAAGTCCCAACTTCTCATCTGATGTCTGTTTTTTCTTGATTTGTTCCAGCCACAGAGGCTTCACCTGAAGTTCTGCTAACAAACTACCATCCTCATACACACTCAAATGGGCAAACAATGCTCTCAATTCAGATACTACCTTACGACTTAACGCATCAGCTACCACGTTAGCCTTTCCAGGATGATATTCAATTGAGAAATCATAATCCTTTAATAATTCTACCCATCTTCTTTGTCTCAAATTTAACTCCTTTTGGTTAAGGAGGTATTTAAGACTCTTGTGATCCGTGTAGATTATTGACTTCTCACCATAGAGATAGTGCCTCCAAATCTTTAAAGCAAAGACCATAACAGCTAACTCCAAATCATGAGTAGGGTAGTTTACTTCGTGTGGTCTCAATTGACGAGAAGCATAGGCCACCACCTTTCCATTTCGCATCAACACACAACCTGCACCCGTGTGAGACGATCACAATAAATAAGTGAATTCTTTTTCACCTCCTATTGAATCAAAATCGAGCTTCCTTCAGATCTTCTTCAATTTCTCGAAACTCTCCCCGCTACTTTTTAGTCCAATAATACGGAACTCCTTTCGCAAGCAGCTTTAGTTAGGGTGCAAAGAATCAACGAAAACCCTCTACAAAACGCCTATAATATCCAATAAACCCAAGAAACTCAATTTCAGCCACCGATGTTGGTGGTTTCCAATCCGTAATAGCCTCAATTTTCCGAGGATCCACCCTTATTCCTTCTACCGATACCACATGACCAAGGAAAGTCACTTCCTTTAGCCAAAATTCGTGATTTACTAAATTTGGCATACAATTGCTTATCACGAAGTAGTCAGTAATACTATCCGCAAATGCTTGTCATGCTCTCGCCATTCTCTAATAAACCAATATGTTATCTATGAACACTACCACAAACCGGTCTAAATATGGTTGAAAGACTCGGTTCATTATGTCTATAAATGCGGTGGTGCATTGGTTAATCCAAACGGCATCACTACAAACTCATAATGTCCGTAACGTGTCCGAAATGCCGCCTTATAAATGTCCGCTTCTTTCACCTTGAGTGGTGATAACCCGACCTCAAATCAATTTTGAGAAAAATCAAGCTCCTTTTAATTGATCAAACAGTCGTCAATTCTCGACAGAGGATACCGATTCTTGATCGTCAATTTATTCAATTGTCTCGTAGTCAATGCACATACGCATCGATCCATCCTTTTCTTGATTTAACAAAACCGGTGCTCCCCATGGAGACACACTTGGTCGAATAAATCCCGATCCAACAATTCTTGAATTTGAGCTTTAAGTTCACCAACTCCTTGGTGCCATTCTATAAGGAGCAATGGACACTGGAGCTGTCCCAGGCAAAAGCTCAATGCCAAATTCTACTTCCCGATCTAGAGGTATACCAGGAAGTTCTTCGGGAAATACATCGGGAAATTCCTTCACCGTCCTCATATCATTCACAGATAACTCTTTGGCATCCAAAGCACAGATAAAGGCTAGGAATGCTCCATATCCTTTCCGAACCAACTTCTCTGCCTTTAATGCAGATACCACATTTGCCAAGTAGTTCCTTCGCCACCAATCATTATGACTTCCTTATCATCCGAGGTTCTTATCGACATTCATTTTTCAGACAATCCAATTGCTCGATGGTTAACCAACCAATCCATGCCTGTAATGAGATCAAACTCACCGAAAGGCAATTCCATCAAATTCACCACGAATACCTCCTCTTGAATTTTCAAGGCACATCTTTAAACATTTTATTTATAATTATCGACTGTCCTAAAAGACTAATTATCGCCATCCCACTATCGGTAATTTTAGGTTCTAAATTCAGTTTCTAGATATGGCGCTAGCAACATATGAGTGGGTAGAACCAATATCTATTAAGGCAATAACAGTACATCAAAATGAGGAACGCATCAGCTTATCACATCGGTGCATTGCCGCCTCTCATGGCGCCTAATCGCATAGACCACCAGTCGTCTTGCATCCGATTTCCTCTAGGACCATTGCCTCGACCCGTGCACCTTGACCACGACCAACCCCATTACCACCGCGACCGGTCCACGACCTCTCGGTGGTCAGCCGATTACCTCCGCCTATTGTGCATCATTATTACAAACTTTTTGAGTCGATCCATACATCGAGGCAATTTTGTATCGATGATCCATTGAACCGCATTTGTAACATGCATCCGCTTTCCTCCAACACTCTTCAAAATGTCTTTTCCCACACTCAGATAATCTTGACTTCGATTATTTGCTACCGGGTTCTACCTTGAACTGGTTCATCATTCCAAGGTCTCTTCGAATCTCTTTGAAGAACCAGATCATCGTGGTCTCTCTTGTTCAAATCTTTCTGCTCATATTCTCAATTCTTAGCTTCTTTGGCTATTTTGGCCTTCTCCACAAGAGTGGAAAATTTCTAACTTGTCGTGGAGCAATCGTAACCCTCACCTAATCATTAAGCCCATCCTCAAACGCATACATCGCTCATGATATGTTGCTACAATTGTCCGCATAGCGGCTCGACGTAAAAACTCACTTCATATGTCACACCGTTTTACTTCCTTGGAAAAGATTCGAAATTTTTTCCTTCGAGCGCCTACATAACTCGCTCCAATGTATTTTCCTTGAAGGCGCCTTTAAAGAATTCCCAATTAATCAATGCAACGGTGTGTTTTCATTTAACAAAGGAGCCACCACCGACACGCCTCATCTCTTAACAAGGATATAGCTCCTTTCGCTTTTTGCTCAACAAAGGCATTCCATATCATCCATAATCCGCTCCACGACTTCGAGCCAAGATTCACCACATTCGAGCTACACCAAAACTCCTCCGAAAACTTCGCATTATTGGACTTAAGTCGCTCAAATTGACCCACGAGTTATTGGCCCAATTCTAGTTCCAAAGGACCCTTTCCAAGACTCGCAGATTGCTTGAGTCAATGCATTATCTTCTTCCATGTGATCGCGTGATCCTGCTCTCACTCTCAATTGACGAAAGGCCCATTTCGCATATGATTTGGTGCTTCAGCTTGTAGCACCTCGCCTCTACCACGCCACGCTTCACCGTATCCACGACCACATCCTCTAGTGCTCATGATGGCTTGTTCATTTTTATCTGATTACAAGTTTTATGAATCAAAAAATTTGTTTTGGTGTTTATTAACAATGTTTTATGAGATTTGAGAGGTAAAGTTGTTTTTCGCAACATATCCTATAGTTTCAATCTCTATGATTTTTCACGTCTAAAACTAGAAGTTCTAGAGTATTCCTATGATCATCATAGTAATTATTAAGCAATAAATACTTACTTGACTTGTTGCGGATGCTTGTGGTGCCATACCGATCTTTAAATATAATTGAACGATTTCATACAAAATTTATTTGCAAACCCAAACCACAAGTTGAAGTTTTTGAAACTGCTCGATACCATTAAATGTAACACCCAAAACCCGGCCTATGCATTGAGACTAGATTTGGTTTGTTACATGAATCGAGCTATCTTAAAATCTTCAATAAGTTGAAAACTACAATATTATTTTTATTTACGGGTTTAATAAAAATCAAGAGTATTTTAATTTGATGAATATTAGAAAACATTAGTTGAAAAACATTATTAACATTTTATTATCAAAACCCTTAGGTAATTTGTTTAAGAGTTAACAATAATAAAATATTTATAAAGGAATTTCATATATTTGAAAACCCAAATTTAATTTAATAAAACATCATATAATCATAGCCCATATTTAAAAGTCCAAAATATAGTTTAAAACCAAACACACATAAAAATACATAAATTATTTATAGAGGCCCTTATTACATTAACCCAAAATAGTAAAATACTTATTAAAAAGTTCGAGTTTAATAAACCCATGTTTTGCAAGATGGCCTCCACGAAGTCATCCCGCCCAAGTCCACATCAATTTCCATTACCCGAGATGGAAAAATTTAAGGGGTGAGTTACTTAGAACTCAAAGGTATAACTCACTTACTTTGTTCATCGGGCCGATTTTCAAATTATGGATTTGGGCCTTGAGCTCATAAGCGTAATTAACAACATGATTAATAACATAATAAATAGCATAATGAAAACATAATTAATAACATGCATGTGAAAATATGAATTTTTCCTCCCAAACCTAATTCCATCCGCTACACACCCCGCACCAACCATCACACACTGGGGATCAAGCCAACCCACCCCGCCATCACACCGGTCGAGGCTTTAAGCCATTTTATAATTGGGTGAATAATTTCAAACCCTACCCATTAGTCCCGACGGATCCGTATGTCACTGGGTAAAATATTTTGGGCCAATTTGAAAGTTGGGTGAAAATTGATTAAATTTGGCTAAGTTATTTAAAACGGGTTTGAAAACTCAGTTGGGCTTTTTATAAATACAATTGGGCTTTATAAACCCTTTTGAAAACATTGATCATGTATCATTTTAAAATCATCAAAGTGATAGTTGACTTATTTTATTTTTGTTACCCGATGGTAACATCTTTTGAAAAACCCGTAGAAATTTATTAAGTTTGAAAATTATTTTTAATCGGTTACTTATCAATTGAAAATTTCATTTGTAACATAACATAAGCAAAATAAATAAAATAACATCCACAAAATAAATAGCGGCCTTATTACAATCCCAAAATAAAAATACTTAGGAAATAAAATAATTAAACTTAACGAAAACAAAATTAAATTCCAACATTTAGCATGGCGCCGAGTCCTCTCCGCTCTATCTCCGCTATCTACTCATCCGCAAAATGTTAAGGGAAGGGTGAGTCACCAAGACTCAAAGGTGTAAATCCCTACCCTAAAATACAACTCATACACAATTTATCAATTAAACATGCACATGCAACCCAACTAGCCATCCATACTCCTTTTCTACCCCGTGTGGTCAAAACCATCGATGACTTAAAGTCACAATTTAAATGATGGGGCCAACCCATCGTGTGGTCAAAACCATCGATGACCATAGGTCACAAAATATCAAAGTGTGGTCAAAACCATCGGTGGTACCAAACCTTTGGGACTTAGTCGCAAATATTCAATCGCTGTGGTCAAAACCATCGATGACCATAGGTCACAAATAATCTGATGGGGCCAACCCATCTTGTGGTCAAAACCACCGACGACAGATCCATATTTCATCCCTCCTCTCATCAATCCCACCATCACATGCTTTAGTAAAATTTTCATAAATCATATCATAGCATTTAATTATCATGTGATGGCATGCAAATCATATATCAAAAGTCACAAATTTAGGGACTTACCGGAATCCATGTTTAAGCCCACAAGCATATCATAGATCACTACCAAAATTTATACACAAGACAATAAATTCGCAAGTTTAATAATAAAGTGTGTAAGGAGTTTACACACTGCTTTCTACCTAATTCCTAGATCCCAAGATCCGATCTACAACACTAGATTTTTGTCCCTTGAATGGATTTGATTTAATCAAACTCAAGCCTAACTTAGTCCCTAAATCCATGGCATACGTTAGTTTCGCATTTAATCATAGACTTTTAATTGAAAGGCCTTTGGTCGAATGTGCTTACCAACTCACCTTGGAAAATAAACCCAAAGCTTCCTCATTTATAGAAAATTGGTAGCACCTCTTAATGTTGTGAGAGGGTTCTTGCTACCCTTTTAGAAGAGGAAAGAACCGAAAACAAGACCCTTTTTTCCTTCAGAGAATTTGCTAAGAGTAAACAACAATGCTGGAAATTTTTGAACAATTTTGGCTATGGTTTAAGGAGATTTAGGCAAAGACAAGAAGAGAGGAAGAAGAGAAGGAGTTTGCTGGAAATTTTCTCTTAAAGAGGGAGTATATTTGGCTTGTAAAGAGAAGAGAAACTGAATTTTTGAATGGTTTTGGCTATGAAACAATGGAGATTTCAGAAGATAGAATTTGGAGAAAAGAAGAATTTTGGTTCAACTTTTGGTACATCTTTGCTGTACAAAACAGATATGTACAAATTTCAAGGTCTCCAATTTTCAGCAAACACTCTCCTAATTTATGATAATTCCAACCTTGATTTATCCAAGATAAATCTAATTTTATCATCCTTTAATTCCTTAATCCCTCAACAAATAAAACACTAAAAATTAAAGAACCCATGTGCATATCAAACTCTTCCAATTGACTTTGGGAGTCCAAAATGCAACCAAAGTCCTTCACCCACGTTAGCAAATTGGGAAGAAAAAGAGGGAAAAAATAACCATGTTGTCTGCTTGCTGATTCAACTCGAACCCCAAGCAAGGCCCCCTTAACACGCCTTAAAGCCATTTCGCCACATTGACTTTCATGTCAATTAACCACAACATTTATTTTAAACCCTTCCTACTCCAAATTTATAACCGATATCAAAATAAAACATGCAAGATGTCGCCCACCCCTCGAACAAGCGCCACAAGACACCTCCACTCCTAAGTGACGACGGCACCACTTTGCCAATGAGTTCTTTGTGTCTTAAAGTCACCCCAACTCCTTTTAAAGCCTTCTTCCATTTGTAACGCCAACCCAAAAATTTAAAAGCGCCTTCTCATTGCTGCGTGCCTTGAACCCAAGCCTTTGCAAAGACCCTTAGACGACCCAACCAATTGCACTAAGCCTATTCCTTGTGCTATAATTCGCCAAATTTATACTTAACCCCTATCTTCTGAGGCTCCCTATCTTTAAAGCTTCCACATTAAAATTTTCTACTAAACCAAGCCCACTCAAGACCTCTAATTAAGCCGTATTATTCCACGATTAATACTATAGCAATTCAAACACAAGAAAAAAAATCATTTAACCACAAATAGCCTTGTTCTAGGATGTTACGCTTCTACCCCTTAAAATAATTTCGTCCCCAAAATTACTTACTAACGAACAATCAGACATCTTTACTCACCGTGACTATGCTATCGTTGTGCACTCGATCTTAAATAATTATCATGCTTCCTAGACACAATCTCTAAGTTCACAACCAAGGTTTCAAGCACTTCCCTAGTAAAACAAGAAAACTCTACAATAATTAAAGCAATTAGGTATTCCGAATTAAGGAACGACTGCGTTGTCACGTCTGCATATCTTCCTCCTCGCGACGGCCAATTGCATAAACCAACTTTGGTTGCCTCGCCTCTGACCTTCAAGACCTTACCACGCCCGTTACCATTTCCATTACCCCTAGCCGCACCTCGACCCCTCCGTGGTTGTTGGTTATCCCTTCGTCGTGCATGGTCCCGACCTTCCGTTCTCATTTAGCCTTCTTAGGACAGTTTCTAACTCGATGCTCCATAGACCCACATTCAAAGCATCCACGATTACCATTCCAACACTCCCCTTGTGAAACTTGCCACACTTATCACACCGTGGCGCCATTGAGGATTAGCAAGAAGAAGAAGCCTAGCAGCTTGATCCGATCCACCAAACTTTGACCTCTTTTGCTGATTACTAGGGAACTCTGATGGTTCCGAGCTCCTCTTATTCCAATTTCTATCCTGGTTCCGTCTAACGGACTGTCTTACTCCCTCAGCAACTTTAGACTTCTCCACAAGGACAAATAACTCGCTTCTCGTTGTGGAGCTATCATTATTCTCGGCTCATCTCTCGTGCCATCCTCAAACCTCGACATTACTCATGCTCGGTACCCACAATACCACGAGCATATCTACTTAATCGGAGGAACTCGGCCTCATATTCTGCCACTGACTTGTTTCCTTGAACCAGGTTCAAGAAAGCCTTTCTCTGAGCGTCTACATAGCTGGTTCCAATATACTTCTTTTGGTAGGCTTCCCTTAAAAATTCCCAAGTAAGGTTTTTCGCCACTGCTCCATCCCTTACGGTGAGCCACCACCGATAGGACTCATCCCAAGCGGAGAGATGATGCCTTTGAACTTCTCCTCAGGGGTGAAATCCAAGTCACCCATAATCCTTTCTGTGGACTCTAACCAATATTCCGCTGCACTAGGTGCCACTCCGAAAACTCCTCTGAATACTTTTGCTCATAGTCTGAGTCGTTCAAATTACGATTTACGGGTTTCACACTGACCGCGCCACCTCAACTACTCGCTCCAACACCGAGCAATCACCGAGATACTACGTCATTACCACCGTATGGTCTTGAAACTCGGTTTTGGGTCGATAGATCCGCATCTCATTTAGGACCCATGACCGGACCTCGCGGCTCCGGCAGGTCATCCTACCTTTACCATTTACCATTTAGGCGGACGTCCACGACCTCTTGAACTCATTCTAACGATCGCGTTTATCTGTTTAAGAATTTTATGTATCAAGACCTTAGTTTCAGCTTGGTTATCCGCCAAGAAATTTTATGATAGGAGTTTTAGAAGTGGTTCTTTCGTAATCAACCAAACACACGTCTTTCATTCATTCATTCAAAGAGAGTTGTTGATTTCATGGTGATTGTTCTTCCACTACCCGGGGTATTTTTCAGTAATTTGTCCCATGGGTATTTTCGTAATTTTCAAAAATATGTGTTCTTCGGATGATTTTGTCAAAATTATTTCAAAACTCTTAATTTCCGGTATTTTGAAAAATTTTGAAATTTGGGGTTGTTTTGTCGATTTTGAAGCTCAGAGGCATTTTGGTAATTTTCACAAATCGGGGTGAATTTGTAAAATTTGATGAATCAGGGATATTTCAAAGATTGTAAAACTTTGAGGCTCTTTTTGCTAATTACACTTTCCAAAATAGGGATATTGCAAAATTTTGAAAGTTAGGGGGTATTCTGGTAATTTAGTAGGTTAGGGGCAATTTTGTAATTTTACAAAATCATGACGTTTTTGAATTTTAAAATTTTTGGGCACTTTTTATGTGATGAAATTTTTGATTAAAATCGTGGGTATTTTGGAAATTTCATAATTCAAAGGCGTTTTTGTAATTTCTACCCCTAAGGGTATTTTAGTAATTCTACATAGTCGGGGTATCTTCACAAAATAATTTCCAAAATTTAGGTTCTAAGTGAATTCACAAAAGAAGGATGTTTTTGAAAATTTCTATTTGAAAATTTTTCCATATGGAGGGTATTTTACAAACCAGGGGTATTTTGGTCATTTTTCATACTGAGGGGTATTTTGGTCTCTTTTTTTTTTTTAAAAAAACTAAAATTTTAATTATTTCCCAAAACAAAACGGCTAGTCCCTTTTGGGTTTTAGTTATCGAATTTAGCTCGTGAGTGTGTCATCTCAAATTAGGATGAACAGTTACTACGCACTGTGTAGGATTCAAGTGAGTAGGAGGTGAGTCACGAGGATCGCTTAAATACCTGTGCCCTCACCGAATCCAATCCTAGACATGTGATAACGATTGCCACATCCTTTGCTCAAGGACAACTCACGTGGTTTGTTTAGGTAATTATTAAATTTTATGAAAATTTTTGTTGGGGTATGCTAGCCCTAGGTTCAACAGCTTACTCTAGTAGTCTACGCTCCCATTTTACCCTTCTACCCTCATCCAAAGAATTCATGTAAATTGATAGAGGTACTTACAGGCGGATAGGTGCTTGAGACTCGGTGCCATCTTGATCAAGCCAAAACAATTTCTCAAACATTATAATAAGGCCTACTATCCAAAAACCAAACATTTTGGGCCTTGGGCCCCACAAATGAAGTTTTGAATCGGGCTCGATACAATTTGTAACACCCCAAACCCGCCCATGAGTCTGACGGATCCGTATGTCACTGGGTAAAATATTTTGCGCCAATTTGAAAGTTGGGTGAAAATTGATTAAATTTGGCTAAGGTATTTAAAACGGGTTTGAAAACTCGGTTGGGCTTTTTTATAAATACAATGGGCTTTATAAACCCTTTTGAAAACATTGATCATGTATCATTTTAAAATCATCAAAGTGATAGTTGACTTATTTTATTTTTGTTACCCGATGGTAACATCTTTTGAAAAACCCGTAGAAATTTATTAAGTTTGAAAATTATTTTAATCGTTACTTATCAATTGAAAATTTCATTTGTAACATAACATAAGCAAAATAAATAAAATAACATCCACAAAATAAATAGCGGCCTTATTACAATCCCAAAATAAAAATACTTAGGAAATAAAATAATTAAACTTAACGAAAACAAAATTAAATTCCAACATTTAGCATGGCCGCCTCGAGTCCTCTCCTACCCATCTCCGATCTACTCATCTCAAAATGTTAAGGGAAGGGTGAGTCACCAAGACTCAAAGTGTAAATCCCCTACCCGGAAAATACAACTCATACACAATTTATCAATTAAACATGCACATGCAACCCAACTAGCCATCCATACTCCTTTTCTACCCCGTGTGGTCAAAACCATCGATGACTTAAAGTCACAATTTAAATGATGGGGCCAACCCATCGTGTGGTCAAAACCATCGATGACCATAGGTCACAAAATATCAAAGTGTGGTCAAAACCATTGGTGGTACCAAACCACGGGACTTAGTCGCAAATATTCAATCGCTGTGGTCAAAACCACCGATGACCATAGGTCACAAATAATCTGATGGGGCCAACCCATCTTGTGGTCAAAACCATCGACGACAATCCATATTTCATCCCTCCTCTCATCAATCCCACCATCACATGCTTTAGTAAAAATTTTCATAAATCATATCATAGCATTTAATTATCATGCGATGGCATGCAAATCATATATCAAAAGTCACAAATTTAGGGACTTACCCTAATCCATGTTTAAGCCCACAAGCATATCATAGATCACTACCAAAATTTATACACAAGACAATAAATTCATAAGTTTAATAATAAAGTGTGTAAGGAGTTTACACACTGCTTCTACCGTAATTCCTAGATCCCAAGATCCGATCTACAACACTAGATTTTGTCCCTTGAATGGATTTGATTTAATCAAATCAAGCCTAACTTAGTCCCTAAATCCATGGCATACGTTAGTTTCGCATTTAATCATAGACTTTTAATTGAAAGGCCTTTGGTCAATGTGCTTACCAACTCACCTTGGAAAATAAACCCAAAGCTTCCTCATTTATAGAAAATTGGCAGCACCTCTTAATGTTGTGAGAGGGTTCGGCTACCCTTTTAGAAGAGGAAAGAACTGAAAAAAGACCCTTTTTTCCTTAAGGAGAATTCGCTAAGAGTAAACAACAATGCTGGAAATTTTTGAACAATTTTGGCTATGGTTTAAGGGAGATTTAGCAAAGACAAGAAGAGAGGAAGAAGAGAAGGAGTTTGTTGGAAATTTTCTTAAGAGAGAGTATATTTGGCTTGGATGTTACAGAGCCACCAAACTAGATTGTGACAAAGTCATCGAACTAGAGGCATTGAGCCAATTATTATTTTGTGGCAGAGCCACCGAACTAGAGGCAAAAAGCCATAATTTTATGGCAGAGCCACCGAACTAGATTTTGGCAATAGGCCTTCTTCTCTTCATCATTTTCCCAACCCATGCAATATGTATGCAAAGTAAACTTGTGATTATACAATGATTTAATCAAAAAGGCCCATTAACAAGAATCAATATTTCAAAAATTTTATTAATAAATTAAGGCCCAAAATAACATTTGGCCCAATTAACAATTTAACAACTTATGCCCAAATTTATGATTTAGTAGGAATTTGGCCCATTTATCAATCTAGCAGGGATTTCAGCTCGTTGAACAATTTTAACAGAGATTACGGCCCATTATGATCTAACATAGATTTCGGCCCAATTATCAATCTAACAGAGATTTCGGCCCAATTTATCGATCTATCAGAGGTTTCGGCCCAATTATCAATCTAACAGAGATTTCGGCCCAATTATCAATTTAACAGAGATTTTGGCCCAATTATCGATCTAACAGTGATTTCGGCCCAATTATTACGAGATATACAATTTTACATATTTACAATTAATCTCTCGAGGGCATTTTCGTAATTTCTACAATTTTGCCGTTTTCATGTATTTTCGTCGAAATACCAATTATTACGTTTTAAACCGATCTAAACGTTTTTACGATTTTACTCAATATCGCAATACATCCAAACCCGAGAAAAAGTGTGAAGTTACATACCTCGATATCGAGAGTACTAATCCTTCTCGCTCCTCGACACCTAAAACATATTTCGATCCGTTAGAACACTATTTTATATAAAAATTACATTATCGATATTCGATCCAAAACCTTACCCTCTTGATTTTGAATCACTTCGATTTTCGGTTTCTCCTCGTTTATTGGTTCATTATACGTTGAGAATCCACCAACGATAAAGGCTCTAAGTTCGTATCACTTCAAATAATTGACTTCCTTCGAAGATGGTCTCGCAACCCGGTGGAAAATCCTTGATCGCCAAATCGCTCTTCGCTTAAACTTAGGGGAATAGTGGATCCGCCCCTCTTAATATAACTAAACACCACCCTTTTCTTCCCTATTTTGAAAGTCTTCAAGATCAAAAGAACATTAATCCAATCTAAAATAATATCAAAATAATACTAAAGGTTTTAAGGATGTGATTTCCTTACCACAATAAATCGATTCCAACGTTTCTACGATTCTCTCTAACACTTGAGTTCCGATCTTCCGTTATTGCACTATATTATAATGAATAAAATGTTAATAGAACGAACATTTATTTCGATCCAAATGGTCCTTCATGACACCATCAATATTCGCCATATCACTATTAACTAATCGAAAATGAAAAAAATCCCTTACCTATATTTCCACAATTGAAAAGAATCGATTGATAAAGATGTTTGTGATTAAATAAAGATTCACTATGTATGATCAAAGAAAAGAAAGAAAGGTTCGCTATGGGCACTCTAGCATTCGGCCATGAGAGAGTTTAATGGAGAAACTTTGAGTGAAAAGAAATAGAATATGAAAGATGAGATGGTGATGATGTTGTTTTGATTTCAAAGAGAAGAGAAGAAAGAGATGGGTTTAGGAACAAGGTACATTCGGCAATGGTAAAAAGAAAAGAAAAAGAATGGTTTTTGGTATAGGTGAATTCGGCACTCAAAGAAAAGGCACAAAACGAATGCTAAAGAAATAAACAAAAATGACCAAATGGTCACAAAATTAGAGCTTTACCAAATGCACAATTCGGCCGAGGGAGAAAAGTTGAGAAGAGAAATTGCAAAATTTTGCATAAAGTTGCTAGGAATAACCAAAACAAAAGACTTCAAATCCTAGCCAACTAACACCGAAAATTCGGCTCCCCCTTTAGTCCACATTGCCGTCCCTATGCATGGTCAAATGGCCATGATATTGTTTCCATAACTTTTCCTTGATATGTGCCCCATATCTTCATATCTTTCCTTAATTTCTTGATTCCCTTCCTTAATTTAACAATTTCCTTAATCCTTTGATATGCTAACCAAAAATAACATGGTCAACACTTACCATATATGCACTTGGCCGACACTTGCTATACATGTGCGTAAAATTAAAAATAAAAATTCATCTAGATGCTAAACAAGGATTTGAACCTTCTCCTTATGCACTAACTCATGCGCCAACACCACTTTGCCATATACTCTTCTTATGCTACACTTTGACACTTTAATTAACTTATGTGTCAATGCCACCGCCCACTTCAATAAATTTTAAAACTAAAATTATTCTATACCCAATAAATTCTAATTCTTCTTTAGGGCTATAATAAGCACTAATAAAAAAAAATTCCTTTATAATCTAAACACCAAATCATGCAATATATCAATACTCAGATTTTTAGGGTGTTACAACTCTATTCACTCTCTGATCACTTAAACACCAAATAAAACTAAATGATTATTTACACTTTGATCAAACGAAATTTTCGATGCATTCCATATACATGTAATGGCTGCAATTTCCTATTTAACATATATCATTTTCAGATACAAATTATACACATGTGTCATGTAATACCTTATTACTTACCATATTACATCGAATCCATAATATTAAATATGCTAGTAATTCACTATTGTAAAAACATGCATATGCGTATATATATATATATATATAAATGCATATACATCAATCGGTTGTACATATAGATAAAATGAAATATTATACAACTTGAATATATCTATATATAATTTAATCAAATATGCACTATCAAAACATTATTTAGACTCAAAATGCCATGAACCACAAAATCAAACCATACCTATTATATACATATACCATGGTCGAATACATATACTAACTAAAACCTTCACAACCATGCAAAATAATAGCATTAACATACCCAGATATTACCGACATAACTATTAGACTTAAACATTAACAATCTGGACATGCCATTATACCCAACTCATAGGTAAAGTTTAACAAAAGAGATAGCCATATTCGCATGGCCATTATATACATGAACAAAAGTTTTCATCATAATAAAGTCAAAGTCTTTCCTATACATGCCTCTATCCGAAAACCAAAACGAAAGAGTACCAAATTAGATTGATAGTGTGGTCGACTTTCTTGACGATCCCGTTGAGCTTGTAACCTGAATCAAATCTATAAAACAGAGGAGAACATTTCACACAAATAAGTTTGCTAATTTAGTAAGTCCTAAGCTCTTGATAATATAGCATATAAATACTTAAACATTATAATCATTCAACCTATGACATTGCACATTCACATTTAAACATATAGATTTCTACAGGGCCGAATACTAATAGTTCACAAACCTAAGCAATTGTACTTCATTTCCATAATAGTACAATCAAGCTCAAATCAAATCATTTAATACTCATGTACATCCATCGTAATTTCAATTGTACATAACACTGTTCTCATAGTATTAACTCAACCCAAGTAATCTTAAACATAACATACCTTACTTGCTTACCTGAGCCTTTGACTAGATCATTTCATTCATAAGCATAAGCTCGTATTAACAATCATCGGTATAAAACTTGCTAGACCAAAGGTCCTAGATTTAAACACCAAGACGAAGTTCGCTAGGCATCAAAGCCCTAAATAAATCACCGCATAAAGCCCATTAGGCATTAAAGCTCAAAATAGATCACCGGCATAAAGCCTGCTAGGCATTAAAGCCCGAAATAGATCACCGGCATAAAGCCTGCTAGGCATTTAGCCCGAAACAAATCACTGACATGAGGCCTGCTAGGCGTTTAGCTCGAAACAAATATAGTTAATCTTTCATTTCACATTTCATTGTGCTAAATTCTCCACCACTTATAATTTATATATTTTATCATATAGCAATCCAAAAACACTTATTCATATCAAATTGAATAAAATTTCAGCCAATCCATTCTAATACTTTTACATTCGGCTAACACAAGATTCTATTCTCAAAACTATCGAATATTATCATTTAATACATTCATATATGATTATGTAACATATACTTGCTTAAGGACTTACCTCGGTTGTCGATAGACCATGCAAGTCGGCTTATTCGAGAACCTTCGCTTTCCCCGATCTAAACTTTTCTTTGCTCTTGATCTAAAACACATTAAAATTTAGCTCATTCAAGCACATTTCATCTCAATTTAGTCCCTAAGCATAAAAATGGGCAATTACTATTTTACCCCTACTATTTCAAATTTTTACAATCTAGTCCTAATTGCACAAAACACAAAATATACATTATTTCAATATAACACTCAAGGGCCGAATATGTATAAGGACCATATAAGTCCATTTCTTCATTTATTTTGCATTTAAGCCCTCTCAAATTTTTATTTTTTACAATTTGGCCCTAAAAACAAAATTTCTTCAAAACTTCCAATACATAATATACTAATTTTTAACTTATCTTTTATCTAACATCATCTAACATCAAAAACCATATAAACCTAGCAATAGCCGAACATCAAGCATGCTTAGATTCAAAAATTACAACATGGGTCGATTACGGTTCAAGTAATGATCTCAAAACGAAAAATTATTAAAACCTAACAAATTTACATACCTAAATCAAGCAAAACTTGAAGCCGAATGTGCCAAGCTTCTCCCCTTTTTTTCTTTTGTGTTTTTCGGCCAAAGAGATAAATAATGCATGGCTTCTTATTTTTTTGTTTTATTAACATATATTAATTAGTTTATTTTAACATATAATGTAATAACATATATTATAAAATTCAAACACTATTACATGCATTATGATGGCCGGCCATTAACCTAAAAATGGGCTATTTGCCATTTTAATACCTCATATTAAAAAGCCATGCTCAATTTAACACATTACACTTTAGTTGGGCACTTTTACTTTTTACGCGATTAAGTCCTTTTTATCAAATTCAATACTTAAATGATAAAATTTTTCTACGAAACTTTCACACACATAAATTCATATATAATAAACACTAAATATAATATTTATATATTTCTCGGGCTCAAATTCGTGGTCCTGAAACCACCGTTCTGATTAGGGTCAGATTCGGTTTGTTACAACTCTCCCCCTTAAGAA
This sequence comes from Gossypium rotundifolium, assembly GCA_025506655.1. Classification (NCBI taxonomy): domain Eukaryota; kingdom Viridiplantae; phylum Streptophyta; class Magnoliopsida; order Malvales; family Malvaceae; genus Gossypium; species Gossypium rotundifolium. The sequence goes on from CP106724.1 coordinate 108,347,455, forward strand.
TTTTCGTCCCCGAAAATCTTACCGTTAAATAACGTCGGATATTGTTGCCTCATTGAATCCTCAGGCTCCCACGTAGCCTCTTCAACTCCGTGCCGATTCCATAGTACTTTCATTAAGGAAATCCTTTTGTTTCTTAACTCTTTCATTTCCCGAGCTAAAATACGGATCGGTTTTTCCTCATACGTCATATCAGGTTGTATCTCAATCTCAGACGGAGCAATCACATGTGACGGATCCGATCCAGATTCACTTGAGCATAGAAACGTGAAATACATCGTGTATCTTTTCTAATTCAGAGGGTAGCTTCAACCTATAAGCAACAGCCCAACACGCTCAATGATTTCATACGGTCCAATGAACCTCGGGCTCAACTTGCCTTTCCACCAAAACGAGTACTTTCTTCCACGGAGAAACCTTTAAAACACTCGATCTCCGACACGAAATTCGATGTCTTTACGCTTCAAATCAAGATAAGATTTTGACGATCCAAGCGACTTTCAAATTGTCTCTAATAATAGCTACTTTGCTCAGGTTTCTTTAATTAAATCAACCCTGTATCTTATTCTCACGAGCTCGGTCCAATATAATGGTGTTCGACACTTTCGCCAGCATAAGGCTTCATAGGGCACCATCTTGATACTAGATTGAAAACCGTTATTATAAGCAAATTCAATCAAAGGTAAGTATCGCTCCCACGCACCTTCAAACTCGAGAACGCAACATCTCAACATGTCCTCAAGTATTCGAATAGTTCGCCAGATCGATGCATCTGTCATGGATGAAAAGTCGTACTAAAATGTAGTTTAGTACCTAAGGCATCTTGCAACTTCTTCCAAAACCGCGATGTAAATCTCGGGTCTCTGTCTGAAACAATGGAACTCGGTACACCATGCAATCTCGCAATTTGTGATACATACAATTCAGCAAGTTTATCGAGTGAAAAGTCTGTACGAACTGGCACAAAATGAGCTGATTTAGTCAGTCTATCAACTATAACCCAAACGGCATCTTTCTTACTCGGTGTCATAGGAAGACCGGATACAAAATCCATTGTAATTCTATCCCATTTCCATTCGGTATCATGATTGGTCAAGTAGTCCGGATGGCACTTGATGTTCAAATTTTTACTTGTCGACAAATTAAGCATTTCAAACAAATTCAGATATATCTCGTTTCATGCCCAGCCACCAATAGAACTGTTTCAAATCATTATACATCTTTGTGCTACCCGGATGTATTGATAATCGACCACTATAGGCCTCACTCAGAATCATCTGTATCAAATCTGAGTTCTTCGGAACACACATTCGGCTTTTAAAATTCAAACACCATTTTCATCAATTTAAAAATCTGATTCCGCACCTTTTCTAATCGAACTCGACTAGCAATCAAATCCTTGTCAACTTTCTGTGCATTAAAAATTTGCTGAATAAACATCGATCTTGCTTGTAACTCGGCTATGATCGAACCATCACCAGACATAGCTATTTTGCATTCATTGCACGAAGAGCAAACAAAGATTTTCGACTTAACGCATCTGCAACAACGTTAGCTTTTCCCGGATGGTAGTCAATCACTAACTCATAGTCTTTCAACAGTTCTAACCATCTACGTTGTCTCAAATTCAACTCTTTCTAAGTCATCAAATACTTTAGGCTTTTATGATCCGAATAAATGTGACATTTCTCGCCAAATAAATAATGACGCCAAATTTTTATTGCGAACACAGTAGCTGCAAGTTCTAAATCATGCGTCGGGTAATTTCTTTCATGCGGCTTCAATTGTCTTGAAGCGTATGCTACAACTTTGCCTTCCTGCATCAAAACACAGCCCAAACCATTCAAAGAAGCATCAGAATAAACAACAAATTCTTTTCCCGATTCAGGCTGAACTAACACTAGAGCTTCTGTCAAAAGGACTTTCAGCTGATCAAAACTTTTCTGACACTTTTCTGACCACTCAAACCTGACATCTTTCTGCAATAACTTTGTCAACGGGGTAGCTATCATAGAAAAACCCTTCACAAATCGCCGATAGTAACCGCAAGTACCAAAAAACTTTGAATCTCGGAAACATTTTTCGGTGGCTTCTAATCAAGTATAGCCGAGATTTTGCTCGGATCAACTCGAATGCCTGATGCTGAAACAACATGTCCCAAAAAGTCACCTCTTTCATCCAAAACTCACACTTACTAAACTTCAGATACAACTCGCTGATTTCACAAAGTTTGTAGCACTAATCTCAAATGCTCAAGATGCTCGATTTCATCTTTTGAGTAGATCAATGTATCATCAATAAACACTACCACAAATCGATCCAAAACCGCCTAAAACCCGATTCATCAAATCCATAAAATAGCGGTGTATTAGTAAGCCCAAAAGGCATAACCAAAAACTCAAAATGTCCATACCTCGTCCTAATGCGTCTTTGGCATATCTCGTATCTCCGACTCAGAATCGATAATAACCCGATCTCAAATCTATCTTCGAAAATATCAAGCCCTTTCAATCGATCAAACAAATCATCAATCTGAGGTAACGGTACTTATTCTTTATAGTTACCTTATTCAGCTTGTTGATAATCAATAAACATTCACATCGCTCCATCTTTCTTTTCACAAAAGAACTGGTGCACCCCAAGGAGAGAAACTTGGTCGTGCAAAGCCCCTATCTATTAACTCTTGCAACCGTGCTTTCAACTCTTTTAGTTCAAGAGGTGCCATCCGATATGGAGCTATTAAGATCGGAGTCGCTCCTGCTAATTCAATGCCAAACTTAATCTCTCGTACTCGGGGTAAACCCGTAGTTCTTCAGAAACACATCCGGTATTCACATACAATCGTTCTGATTCAATTTGTTTCTCGAGACAATTTATTATCCAAAGACATAAGCCAAATAAGCTTCGCACCCTTTTCTCACATACTGGCTAACATCGAGGATATAGTCAGAGAAACCCACCTAAATCATCGGATTCAATTCTAATGATTTCACCATTCGTGTCTTAAATCAATAAGCTTTCTTTTGCAATTCACCATTGCATCATGCGGTTAACCAATCCATTCCCAAAATTATATCAAACTCATCGAAGGCAACAAGATTAAATCGATCGGGAAGCAAAAATCCCGAATCATCAATGGGCAACTTTTACACACTTTATTAATGACACACATCTACCCAAAGGGTTGGATACGCGAATCACAAACTCAAGAGACTCAATCGGCGAGTCTTATCAATACCGTAGTTTCACATACACATGAATGGGTCGAACCAGATCAATCAATGCAATCATAGTAGTATCATAAAGGGTGAAAGTACGTAATGACATCCGAGAAGCAAGATCCTCTCTAGCTTGAGTAACATAAGCTCTAGCTAGAGCTCTAGCTTCAGATCGAACTGCTGTTGTAACATCCCCAAACCCGGCCCACGAGCTCTGACCGGATCTGGTATGTCACTGCAGAAAGACGGGTGAAAATATTTTTGAATTATGATAAAACGTTAAAATTTTTGTCATCTTTTGAAAACCATGTCCATTTAAAATTATAACTAAAACTTTGATGTCAAAAAATGTTTGAATTAAAACTTTATTAAACACATATATATATATAATTTGAACAAAGAAAAGTTGCTAGAAATAAAGCCATCTTACTAATAATAATAGCATCATACCAAAATAATAAAAAGGACCCATACTTAAACAAAATACTTAATATTAAAAAGGCTTAGAATAATTTAAAATATCTTCTTATGCATGGGCCACCTTGTATCCTCTCCGAACCCGGTCCAAACTCATGAATCACCTAAAATGGTTAAGGAAAAACTGGGGGTGAGTCCACGACTCAAATGCATAATCATTACACATGTTCCACACATATGGACCTCACCCATACCCACACAGTTCACGTAACAAGTCATGCAAACAAGCATCCCAAATTTCAACTTACAATCCATCGTAACACCAACCTTAGCAGACTCTCGCCTAAGGTCAGTATAACCCATCGGTCACAACCGAGTGATCCCACAAATCTTACCTCGGCAGACCTATCGACAAGGTCGTGGTGAGCCACCGATCACATCGTGATCCCAACAAGATGTCTGCTCACGGTGATGCACTCAAGATCAACCGCCGAGATGGGCACCTAGCCACACCTCCCTTGATGTAGCACGACTAATCATCAAGCACTAATGTAGCACGAGGCTAACATTAGACCACGTATATCAATGTGTACACCCATCCTTCCTTGGTCACATCCAATCCCCATGCATAGTTGTCGATGCATCATGTCAAGTCAATCATATCGAATGAGTATACATCACATACTCATTACCAAATCATACATACACCATAAGTAAATTTAATAACACAATTTACCAACCTGATAATCGATTACCCCACATATGGGTATCCATCACCTTAGCCTTTAATGTCAGCTATCACACAGCATACACAAGTACACATTAATAAACAATTAACCGAAGAAACAATGCGATGATTACGCACCTAATCACTTGAAGTTCTAGACCCTCGATCTCAATGCTATCGCTAAACGAAACTATGGCGATCTGCCTAAACTGCTGCTCTGACGCTGGCCCACACCCCGGTGGCCAATCCTGAACTACCGAGATAGCTCTTTTCTTGAACCTCCGGATAGGGACTTTCCCTTGCTCCCCTTGACTGGTACTTGCCTCCATCAACACACTTAATCAGGTAAACCGGTTAAACCTCCACATCATAAACCCAAGTATTGAATTTTTATTAAGAATTGCTTACCAAAACCACTCAAATCCTGGATGCTACTTAGGCCTCTGCAAATGCTAACTATACGCCTTCTGAAAAGGTCTCCTGCGTTAGGCTCTGCCTTCCTCAAAATCGGCCTTAGTACAATAACAGAGAACACCTAGGGCCATTCGGCCAAGTCAAGAATATCAACACCAAGACCATTCGGCCAAACATACATCCTAAATCAAAGAAAAAGCTATCGCACCCTTACCTTGCTAACCACTCCCCTTTTGCTCTAAAAAGAATCGGCCGCCACAAGAACTAAGGTTCAGCTTCAGGGACTTGTAACCAAAGTGGAGAGAATGAGAGAATGACAGAGTGATTCTGCAATGACTCTTAGATGGAGTTGGGATATTCGGCAAAGGTAACCTTCAGGGGTGATTTCGGCTCAAGTAACGTAAAAGAGAAAGGTGTGAAGGGAAAATAGGTACACAAAAGGTTTTGCCACTATCAGTTTTGGCTACAAAGGAATAAGAGAAAAGAAGAGAGTTTCTTTGACTTAATTTTGGCAAGAGACTAAGGGAAGAATAAGTGAAAAAAAGGGAGGAAACAACTTTCGACAAGGAGAGGATAAATGGTGAAAAGGGTTGCCAAAAGGTGAGCATCCCTATAATACTACTAAAGCTTCAGACACACCTAAGCACATCCAACAAAGCCGAAAATACCTCCTCAAGCTTCCCAAACCGCCACCACTCAACTCCTCTCAAATCCTAAGATTTCCTCCTAAAACACTCTACACCAACCTTTAAACCATTTCAAATTAAAACCAACTCATCCTTCCTCCTAGCCACTCATTCAAAATAAGTTGACCCATTCAAAATCCCCTTTTTAAGTGCCATGGCCGAAACCAACTCCTCCCTCTCATGACGCAAAACAAAACCAAATGTCAGCATTGCGGCTTGAACACCTGCCCCCTTTTCACCTTGAGGCATCACTTCTCCATGCTCTAAGTGGCGCCTCCTTGCCACTGCCAAGCCTTCTCTTGTGGCTTAACCTCCCAACTATTTCTCTTAAGACCCCTCTAGCCAAGCTCCCCTTTTAATACTAAAAAATTCAATAAGTTCCTAAGGCATCCCTTACCTTTTAGGGTTCTCCAAACCCTCCTTAAAACTCATCCAACCACAAAATAAGCCTACTATCACTTGAGTTAGGCACTAAATGCATAACCCCTAGAACCCGGATGTTACAATTCTATCCTCCTTAAAAATAATTTCGTCCTCAAAATTACTTGGCTAGACTAAACAGGAAGTACTACTGCGCACTCTGATCCTCAACAAACTATCCATATTTCTAGGCACAGTATCTAAGTCCACACTCAAGGTTCTAGATACTTTACTAGCAATAAAAACAAACAGCCACCATAACGAACAAAACAACAAAGAATATTCTAGGCATAAGAAACTTACCCGCTGACATATCCGGCACATCACTATCCTCCCCCTGACGGACTGCATAAACCAGACCTGGCTATCTTGCCTCAGTGCCACCATTACCATGGCCTACTACTCCACGACCTCGACCGGAGCCATTCCCTCCATGGCTCGGACCACGACCTCTTGTCGCTGCTGACCACCTCTACCTAGCTGCACATAACCTTGGTTTAACGTCCGAGTCCTATTCAGATTCTGGGGACAATCTTTAACCAGATGAGACTTGGACTTGCATCTGAAGCATTCTCGATCCTGATTCCAGCACTCGCCAATATGATATCTTCCACACCGAGCACATGGACGATCCGGATTCCCAGCACGGGCAGAATTCTCAATCCTCTGTCTTTTCTGAGGACTCCCAGACAATTCTGATGGTCCGTAACTCCTCTTATCCCCGGCTCCTTTCTCTATCTCTATTCTGCCTCTCGGTCCTCTTGACCTCCTCAGCTATCTGAGCTTTCTCCACTAAGATGGCAAAGTCTCGCTCTCGTTGCGGAGCAATCAATACCCGCAGCTCATCCCGTAGCCCATCTTCAAATCTGACCCATCTCTCATAATCGGTAACCACCCACGATGCCTCGAGCATACTGGCTCATATGTAGAAACTCAGCCTCGTACTCCGCTATAGACTTACCACCTTGCATCAAATTGAGGAACGCCTTCCTCTGAGTGTCCACATAACTCGCTCTGACATACTTCCCTTCGAACTTAATCTTAAAGTAACCCCAGTCCACTCAATCCGCAGGGGTACCATCCTTAACCGTGAGCCACCATTGGTAGGCTTCATCCCGTAGCAATGAAACAGCACCCTTAAGCTTCTCCTCCGCAGCTTAAATCCAAGTCGTCCATAATCCTTTCAACTGCCTCAAGCCAAGATTTCGCCACGCTCGAGCTACCCTGACACTCCTCTGAAAACTTCAGCTCCGTTCGACCTAAGTCTTTCAACTGCCGACTTCCGAGTCCTATTGCCCACATTGGCTCCTGCCACCCTCTCGAGCACCCGCAGCATAGCTTGCGACATCAGATCGTCTCCTCCCGTCTCGATCCTCGATGTTCCACCTCAACGGTGGTGGTGGTGGCACATCGCTCTCGACCCATGGCTGACCCTATCGGCTCGACAGGTCATCCTACCTCTACCACTACACGCGGTGGACGCCCATGACCTCTTGAACTCATATCCAAGATCACGACTTAACTGCTTAGGAAGTTTTATGCATTAGAAATTTTTTTGTTCCAATCGCTTATCCACGAGCAAATTTTATGAGTAATAGTTTCCAGAAGTAGTTCTTTCGATCAATCAAAGTTTCATCTAAAGTTCTCTATTCTCATTCAAACATTCACATTCTTCACTAAAGACACATGCATTCATCCATGTCACTTTCTTGAGCATTCCCAACCCAGGGGTAATTTCGCCATTTTCCTCTGAGGGTATTTCTAAGAATAAATCGGGTCAATTTGAAAATAGTTTCCAAATTCAAGGTATTTCAGAAATTACAAAATCCCGGGGTCATCTTTGAAAAAAAATTTATTTTTTCAAACTAGATGTATTGCAACAATTTCAAAAATTGGGGTTGTTTCAGTAATTTTAGAAGTCAAGGGCATTTTCATAAATTCTCCAAATCAAGATAGCTTGATACTTGTAAAACAGAAGTTTTTGATATCTCTGTAATGTGGAAACATTTTAGTAAAAATCGAGGGTAATATGAAAATTCAGAAACCAAGGGCATTTTGGTAATTTTATCGACGAGGGTTTTTTTCGTAAATTTCCCAAACCAGAGTATCTTAATATTTTGAAAACTCGAGATTTTGGTATTTTGCAAAGTAAATCATTTGAACAAAAGTTGACGGTGGTACGGAAATTTTACAATACATGGCATTTTTTGTAATTTGCAGGTAGGGGTATTTTTGTAATTTTGTAAATCGAGAAAAACATCTTTCAAAATCAGATTTAGGGCTTATGTTTCAAAGGGTAAATCTTTGGAGATTTTAAAACTAAGAGTTTTTAAAACAAGAAGGCTAATCCCTTTCGGGTTTTAATAATCGGTTTAGCCTATGAACAAGTACTCTTGGTTAAGGTGAACCGTAGCTACGCACCATGTAGGATTCGAGTAAAGAGGAGGTGAGTCGCTAGGACCGCTTAAATACCAAGCTCTTCATCGAATACCACTCCTAGACATGCGCATAAAGGATTACCACACCTTAACTCTAAACTAACTTCATGTGTTTGTTTCGTAATCTTTAAGTCTGATGCATATGTTTGAGTAGACTAATCCTAGGGTCCAAAAGCCTTAATATTCTAGTCTACGAGCCCAAACAATCCCATAACAATTCATATCAACAAGTCACTTCAAAAGTCTGAAGTACTTACCTGGTGGACTTCGGGCCGGAGGTACAGGTGCCATGCCAGAATAACCATTTATTTAAAAACAACATCACTTAAACCAATCTCTAAAACATTTTGGGCCTCTGGCCCACAGCCGAGCCTTTGAACTTGACTCTGATACCAATTTGTAACACCCCAAACCCGCCCACGAGCTCTGACTGGATCTGGTATGTCACTACGAAAAGACGGTTGAAAATTTTTTGAATTATGATAAAACGTTAAAATTTTTGTCATCTTTTGAAAACCATGTCCATTTAAAATTATAACTAAAACTTTGATGTCAAAAATGTTTGAATTAAAACTTTATTAAACACATATATATATAATTTGAACAAAGAAAGGTTGCTAGAAATAAAGCCATCTTACTAATAATAATAGCATCATACCAAAATAATAAAAAGGCCCTTATTACAACCCATACTTAAACAAAATACTTAATATTAAAAAGGCTTAGAATAATTTAAAATATCTTCTTCTGGATGGGCCACCTTGTATCCTCTCCGAACCCGGTCCAAACTCATGAATCACCTGAAATGGTTAAGGAAAAACTGGGGGTGAGTCCACAGACTCAGTGCATAATCATTACACATGTTCCACACATATGGACCTCACCCATACCCACACAGTTCACGTAACAAGTCATGCAAACATGCATCCCACCCCAACTTACAATCCACCGTAACACTAACCTTAGCAGACTCCCTATCTAAGGCCGTGGCTAACCCACCGATCACAACCGAGTGATCCCACAAATCTTACCTCTCAGAGACTGCAGACAAGGTCGTGGTCGAGCCACCGATCACATCGTGATCCCGATAAGAATCTGTCTCACGGTGATGCACTCAGCTATCAACCGCTGAGATAGGCACCTAGCCACACCTCCCTTGATGTAGCACACAGCTAATCATCAAGCGCTAATGTAGCACGAGGCTAACATTAGACCACGTACATCAATGTGTACACCCATCCTTCCTTGGTCACATCCAATCCCCATGCATAATTGTCGATGCATCATGTCAAGTCAATCATATCGAATGAGTATACATCACATGCTCATTACCAAATCATACATACACCATAAGTAAATTTAATAACACAATTTACCAACCCGATAATCGACACCCCACATATGGGTATCCATCACCTTAGCCTTTAATGTCGGCTATCACACAGCATACACAAGTACACATTAATAAACAATTAACCAAAGAAACAGTGCGATGATTACGCACCTAATCACTTGAAGTTCTAGACCCTCGATCTCAATGCTATCGCTAAACAAAACTACGGCGATCTGCCTAAACTGCTGCTCTGACGCTGGCCCACACCCCGGTGGCCAATCCCAAACCACCGAGACAGCTCTTTTCTTGAACCTCCAGATAGGGACTTTCCCTTGCTCCTCTTGACTGGTACTTGCCTCCATCAACACACTTAATCAAGTAAACCGGTTAAACCTCCACATCATAAACCCAAGTATTGAACTGTTATTAAGAATTGCTTACCAAAACCACTTGAATCCTGGATGCTACTTAGGCCTCTGCAAATGCTGACTATACGCCTTCTGAAAAGGTCTCCTGCGTTAGGCTCTGCCTTTCCCACAATCGGTCTTAGCACAATAACAGAGAACACCTAGGGCCATTCGGCCAAGTCAAGAATATCAGCACCAAGACCATTCGGCCAAACATACATCCTAAATCAAAGAAAAAGCTATTGCACCCTTACCTTGCTAACCACTCCCCTTTTGCTTTAACAAGAATTGGCCACCACAAGAACTAAGGTTCGGCTTCAGGGACTTGTAACCAAAGTGGAGAGAATGAGAGAATGACAGAGTCATTCGGCAATGACTCTTAGATAGAGTTGGGATATTCGGCAAAGGTAACCTTCAGGGGTGATTTCGGCTCAAGTAACGTAAAAGAGAAAGGTGTGAAGGGAAAATAGGTACACAATAGGTTATGCCACTATCGGTTTTGGCTACAAAGGAATAAGAGAAAAGAAGAGAGTTTCTTTGACTTAATTTCGGTAAGAGACTAAGGGAAGAATAAGTGAAGAAAAGGGAGGAAACAACTTTCGGCAAGGAGAGGATAAATGGTGAAAAGGGTGGCCAAAAGGTGAGCATCCCCTATAAATACTACTAAGGTTTCGGCACACACCTAAGCACATCCAATAAAGCCTAAAATACCCTCCTCAAGCTTCCCAAAATCGGCCACCAGCTCAACTCCTCTCAAATCCCAAGATTTCCTCCTAAAAACACTCTACACCAACCTTTCAAACCATTTCAAATTAAAACCAACTTATCCTTCCTCCTAGCCACTCATTCAAAATAAGTTGACCCATTCAAAATCCCCTTTTTAAGTGCCATGGCCGAAACCAACTCCTCCCCCTCTCATGACGCAAAATAAAACCAAAATGTCGCCTTTGCTCTAACACCGCCCCCTTTTCACCTTGAGCGCCACTTCTCCATGCTCTAAGTGGCGCTCTCCTTGCCACACTGCCAAGCCTTCTCTTGTGTCTTAACCTCCCAAATATTTCTCTTAAGACCCTCTAGCCAAGCTCCCTTTAATACTAAAAATTCAATAATTTCCTAAGGCATCCTTACCTTTTAGGTTCTCCAAACCCCTTAAAACTCATCCAACCACACAATAAGCCTACCATCACTTGAGTTAGGCACTAAATGCATAACCCCTAGAACCGGATGTTACAAATGTGTTCTTCGTCCTCTCTCACCGCCACCTACATTGCTGTAATGCTCGGGTGGTCTACCCGTCTTGATGCATTGCTCGGTCTAGAGTTCGGTCAGATTCTACTCACTAACATCGGGCACTCTTGAATAAAATGATCTGAGGATCCACATTTAAAGCAGGACCGATCACGAACTCTACAACTCCCAGAGTGCCATTTTCCACAATGTTTACATTTAACTCGATTTTGTGGAACGTTACCAACACTGGCCAACGAGGTAGCTCGGGAGCCCACTGAAGGTCGATCACATCTAGGTGAATCCGAAGTAGCTTTATGTTGGCTGAAGTCATCTCTAAACTTCTTAGATGTGGAATGGAAATTCTTACCCGACGGTCTCTTACGGGTGTCTCTAGCTTCTGTCTCGGCCTTTCTTTTCTCCTTCCGAGTTCTTCAGCTTTGCAAGCTTGCTCGACGAGTGTCACAAACTCTTTGATTTCAAGAATGCCAACAAGCAACTTTAAATCTTCATTCAACCATCTTCAAACCTTTTGCACATAATGGCTTCGGTTGATACACATTCCCGAGCATATCGGCTCAATCTGACAAATTTTCGCTCATATTCAAATACGGCCATTTGCCCTGTTTTAATTCAAGAAATTCTTTACGCTTTCGGTCGATAAACCTCTGGCTGATATATTTCTTGCGGAATTCATTCTGAAAGAAATCCCATGTCACTTTTTCTTTTGGAACCACTGATACTATTGTATTCCACCAGTGATAGGCAGTGTCCCGAAGGAAGGATATAGCACATTTCAAACATTCATCTCGAGTGCAAGATAGCTCATCAAGTACCCGAATAGTGTTATCAAGCCACATTTCATTTCGCTCGCATCATCATCATCATTAGCCTTGAATTCCTCTACCCAAATTTCCGATTTTATCAATAGGAGGCCTACTAGATCTCATTAGATATATTATCTGGGTTTCAAGGTACCGGAGTTGGATTATTCGGGGGTGGAGGTTGTTGTATAGCCGGATTATTCTGAACAAACTGGGTAAACCATTCATTCATCATTTGGTAGAAGGCTTGTTTAGCCTCTCCTCGTGATTACCCAGAATCGGTTGAGAGTCTAATGGCATCGATCCATGTGCGAGCCAGCGCGACACTCTCCACATCATCTGCCACGCTCTATCGGATCGGAATCCATTTACTATATAAAATATAATTGAAATTTTCAGAAGTCACCACACTATCATATATACAGTTTAGAGGCATGTATAGCTAGACTCTTACTTGCTATGATAGTCCTAGAATCGACTAAACCGTAAGCTCAGATACCAATAAAATGTAACACCCCTAACCCATATCCGTCGTCGAATTAGGGTTACGGGCATTTTTAAAGAAAATACGACTTTCATACAATCACATAATCACATAGAACTTATCCATAAATGCATGTATATATATATGTATATAACTTTTCTTTTGTTGAATTAACTATTCAAGTACATGCATTTTATCCATATGTTCCATATTCAATTTGGCTAACAAATGTAACACCATAAAATTACTTTTATAAACATGTTTTACTCATCTACAAGCAACTATCCAAAACAAACAAATATGTATGTATATATAAGTACTGCACAACATAAATATATAGTCACCAAAACATACCTACTCATTGACCAAATGCACATGCAACCTTATTAATAAAACACTATGGCTTAACATATCCTAGGTTCAATATGGCCTAATATATATACATTATGCATAACTTTACCACGCTACTAAATCATGTATCAAAACTCTATTCACTCTCTAATCACTTAAACACCAAATAAAACTAAATGATTATTTACACTTTGATCAAACGAAATTTTCGATGCATTCCATATACATGTAATGGCTGCAATTTCCTATTTAACATATATCATTTTCAGATACAAATTATACACATGTGTCATGTAATACCTTATTACTTACCATATTACATCGAATCCATAATATTAAATATGCTAGTAATTCACCATTGTAAAACATGCATATGCATATATATATATATGCATATACATCAATCGGTTGTACATATAGATAAAATGAAATATTATACAACTTGAATATATCTATATATAATTTAATCAATATGTACTATCAAAATATTATTTAGACTCAAAATGCCATGAACCACAAAATCAAACCATACCTATTATATACATATACCATGGCGAATACATATACTAACTAAAACCTTCACAACCATGCAAAATAATAGCATTAACATACCCAGATTATTCTAGAACATAACTATTAGACTTAAACATTAACAATCTGGACATGCCATTATACCTAACTCATAGGTAAAGTTTAACAAAAGAGATAGCCATATTCGCATGGCCATTATATACATGAACAAAAGTTTTCATCAAAATAAAGTCAAAGTCTTTCCTATACATGCCTCTATCCGAAAACCAAAATGAAAGAGTACCAAATTAGATTGATAGTGTGGTCGATTTTCTTAACGATCCTGCTGGGCTTGTAACTCTAATCAAATCTATAAAACAGAGGAGAACATTTCACACAAATAAGTTTGCTAACTTAGTAAGTCCTAAGCTCTTGATAATATAGCATATAAATACTTAAACATTATAATCATTCAACCTATGACATTGCACATACACATTTAAACATATAGATTTCTCTGGGCGAATAATAATAGTTCACAAACCTAAGCAATTGTACTTCATTTCCATAATAGTAAAATCAAGCTCAAATCAAATCATTTAATACTCATGTACATCCATCGTAATTTCAATTGTACATAACACTGTTCTCATAGTATTAACTCAACTCAAGTAATCTTAAACATAACATACCTTACTTGCTTACCTGAACCTTTAACTAGATCATTTCATTCATAAGCATAAGCTCGTATTAACAATCACTGGTATAAAACTTGCTAGACCAAAGGTCCTAGATTTAAACATCGGCACGAAGCCTGCTAGGCATCAAAGCCTAAAATAAATCACCGGCATAAAGCCTGCTAGGCATTAAAGCCCGAAATAGATCACCGACATAAAGCCTGCTAGGCATTAAAGCTCGAATAGATCACCAAGATAAAGCACGCTAGGCATTAAAGCCGAAATAGATCAAAGCATAAAGCTCGCTAGATTTAGCAGAAACAAATCACCAAGACGAGGCACGCTAGGCATTTAGCCCAAATAAATATAGTTAATCTTTCATTTCACATTTCATTGTGCTAAATTCTCCACTACTTATAATTCATATATTTTATCATATAGCAATCCAAAACACTTATTCATATCAAATTGAATAATCAGCCAATCCATTCTAATACTTTTACATTCGCTAACACAAGATTCTATTCTCAAAATTATCGAATATTATCATATAATACATTCATAGATGATTATGTAACATATACTTGTTTAAGGACTTACCTCGGTTGTCAATAGACCATGCAAGCTCTGCTTATTCGAGAACCTTCGATTTTCCCGATCTAAACTGCTTTTTCTTTGCTCTTGATCTAAAACACATTAAAATTTAGTTCATTCAAGCACATTTCATCTCAATTTAGTCCCTAAGCACAAAATGGGCAAACTACTATTTTACCTCTACTATTTTAAATTTTTACAATCTAGTCCTAATTGCATAAAACACAAAATATACATTATTTCAATATAACACTCAAGGGCCAAATATGTATAAGGACCATATAAGTCCATTTCTTTCATTTATTTTGCATTTAAGCCCTCTCAAATTTTTATTTTTTACAATTTGGCCATAAAACAAAATTTCTTCAAAACTTCCAATACATAATATACTAATTTTAACTTATCTTTTATCTAACATCATCTAACATCAAAACCATTTAAACCTAGCAATAGCTGAACATCAAGCATGCTTAGATTCAAAAATTACAACATGGGTGATTACGGTTCAAGCAACGATCTCAAAACGTAAAATTATTAAAACCTAACAAATTTACATACCTAAATCAAGCAAAACTTGAAGTTGAATGTGCCAAGCTTCTCCCTTTTTTTTCTTTTGTGTTTTTCGCCAAAGAGATAAATAATGCATGGCTTCTTATTTTTTGTTTTATTAACATATATTAATTTGTTTATTTTAACATATAATGTAATAACATATATTATAAAATTCAAACACTATTACATGCATTATGATGGCGGCCATTAACCTAAAATGGGCTATTTTCCTTTTAATACCTCATATTAAAAAGCCATGCTCAATTTAACACATTTCACTTTAGTTGGCCACTTTTACTTTTTACGATTAAGTCCTTTTTATCAAATTCAATACTTAAACGATAAAATTTTTCTCTAAACTTTCACACACATAAATTCATATATAATAAACACTAAATATAATATTTATATATTTCTGCTCGATTCATGGTCCCGAAACCACTGTTCCGATTAGGGTCAGATTCAGTTTGTTACAATTTAGGTACCAAAAACCAAAGCTTAATTCTATGTTTGTAGGAAGAGGAGAATTGCTTCAAGGTGGAGGATTCATTCAAAAACTCATGATACCTTGATTGTGGATGCTCAAAGCACATGGTGAAAGAGCCACTTCATTAATTTTAAGCCAAAAAAATGGATGAGTAGTTACACTTGGTGACAACTCTAAAGGATAAGTAGAAGGAATCGGCTCTATTGGTACAAGCTCTTCAATTCTTTTTGAAAATGTTCTCTATGTCAAGGGTCTGAAGCATACTCTACTTAGTATTAGCCAATTGTGTGATAGTGGTCTCAATGTCTTTTTTGATTCTAATGGATGTAAAATAGTTGGCATTGTGTCTAATAAGATTATACTTGTAGGACATAGGATAAGAAATATATATATGGTGCATTTAGATGATTTGCATGATTCACTCATATGCCTTGTTGCTAAAAATAAAAATAATTCTTTATTATGACGTAGAAAACTAGGACATATTAGCATGAGCATATTACATAAACTAGCTAAAAATGACTTCGTAAGATGATTGACTGATATTACTTTTGAATTAGATAAAGTTTGTGATGCATGTGTTAAAGGTGAAAAAAAAAATTCCTTTAAACCTATTAATGATGTATCAACTAGTAGATTTCTCCAACTAATTCACATAGATTTATTTGGTCGTATTAGGACAACTAGCTTGGGTGGAAAACAATACACTTTTGTGCTTGTTGATGACTATTCTAGGTTTACTTAGGTTATTTTCTTAAGTACTAAAGATTAAACTTAAAAAAAATTCATCACATTTTCAAAAATGAATCAAAATGAAAAAGGTTACTCATCACTAGTGTTAGAAGTGACCATGAAACTAAATTCAAAATCTTGGTTTTTAAAATTTTTGAAACTCAAATGGAATTAGCCATAATTTTTCTGCACCGAGAACCCCTCAACAAAATGGAGTTGTTGAGAGTAAAAATAGAACTTTAGAAGAAATGGCTAAAACCATGCTTTGTAAAAATAATTTACCAAAATATTTTTGGGCAGAAGCCACAAATATTGCTTGTTACATTGTTAATAGAGTGATGATTAGGCCTATTTTAAAGAAAACTCTATATGAACTTTTAAAAAATAAAAAGCCTAACATTAGCTACTTCCATTCTTTTGGATGCAAGTGTTTTGTCGTAAATAATGGAAAAGATAATCTTGGTAAATTTGATGCAAAAAGTGATGAAGGAATTTTTCTTGGTTACTTTTTAAATTCTAAAGCTTTTCGAGTGTTTAACAAAAGAAATTTAGTAGGAGAAGAGTCTCTAAATGTAACACCCCAAACCAAGCCCAAAAGTTAGGCCCGAATCTAGAGTGTCACATGGAAGTGTTTTTCGAAAACCAGGTTTTCATTGAAAGCCCTTCTTAATATTTAAAAACTAAAGTCTCAGTTCGTGTTCGTTCAATTTCAAAACGTGGTTTATTGAAAAGTTAATCACTTTTAAAAACATTATTAACTTTGTTAAAAATCTCTTTTAGTTGCGAAGCTAATTTAAGGTAAAGAAGTTTAAAATGTAGGTTTTAGGAACAGTAATTGAATTGAAAACTCGTCTACGTCAAACAAATATAAAACGTAAAAAATCTCAAATTCAGAATTAAATCCAGGGAGGCCTTATTATAGAAATTAAAACCCAAAATAGAATTTAAAACATATATAAAGTCCAAAGCATAACAGCCACAGTCGTGTGGTCACCTTCGAGTCCCTCGCAGCACCAATCCTCCTAACACTGGGGATTACTTGCACAGTTAAAAACGGGGTGAGTTTACAAAAACTCAGTGTGTAATCCCCTTACTAGAGTAACAGTCAGTATACAGAAATAGAAACCAAAACAGTTTGGGCCAAAGCCCTTTAACATTAATAGTACATTCCAGTTTAGAGCAAATATGGGCCAAAACCCACTACAATATCATTTGGGTCATAGCCCATAATAGAATCAATTGGGCCCAACCCAAACCAATAACAAAACAAGTGGGCCTAAGCCCAATACAGTGAAAGATCTCATAAACAGATATGCAATAGTATGAGGATGCATCCCACCCCGATCCAACCAACACACCACCCGTACCAACCCTACACTTCTGTGGGGATAAAATCGACCCACCTAGCCAACACACCAAGCTTAGCATCGGTTGTGACACTAAGTCAATAGAACGGCTAGGCAACATAGACAGAACGACTAAAAGCCATAAATATCGCAGCAACGCTGCCAGTTAACAGAACGGTTAAAAGCCATAAACATAATGGTTATAAACCATAATCAGGATGGCACAGAGCCATAATCAGGATGGCACAAAGCTATCGGTAACTGTAATAAGTTTGGCACATAGCCATCAGCGACGGTAATATAATCGGCACACAGCCACAAGTAATTATGATCAATTTAAAGTCATCAGTATATATGTTAGGCACATAGCAACGGGAAAATACGATTAGCACAAAGCCATAATCAAGATGGCACAGAGCCATAATCAAATTATGCAGCCTTAAGCCGTCCGTCGATCCATAGTTATCTCATGCGACATGTGCAACCTTAACATATCAATATTGGATCCACAGTAGTCTCATGCGAACCGTGCGACCCGATCAGAACTTCCCCCGTATCAATGTCCCAACCCCATGCAATATGTTGTGTATGTCATGCTCAATCATTACACGTGTATGCAAAATGGCCATGCTCAGTAACAGTTATTTAAACATATATTAAAAGCACATTAGTACACGGCCGAAGTCAAGTCAGTTAAAACACATTCATACGATCACAGTCAAATCAGTCAAATTCATAGTCTAAGTCAGTCATTTACCCATAAGGGCAAAATAGTCATTTTACCTTGTAAGGGTATTTCTGTAATCCTACCCTTCAGGGGTATTTCGATAATTTTACCCTAAAAGGGTATTTAAGTAATTTTACAAACTGAGGGTATTTTGATAATTTCCCAAATCGCGGGTATTTCGATAATTTCACAAATCGAGGGTATTTCGATAATTTTACAAATTGGGGGTATTTTGGTAATTTTACAAATTAAGGGTATTTCGATAATTTCACAAATCGGGGGTATTTTGGTAATTTTGTAAATCGAGGGTATTTTGTTAATTTTGCAAATTAGGGTCTCAACGACCCAATAGAAAGTCCACCGTTGCCTCGAGTGACTTAAATAACCTAAACAGTCACAACAGTGTAAATGGGCTTAAGGCCCATTACTCGGCCCACACACTCGTGTGGCCCATTTAGCCTAGAAACAGCCACAGTTATGCAACTGTCAAAGTCCAAAAAACACTTACTACATCACATGCATTTTACTCCGTGTGGGCCTACAAGCCCACTGGGCCCACACAACCCATTTGGCCCGGCGAGGCCTAGAACAGCCCAAGACCATAAGAGTGTTTGCAGTGGCCTCTACAGACTAACACCCATGTTCGTGGGCTCGGTTCACCACACGTATGATTGCATACTCGTGTAGCAACCGTTGTCATACTTTTGACTTTTCAGCATTCCAACATTTGCCGATCTATGGTTTCGGTGGTATGTGTACACACCTGCTACGAAGTGCACTACGAATCCCTAGCACCACACCTCAATCGAACTAGCTTTGCTAAGTCCTCCCCAACTATTAGCGACTATTAAACCTCTTGTTGAATTCTGCGTTAAATAAACCTTATTAAAATAGATTATAACTATATAATTAAAACCACACTGGACAATTAACAGAGCCATCAGGCTTTTCAGCCTCTAACCAAAACAAGACAGGAACACTTACTTTGGTCAAGAACCAAAAGTAGTATGTCGATTGCTTCAAGTCACTTGCCCCTCTATCAAACCTCGAGCAACCCTAAGTACCAACCACCATCAGAATAAGAGTAAAGAAGGGAGATTCGGCATAAAGGAGAGGAATAATAACAGTAACGAAAACTAAATAAAAAGAATCACTATTACTTACTCTCGATCTCGAAAAACAAAGAAGAAGAAACCATAACTTTATGAAAGGAGAAAGAAATGAGAACAAATTCAGCAATAGTTGATAGCGAGAGAGAGTAGAGGTATTCAACTTCTACACACCTTACGACCAGAAGAAACTAGCGTTGGGGAAAAGGTAGTTTGACTCAGAAGAGGATAGTATTGAGAAAATAGAAAATACGACTATGAAGGATTAATGGGAAAGTAGAAGAGAGAAACAAAAAAGAGCCACAGTTTAAAAGAGAAAAAAGGAACACTATTTGGCAAGAAGAAAAGTGGGAGGAGAGTGAAATCGGCAAAAGATGAATGAAGAATCCCAACGCGTAAATGCTCCAATGATCACAAAATATTCGGCTACCACTTGCCAAAAAGAGAAAAGAAACCCCTTCCAAGCACTTACAATTGCCGAAAATGCATAAAAGGACTCCCTAGCCGAATATGCACATACCAACTACCCAATTTGGATACAACTTCTCCTATTTTCAAATTCCTTAAAAATCTTTACCAATCCCTCCACTGAATTTTCTCCTTGATTTACTCCAACTCCCCATTCAAATTCTTATGACCAATTCAACCACAGAGTTCTAGTCCAGTTCCAACACCTCCGGCCCTGAAGCAGCAAAATAAACATACAATTGCGCACGCCATGCATCAAACCTCAAACTCTTTACCGCACATGTAGCGTCAGATTGCTACTAGATCACCCACTCTCTTTGCGTCACATTTTACCTTCAATAACTTAAAAGGTCTAAAGGCCAAAGTCCAGGTTCCTTTAAAAGAAAAAGCAAAATAAATTTCAAGAGCCAGGACTTGAACCTAAGATCCCTTGCAACCTTAATGACGCCACAACTACTAGACCACATGCTTCCTTGTGTCATTTATTTAACACAATAATTTAAAAGGCCTACATCCAAGCATCTAGGGTTTTATCCCCTTAAAACCAAAATTTTTGCTAAAGCCCAAGTTTGAACCCAGGACTTCTCAAATACTTCTCAGGGCCCTTAACCATTAAAGCAAACATACTTTTGTGTTATTCACTTGCACAGCTAAATTCCAATCCCTCCGATACGCAAAGCCCATTTCTTCTTGGCCCAAAAGTCAGGGAGTTACAATTCTAGCCCATTAAAGAAATTTCATCCTCGAAATTTACAACTATCAAAATAGTCGCACATCTTAGTCTACCACACTACACTCTCCTGTGCACTCTGATCCTAATAATACAAGCACACACCACACCATCTATCC
Source organism: Gossypium rotundifolium (assembly GCA_025506655.1). Classification (NCBI taxonomy): domain Eukaryota; kingdom Viridiplantae; phylum Streptophyta; class Magnoliopsida; order Malvales; family Malvaceae; genus Gossypium; species Gossypium rotundifolium. The sequence goes on from CP106724.1 coordinate 108,368,449, forward strand.
ATCGGAGCGGATGGATAACACATGCATATCATTTCTAGAATACACATAGAATAAATACAATCTCTAACTTTAAGTGTAGCAATACAGTCTAATATCTATCTACTTCTTTTTAACGAAAACAAACAATAGTTTCAGAAACTTACAGATTCAGTGCTTGAGACTCGGTGTACCATACTTTCAAAAAAAAGGGTCAATACAACATTTCAAAACTTCAAATTTTTTTAAGCCTTTTTGAAATAATACTTTCAAAATTTCAATTTTAAAGACCCAATCTACAGCCGAGTTTTGCAAGTTGGCTCTGATACCATTAAATATAATACCCCAAACTTGGCCCAGAAGTTAGGCCCGAATCTGGCGTGTCACATTGAAGTATTTTTCGAAAACCATGTTTTCATTGAAAACCCTCCTTAATATTTAAAAACTAAAGTCTCTGTTTGTGTTCGTTTAATTTCAAAACGTGGTTCATTTGAAAGTTAATCACTTTTAAAAACATTATTAACTTTGTTAAAAATCTCTTTTAGTTGCAGAAGATAATTTAAGGTAAAAAAGTTTAAAACTTATGTTTTAGAAACAGTAATTGGATTGAAAACTTATCTATGTCAAACAAATATAAAACGTAACAAAATCTCAAATTCAGAAATAAATTTAGGGTGGCCTTATTACAGAAATTAAAACCCAAAATAGAATTTAAAACATATTTAAAATCCAAAGCATAATAGCCGCAGTCGTGTGGTCACCTTCGAGTCCCTCGCAGCACCAATCCTCCTAACGCTGGGGATTACCTGCACAGTTAAAAATGGGGTGAGATTACGAAAACTCAGTGTGTAATCCCCTTACAAGAGTAACAGTCAGTATACAGAAATAGAAACCGAAACAGTCTGGCAAAACCCTTTAGTAGTAATAGTAAAGTCTAGTTCAGAGCATATGTGGGCCAAAACCCACTGCAATATCATTTGGGTCACAGTCCATAATAGAATCAATTGGGCCTAACCCAAACCTATAACAGAACAAGTGGGCCTAAGCCTAGTACAGTATGAGGATGCATCCCACCCCGATCCAGCCAACACACCATCTGTACCAACCCTACACTCCTATGGGGATAAAATCGACCCACCTAACCAATGCACCAAGCTTAGCACTGGTTGCGGTACTAAGTCAACAGAACGGGTTAGCGCCGTAGAGAGAACGGCTAAAAGCCATAAACAAAATGGTTATAAACCATAATTAGGATGGCACAGAGGCATAATCAGGATGGTATAGAGCCATAATCTGGATGGCACAAAGCTATCAATAACTGTAATAAGTTTGGCACACAACCATCAGCAATGGTAATATAATCGGCACATAGCCACAGGTAATTATGATCGAGACAGAGTCATCATTATATATGTTAGGCACTTGGCCACGGGTAAATACGATTGGCACAAAGCCATAATCAAGATGGCACAGAGCCATATTTAGGTTGGCACAGAGCCATAATCAGATTATACGATTTTAATCCGTCTGTCGGTCCACTATCGTCTCATATGCCACGTGCGACCTTAACAGATAAATACTGGATCCACAGTCATCTCATGTGACTCATGCGACCCTATCCGAACTTCCTCCGTATCAATGTCCCAACCCCATGCAATATGTGGTGTATGTCATGCTCAATCAGTACACGTGTATGCAAAATGGCCATGCTCTGTAACAGTTATTTAAACATATATTAAAAGCACATCAGTCACAAGACCACAGTCAAGTCAGTTAAAACACAGTCATACGATCACAGTCAAATAAGTCAAATTCATAGTTTAAGTCAGTATTTAACCCACAAGGGTAAAATAGTCATTTTACCCTATAAGGGTGTAACACCCCAAACCCGGTCAACGCACTACGACTAGATTCGGCATGTCACAGGGTGAAAACGTTTGAATAAAACACATTGCCGATTTATTTTTGTGAAGAACTATCATTGAAACATTTTGCTGCCTAAAGTTTTTAAACAGAAGAAACAGACTACCTTGAGAAAACCCATTTGTCGCCCCTCATTACCAGGAAAATCATTAGATTTTAAGAAAAACCCGTCCTCGCTTAAGTGTGAGGTTGAAAACCATTTTCCATTAGATCTCAGAGTAAAACTAAATTTTAAGAAGAAATTTGAGTTTGGTTCGTTGTCATCACTTGTTTGTTATTACCCGATGGTAAGGATTAGAAAACCCGATAAGATGGTAAAACTTAACAAGATTAAACAACCCAGAAATATTAGTTAGTGGCCTTATTACAAACCCAAGTAAAACCAAATTAAAAATAAAGTACCCAAAAGAGTGAATAAACTAAAACCAAACGCAATATGCATGGCCACCACGAGTTTGCCGGGCTCCACATCTGCGATCTACGTGTCATCTGCAGAATGTAAGGGAAGAGGTGAGTCACTGAGACTCAGTGTATAATACCCTCCCGATTATAACAACACTATTGCATAGTTTCATAAGCAAGTAAGTATGTCATGCAACCCAAACCTAGCCATCCGAAACTCCATATCCTACCCCGTGTGGTACCAAACCACTGGTGACCCAAAGTCACAATTATCCATATGTGTGGCCAACCCACTTTGCAGTACTAAACTACTGGTGACAATCCCTTTTAATGTAATATGTGCGGCCAACCCACTGTGGTACTAAACCACTGGGACCAGTCACTAAAATATCCAGGTGACCCAAAGTCACAAATATCACTAGTGGTACCAAACCACTGGTGGTGCCAAACCACTGGTGACCCAAAGTCACAAATATTACATCTTCCCCCTCCTCTCATGATACCCATTTCAGTGCACATGCTTATACATACATTACTTACATGCTTTATCAATTGATAACATACTGCAACATAGCATATACATATTCATCAGGAATCAAATATAATTAACTATCAGAACGGACTTACCCTGAGTCATCGCTCATACCTATAAGGGTAGCATATCGATATCCACATTTATTCTGGCTTTTAACAGTGTTTAAGTTTATAACATAGCAATACATTGATTATGAAGTGTGTAAGAGATACACACCTGATTATTCGCGAGACTTGCGAATCCCGACAATCAAGATCTAACCCACGAATCGAGTGAAACCCGGGAATCCAAACACTTGACTACCCCCTTCCAATATTCGGCCAACACAATACCATTAAGTAACTAGCCATTCAGTTTTAATCAAGAAAATCCCAAAGGATATAATGCAATAAAATATTCCCCCTTTACCTTGGTACCCTTCAATCACCAAGCAAAACCCGAAGCAGCGTGATGATAAGCCTCCCCCTCCAATTGGCCAAGATCTAAACCACATAAATGAATAGCCTTCGGCTTTTCACACAATAGAAGAGTTGAATCGACAGAACCCTTACCACAGTCTCTAACGCAACCGATTGGAAAGAAATAGATGACCACGATCCGCTGTTACAAAACAGAAGAATGATATAAGACTAAGGGTAGTCGACTAAATCACCATCCATCCATCATGCCTACTCTCGGCTTTTACTTCCTTAAGAAACTACAAAAAGAAGAGAGCAAAGATAGAAAGAGATTCGGCCTTATGACAAAAGAAGTAGAAGGGAAAAAGAGAGGATGAATCGAGATCTTACCAAGAGTTGAGATTTGGCAATGAGCAAAGGAAGTATGATCACCGGCTTTTAATTATTGAAAGAGGACTTAAACCAAAGTAGTGAGACTCAAAGAGTTTTCGGCTAATCAGAGTGTTTTGAGATCAAGAACAAGATGGAGAAAAAGAAACAAGATGGGTGATGATTCGGCTTTGGAAAAGATGGAAAGGAAAATAAAGTAAAGTGGGTGGAGTGGATTCGGCTAGCACAACACAGGAACAGAAAAAGATGACGACAAGAAAGGGGTTTCAGTTTTGATAATGAAGTCAAGAGAAATCAACAAACTGTTGAGTTGAATGGGAATGAAGTTTCGGCAAAGCACCATAAGTTGAAAAGAGAAGAAAAGAAAAGAAGGCTTAGGGACTATTTGGTTTAACAAAAAAGAAGAAAAACCCAAAGAACATTTGATGCACTCTCACTACGCCTAAAATGCACCTATAGCTAGCTTTTCCTTTTTAATTTCGGCACACCAATCACACAAAAAAAAACCGAATGCTCCCGGCTCCCGTACCACTACAATAATTATTAAGCCTTCCCCACTTCAATCCTCTTTCTCTCCTCGTTTTCTCCTAGCCAACTGTTCAAACAAGTTTGAATTCTTCAAACTCCACAAATTCCTCTTCTCCACCTGTTTTGAATCTGTTGACTTGATCAACATCTATCCACCAGAGTTCCACTTGAGCACAACTCCTCCTTGATCTGGCATAAAAAATAAACAGTAGAAAGGGATCTTCGCAGCTCGAACACAAGCTCCCCTAGCTCCACGTGGCATCATCTCTCCAAGCTCTCAGTGGCGCCTTCTTTGCCCCTTTACCCAGGAATTTCTTGTGCCAAAACTTGCTATGGAATACTCTTAACACATAACCCCTTCAGCTCCCCTTATCAAGTGCCCAAAAATAAAAATTTTTCTATAGCCCAAGCCTACCCTTGGCTCATATTCAGACCCGAAGACACCCTAACTAGCATCACATTCAAACCATTCACATGCAAACAATTAAAATACAAGAGCCCCTATTTAGGGATGTTACAGTTCTACCCCCCTTAAAAATAATTTCGGCCCCGAAATTACCTGGTCAAAAGAGTTGAGGGTATTGCTGCCGCATCACATCCTCTGGTTCCACGTGGCCTCTTTCGTACCATGGTTTCACCATAATACCTTTAACAGTGGAACCGACTTCTTACGCAAAACCTTAACATCCCGATCTAGAATCAGCACTGGATCCTCTTCCAAGGTCAAATCTGGGCTCACCTCGATCTCTTCCACTGACACAACATGCGACGGATCAGATCGATAGCGCCTAAGCATCGAGACATGAAACACATCGTGAATCTGACTCAATTCTGCTGGCAACTTGAGCTGATAAGCTACTGGTCCCACACGTTTAGCACCTTATACGGCCCGATAAACCTAGGGCTCAGCTTGCCCTTCGACCAAACCTCAACACTTTCTTCCACGGCGATACCTTAAGAAAGACCTTGTCACCCACTGCAAACTCTATATCCCTACGCTTAAGATCAGCATAAGACTTTTGCCTGTCCGAAGCTTCTCTCCGACAAGCTCGAATCACTTTAACCCTCTATTTTAGCGACCAACTCCGGACCCAACATCTGACGCTCACCCAACTCTGTCCAGCACGTAGGTGAACGACACTTCCGACCATATAACGCCTCATATGGTGCCATCTCAATGCTTGCCTGGAAACTATTGTTGTACGCGAATTCGCCAATGTAGAAATTCTTCCGACTACCTCTCAAATCCAAAACACAACCCTCAAAGATATCTTCTAAAATTTGGATTACTCTCTCGATCGTCCATCTGAATGGGGATGAAACGCCGTACTGAAATCTAGCCTTATACCCAATGCCTGGTGCAGCACTTTCCAGAATCTTGATGTGAATCGAGGATCCCTATCCGAGATAATCGATACTGGCACCCCATGCAATCTCACTATCTCTGCAACATACAACTTAACCAACTTTTGGAGTGAGGAATCCACCCGAACTGGTACAAAATGAGCTGATTTTGTCAGACGATCTACAATTATCCATACTGAATCTTTCTTGCTAGGCGTAAGGGGTAACCCAGTGACGAAATCCATCATAATCCTTTCCCACTTCCACTGCAGAATCTTGATCGACTCTAACAGACCCGAAGGTAATTGGTGTTCAGCTTTGACTTGTTGGCACGTCAGGCACTTACTCACAAACTCAGATACTTCCCGCTTAAGACCCGGCCACCAGAACTGTTCCTGAATCCCGATACATCTTGCTACCTCTAGGATGCATAGCGTATTGGCCGCTATGAGCTTCCTGAAGAATCCTCTGCCTCAACCGAACGTCCTTCGGCATACATACTTTCCCTTGAAAACTCAACACTCCATCACTGTCTAAGCTGTAACCTTCTAATTCCCTGTTCTACACTTGCACCCTCTGAGCACTTAGGACCTCATCTATTAGCTGTTTCTCCTTAACCTAACCAACCCGTGACAGCTTCACTTGCAACTTTGCTAGCAGATTTCCATCATCATACAAACTCAGGTGAGCAGACATTGCTCTCAAGTCTGCCACCACCTTGCGACTCAACGCGTCAGCCACTACGTTAGCCTTACTCGGATGGTATTCAATCGAGCAGTCGAAGTCCTTCAACAACTCGATCCACCTCTGCTGTCTTAAATTCAACTCTTTCTGTGACAACAGATACTTCAAGCTCTTGTGGTCCGTGCAGACGATAGACTTCTCCCCATATAGGTAATGTCTCCAAATTTTTAGGGCAAAAACTACTGCAGCCAACTCCAGATCATGCGTCGGGTAATTCACTTCGTGAGGTCTCAACTGCTGAGACGCGTATGCCACCACCTTGCCCTCTTGCATCAGCACACATCCAAGACCAATATGCGACGCATCACAGTAAACCATGAACTCCTTCCCTTCCTCAGGCTGAAACAACACCGGAGCTTCTGCCAAAATTCTTTTTAACTTATCAAAACTTTCCTGCTGCTTGTCTGACCACACAAATGGAACTCCTTTTCTCAACAATTTGGTCAACAGCGCTACAATCAAGGAAAACCCTTCTACAAATCTTCTGTAATATCCTGCCAAACCCAAGAAACTCTAAATTTCTGTCACCAGCGTGGGTGGTTTCCAATCCAACACCGTCTTAATCTTCTGAGGGTCCACTCTAGTCCCCTCGGCTGACACCACATGACCCAAGAAAGTTACCTCCTTCGACCAGAACTCGCATTTACTAAACTTCGTGAATAACTACTTCTCCCTCAAAATCTACAGAACCACATGAATATGCTCATCATGCTCTTCCTCAGACTTCGAGTACATCAAGATGTCGCCTATAAATACTACTACAAACCGGTCTAAGTACGGTTGAAACACTCGATTCATCATGTCCATGAACACTATCGGCAACCCAAATGGCATTACCAAGAACTAGTAGTGCCCATAACGAGTACGAAACGCCGTCTTATGAATATCAGCCTCCTTTACCTTGAGCTAGAGATACCCTGACCTTCAATCAATCTTGGAGAAGACTGATGCCCCCTTAAGTTGATCGAACAGATCATCTATCCTCGACAACAGATACTTATTCTTGATCGTTAACTTGTTCAGCTGTCGGTAGTCTATACACATCCGCATTATACCATTCTTCTTTTTAACAAAATGCATAGGTGCCCCCCAAGGCGAGACACTCAGCCAGATAAAGCCCCGGTCCAACAATTCCTGAATTTGTGCTTTCAACTCCACTAATTCATGTGGCGTCATCCTATATGGAGCAATAGACACTGGCGCGATTCCTGGTAACAGATCTATCCCAAACTCAACCTCGCGATCTGGAGGTAAACTCGGAAGCTCCTCTGGAAACACATCAAAAAAATCCTTCACTGTTCGGACCTCCCCTACAGTTAATTCCTTGGCCCCCAATGCACAAACATGAACCATGAATGCCTCACAACCCTTCTCACCATTTTCTCGGCCTTCAGAGTAGATATAACGTTAGATAGATAATCCCTCCTAATACCTATCATTACCGGTTCTTCACCTTCAACTGTTCTCACTACCATGCGCTTAGCCGCGCAGTCCAAACTCGCTTGATACTTCACCAGCCAGTCCATCCCAAGGATCAAATCGAACTCCCCGTATGGCAGTTCCATCAGATCAGCCACAAACACTACCCCTTAAAATTCTAGGGGTACATCCCTATCTGATTTATTTACTTCTACAGAGTGACCTAGAGGGCTAATTCATCATCTCCTGAAGTAATCTCAAAGTCTAAGTTCATGGTTTCCACTATGCTACTGGCAACATACGAGTGCGTCAAACCAACATCTATCAAAGCAGTATAAGGTAGTCCAAAAATTAAGAACGTACTGGTTATAACGTCCGGTGCGTCGCCCTCCTCTCAACGCCTCGCTGCATATACCAACCAGGTTGCCTTGCTTCAGTATTACTTGCACCCCTGCCCGGTGCTCTGCGACCCTGACCAAAACCATTACCTCCCCTGACAGAACCACGACCCCTCTACGATTACTGTCCACCGTTCTCGAACTGAGCACGCCCCTGACTCTCAGATTGCATCCTGGCTAGCTTACGCGGAATATCCCTCACACGATGATCCCACGACCTACACTTAAAGCATCCTCTGACACCAGTCCAACATTCCCCCAATAGGATTTCCCACATCGAGCACATCGCTATTTGGTCCACGAGTAGCAAAGAACAGCCTCACAGATTGATTGACCCACCATACCTAGCCCTTTTCGAGAATTTTGACCGACTCTGACGACCCAAAACTCCTCTTGTGCCTATTCCGCCCGGATTACATTTCAGTAGTCTCCTTCACCCCTTCGGCTATCTTAGCCTTCTCTACCAGCACAGTAAACTTCCTCTCTTGCTGTGGAGCGATCAGCAACCTCAGTTCATCTCTCAGCCCATCTTCAGACCTGACATAGTGCTCATGTTTCGTAGCAATAATACCCCGACCGTAACGGCTCAACCTTAAGAATTCTGCATCATACTTAGATACTGACCTACTCCCCTGAACCCGCCTTAGAAACACCTTCCTCTGTGCATCAATGTAACTAGACCCAATGTATTTCCTTTGATAAGCTGCCTTAAAATAGTCCCAAGTGATATCGTCCACCATTGCTCCATCTCTAACCGTGAGCCACCACTGATATGACTCATCTCGAAGAAGAGATACTATACCCTTCAGCTTCTCCTCAGCCATAAAATCCAGGTCGTCCATGATACGTTCTGTCGCCTCCAGCCAATATTCTGTCGTACTAGGAGCCACACCAGATACGCCTCTGAATACCTCCGCCATTAGCCCGAAGTCATTCAGACACAGATTTTTGAGCTCCCGTTCCTCCACCTGCTCCAGCTACTCTCTCCAAAACTCGCAGCATCACTTGTGACACCACGTTGTCACCACCCGTTTGATCCTGAAACTTTGTGCCCATAGCTGGCAGCGGTGGTACCTCATTTTCTGACCCATGGCCAGACCCTATCGATTCTGATACAGTCATCCTACCTCTGCCACGTCCACGCGTGTTACGACCACGTCCTCGAGTACTCATGACTAGCGTTTACGAATTAATCTGATTAAGTAATTTTATGCGTTAGGTTTATTCCATCACATTACAAAGACAGCTTTTATGAACAGTTTAATGGAGTAATTGTTTTCAAGTTCACACCACCCTATGGTCTCGGTCTAAAGTACTCTCATATTACTATTAATCATATCACATATCGCATTTATCGCAATCATGTACACAGCAGTTAGGGGTACTTACCTGGGCGGATCGGTGTCGGAGTCTCGGTGCCATGCTTTCCCAACTGTACCTTTCAACAAAACCTTTCATAACCCATTTTAAACCATTTTTGGGCCTCAGGTCCACAGTCGAGCTTTTAAACTTGGCTCTGATACCACAATTGTTAGATTTTAAGAAAAACCCGTCCTCGCTTAAGTGTGAGGTTGAAAACCATTTTCCATTAGATCTTAGAGTAAAACTAAATTTTAAGAAGAAATTTGAGTTTGGTTCGTTGTCATTACTTGTTTGTTATTACTCGATGGTAAGGATTAGAAAACCAGGTAAGATGTGTAAATTTAGGAAAACATTGATTTTACAGGTTATTTAGACATTCCATGTTGCTTAACCTAAGCAATGTATGATAAAACTTAACAAGATTAAACAACCCAGAAATATTAGTTAGTGGCCTTATTACAAACCCAAGTAAAACCAAATTAAAAATAAAGTACCCAAAAGAGTTAATAAACTAAAACCAAACGCAATATGCATGGCCACCACGAGTCCGCCCGACTCCACATCCGTGATCTACGTGTCATCTGCAGAGTGTAAGGAAAGAGGTGAGTCACTGAGACTCAGTGTATAATCCCCCTCCCGATTATAACAACACTCTTGCATAGTTTCATAATCAAGTAAGTATGTCATGCAACCCAAACCTAGCCATCCAAAACTCCATATCCTACCTCGTGTGGTACCAAACCACTAGTGGTGCCAAACCACTGGTGACCCAAAGTCACAATCAAGTATATACAAATGTGGTACCAAACCACTGTTGGTGCCAAACCACTGGTGACCCAAAGTCACAATTATCCATATGTGGGGCCAACCTATTTTGTAGTACCAAACTACTGGTGACAATCCCTTTTAATGTAATATGTGGGGCCAACCCACTATGGTACTAAACCACTGGGATGAGTCACTAAAATATCCAATGTGGTGCCAAACCACTGGTGACCCAAAGTCACAAATATCACATGTGGTGCCAAACCACTGGTGACCCAAAGTCACAAATATTACATCTTCCCCCTCCTCTCATAATACCCATTTCAGTGCACATGCTTATACATACATTACTTACATGCTTTATCAATTAATAACATACTGCAACATAGCATATACATATTCATCAGTAATTAAATATAATTAACTATCGGAACGGACTTACCCAGAGTCTTCGCTCATACCCATAAGGGTAGCATATCGATATCCATATTTATTCTAGATTTTAACAGTGTTTAAGTTAATAACATAGCAATACATTGATTATGAAGTGTGTAAGAGATACACACCTGATTACTTGCAAGACTTGCAAATCCCGACAATCAAGATCTAACCCATGAATTGAGTGAAACCCGAGAATCCAAACACTTGACTACCCCCTTCCTATATTCGGCCAACACAATACCATTAAGTAACTAGCCATTCGGCTTTAATCAAGAAAATCTCGACGGATATAATACAATAAAATATTCCCCCATTTACCTTGGTACCCTTTAATCACCAAGCAAAACCCGAAGCGGCGTGATGATAAGCATCCCCCCTCTAATCGGCCAAGATCTAAACCACATAAACGAATAGCCTTCTGCTTTTCACACAATAGAAGAGTTGAATCGACAGAACCCTTGCCATAGTCTCTAACACAACTGATTAGAAAGAAATAGATGACCACAACCACTGTTACAAAACCTGAAGAATGATATAAGACTAAGGGTAGTTGACTAAATCACTATCCATCCACCTGTCTACTCCTGGCTTTTACTTCCCTTAAGAAACTACAAAAAGAAGAGAGCAAAGATAGAAAGAGATTTGGCCTTATGACAAAAGAAGTAGAAGGGAAAAAGAGAGGATGAATCGAGATCTTACCAAGAGTTGAGATTCGATAATGAGCAAAGGAAGTATGATCACCGGCTTTTAATGATTGAAAGAGGACTTAAACCAAAGTAGTGAGACTCAAGGAGCTTTCGGCTAATCAGAGTGTTTTAAGATCAAGAACAAGATGGAGAAAAAGAAACAAGATGGGTGATGATTCGGCTTTGGGAAGATGGAAAGGAAAATAAAGTAAAGTGGGTGGAGTGGATTCGGCTAGCACAACATAGGAACAGAAAAAGATGACGACAAGAAATGGGTTTCAGTTTTGATAATAAAGTCAAGAGAAATCAAAAAAAGGTTGAGTTGAATGGGAATGAAGTTTTAGCTAAGCACCATAAGTTGAAGAGAGAAGAAAAGAAAAGAAGGCTTAGGGACTATTTGGTTTAACAAAAAGGAAGAAAAACCCAAAGAACTTTTGATGCCCTCTCACTACGCCGAAAATGCACCTATAGCTAACTTCCCCTTTTTAATTTCGGCACACCAATCACACACACAAAAAAAAAATCGAATGCTCCCAACTCCCACATCCACTACAATAATTCGGCTAAGCCTTCCCCCACTTCAATCCCTCTTTTCTCTCCTTATTTTTCTCCTGGCCAACCATTCAAACAAGTTTGAATTCTTCAAACTCAATAAATTCCTCTTCACCACCTGTTTTTTAAATCTGTTGACTTGATCAACATCTATCCACTAAAGTTCCACCTGAGCACAACTCCTCCTTGATCTGGCGTCAAAAATAAATAGTAGAAAGGGATCTTCGCAGCTCGAACACAAGCTCCCCTAGCTCCTTATGGCGTCATCTCTCCAAGCTCTCAGTGGAGCCTTTTTTGTCGCTTTACCCAGGCATTTCTTGTGCCAAAACTTGCTATGGAATACTCTTAACACTTAACCCCTTCAGCTCCCCTTATCAAGTGCCTAAAAATAAAAATTTTTCTATAGCCCAAGCCTACCCTTGGCTTATATTCAGACCCTAAGGCACCATAACTAGCATCACATCCAAACCATTCACATGCAAACAATTAAAATGCAAGACCCCCTATTTAGGGATGTTACAAAGGGTATTTCGATAATCCTACCCTTCAGGGGTATTTTGGTAATTCTACCCTATAGGGGTATTTAGGTAATTTTGTAAATTAGGGCTATTTCAGTAATTTCCTAAATCAGGGGTATTTTGATAATTTTACAAATCGAGGTATTTCGGTAATTTTACAAATTGGGGGAATTTTAGTAATTTCACAAATCAAAGGTATTTCACTAATTTCACAAATCAGGGATATTTTAATAATTTTACGAACCGAAGGTATTTCGATAATTTCTCAAATTAGGGGTATTTCGATAATTTTGTAAACCGAGGTATTTCAGTAATTTTACAAACTAGTGTCTCAGCGACCCAACATATGGTCCACCGTTGCCTCGAGCAACTTAAGTAACCTAAACAACCACAACAGTGTAAATGGGCCTAAGGCCCATACTCGACCCAAGTGGGCCCACACACTCGAGTGGTCCATTTCACCCAAAAACAACCACTCTTATGCAACTGTCACAGTCCAAACAACACTTACCACATCACATACATTTTAATCGGTGTGGGCCCATAAGACCACTAGGCGTAGAAGCCCACTAGGCCCACACAGCCCATTTCGGCCCAACAAGGCCCAAAATAGCCTAAGACTACAAGAGCATTTGCGGTGGCCTCTACAGACTAATGCCTATGTTCGTGGGCTCTGTTCATTGCATATACGATCGCACGTTCTTGTGGCAACCATTGTCGTACTTTTGACTTTTTGGCATTCTGACATTTGCTGATCTATGGTTTGGGTGGTATGTTTACACACCTGCTACGAAGCGCACTACAAATCCTTAGCACCGCACCTCAATCGAACTAGCTTTGCTAAGTCCTCCCCAACTATTAGCAATTATTAAACTTCTTGTCGAATTCTGCGTTGAATAAATCTTATTAAAATAAATTATAACTATATAGTTAAAACCACACTAGACAGTTAACAGAGCCATCAGGATTATTGACCTCTAATCAAAACAAGGCAAGAACACTTACTTTGGTCAAGAACCAAGAGTAGTATGTCGATTACTTCAAGTCACTTGCCCCTCTATCAAACCTTGAGCAACCCTAGGTACCAACCACCATCAGACTAAGAGCAAAGAGGGGAGATTCAGCAGAAAGGAAAGGAATAATACTAGTAACAAAAACTAAATAAAAAGAATCAGTATTACTCTCTCGATCTCGACAAATAGAGAAGAAGGAATCGTAACTCTATAAAAGGAGAAAGAAATGAGAACATATTCGGAAATAGTTGATAGCGAGAGAGAGTAAAGGTATTCGGCACCTTATGACCAAAAGAAACTAGTGTTGGGGAAAAGGTAGTTCGACTCAGAAGAGGATATTATTGAGAAAATAGAAAATTCGACTATGAAGGATTAATAAGGAAAGTAAAAGAGTGATAAACCGTAAAAGTAACATATCTTAACCCCATATTTAGTATGCTTTTGGATGATTTAGCCCTTGATTTATGTAAAAAGGTACTTTTAATCCTTTCTTTTCATGTTTATACCCAGGAAAGCACCCGAGGACGAAAAGAATGAGAAATAGGCTTAAAACGGGCCAATTTGGGCCAAAGAGGAAATTGACACAGCCTGGACTTGAAGCCACACTGCCGTGCCTCATCAAATTACTTCACACGACCATGCGACAATTTACATGGCCGTGCCCCAATCGATAGAATCGAGACACGGCCTGAAGACGATTTACACGGGCGTGTACCATGGTCGTGCCCTTGCCGCGGGAAAGAGAAATTTCACTCGGATTTGGATGCTTGGAGGAAAAGAAACACATTCCTAAGTCTAATAAACATCCTAGGAGGAATTCTACTTGAATTAGGATACTTAGGAGCCAAGTAAAGCATCTCAAAGTGAAACACCCCATACCCGGCCCATACGCCATGACCGGATCTGGTATGCTACGGGTTGATTCTTGAAAACTTTGCTCTAAAGGGATTTGTAAAATCTTAGTTAGTTATAGCCGATTAGTCAAATAAATGTGAAATTTTTGAAACAACTTTAAACATTTGTGTTGATTGTGTTTGAAAAGCCCATTTATCATTTCATTTTATGATTAAGACTTTGGAAGAAAAACATAAGTTTATAAAAACTTAACATAACAAAAATAAAAAATAAAAAACCTAAGTTATGGAGGCCTTATTACAAAAATATTCCCAAAAATTAAAAGTCAAATGAGAAACCGAAAATAGTCTATGTAGATAATAGTCTTAATGGCCCCTCGAGTCTGCCTCAGCTCCCATGTCCACGTTCTACCGCTTATCTGTAAAGTGGGGAAAAATAGAAGGGTGTGTCACCAAGACTCAGTGTGCAAATCCAGAAAACACATAAAAGCCTTGGGCCCACAAACACATTATGGGCCTCGGGCGATAACAATGGCAACAGAACATATTTTCATGCAACATGGCCCATCCCAAACCTAAAAGTCCATTCTCTACACACCCCCCGTACCAACCATCACACCGTGGGGATTTCTACAATCAACCCTTCATCCCCTACACACCATATCGACAGTTGTGCTGCCTGTCATAAAGACCGATCACTATGTGACCTATGTGGTAATGCCATCGATTGCTATGCGACTTTAATAATAAATATCGACAGCTGCGCTGCCTGTCATAAAGACCGATCACTATGTGACCTATGTGGCAAAGCCACCGATCACCTCGTGACCTGCTCCCCTTCATCATATCAATCCCATCCCATGCATACATACATGTGAAAATCAGAACATTAAACTATCTAAACAGATCACATACTTTCACATACTTGATACACATAGAGACGTTTCTATGATTACGTACCTGGCATTCTTTGCCTACCTTTTTCGGGTAACACGACTGTTCAACAGCCTATTTTTGGCTTTTAGCCCATAACATACATATGATATAGCTTAACTAGTGTGATAGAGATCTACACACCTGATTACCGACCAGACAGTACTTTCTATGTCGACACTATCAGAAGTCGATACTACTGCTAACTGCCTAAGGTTTTGCTCCGAAGTCAGTCCACAACCCTATGGCCAATCTCGAACTGCTGACACCGCGTGTTTCTTGAACTTTGGGGCTGAAACTACAAATCCAACCCCTTCCTTCGATTTGCTGACATTCGAGTCCATGAGTGATCTTTGGTCAGAAGATACTATGATGATTGCTTAACGCAACATTAGGTTAAGGCACGAATAATGAAAAAGAACCCGATTAAACAACATAGGAAGAATTGAACCCTTACCTTGAAATCCCAAAAAGAGATTGAGACTCCGAGACTAGCGTTTCTGGCTTTTAAATCTAGGTGATCTACCTAAATTCTTGAATGTCACCCAACAAGAAATTATACAAAGCCATTAAACCATTAGCTTTTCGGCTTTGTCTTCCAAAACCGAAAGAGAAAGTGAGGAGATAGGAAAATCGACACTCACCTTAACACAAAGAATTCGACTACCCCTTAGAGATTCCGTCTTTTGAGAAGATCAGAAGAAAAGATGATAGGAAGAGGTCTATGTAGATTCGGCTTTAGTGAAGAAATCAGCAAAAGGGAATAGGAAGTATTCAACTATGGAGATGAGAAGAGAGTTCAGAGTTTCGACTTTTGAAAGAAAAGATATTGAGAAAAATTGGGAGGTTTCGGCTTTTGACAGAAAATAAAAGAGAACAGAATAATGGACTTTTGGCTTTTGCATAAAAGTGAGGATAAGAGAATGGGAAAAGAAAATAAGGACCAAATACCAGAATTGAAGAGATATCCCCTCTATTTAAAGAGAATTTTGGCACCCCTACCTAAAACCTGAAAATGCCCCTTTTTAAAATGTCAAACTAAGCTATTAATCAAGGGAAATTTTGGCACCCTTAGTCCTATCTCTCAGTCTCCCCCCTTGCACATAGTGTCCCAAATTCGGCCACCATTTGCTTCTTAGATAGCTTCTAAACTTTCTCCATTATCTTTATATGATCACTCCTTCAAAAAAGGCCTGAATAGCACCACCTCTTCCTCCCTTTATCAGCACATTATCCACACGTTATTATCCTCCTATTTTCAAGCCCCTATGCCGTCCCACTCTATCCATTTAAAAGACAAATATTAGCTAACTTTAATTAAAAGATTTGGGCTTCATGTAACTTGAATGTGGGCCTCCTCAGTTAACGCCACCTCCTTGCTCTCTAAGTGGCGCACTTTGCCACTGGGCCACAAGCCCACTTTGTATTTAAAACACAGATAACATCTTTTAAGCCCTATCTTATCAGGCTTTCCACTAGAGTGTCTAATCAGAGAATTCAATTAAGGCCTCGGCCCAATTCCTGAGCCCATTCTGGACCCCTAACACTCTTATTAAACATAACCACACATTAAGCGCATTGGCCCATTAATTCAGGATGTTACAATTCTACCCCCTTAAAGAAATTTTGGCCTTGAAATTACCTGATCAGAACAGATGGGGGTACTGCTGCCGCATCATTTCTTCTGGTTCCCAAGTAGCCTCTTCAGAACTGTGATTCCTCCATAAAACCTTAACCAACGGAACCGTATTCCTTCGCAACACTTTGACATCACGATCCAGGATTTCCACTGGTTCCTCTTCAAAGGATAGGTCAGGTCTCACCTCGATTTCTTCTACAGGCACCACATGAGATGGATCCAAACGGTAACGTCTTAACAAGGAGACGTGGAATACATTGTGAATCTGGTTTAGTCCAGAAGGTAGCTCTAGCTGATAGGCTACCGGCCCTACTCGTTTTAACACCCGATAAGGCCCGATAAATCTGAGACTTAATTTACCCTTCCATCCAAACCTCAGTACTTTTTTCTATGGCGACACCTTCAAAAACACCTTGTCACCCACCGCAAACTCTATGTCCTTACGCTTCAAGTCTGCATAGAACTTCTATCGGTTTGATGCTTCCTTTAGTCGAGCTCGAATTAACTCAACCTTCTCCTCTGTCTCGGTAACCAACTCCGACCCCAAAATTTGACGTTCCTCTAATTCCGTCCAACAAGTAAGAGTACGACACCTCTGCCCGTACAATGCTTCGTAGGGCGCCATCTGAATACTAGACTGGTAGCTGTTGTTGTGTGCAAATTTCGGCAATGGTAAAAACTCTTCCCAACTACCTCTGAAATCAATGACACATCCCCTCAACATGTCCTCCAAGATCAGAATCACCCGCTTAGACTGTCCATCGGTCGGAGGATGAAACACTGTACTGAAATCCAACTTCGTGCCCAATGCTTGATGCAAAGCCTTCTAGAATCGCGATGTGAACATCGAGTCCCTATCCGATATGATTGATACTAGTACCCCATGCAATCTCACTACCTCCGCTATATATAGCTTAGCCAATTTTTGCAAAGAGTAATCGACCCGTATTGGTATGAAATGAGCAGACTTCGTCAACCGATCAACAATTACCTAGACTGAATCTTTCTTAGTAGACGTGAGGGGTAGCCCACTAACAAAGTCCATTGTGATCCTTTCCCACTCCCATTGGGGAATCTTTACTGGCTGCAACAACCCCGATGGTAACTGATGCTCTGCCTTTACCTGCTGATAGGTCAAACACTTACTCACCAATTTAGTTACCTCACACTTCAAGCCCGGCCACCAGAACTGATCCCGCAAATCCAGATACATCTTACTCCCTCCGGGGTGTATAACGTATGAACGTCCACGCCCTTCTTGTAAAATCCTATGCCTCAATTCTGGATCTTTTGGCATACAAACTCTCCCTTGAAAACATAACAGTCCTTCATCATTCACACTGAATTTCGTTGATCCATCACTTGATCCTACATGAAACTTCTCCTTTAGCAACTCATCGGTCTACTGCCTCTCTTTAACCTGACTGACCCATGAGGGTTTCACTTGAAGTTCAGCCAATAAATTCCCATCATCATACAAACTAAGGTGAGCAAACATTACCCTCAAGTCAGAGATTACTTTACGACTTAAGGCATCTGCCACCACATTAGCTCTACCGGATGTTACTCAATCGAGCAATCATAATCTTTTAACAACTCGATCCACTTTCTCTGCCTTAGATTCAACTCCTTCTGGGTCAAGAGTTATTTTAGGCTCTTATGATCTGTATAGATAATAGATTTTTCCCCGTACATATAATGCCTCCAAATGTTTAAAGCAAAAACCACTGCCTCCAACTCCAAGTCATGGGTGGGATAATATGCCTCGTGCGGTCTTAACTGCCGAGATGCGTACGGAACAACCTTTCCATCTTGCATCAACACACATCCTATTCTCGTGTGTGAAGCATTACAGTAAATCACGAATTCCTTCCTAGCCTCTGGTTGAACCAATACCGGAGCCTCCGTCAAAATCCTTTTCAACTTCTCGAAACTAACTTACTGCTTGCTAGACCAAATAAACGGAACTCCTTTCTGTAATAACTTAGTCAATGGTAGACCAAATAAACGGAACTCCTTTCTGTAATAACTTAGTCAATGGTGCCGCAATTAAATAAAATCCTTCAACAAACCTTCCACAGTACCCTGCCAGACCAAGAAAACTCTGAACTTTCGCCACAGACCTAAGTGGCTTCCAATCCAATACCGCTTCAATTTTTCAAGGGTCAACCCTAATCCCTCTGCCGATACAACGTGGCCTAAAAACGTAACTTCACTTAGCCAAAATTCGCACTTACTAAATTTGACATACAACTGCTTCTCCCTCAGAATCTGCAAAACCACTTGCAGATGCGAATCATGCTCCTCTTCTGATCTTGAGTAAACTAGGATATCATCTATAAATACCATGACAAACCGATCCAAGTAGGGTTGAAACACTCGGTTCATCATATCCATAAATACTGCTGGCGTGTTGGTCAATCCAAACGACATCACCATAAATTTGTAATGACCATAGAGAGTTCTAAATGCCGTCTTATGCACATCCACCTCCTTGACCTTAAGCTGATGGTACCCTGACCTCAGATCTATCTTTGAAAAGACTGAGGCCCCCTTCAACTGATCGAAAAAGACATCGATCCTTGGCAACGAGTACTTGTTCTTGATTGTTAACTTATTCAACTGACAATGGTCAATGCACATACGCATTGATCCATCTTTCTTCTTAACGAATAACACCGGTGCTCCCTAAGGCGACACACTTGGTTGAATAAATCCTTTATCTAGCAACTCTTGAATCTGCGCTTTCAATTCCACCAACTTCTTCGGTGCCATTCTATATGGAGCAATAGATACTGGCGCTATTCTTGAAAGAAGATCAATTCAAACTCCACTTCATGATCCAGGGGTAATCCCGAAAGCTCTTCTGGAAAACATCAAAAAATTCCTTTATCGTCCTAACATCCTCGACAGTTAGGTCCTTGGCTTCCAGAGCCCAAATAAACATTAAAACTGCCTTGCATCCTTTTCTCACCATCCTTTCTACTCTTAGGGCAGTCACCACATTCGACAAACAGTTCCCCCTTTCTCCTATCACCAACACTTCACCACCCTCGGGGGTTCTTAACACCATATGGTTGGCTGCACAATCTAAATTAGCTTGGTACTTCACCAACCAGTCTATGCCTAATATTAAGTCGAACTCCCTGAACAGTAATTCCATCTGATCCGTTAGGAAAACTATTTCCTGAACTTCTAAGGGTACCTCCCGATAAAGTTTATCTACTATCACAGAATGTCCTAATAGGCTTATTACAGTCATCGCCCTAGGGGTAATCTCAGAATCTAAACTTAAAGTTCCAGACACACTACTAGCAACATATGAATATGTCGACCCAATGTCAATTAATGCAGTGTAAGGTAAACCAAATATTAAAAACGTACCGATTATAACATCTGATGCGTCAGCCTCCTCTCGACGTCTGGCAGCATAGACTAATTCTGGTTGTCTCGCCTCAGTGTTTCCTGTCCCTGGGCCTGGTGCTCCACGACCCGACCAAAAATGCTACCACCTCTAGCTGGACCACGACCCCTCTGCGACTACTGACCTCCTCTGTCCGGTTGAGTATTGTCCTGTCCTGAGGGTCCTACATCGCTTCGTGGTTGTAGACAGTCTTTAATCTGATGGTCCAAAGATCCACTCCTAAAGCACTTCCCACTGCCTGGCCAACACTCACCTACATGGAATTTACCACATCGAGCACACTTCCGTGTTTGGCTAGCAGCAGCAGGTCTCTCAGCCCATCTCGGTCCATCTGATCTAGGCCTTTTCTGAGTACTCCTAGTTGTCCTTGATGATCCAAAATTTCTCTTACCTCCACCCCTCTCTCTATCCCGATTTAGTTTTTTCGTCCGTCTCACCTCCTCAGCTATTTTAGCTTTCTCCATAAGCACAGCAAATTCCCTCTCCGCTGTGGAGCTATCAAAATACGTAGGTCATCCTTTAGGCCATCTTCAAATCGAACACACCGTTCATGTTCTATGGCCACAATCTCTTGAGCATAATGGCTCAAGCGTAAGAATTTTGTTTCATACGCCACCACCGACCTATTTCCCTAAACCAGATTCAGGAACGCTCTTCACTGCGTATCCACATAACTCGTTCCAATGTACTTACTCTGGAACAACGTTCTAAAGTAATCCCAGGTAATACGGTCAGCCACGGTACCATCCTTAACCGTAAGCCACCATTGATACGCTTCATCCCAGAGAAGAGACACCTTTCCTTTCAGCTTCTCTTCTTCTATGAAATCCAGATCATCCATTATGTGTTCGACCACCTCTAACAAATATTCAGCTGTACTCGGGGCTATCCCAAAAACTCCCCTAAACACTTCTGCCCCATTAGATCTAAGTCGCTTTGACATAGATTTCCAGGTTCCTGCGCCCATGCCTGCCCTAGCTACCCTCTCTAAAACCCTCAACATCGCCTGAGATACCGTATCATCTCCGACCGTCTGATCCTCAAATTTTGCCTCCACAGCTGGTGGCACTGGTACCTCATTTCCTGACTCGTGACTCTGACATAGCAATCCTGCCTTTACATCGGCCACGCACACCACGTCCTCTAGTTCTCATTCTACCGATTCACGTATCTGATTAGGAATTTTATGAATTATTAATTTCTTTCACTGATTATTAACGAACAATCTTATGGAAAGTAGGTTTAACAGTAGGTCTTTCAAATTTGAATTCTATCTACAAAGTTCAGTTCTCAAGTCTATATTTCCTAGTTCTAGAATACATATTCAATCAGCATCCATCACACATCAACATACAAGTAGCAACCATGAACTCACATTCATTACCTAGGGGTATTTTTGTTATTTCACTACCTAGGGGTATTTTCGTAATTTTATCCTACAGGGGTATTTTGGTAATTTTCCAAAATAGGGTATCTTGGTGATTTTATAAAATAGGGGTATTTTGGTAATTTTGAAATTTAGGGGTATTTCAAAAATTTTGCAATCTAGGGGTATTTCGATAATTTTCTCAAACCAAGGGTATTTTGGTAATTTTCTCAAACCTAGGGTATTCTGGGTAATTTGCAAAATTAGGGGTTTATAAGAAATTTCATAAAGACAGGGTGATGGTCCCTTTCGGGTTTTAGTTATAAATTTTGGCCCGTCAACAAGTCTTTGTGGCTAAAGTGAAGATCCTTTGCTTGCAGTGTAGGATTCGGTGAAGAGGAGGTGAGTCGATAGGGCTACTTAAATACCAAGCTCTCCCTGAATCTAATCCTAGACATACGTATGCCCGTTACCACACCCTAACCCTATGGCTTGTTCACAGACATGTTTAATTAGAATTAAGTCTTATGGGATTTGAAGAATTGTTTAATCTAGGCCTAAGGTCCATTAACACTATCATACTAGTCTACGTCCATAAAGCCCACCAAACCCAATATACATATCATATCAAGAGTTTAGAATACTTACCTACGTGGATCGGGTGTCGGTAGACTCGAAGGCTATATCTTAACCGAAATTTTCTTAACTTACATCACTTTTACAAATCACTACTGGACCCATTTTGCAGCCGGAGTTTTGAACTGGGCTCTAATACCAAAATGTAACACCCTATACCCAGCCCATACGCTATGACCGGATCTGGTATACTACGGGTTGATTCTTGAAAACTTTGCTCTGAAGGGTTTTGGAAAATCTTAGTTAATTATAGCCGATTAGTCAAATAAATGTAAAATTTTTGAAACAACTTTAAACATTTGCTTTGATTGTGTTTGAAAATCCCATTTATCATTTCATTTTATGATTAAGACTTTGGAAGAAAAACATAAGTTTATAAAAACTTAACATAACAAAAAAAAAAAAAATCGAAAACCTAAGTTATGGAGGCCTTATTACAAAAATATTCCAAAAATTAAAACTCAAATGAGAAATCGAAAATAGTCCATGTAGATAATAGTCTTGATGGCCCCTCGAGTCTGCCTCGGCTTTCATGTCCACGTTCTACTGCTCATCTGTAAAGTGGGGAAAAAATAAAAGGGTGAGTCACCAAGACTCAGTGTGTAAATCTCGAAAACACATAAAAGCCTTGGGCCCACAAGCAAATTATGGACCTCAGGCCATAACAATGGAAACAAAACATATTTTCATGCAACATGGCCCATCCCAAACCTAAAAGTCCATCCTCTACACACCCGTATACCAACCATCACACCATGGGGATTTCTACAATCAACCCTACATCCGCTACACACCATATTGGCAACTGTGCTGCCTGTCATAAAGACTGATCACTATGTAACCTCTGTGGCAAATCCACCGATCGCTAAGTGACCTTAATAATAAATATCAATAGCTGCGCTACCTGTCATAAAGACCGATCACTATGTGACCTAAGTGGCAAAGCCACCGATCGCCTCGTGACCTGTTCCCCTTCAGTATATCAATCCCATCCCATGCATACATACATGCGAAAGTCAGAACATTAAACTATTTAAACAGATCACATACTTTGACATACTTCGATACACATAGAGATGTTTCTATGATTACGTACCTGGCATCTTTTGCCTACCCTTTTCGGGCAACACGACTGTTCATACAGCCTATTTTTGGCTTTTAGCCCATAACATACATATGATATAACTTAACTAGTGTGATAGAGATCTACACACCTGATCACCGATAGGACAGACTTTCTATGTCGACACTATCAGAAGTCGATACGACTGCTAATTGCCTAAGGTTTTGCTCCGAAGTCGGTCCACAACCCTATGGCCAATCCCGAACTGCTGACACCGCGTGTTTCTTGAACTTTGGGGCTGAAACTACAAATCCAACCCCTTCCTTCGATTTGCTGACATTCGAGTCCATGAGTGATCTTTGGTCAGAAGATACTATGATGATTGCTTAACGCAACATTAGGTTAAGGCACGAATAATGAAAAAGAACCCGATTAAACAACATAAGAAGAATTGAACCCTTACCTTTAAAACCCGAAAAGAGATTGAGACTCCGAGACTAGCATTTCTGACTTTTAAATCTAGGCGATCTACCCAAATTCTCGAATGTCGCCCAACAAGAAATTATACAAAGCCATTAAACCATTAGCTTTTCGGCTTTGTCTTCCAAAAACTGAAAGAGAAAGTGATGAGATAGGAAAATCGATACTCACCTTAACACAAAGAATTCGACTACCCCTTAGAGATTCCGTCTTTTGAGAAGATTAGAAGAAAAGATGATAGGAAGAGGTCTATGTAGATTTGACTTTAGTGAAGAAATCAGTAAAAGGGAATAGGATGTATTCGACTATGGAGATGAGAAGAGAGTTCAGAGTTTGGCTTTTGAAAGAAAAGATGTTGAGAAAAATTGAGAGGTTTCGACTTTTGAAAGAAAAGAAAAGAGAACAGAATAATGGACTTTCGGCTTTTGAATAAAAGTGAGGATGAGATAATGGGAAAAGAAAATAGGGACCAAATATCGAAATTGAAGAGATATCCCCTTTATTTAAAGAGAATTTCAGCACCCCCTACCTAAAACCCGAAAATGCCCCTTTTTAAAACGTCAAACTAAGCTATTAATCAAGGGAAATTTTGGCACCCCTTAGTCCTATCTAGCCGTCTCCCCCTTGCACATAGTGTTCCAAATTCGGCCACCACTTGCTTCATAGATAGCTTCTAATCTTTCTCCCTTATCTTTATCTGATCATGCCTTCAAAAGAGGCCTAAATAGCACCACCTCTTCCTCCCTTTATCAACACATTATCCACATGTTATTATCCTTCTATTTTTAAGCCCCTATACCGTCCCACTCTATCCATTTAAAAGACAAAAATTAGCCAACTTTAATTAAAAGAATTGGGCTTCATGTAACTTGAATGTGGGCCTCCTCAATTGATGCCACCTCCTTGCTCTCTAAGTGGCGCCACTTTGCCACTGGGCCCCAAGCCCACTTTGTTTTAAAACACAGATAACATCTTTTAAGCCCTATCTTATCAGGCTTTCTACTAGAGTGTCTAATTAGAGAATTCAATTAAGGCCTCAGCCCAATTCCTGAGCCCATTCTGGACCCCTAACACTCTTATTAAACATAACCACACATTAAACAAATTAGCCCATTAATGCAGGATGTTACACAAAGCCTATATAAACACCTAAGGTTGCAACTAAAAAAGGAGTTCGATAGAAGCCGATATGGATAGTTTTTAGGCAGAGTTTTCTACCAGAGCTTTTATTCAGGGAATTACTCGAAGATAGCCAGTTGATCCATCTCAAGAAGTCGGAGTTCTACTCAAGACAGAGGATCGCCTCTTCAATTCCTTCAGGGGTTTTTAGGGATTTCTTATGTTTTTTTAATCTTTTCTCATGAGATGTTTTCTTATTTTATTATGAACTAAACCCTTCAGATACCTGAAGGGGATGAAACCTATGACGAATTTTGTTATTTGATTTCTAAATTATATGATAAGTACTTAGTTTGTTCTTAATTATGTTGCTTAATTTAATCTAATGTGCTTAGGTGAAGGACGAATAGACCCTGCCTAAGAGTAGATCTAACATAATTAAGCAGAGTTGATCGAGCACCTAGAGATAGGGTTATGAGATTTTGCTGAATTAGGGTGAAACCTAATATGGGAGTCCATTGATTGATTTACTGCTTCCTTAGGGGGTTATTATAAGAGAACGAGAGTTCCACTAATTAACCTAAGGTTAGACATTATTCACCTCGAGAGAGGGTTTTATATAGGTTAGGGAGTCTCACAGATCATGCTAAGTAAAGAAGTCATATGAATTAAAAGTTAGATAACAAGAGAAGTCATAGGTGGATTCTTCCTGTGGGTATCGTCGTAATCAACTGAGTTTTTCCACAGTCTTTTCTCAAAGTTTTGTTCTTTTTTCTTTTCATTTAGTTTAAATTATTTCATTAGCTTTTAGATTAATAAACCAATCACTCCATATTTCAGGCTAAATAATAGAAAGAAAGTGAGTAGTAGTACTTTAGGGTTCTCGTTGGTTCGATAAGATACTCTTGCCTAAACTATACTACTGTTCGATAAGTGCACTTGCCTATATCATTGTCAGAGTTAGTCTACAGGTTCGATCATTCTTTTTATAAATATTAAAACTCGACTGTTTGACACGATCATGTTTTTGGCGCCGTTGTCGGGGAACACTAAAATATTAAGAAAACTCTATTTCTATTACTTTAGCCAATTTTTTTTATTTGCAATTTATTATTACATTATTCTTTATTATTATGTTTTTTTACTTTGCTAATTTTTTTCCTCTATTTTGCTTTTGGAAGAAAATTTTAGTCTTTGGAAAAGATGGCACTGAATAATTATCAGTGGCAAGGCATGGGGGCAATTCCTTGTAACATCCTAAAATTTGAGTATTTAATTGATGCATGTTTTAGTGCTTAACTTGAGTATAATAAAAGTTTTCATGTTTAGTATGGTCTTGAGAAGACTTGAGAACTATTCGAAATTAGAATAAATTTTAGTAAGGAGTATTTAATTGAAGTGGATCAAGTGACCTTGAGGTTTAAGTAAAATTAAGTGTTGAAAACTAGCACAAGAGAAGCTAGTAGCAATGTGGAATTGGCGCATGCATGTTTGCTTGAGGGGAGAGGTTCGAATCTCCTAGCATGCAAGTTGAAGCTTTTATTTTTGCTTTTCCTTAGCAAGTGTCGGTCATGGATAAGGATTGATGAGTTGGATTAATTTTTTTATGGCAAGAAGATCATGGGAATAAGGCAAGTGATAACTTAAGGAAAGGAATCATATGGAAAAGGCATGTAAGGGGGACATAAGGCTTAAAACAAGGGCTCTGTTTTGGAAAGCTTTGAATGGCTAATTGTCTATGAAGTTGGATGGTTTTAGGGGCTAGAGGGGATGGCCGAATTTTTGGTTAGCATTGGGTAAGGTAGATGCTAGCTTTGGTCATTTTCATTTTGGCAATTTGGTGTATCAATAGCTTTCTCTCCAAATTCTTTCTCTCCAAACTTATTCTCTAGCCGAATATGTCTTGAACAATAGGTAAAATTTGTGTTTTGTTTTGGCCATTTCATTTTGACCATTTCGGTATTACCTTACTTTCTCACAAAAATCTTTTTCTCCTTGTACCGAAACCATACATTCTTGAAGGGCATTTTCTTTTCTTTTTCTTTTCACCCTTGCTGAATGTACCATTGTTTTAACCACTCTTTCTTTTCTTTTCTTTTACCATTGATAAAAGAATTATAAACCTATCATATTCTTTCTTTTTCTTTCTCTTTTCTCTCTTGGAAACTGAATCAACATCATCTCTTTCTTTCATCTCTCATGGCTGAATGTTGCTAAGCACTATCTCCTTCAATTTTTCCTTCATAACCGAATCTTCTTTCTACTCACAACTTAATCAATCGGTAAGTGGCTAGTATAATATTTTGGAATTCGTTATTCTTTTGTGCCGAATCTTGTGGTGTGGGATGATCTTTTGGATTGAGATCATCATCATACCATATCTAATTCCCACCTTTTCTCTATCATGGAAATTTAGCAGAGGGCCGAAACTCAAGTGTTCGTAAATATCGTGGATCGTTGAAATCGGATTTAAAGTGTTAAAGGTAAAGGAATTTCAAGGTAAACTAATTACACTTTCAAGTCTTTAGTTTTAAGATTTTTGAAAAATATTGTTAAGACTAATGATTCCTTGTCTTTGAAGACAATCAAAATAGGGACGAAAAGGGCAGTAAATAATGTTCAGAAGAGGGGTGGTTCTATTAATCCCCATAAGTTTAAGAGAAGGACTATTTCGAGAATTTGAGATTTTCCACCGGGTTGTGGACCTTCATCCGGCGAAAATCAATTATTCAAAGTCGTATGTACTCCCGAACCACTGTTTACTCGGGGTATTAAACCTTTGATCGGAGAGAAATCATAAATAGTGGTTGTTCGAGATTCCGAGGGTAAGATCTAGATCGCTCAATATTAGAATAGTTTATTATTAAATTTTAGTGTTCTAATCCTTCGTAATGTGTGTTTAGATATCGACGGCGGAGAGTGTAGTTCTCACAAGATGTCAGTGTGTAATTTCACACTATATCTCATGGGTTAGATGACTATACAATGATTAAAGTTGGATTAAAAATAGCAAAGTTGGTGAAATCGAAAAATATGGTATTATTGACACTTTAGTGTTAAGATCGTGAAATCGGTATTAAGATCGTGAAAATTTTGAAAATCGCCCTTAATGGCTAAAACATTAATAAGTGATAAATTTGGGCCATATGTGATATTTGATAAATTTGGGCCATATATGTGATATTTGGCAAATTTGGGCCATATGTGATATTTGATAAATTTGGGCCATATATGTGATATTTGGTAAAATTGGGCCATATATGTGATATTTGGCAAATTTGGGCCATATGTGATATTTCATAAATTTGGGCCATATATGTGATATTTGGCAAATTTGGGCCATATATGTGATATTTGGTAAATTTGGGCCATATGTGATAATTGAGAATTTGGGCCATATGTGATAATCGATAAATGAGCCTTAAGTGAAAATTGATAATTGGGCCATTTATGATAATGGATAAATGGGCTATATGTGAAATGTGTTTTAATGGGCCAAAATTCATAAATTATAATATGGTTTTCTTTACAAATATTTTGTAATGCATAAACATGATTGCATGGGTTGGGATCAATGATGAAGAGAAGAAAGGCTTAATGCCGAATTCTAGATAGGTGACTCTGTCACAATGGTCATTGTTCGAAATCTAGATCGATGGTTTTACCACAATTATTTAAATGGTGTTGCCACAAATATGATATTGGGCTTAAAGCCTACTTGATTGTGTTGGCGGGGTGGGTGACTAAAGCTCCCCAATTTGTCTTTGGTTGGGTCTTGAGGGTGTGTAGCGGATGGAAATCTAGGTTTGGTTTTGGGAATTGCATATCATTTGCATTATTATTTTTAAACTCTAAATTATATTTTTTTTTATATTTTGAATGGGCTTAGGCCCAAATAAGTGTTTAAATGGTCTTGGCCCAGTGGACTATGGTAAGTGAGTTACACACTGAGTTTTAATTAACTCACCCCATTTTTTTTAGCCCTCTTAGGTAATAACAATTGATGGAGACTTGGGTCGGAGATGACTTCGTGGGGAGGCTATATTACAAATGGTGGTTTATAAAACTTTGAGACTTCTTTTATGATTTTTATTAAGTGCTATTTTTAATGGCGTTGTAATAAGGCCTTTTTAATTATGGATTTTATTATATGGATGGATTTATTATGTTTTAGTTTTATTAAGTTGGATTGATTTAGTTTTTTTTAAATGTTTTCTATAACTCTCGTATAAATAAAAGTTTTTTCTTAACTAGAAACTTAGGAAATTCTTTTAAAACTTTTTGATGAAATATTTCGACTAAATAAGTCCAAAGTTTTTATCAAATACTTCTTTATGTATCAAACGACAAATTCTTGTGTTTTTAATTATGGTTTTCAATGAACTTCAATTTTTCGATAAAGTCACTCTCTTAATTATTTTGAAATTTGATTTCTACATTGTTAAATGTTTTTGAATGTTCGTTAAACTTGTGTGGCATGCCGAAATTCGGGCTTAATGCATAGGCCGGGTTTGGGGTGTTACATTCCTACTAAAGCAACCAGTGTTTTCAACCTCGACGTGGTCACCAGATTATCTAATTAATTAGAGATGATGAATAAAAAAATTGATGATTGGTATAGTCCCTCGCAGGTACATCCAGAAATACAATATGATTTAAATCTAGGAGGCGTGGCGAATCCTGAGTACCCACCCTACGGATATGGCATGGAAAACGAGCAAGCTCACTATACAGGTAACTATTCTAGATATCAAAATAATTTTTATAGTGACACTTATAATGCAGGTTGGAAGTACCATCCCAATTTCTCGTGGGATTATCAAAATAGCCAATGATTAGAACTTCCTCTAGATTTTCAACAACCACCTCACCAAAAAGAAGAGGAGCCGAATCTTAATGAGATGCTGACGAATTTCATGGCAGCCACAGATTCTCGTTTCCAAAAGACTGAAGCAGCACTTGATGAACAAAAAAAAAAATCGATCAAATGGATCGAGAATCAAGTTGGAGAACTTACTAGGTCAGTGGGACATCTCACAAAGTTGATTTCTGAACGTCAACAAGGACGTCTACCAAGCAACACAGAAATAAACCCAAAAGAATAGATCCAAGCCATCACAGATCAAGAGGGTACAAAGGTAGACGAGCCCACCACGGCACAAGAACCCAAGGAAGAAAAAAGGTAAAATAGAGGTAGCACACGAAAAGCCAAAACCAATAATCAAAGAATATAAACCTCGCATACCTTATCCTGAAGCAATGAAAAGAGACGATTTAGAGGAACAGTTCGGTAAGTTTCTTAAACTCTTAAAGAAATTACATATTAACTTACCTCTTCTTGAAGCTCTTTTTCAGATACCAGACTCGAGGAAAATTTTAAGACAGCTCTTGAAAACAAACGCAGATTAGACGAAGGGCACCACGTGGAGCTAAATGCAATGTGCTCAGTAATTCTACAAAATAAACTGCCAGTGAAATTAAAAGATCTAGGGAGTTTTACAATTCCATGTTTAATTGGTAGTTTATCTATTGATAATGCGTTAGCGGATTTAGGGGTAAGCATCAATGTTATGCCTTACAAAATGTTTAAATAATTAGGTCTAAGGAAACCTAGACAAACTAGGATGAGCATTCAATTAACTGATAAAACTATAAGAATTCCTAGGGGTATAATAGAAAATGTTCTAATCAAAATTGATAAATTCATATTCCCAATGACTTTATCCTTTTAGACAGGGATGAGGACAACACGATCCCCTTAATTTTAGGAAGACCCTTTTTAGCAACTGCTAGAGCTAAAATTGATATCTATGCATGTAATATCTGGGATTTAAGGGTTATGCATTTTTACCTAATGTATGTAATTGCATGCTTGAGTATGATTTGAATGTGATTTGGGGGCTTCAAGAACCTTGGGATGTAGGTAGGAGCCTTAGAAGTTATTGGATTTTTAAGCCCAAAAAGGGGAACTAAGGGAGCTAGGCCTTAAGGAGATTATTGTGTGGTTTAGGACACAAATAACCCAGTGGTAAGGTGGCAAGGAGGTGCCACTTAGGGCCTTGTAAGGTGACACCACAGGGAGTAAGAAGAGGCGCCACTTAGGGCCTTGAAAGGTGACGCCACAGGGAGTGAAAAGGGCCTAGGTTTGAGCAGCAAGGGAATCATTTTGGAGTTTTGTTTTTTAGCAAGGAAGGGTAGTGGTGGACGGCACAAGGACTCTGATGGAGGAGGTATAGATTGGGCCTGACAGCTTAGAGATTCAGCTAAGGTAGAGTGAAAAGGGGGATTGAGTGGAGAGAAGGAAAGTTGGCCGGCCAAGGGACTTCTAGGATGACAAATTTGGTCACCTAGTAGCCAAAATCCCTTAAGCCGAATTTGTGTCACCATCACTTTCTTTATTATTTTCTTTCTCTTAATTCTTTCTTCTTCTTTCTCACTTTAGCCGAATCATAACTGAGCCTCCATATCATTCTTTTTCTTCTTCTCACAATCATCAAAAGCCGAATACCATTCATCCTTCTCCTATTCCCTCCTTTCACTATTGGCCGAACCTCTATTGTTTTCCTAAAGCCATTGCTTAAATCTTTCAACCTCATCCCTTCTCAATTTTGGTCGAATATCAACCAAGTAGAGATCTCTCTTGATCTGTTCTCAAATCAGTTTGGGGATAGGTAAGTCTGAATCTCCACCATTCTTCCTTATTTCCTATCTGTCGACATGTGTAGAACAAAAGCTAAATTTCGACATTTGTCTTGACTTTTAATCAACCATGCAATCAGTTTTCATTTAATATTTTTGGGATTTTGAAGCAGTAGATCAGGAGCATCTTTTCCTTGTCAATAGTTTCGGTAAGTCAGTGGTAAGGTTTTGTACTGATTCAATTCATCTCTTAGTTATCTGAAAAGCCGAAAGCTAACCATTTGAATATACTAGTGCTTAGCCGATTTCAAGGAAGGCTTATCACATAGTTTGAGATTTGAGTGGTAACCAAATTGGAAGCAATGTAAGGATTTTGGTCGCGTTAACCCTTGGGATTTGCTGTGTAGCTAAATGGCTCTTTGCTAATATGCTTAGTGTTGGCCGAATGTAGGAAAAAGGGATCTAGAGCATTAGATTGGGATTTTTGGGATTTGGTAATCGCGTTAGAAATCAGGTGTGTAACCCTACACTGAGTTCCCGATAGTTTAATAATAATTATGTTAATCATGTGTTAGTGAAGTGACAAATAAACATGGCTAAGGGTACCATTTAATGGTACAGTGTATTCATGTACATTACCCCTTAACACTCATAAATAATGTTTAATAACATTGATGTGAAAATATGTGGTATTCAGTTGGATTTTGGGGGTAAGGTAAATTGCATGATAAATAGCATGTTTTGTATGTTGCATGGGCATATGGGTGATTATGTTAAAGGGGAAGTGATCTGGTGGTTTTTACCACATTATTTGGTGACTATGTCACATATTATGAATCTGGTGACTCTATCACATTATCACATTATCGGTGGCTATGCCACAATTATAAGGGTGATGTCTGATTGGTATGTGGCGCCTTCAATGGTGTGTAGCGGATGGAGGGTCGATTTAGTAATCCCACGGTGTGATTGGTAGGTACAGTGATGTGTAGAGGATGGATATCTAAGTGGGTTTGGGTTGCATCATTGCTTATATTTGCTCGTATGTGATATGATATGCCTTATATGTTTTGGGAGCCTGTGATGGTCGTTACACACTGAGTCTATTGACTCACCCTTCGTGGGCTAACTTTTTGCAGATGGTACTTAGTGAATGGACCGAGTCGGTAGGAACTTAGTGGTGGCCATGCACAGCTCAATTTATCTTCAGTTTTCTTATTAAGATTATTATGGTTTATTTTGGGATATATTTTGATGTAATAAGGCCATTATCACTTAACTGTTTTATTTATGTGTTTTAAATTTCTACTATGATACGAACAACTTCAATTGTTTTGAAACTCAAATGCCTACGGTTTTCAAGTTAATAATAATAATAAACTTTAAAAATTCGGCATTTCTTTAACTTGTAACTTTGGAAATATGAAATTATCGTTTTAGTACAAAATTAAATTTGAACTCAATTTTTAACTTGAGAACAATCCCAAATCTATTTTCTTCAAAAACCACCAAGATTTTCAAAATGTCATTATGAGGCTTAACTACGTTTTACTCAAGGAGCATGCCAGATCCGGTCAGGGCTTGTGGGCCGGGTTTGGGGTGTTTCAATTTTGGTATCAGAGCCCGGTTTAAAACTCAGCCTTGAGGGCTTTTGGGCCCAAAATGTTTTTCTTATTTTAAAAGTTGGGTTTTACTAAAGAACGAGCAGTTTTTACGGCATGGCTTTGAGTCTCCTACCAAAGTCCACGGTAAGTACCCCTAACCCTTGTGTGATTTGTATGTGGGAATTATAGGACGTAGATTAGTAGATTGGGAGTTATTGAACCCTAGGATTAGCTTACTCCAACATCAATTACATAAAATTTAAAGTCTAACCAAACAAACACGTGAGTGAGTCACCGAGTTAAGGGTGTGGCAACCACAGCGCATGTCTAGGATTGGATTAGGGGAGCTTGGTATTTAAGCAATCCTAGTGACTCACCTCCTCTCCGCTCGAATCCTACCTGGTACGTAGTGACGGTTCACCCTAACCAAGAGGACTAAATCACAGGCTAAATTCAATAATTAAAACCCGAAAGGGACCAATCCCCTTGTTTTGTACAATCCTAAAATCAAACCTTGGTTATAAAACTTCCAAAGTACCCTTGATTTAAAAATGAGCAAAATACCCCTGATTTGCAAATTGACCAAATTACCCCTAACTTGTAAAATTACTAAAATACCCACAGTGTGGAAAGTTGCCGAAGTAACCTCGAATTAAAAATTTCCAAAATACCCTTATTCCGTAAAATTACTTGGAACCATATTTTACAAAATTATCGAAATGCCCCTGGTTTGTAAAATTACAAAAATACCCTCAGTCTATAAAACTACCATATTACCCTCGAATCTTCTTATCAAAATATTCCAATTTTGCACAAAAAAATACCAAAATCCCTATTTTGTGAAATTTTCAAATACCTTAATTTGGAAAATTACCAAAATACCCCTATAGGACAAATTAAAAAATACCCTTGGGTAGTGGAGAACAACAACAATGACAACCACAACACTTCTCTGTAATGAACGTAAGTTCATGAATGGTGATGATCGAATGAATGAACTTGAGACTGTAGTGTGTGTATGAATTTGAAAGAACTACTTTTTAGAACTATTAATCATAAGGACTGTTCGCGATAAATCAGTGGAAAGAAATAATGATTCATAAAATTCTTAACCAGATAAACGCAATTCGGAAGAATGAGTTCTAGAGGACGTGGTCGTAATGTGCGTGGTCGTGGTAGAGGTCGAATGACCGTATCGAAACCCGTTAGGTTTGGTCAAGGGTCCAAGAATGAAATGTCACCACCACCAGCTGCTGGTGTTGAATATCAGGATCAGACGAGGGATGATACAGTATTGCATGCGATGCTGTGAGTTCTTGAAAGGGTGTCTGGAACTCTGCATGTGAACTCTGAGACTGTACCTAGGAAGATGACTGTACTTAGTCCTTTAGGGCAATCAGTAGAATTAGATAAACTCTTTAGGGTAGTACCTTTAGAAGTTCAAGGGGCACAATTTCCAGCTGACTTAATGGAGTTACCATTTGAGGAATTTGATCTAATCTTAGGCATGGACTGGTTAGTGAAGTACCATGCGAATATGGATTGTGCTACTAAGCGCATGTCGTTAAGAACTGCTGACGACAAGGAGATTGTGGTGATGGGTGAGAGACGGAATTGCTTGTCGAATGTGGTATCTGTCCTTAAGGTAGAGAAGATTGTGAGAAAAGGGCGTGTAGCTTTTGATGTTGATCAAGTGCCTTGGAGGCTAAGAAAGCAGCTGTAGGAGGAGTTAGAACAGTAAGGGAATTTGTGGAGGTCTTTCCGGAGGAGCTGCCTGGGTTACCCCCAAATAGGGAGGTGGAGTTCAAAATTGATTTACTGCCAGGTACAGCTCCTGTGTTAATTGCTCCATACCGAATGGCACCAAAGGAGTTAGTAGAGCTTAAAGCCAGATCCAAGAGTTACTCGATCGTGGGTTTATTCGACCTAGTATGTCTCCATGGGGAGCACCGATCCTATTTGTGAAGAAGAAGGGCGGGACTATGCGCATGTGTATAGACTACCGGCAGTTGAATAAGCTGACCATCAAGAACAAGTATCCATTTTGAAGATGGACGACTTGTTCGATCAGCTTAAGGGGGCCGTAGTATTTTCGATGATAGATCTAAGGTCAGGATATCATCAGCTTAAGGTGAAGGAGGCAGATATTCATAAGATCGCTTTCTGGACAAGATATGGGCATTATGAGTTCTTGGTAATGCTGTTCGGATTAACAAATACCTCAGGTGCGTTCATGGACATGATGAACCAGGTTTTCGAACCCTACCTAGACCGGTTCGTTGTTGTGTTCATAGACGATATCTTGGAGTATTCCAAGTCTGAGGAAGAACATGATGAGCATTTCTGAGTTGTCCTGCAAGTATTAAGGGAAAAGAAGCTATATGCCAAGTTCAGCAAGTGTGAATTTTGGTTGAAGGAAGTTACGTTCTTAGGACATGTGGTGTCTGCTGAAGGAATAAGGGTGGATCCTCGAAAGATTGAGGCAGTATTGGATTGGAAACCACCTAAGTCTGTGGCGAAAGTTCGTAGTTTCTTGGGACTAGCAGGCTACTACAGGAGATTTTTTGAGGGATTCTTGTCAATAGCAACACCTTTGACGAAGTTGTTAAGGAATGAGGTACCTTTCGTATAGGCAAATAAGCAGCAGGAAAGTTTTGAGAAGCTTAAGAAAGTTTTGACAGAAGCTCCAATTTTGATTCAGCCTGAGGCAGGAAAGGACTATGTGGTAAATTGTGATGCTTCCCATACAGGATTAGGATATGTTCTCATGTAAGACGGGAAAGTGATCGCTTATGCATCTCGGCAATTGAGGCCTTATAAGGTTAACTATCCTACGCATGATTTGGAGTTGGTGGCGGTAGTATTCGCTCTAAAAGTATGGAGGCACTACTTGTTTGGAGAAAGATCGGTGATCTACACGGACCACAAAAGTCTAAAGCATTTGCTGACTCAGAAAGAGCTGAATTTAAGACAGTGTAGGTGGGTGGAGTTGTTGAAGGATTACGATTGCTCAATAGAGTATCATCCGGGCAAGGCGAATGTAGTGGCAGATGCCCTAAGTCAGAAAGTGGTGTCGGAGTTAAGGGCGATGTTTGCACATTTGAGCCTCTATGATGATGGAAGTTTGCTAGTGAAATTGCAAGTGAAACCAACGTGGCTAAGTCAGGTTAAGGAGAAACAATTGGTAGACGGTGAACAAGTGCTAAGCTGCTACAAGTATAAAATAGAGAATTGGAAGATTTTGGTGTAAACGGTGATGGAGTGCTGTGTTTTCGGGGCAAGGTTGTATGCCGAAGGACGAAGAGTTAAGGCAGAAAATTCTTCAGGAATCGCATAGTGGCCCTTATGCTATGCATCCTGGAGGAAGTAAGTTATATAGGGATTTACGGGAACAGTTTTGGTGGCCTGGTCTCAAGCGGGAAGTTACAGAGTTTGTAGGGAAGTGCTTAACGTGCCAGTAAGTCAAGGCTGAACACCAAGTACCATCAGGATTGCTTCAGCCAATAAAGATTCCGCAATGGAAGTGGGAGAGAATTACCATGGACTTCGTTAGTGGGCTTCCCCTTACGCCTACTAAGAAGGACTCGGTATGGGTGATAGTAGATCGGTTGACGAAGTCTGCATATTTCATACCAGTGCGGGTTGACTATTCATTACAAAGATTGGCAAAGTTGTATGTAGTAGAAATCGTGAAATTTGCAGTCTTTGGTGTCG
Source organism: Gossypium rotundifolium (assembly GCA_025506655.1). Classification (NCBI taxonomy): domain Eukaryota; kingdom Viridiplantae; phylum Streptophyta; class Magnoliopsida; order Malvales; family Malvaceae; genus Gossypium; species Gossypium rotundifolium. The sequence continues at coordinate 108,405,314 of CP106724.1, forward strand.
ATTATCTCGGATAGGGATCCGAGGTTTACGTCTCGATTTTGGAAAGCATTACATCAAGCTTTGGGCACCAGTTGGACTTGATCTGACATTCCATCATGATCGGACACCCAATCGAGCCGAAGAATTCAAGTGCTAGAGGATATGTTGAGAGGTTGCGTGATAGACTTCAGGGGGAGTTGGGAGGAGTTCTTGCCTTTAGCAGAATTTGCGTACAATAATAGCTATCAGGCAAGTATTCGAATGGCACCGTCTGAATACTGTATGGATGAAGTGTTGCACTCCTACATGTTGGACTGAATTGGGAGAACGTCAGGTTTTGGGTCCAGAAATGGTGACAGAATTGGAAGAAAAGGTTAAGGTAATTCGGACACGGTTGAAGGAGGCAGCTGACCGGTAAAAGTCATACGCAGATCTTAAGTGGAAGGAGATTGAGTTTGCTGTGAGAGATTATGTGTTTCTCAAAGTTTCACCGTGGAAGAAGGTGATGAGATTTGGTCGCAAGGGAAAGTTAAGTCCTAGGTTTATAGGACCTTATCGGATTCTGAAGTGGGTTGGACCAGTAGCATATCAGTTAGAATTGCCTTCGGAGTTGAAGCAGATGCACAATGTGTTTCACATTTCGATGCTACGTCATTATCGATCGGATCCATCTCATATAATACCGGTTGAGGAGGTGGAGCTGAGACTAGATTTGTCCTATGAGGAGGAGCCAATTTAGATTCTGGAATGGGATGTGAAGGTGCTTCGGAGGAAATCAATTCCTTTAGTCAAAGTGTTATGGCGTAACCATGGATCAGAGGAAGCTTCGTGGGAGCCAGAGGAAACAACACTACAGCAATACCCTCACTTATTTTAGCCAGGTAATTTCAATGTCGAAATTATTTTAAGGGGGTAGAACTGTAATATCTGGGATTTAGGGGCTATGCATTTTTACTTAATGTATGTAATTGTATGCTTGAGTATGATTTGAATGTGATTTGGGGGCTTCAAGAACCTTGGGATGTAGGTAGGAGCCTTAGAAGTTATTGGATTTTTAAGCCCAAAAAGGGGAACTAAGGGAGCTAGGCCTTAAGGAGATTATTGTGTGGTTTAGGACACAAATAACCCAGTAGTAAGGTGGAAAGGAGGCGCCACTTAGGGCCTTGTAAGGTGATTCCACAGGGAGTGAGAAGGGCCTAGGTTCGAGCAGCAAGAGAAGCGTTTTGGAGTTTTATTTTTCAGCAATAAAGGGCAGTGGTGGACGGCACAAGGACTCTGATGGAGGAGGTATAGATTGGGTCTGACAGCTTAGAGATTCGGCTAAGGTAGAGTAAAAAGAGGGATTGAGTGGAGAGAAGGAGAGTTGGCCGGCCAAGGGACTTCTAGGATGACAAATTCGGTCACCTAGTAGCCAAAATCCCCTAAGCCGAATTTGTGTCACCATCACTTTCTTTATTCTTTTCTTTCTCTCAATTCTTCGTTCTACTTTCTCACTTTAGCCAAATCATAACTGAGCCTCCATATCATTCTTTTTCTTCTTCTCACAATCATCAAAAGCCGAATACCATTCATCCTTCTCCTATTCTCTCATTTCACTATTGGCTGAACCTCCATTGTTTTCCTAAAGCCATTGCCAAAATCTTTCAACCTCATCCCTTCTCAGTTTTTGGCCGAATAGCAACTAAGCAGAGATCTCCCTTGATCTCTTCTCAAATCGGTTTGGGGATAGGTAAGTCTGAATCTCCACCATTCTTCCTTATTTCCTCTCTGTCGACATATGTAGAACAAAAGCCAAATTTCGGCATTTATCTTGACTTTTAATCAACCATGCAATCGGTTTTCTTTTAAGATTTTTGGGATTTCGAAGTAGTAGATCGGGAGCATCTTTTCCTTGTCAATAGTTTCGATAAGTCAGTGGTAAGTTTTCGTACTGATTCAATTCATCTCTTAATTATTTGAAAAGCCAAAAGCTAACCATTTGAATATACTAGTGCTTAGCCGATTTCAAGGAAGGCCTATCACGTAGTTTCGAGATTTGGGTGGTAACCAAGTCGGCAGCAAGGTAAGGATTTTGGTCGCGTTAACCCTTCGAGATTTGCTGTGTAGCCGAATGGCTCTTTTCTAATATGCTTAGTGTTGGCCGAATGTAGGAAAAAGGGATCTAAAGCATTAGATCGAGATTTTCGGGATTTGGTAATCACGTTAGAAATTAGGTGTGTAACCCTACACTGAGTTCCCAATGGTTTAATAATAATTATGTTAATCATGTGTTAGTGAAGTGACAAATAAACATGGATAAGGGTACCATTTAATGGTACAGTGTATTCAGGTACATTACCCCTTAACACTCGGAAATAATGTTTAATAACATTGATGTGAAAATATGTGGTATTCCGCTGGATTTTGGGGGTAAGGTAAATTGCATGATAAATAGCATGTTTTGTATGTTGCATGGGCATATGGGTGATTATGTCAAAGGGAAGTGATCTGGTGGTTTTACCACATTATCTGGTGACTATGTCACATATTATGAATCTGGTGACTCATCACATTATCGTGGCTATGCCACAATTATAAGGCGATGTGCGATTATTGCAATGGCGCCTTCGATGGTGTGTAGCGGATGGAGGGTCGATTTAGTAATCCCGGTGTGATTGGTATGTCTGGGTGATGTGTAGAGGATGGATATCTAGGTGGGTTTGGGTTGCATCATTGCTTATATTTGCTCGTATGTGATATGATATGCTTTATATGTTTTGGGAGCTGTGATGGTCGTTACACCTTGAGTCATTAACTCACCCTTCGTGGGCTAACTTTTTGAGATGGCACTTTCGGTGAATGGACCGGTCGGAAGGAACTTAGTGGTGGCCATGCATGACTCAATTTTCTTGATTTTCTTATTAAGTTTATTATGGTTTATTTTGGGATATATTTTGATGTAATAAGGCCATTATCACTTAACTGTTTTATTTATGTGTTTTAAATTTCTACTATGATACGAACAACTTCAATTGTTTTGAAACTCAAACGCCTACGGTTTTCAAGTTAATAATAATAATAAACTTTAAAAATTCGGCATTTTTTTAACTTGTAACTTTTGAAATATGAAATTATTGTTTTAGTACAAAATTAAATTTCAACTCAATTTTTAACTTGAGAACAATCCCAAATCTATTTTCTTCAAAAACCACCAAGATTTTCAAAATGTCATTACGAGGCTTAACTACGTTTTACTCAAGGAGCATGCCAGATCCGGTCAGGGCTTGTGGGTTGGGTTTGGGGTGTTTCAATGCTGGAGAACTCATACTTCGTGTAGGCGACGAGAAAGTCACTCTTCAAGCTCTTGACTCGGCTAGAACATCAAGTGATAAAGGTGAGAAAGTAAATTCTTGTTCAACCTTCATTGCAGGAAACACCACAAAGCTACAAACCTGAGCCGGATCATATACCTCGTGCTAGTAAAGAAGAATTACATGAGGAACCAGAACCACATGAAGTAAAATCAAAGGAAACCCCAGACGAGCTGGTAGGAACAACAAATCACATCAAAATAGAGGATCAGGTATTGTTGAATAAGGAAAACCCTCGAATCACCAATTCAGAACTCAAGGAAAACGAAGAAATCACTTTTGAGGTACTTAATGTCTTCCTATACGGCATAGTCGAAGTAAGCAATCCTAAATTCAACACTTTTGAGGTAAACATTACTCGACTTAAACTTTATACCCATAACCGAGCTAACCGTATAAGAAAGGATTTCTACCTCCTCAAACCACCATGATTGTGCGTACAACAGGCAAGTCTAGCTCAAGACTTTAAACGAGCACTTCTCGGGAGGCAACCCAAGTAATAACCGTACTAATTAGTTTGGTTTTATTTCTTTTTGGATTTAGGCATAGGTTTCCATACCCAGACGGCCTTGCACACGGCCGTGGCCGTGGCCATGTGGACACCACGACTAGGCACATGAGCGTGGACCTTATCTCTATTTAATTATTTACTTTTATTCATATTTTTATTTTTATTTTTATTTTTATTTTTATTTTTACTTCCTTTATTATCTTCTCCTTTTTCTCAATGGCATTTAGATTTAGCCTAGGATACAATAATACTAAGCTGGCTACTTCAAAGATTCAATTTCAAATGGTTCGAGACGCTTCCCCACGTTCACCTCCAATCTTATCCGGTTTCTTTTCATAGACTTCATCCAAAAATTCAGAAGTGTTACTTCTCCCTTCTCTTTTGATTTTATTATTACATAATTGTTTATCTATCTTTGTACATTGATGGCAATGTACATCTTAAGTGTGGAGGGGTAAAAGTACCTGACTTTTTGCATTATTCTCAAATCTGAATTTAGTCTTGTTTTCAAGTATTTTCTCATATTACTAATTAGTATGAAATTTACATTGATTTATGATTTGTATTGATATGTTTTAGAGTAAGTCATAGTTAATTGTGCATTGATGATTAAATTTGAAGGATACTAGAGAACCGAGCATGATAAGTCTACTTTTTAAAAATTAAAATTGATGGATCATTGAACTGAATTTGAGTATTACCTTGAAATTTGGAATTTTTAAGGATTGATGTCAAAAACACCCATAATTTTTGTGAGATTTTGAGCCTTATAGAGCATATATTCTTTTTCATGCTCACTTTATTGATTATGAGTGTGTCAACTTTGAATTGTTATTCTAGAACTTGCCTCGTTTATACATGTAGAGACCACACTTTTGATTTGATATACATAGATGATAAAGGCACCTAGGACTTAACCCACTTACTCTATAAAAAGCCTACCTTCACAACCCCTAGTGAACCCCGTTGAATCCTAACAACCTTTTTTATTGACGCACCCACTAATATTAACCCAAAACCCCTTTTTATTTCTTATCACCCTTTCTGTTGACAACCCTTTAATCGAGGTCTGATTTGATTAAGTTACCAAATTATATTAGTTCGGTAGTTACATTTATTATTTATGATGTAATATTTTAGTTTGTTCATAAAAACCCAAGTATATTCAATATTAGTAGTATATAAGAAAAAGCTTAGAGTATTTAAATCCCAATTGTTGAAGAAAAAGCTTGTATTAAAGTATTATCAAATTTTAAGTGATGAAAATACTCTTTATTATAGAGTAATTATCAATAGTGGTATTATTAGTTTTCATTCGATGTAAATATTCATATTTAGTTCATTGTTTCTAGTTAGGTAATTTGTCAAGTCAGTCTTGATTTTAACCTTCTAATTTAGCCTTTATCCACACCTTTTAACCCAAGCCCCGTTACAACCCTGATTAAAGACCTTTTGATTTGTGTATCATCTCATATACAATGGTGGAGATTTGATTTTCAGGCAAGCCTATGGGATTAACTTTTCAGGTTTGACTTAGAGTGCTTATTCTTGAACCTTAAACACTTCGAGTGATTTGAGTGAATCTTTTGTGAGGATGTTAATCCTTGTCGATTTTGAATTAAAGGTAATTACTTAGGTAAGGGGAGACACCTATGTTTTCGTACTATAAAGGTATGACTTATCTTGATTGAATCTTTAGGGTTCTTTGAGTTAAATTATCCATGTATAAATTATCTATGAATTATGATGAGACATTGTTGATAGGAATTATGAATTATAGAAAGTTCATTTTAATTGTACGTTGAGAATTTTGCTTGAGGACAAGCAAAAGCTTAAGTGTGGGTGTATTTGATAAACCGTAAAAGTAACATATTTTAACCCCATATTTAGTATGCTTTTGGATGATTTAGCCTTTGATTTATGTAACAAGGTGCTTTTAATCCTTTCTTTTCATGTTTAAACTTAGGAAAGCATCCGAGGATGAAAAGAACGAGAAATGGGCTTAAAATGGGCCAACTTAGGCCAAAGAGGAAATCGACACGGCCTGGACTTCAAGCCACACGGCCGTGCCTCGTCAAATTACTTCACACGGCCATGCCACGATTTACACGGCCATGCCCCAATTGACAGAATCGAGGCACGGCCTGAAGACGATTTACATGGGCGTGTACCATGGCCGTGCCCCTGCCGTGGGAAATTGCTATTTCTCTTGAATTTGGATGCTTGGAGGCAAAGAAACACATTCCTAAGTATATTTAAACATCCTAGGAGGAATTCTACTTGAATTAGGATACTTAGGAGACAAGTAAAACATCTCAAAGCCTATATAAACACCTAAGGTAGCAACTAAAAAAAGGGAGTTCGTCAAAAGCCAAAGCGGAGAGTTTTTGAGGCAGAGTTTTCTACTAGAGCTTTTATTTAGGGAATTACTTAAAGTTAGCCAGTTGATCCATCTCAAGAAGCCGGAGTTCTACTCAAGACAGAGGATCTCCTCTTCAATTCCTTCAGGGGGTTTTAGGGATTTCTTATGTTTTTTTTATATTTTCTCATGAGATGTTTTATTATTTTGTTATGAACTAAACCATTCAGATACCTGAAGGGGATGAAACCTATGACAGATTTTGTTATTTGATTCCTAAATTATATGATAAGTACCTAGTTTGTTCTTAATTACATTGCTTAATTTATTCTGATGTGCTTAGGTGGAGGACGAATATACCCTGCCTAAGAGTAGATCTAACATAATTAAGCAGAGTTGATCAAGCCCCTAGAGATAGGGTTATGAGATTTTTTCGGATTAGGGTGAAACCTAATATGGGAGTCCATTGATCGATTTACTACTTCCTTAGGGGGTTATTATAAGAGAACGAGAGTTCCACTAATTAACCTAAGGTTAGACATTATTCGCCTCGAGAGATGGTTTAATATAGGCTAGGGAGTATCACGGATCAATCTAAGTAAATAAGTCATATGAATTAAAAGTTAGATAACAAGAGAAGTCATAGGTGGATTCTTCCTGAGGGTATCATCGTAATCAATTGAGTTTTTCCACAGTCTTTTCCCAATGTTTTGTTCTTTTATCTTTATATTTAGTTTAAATTATTTCATTAGCTTTTAGATTAATAAACCAATCACTCCATATTTCAGGCTATATAATAGAAAGAAAGTGAGTAGTAGTACTTTTAGGTTCCCATTGGTTCGATAAGATACTCTTGCCTAAACTATACTACTGTTCGATAAGTGCACTTGCCTCTATCGTTGTTAAAGTTAGTCTACAGGTTCGATCATTCTTTTTATAAATATTAAAACTCGACTGTTTCACACGATCAAATAGAGAAACAAAAAGGAGCCACAGTTTAGAAGAGAAAAGAGGAACACTATTTACTAAGAAGAAAAGAAGGAGGAGAGTGAAATCGGCCAAAGATGAATGAAGCACCCCAATGCGTAAATGCCCAAATGGTCACAAAATATTCAGCTACCACTTGCAAAAAGAAGAAAAGAAACCCCTTCCAAGCACTTACAGTTGTCAAAAATGCACAAAAGGACTCCCTAGTCAAATATGCACATACCAGCTACCCAATTTGGCTACAACTTCTCCCATTTTCAAATTCCTTAAAAATCTCCACCAATCCCTCCACCAAATTTTCTTCTTGATTTACTCCAACTTCGCATTCAAATTCTTATGACCAATTCAAACACAGAGTTCCAGTCCAGTTCCAACACCTCCCCAGCTCAAGCAGCAAAATAAACATACAATTACGCACGCCATGCCTCGAACCTCAGACTCCTTGCCACACATGTAGTGCCACCTTGCTACTAGATCACCCACTCTCTTTGTGTCACATTTTACCTTCAATAACTTAAAAGGTCTAAAGGCCAAAGTCTAGGTTCCTTTAAAAGAAGAACCAAAACAAATTGCAAGAGCCAAGACTTGAACCGAGGCTCCCTCGCAACCTTAATGACGCCACAACCACTAGACCACATGCTTCCTTGTGTCATTTATTTAACACAACAATTTAAAAGGCCTACATCCAAGCATCCAGGGTTTTATCCCCTTAAAACCAAAATTTTTGCTAAAGCCCAGGTTTGAACCCAGGACTTCTCCAATACTTCTCAGGACCCTTAACCACTAAAGGAGACATACTTTTGTGTTATTCACTTGCACAACTAAATTCCAATCCCTTCGATACGCGAAGCCCATTTCTTCTAGGCCTAAAAGTCGGGGCGTTACAATACATGTTATTTTTTATGACTCTAACCTTCCTCCTATAAAGGATTATATATTGATGATGATGATGCAGAATTTTTTAATAATAATGATAAAGTGAATCAATCATCAAGTGAGAAGATTCATGAACAGACACAAAAGAGGAACTTACAATAGAGGAAAGGGAAGTCACTCATCCAAGAGAGTTCAACTATGTGCAGGATGGAAGCCATTAGAATGCTTTTAGCTTTTGCATGTTTTAATGAGTTCAAACTATATCAAATGGATGTTAAAAGTGCTTTTCTAAATGGTTTTATAAATGAAGAAGTGTATGTTGAACAACCACTCGGTTTTGAAAATTCAAAATTTCCAAATAATGTTTTCAAACTTTCAAAAGCCTTATATGGTTTAAAACAAGCTCCTAGAGGTTTGTATGAAAGGCTATCAAATTTTCTCATTGAACAACGTTTTTGTAAAGGGAAGGTTGATGTAACAACTTGCTTTTCAGTTGTTTTGGAAATAGTGGTTTCAGGACCACAACTCCGAATTGTCAGGCCATAAATATTAATTACCTAATATTTACAAGGTCATTAGTGTCGTATTAAATTTTTTTTAAGAAATTTTATCGATTAGATAATTTTTAAGAAAAATGACTAAATCATAAAGTTGCAAAAGTTAACTTCTATTAGTTAAGGAGTTAAATAATTATAGTATAAGAAAGTAGTGGACCATTTTGGTAATTTAACCCTTATAGAAATTAGTGGACATTAGTGGGCTTATAAATTTTTAAAGTTTGATTATAATTAAAAGGGTAAAAGTGTAAATTAGTAAATAAGTATATTAAAGTAAAACATTTAAAATTTAATATCATCTCCTTCATTCATCTTTTCAACCGAAACCGTAAGGAATCTTGGAGAACATTTGATCAAGCTTGAGTCTCTCAATAGGTAAGTGTAATCTCACCTGTTTTTAGGGATTTTTATGTTTCCGAGCTCGTATTAGTTTATCTAGCTAAATCGGGGACTAATTTGGAAAATTGTCAAACGTTATGGATTTTTCCATTTAAGAGTTTGAGTTGTTCTTAAAGTTTTATGTTATATTATTAAGCTTGGTTGAGAAATAGGATTATTTTGTAAAGTGGTTTTTGATGATTTTAATGTTGAAGGACTAAATTGTTAAAAGTGATAGATTACAAGGACTAGATGTGAATTAACTATAAATATAGCTTGTAATGAAGTCCTATATGATTTGGATAGGATAGTTTTTAAATAATATTGGTTAAATTGCATGTTTTCTTTGGAATAAAATGATAACTCCATTTTCTATGGATAAATCCTGAGCTGGATGAACATAAGATAGAGTACGATTAACATGCCAATAAGTAATTTTGCGCGCGGTATGGATTGATATGAGAAGTGACGATTATTTCTGTATATCCTCTGTTCACTGAATATACCAAGGTCCTGCATTTGTTGAGACTATCAGGTTATATTACAGTGTTTCTGGTGTGTTACGAGGGCAGATGTAGGCCTACGGGCTAGGCACTTGGTGCAGAGGTGTGTTATCAGTTGGTCTGGCTTCTATGAGTGCCTAGTATGTATGGATGGTTAACCGTGTAATTGTATCCATATATTGTTCATCGGCATCGTTTTATTGATCTTTGAATGTTATTGAAATGTAGATAAATGATTTGTACTATTCTTGAGCATTACTTACTTATTGTGAGCTATGATTGACAAGAATTCTATAATAACCTTGTTAACAAGAACTCTGTTCATTAATATTTTTATTTGAATTATTATGTTTGATTCAGGAAGCTTTATCATTAATCAACAAACTTAGTAAGCTTTATGCAAGTTTACTCGTGTCCTTGTCTTTTTTCTTTGTAGATTACGTTTTTTTGTGGAAATCGAGAGATCGGATCAACTTGAAGAATCAAACTATCCAAGAACCTCTTTGGTAGATTTTAAATTTAACAAGGCTTATATGGAATGTAATAGAACCATTTGGTCATGACTGTAATGGTTTATAAGTATTTTGTAATGTGTATGTGTTATATTTTTGATGTAGTGGAATGAGTAACTAGTGTGGTAAGCATATTAAGTTCGAAGTTTAAGCATGAGGGGTCAAGCATTGAATGGTAAGTTTGATATGAATTAAGCAAGGTATGTTAGAATTGAATGCAAGTTGTTTGAGAGACTTGAAACTTGTGTAATGTAATTATAGGTAGGTGAAATGTTAAGTGTTTGAAATGTGGTGTCATTGATGACACATTGGTTAAGCTTTAGGATGATTGGTTTGGCATGTTTTGAGTGTCATTGAAACACATTTTGAAGTCTTATAATCATGTGTTGAGAATTGGTTTAGGTACTTAAGCATTTGGATATGAAATGGGCATGTTTTGGGTCATTTTTGGGCACACACGGCCTGGGACACGGGCTGTCACATGACTGTGTGTCACACACGGGCTGTAACACCCTTAACCTGTATCCGTTGTCGGATTAGGATTACGAGGCATTACAGATCAAAACACAAATTAATACGGTCATTTAATTCAAATCATGCACAAATTTATAATAACTCATTTACAATAAATTTTAAATTCAAATAGTAACCATCAAATTAATCATATAAATTACATTCAGTCACATTAAACACATAACCAACAAAATCAAAACATGCTTATTTAAATCTTTCACATATACAAATTATGCTCCAAAAATTCAATCATTTTAATATCAACTTTTTAATCACATATTCGAATCAACTAGCCTGCCACAAATCATGTTACACATGCTTTATAACTCCACCATTCAAACCATACATACATCTCACTCATGGCATTCGACTTATCAGATTATAAGAAAGCTTGTTACACTACAATTCCATGCGCATACATTAATACATTTAAGCATATATCATTACAACTTCTGCACATGCGCATATTAAAACTAATCAAATCATATTACACTACTTAATATGTATTCACATATGCAACATAGTAACATTAATACATTTAAGCATAGTCGAACATACTTTTGATGCTATCCTATTATGCGCACATTACCTTAAAAACAAAAGCCATTTCTATGCACAATTATTGAATTAATACTATCCTATTCCATTTACTAATTAATGACTATACCAATTTACATGTTATGCACATTTGTGTATTAATCTAAATCAAGCTATCCCACATGACTTAGTAGACAAAATAATATAAGCATAATCATGCATTACCATATGATTGAATTTCAATCATATTTATAACTAATTCATGCACCACTCACTTGACTAACATTAGTCATTTTCTAAGTACCATTGCCGAATCAAAACATGTCAATTTCATATGCTATGCATCATGCCAAAATGTCATTTACATAACCAATTTGTTTTTCATCTATTCAGCTAGCAAATTAACTATAAAAAAATTTATATCAATTTCACAACCAAATAGTCATATTCACTAAACACATTATACTTGACTCAATAACCAACAAATCAACCATAAATCATCAACATTCTTTGTCTCCATAAACCACACCAACAAATCCATTTACACAAGCAATGATATATTTATAACTTAGCTTATCCAATAAAGCCACAATCGAAAACACATTCATCAATTTCATTGACATTACTCAAACCGGTTTATATATCAAGCACACCACACATAAGTACCATGAAACATAAATCCCAACATGAACTTATATCATGATCAAAACTGCATAAACATAAGCATCATTTCTAGCCATTTTCACATGGCTTTATATTTACAATTTCAAAACCAACCAAAACATATGCTAGCCTATACATGCCATAAGTTCATAATCCAAGCTTTTAAAATACCAAAATAATGATCGATAGTGTGACAGACTTTCTTGACGATCCCCGAGCTCGTATCTAGCTTTCCAAAATCTGTAAAACAACGAACAAACACACACACAATAAGCTTAAATACCTTAGTAAGTCATAAGCAAATAAATTATCAAATGAACATTAGCATTATTATTTCAACTTGGCCAAATATGAACAATCTCATGTACATAATGATCACACCTTTAACATGCATAGTTCATATCATCATCTCAAGTACTATACTTACCTTGTTTTCATGAACATTTAACTTCGCACGTACCTGAACTATTTAGCTCAATTTCACATTCGATCTTAACTCAACATTGCCCGTTGAACCATTTGAACTCAACAAGGATACTCAGATAGCTCAAAAAACTCGTACAATGCCAACATCCCACACGAGGTCTTACATGTAATCAAATATCGATGCCACTATCCCAGATAGGGTCTTACATGAAATCATATACGATGCTAATGTCCCAGACATGGTCTTACACATAAATCTCAAATCTATGCCAACGTCCCAGACATGGTCTTACACGAAATCACATATCGAAATCCTATGTCATGACATATGTATCCTAACTATTCCTATGGTTCGTACGAGGCTTTCAGACGTCGTAATTCGATCGTTTCAAGCTCGTAGTTACTTCTCCCATACTTATATCAATTCGACATACACATATATAGTTACTAAAATTCAATTCAGCACAACTAAATACATTTTCATATGAATTTAACAATAATCATTTACTTATGAACTTACCTCGTATGAAGACGAACGGACCGGAACTGCTATGCGACAACTTTTGATTTCCCCCTATCCAAATCTGATTTCCTCTTTTCTTGATCTAAATTAATATAAATTAAACTCATTTAATCACATATGTACTCAAATTCATCCAAAAACACATAAAAGGGAAATTTGCACTTTAGCCCCTAACATTTTACATTTTTCACAATTTAGTCCCTATTTCATAAAATACAAATATTCAAAATTTCACCACACCCAAGCTTAGCCGAATTTCACTAAGGTCCCTAGTAGTCCATTTATTTCACATTTTGACCCCTCAATTTACAAAATTCACAATTTAATCCTAAATAGGCATTTTTACTAAAAAATCACTTAATTAAACATGACAATCTAACAACATATATTTATTGTTCATCATCAACCACAAAAATCATCAAGCTATCAATAATGGCAAATCTCAAATTCATCATCAATTCCGAAAATTAAAGAATGGGCTAGCTAAAACACGAAGCAACGATCTCAAAAACGTAAAAATTATCGAAAACCGAACAAATTACATACCTCAATCAAGCAAACTAAGGCCGAACCTAGCTTGTTCTTTTTATTTCTTTTTCTATTGTATTTTTGGTCATGAAAGATGAATATGAATGGAATTTTAAGTTTTGTTTTATTTTATTACATATTAATATACTTTTTACTATTTTAACCTTAAATTTTTTAATTAGAAGACTATATAGCACATGCCCAAAACTGTCCAAACTATTATTCAATGGTCAATTATCAACATAAGGATCCCACATTATAAAATCCATAGCAATAAAGCACTTTAACAAATGGCAAGTCACTTTTGCATTTTACGCGATTAAGTCTTTTTATCAAATCAAGCACACAAACGATAAAAATTTCACAAAAAATTTTCACACATATCAATTCACATAATGTAAACACCAAAAATAATATTAAAATAATTTTACAACTTTGGGTTTGTGGTTTCAAAACCACTATTTTGATTTAATTAAAATCAGGCTGTTACACAGGCAATCTACACGAGTATGTGCCCAATGTGTGTTAGGTGTAGGGTTCACACGGGCTGGCACATGGCCTGTGAAATGGCCGTGTGACCCAAGTCAGTGAGTTACATGGGAGGAGACACGGGAGTGTGAGCCAAGTTAGTGAGTTACATGGGTGGACACATAGGTGAGCACACGGGCGTGTGGAGTACCCAGATGGGAGTGTGGAATGCCACACGGCCATGTCTGGAGCCACACGGTTTGGGCTCTGTCACACATCTTGGACACACGGCCGTGTGACACCTGTTTTGAAAATTATGAGTTTTTTCCTGAATGTTCTATTTTGCTTTGAATTGATCCCTGATTATTTCTAAACTATTTTTAAAGCCACGTAGGCTCGATTTAAGGTCCATAATAGTATATTTTACTCAAATAAGATTATTTATGAATTTGTTAATTAAAATTTTTATACTTAATGTTTTTCTGTTATTAATTATTCTAAATTGTATGGTAATCTTCGTAACCTTAATCTGGTGATGGGTACGGGTTATGGGTGTTACATTTAGTGGTATCAGAGGTACGATTTAGTCGATTCTCAGCCTGAACATAACGTGAATGAAGTCTGGAAATTACATGCCATGTAAACTTGTGATAGTGTGATATTATTAATCGAATCTAACCTCTATTTTCTTGTAGACTTTAAAGATGTCATTTGATTTTGATCGTGATTACACAAATGAAGTAAACAGTAATATGTTGACTACTGATTCTGGTGCAAGTCATAATATAACAATTCCACAAATGTCTAAAAATGAGGTTAATAATATGTTCTTCGGTTTAAATCTAGTGGCTCAACAACCTCTAACCCTTACTGTACCCCCTGTTATACCTCCTTTGGTACCTCCACCCCCTCCAACAACGGAAACAAGTCAACGGGTCCCAGTTGACAAAGTTAGGAAGTATGGGGCTGAAGAATTTCGAGCTAGATCTGATAATGATTCTGCAAAAGCTGAGTATTGGCTTGAGAATATTCAGCAAGTGTTTGATGAAATGGCCTATTCTCCTGTTGATTATCTTAGATTTGTCATATCATTACTGAAAGATGAAGCCTACAGTTGGTGGTCGACGTTAACAACATTGGTACTGAGAGACAACATCAACTAGGAATTCTTCAAAACAGAATTTAAAAAGAAATATTTCAGCAAAAGATACTTGGACTGGAAAAAGAAATAATTTTTGGAATTAAAGTAAGGAAACAAATTAGTAGCTGAGTATGGGAGAGAGTTTGTGCACCTCAGTATGTATGCTCGTGAAATTGTGCCGAATGAGGAAGAAATGTGTATTCGTTTTGAAGATGGGTTAAATGATGAAATTAAGATGATGATTGGCAGACTGAAAGACGACAGTTCATGGTTTTATCTGATCAAGCACAGAAGATGGAAGAAATTTATAATCATAAGAGGTAGAGAGAAAAGAAGGCCAACGAATTTAGGAAAAGAAATTTTCCTAGGTCATTTTCTACACCACCACCAAAGAAAGCAAAAGAAAATGATAATCGGATCACTGCATCATCTGAGTTTTTGAGAAGAAGTAAACTGAGATAGCATGATTACAAATTCTAGAATAAACCTGCTGATAGTGTGGCCAGTGTCCGTAACGTCTTGAGATCAGTGTGTGAACACTGTTGTAAACCACATACTTGCGAGTGTAGGGCCAAAATGGGTGCATGTTTTAGATGCGGGTCAACTGATTATTTTGTACGCAATTGTTCAAAAATGGTTGGAGGGAATGATGACAGGAGTGAAAAACTTGTGCCTACACCGTAGAAGAGCAAACATCTTGGTCAGAGTAGTAATATGGATGTGAACCAAGATGATACTAAAGATACAACTACTAGATCTGAAGTTAGAGCACCCGCACAGACTTATGCTATCCGATCCAGAAAAGAGGCTACCACGCCTGATGTTGTTACTAGTATATTCTATCTCTTTGATGTTACTATATATGCATTGATTGACCTTGGGTTGACTCATTCATATATTTGCACTACATTGGCAACTGATAAAAATTTACCTGTTGAGTCAACTGAGTTTGATGTTCAAGTTACAAATTCACTGGGTCAAAGTGTAATAGTTAATTTAATATGTTGTAAGTGTCCACTGAGAGTTTAGGGCTTGAGTTTCCTACCGATTTGATGTTATTACCCTTTCATGAATTTGATATAATTCTAGGAATGGACTAGTTATCGCTATATGATGCTACGGTACACTGTAGATAGAAATGGATTGATTTGAGATGTCTAACAGGTGAAATGATTACAGTTGAGTCTAACAGATTAAACAGTGTTTCTAGAGTTGTTTCAGCTATTTCTACAAAGAAAATGATGCATAAGGGCTGTGAGCAATTATTAGCTTACATACTAGATCTCGAGATTCTAGATCAAAGTTGGATCAGGTACCCATTGTTAAAGAATTTATGAATGTGTTCCCTGTAGAATTATTGGGATTGTCACCAGAACATGAGGTTGAATTTGTTATCGATTTGGTATTTGGGATTGCACCAATATCCATTACACCGTATATGATGACATCGATTGAATTGAAAATACTTAAAGCACAGTTGCAAGAATTGTTAAACAGAGGTTTCATCTGATCGAGTGTATTTCCTTAAGGTGCACCAGTGTTGTTTGTGAAAAAGAAAGACAGTTCGTTGAGATAGTGCATTGATTACAGACAACTGAATAAAGTGACGATAAAGAATAAATATCCTTCGCATTGTATTGATAAGTTGTTTGATCAGTTGAAAGGTGCAACTATGTTTTCTAAGATAGATCTCAGATTGAGATATTAGCAGATACGAGTAAAAGACTGTGATGTGTCAAAAACAAATTTCTAAACCCGATACGGTCACTGTGAATTTTTGGTGATGCCTTTTGGATTAACTAATGCTCTTGCTACTTTCATGGATATGATTAACTGGGTTTTTCAGCCTCTATTGGATAGATTTGTGGTTGTATTTATTGATGATATACTGATCTATTCAAAACCAAAATTCGAGCATGTTCATCATTTAAGAATTGTATTACAGATTATGCACGAAAAAAAGTTGTATGCAAAATTCAAAAATGTGATTTATAGCTTCGAGAGGTTGGATTTCTTGGACACGTGGTTTCTGCTGATGGGATACTTGCTGGTCCAAGTAAGATCTCTGCACTTGTTAACTGGAAAGCTCTAAAAAATGTTTTAAATGTATGATGTTTTCTGGGATTAGCAGGTTATTATTGTCGTTTTGTTAAAACTTCTCTATAATAGCCTCATCAATGACTAAGTTGATTTGTCTGGCTAGAAAAGTGCCAGCATAGTTTTGATCAGCTAAAAAGAATGTTAACAAAAGCTCTAGTAGTGACACAGCCTAAATTTGGGAAAGAATTTATTGTTTATACTGATGCACCACTTAGTGGACTGGGTTGTGTATTAATGCAAGTTAGTTAAAGCCACATGTGAGGAATAAACTGACTCACGACTTAGAGTTAGCCGCTATTGTTTTTGATTTGAAGATTTAGTGTCACTATCTCTACGGTGAAAAATGCCACATATTTATAGACCATAAAAGTCTAAAGTACTTGATGACTCAAAATAAGCTAAATTTGAGGCAGTGACGATGGCTAGAACTACTAAAAGATTATGAGATTGTGATTGAATATCATCCCTTAAAAGCTATGCATTAAGTCAAAAATCGTTATCTCCTTGAGAGCATTGAATGCTCATTTGTCACTGGAGGGTGATGGTTCTGTTTTAACAGAATTGAGGGCTAGACCATTATTTCTTCAGCGGACTTGAAGGTTGCAAGATGACAACCCGAAGTTGTTAGCTAAACGTGAGCAAATCCAAAATTATCCGTCTACAGGATTTACTGTAGATGATGATGGTATGATGTATTTTTGTAACAGGTTGTGTGTTTCGAATAATCCAGAGCTAAATCGAGACATTTTATCAGAGGCTTAGAACAGTAAATACTTTATTCATCTGGGTAGTACTAAGATGTTTAATGACTTGAAGCGGATGTATTGGTGGCTAGGTATGAAATGTTAGATTTCTAAATTTATATCTAAATATCTGGTTTGCCAGCATGCAAAAGCTAAACGTCAGGTACTGTCAAGATTACTATAGCCTGTCACTATCCCTAAGTGGAAATGGGAGAGAATTACAATGGATTTTGTATCGGGATTTCCTATGAGACTGAGGAAGAAAGACTCGATCTAGGTTATTTTGATACATTAAAAAAGTCAACTCGATTTGGGTTATTTTTGATAGATTAACAAAGTCAACTCATTTCATTCTAGTTAAAACTGATTATTCGCTTGAGAAGTTAGCAAAGTTATATGTATTAGAGATTTTTAGATTGCACGAAGTGCCGTTATCTATTATTTCTGATAGAAATTTGAGATTAACCTCAAGATTTTAGCGGTATGCTTAATAAGGCTCTGGGTACTAAACTTAATTTTAGCACTATGTATCATCCACAGACAGACGAGAAATTAGAACGGGTAATACAGGTTTTGGAGGATATGTTACGACATTGCATTCTAGAGTTTGAAGGTAGCTGAGAAAAGTATTTACTGTTGGCAAAATTTGCGTATAATAACATCTATCAATCTAACATTAAAATGGCACCATTTGAGGCTTTATACGGAAAGAAATAGAGGACACCATTATTCTGGTCAGATTTTGGTGAATCCAAGTTAGTTGGTACAGACTTGATTCGTGAGACTAAAAATAAGGTCTGTATAATTTTGGATTGCTTGAATGTAGCGTCAGATTGTCAAAAATCATATGTTGACTTGAAAAGGAAAGATATAGAATTTGCAGTTGGCGATAAAGTGTTCTTGAAAGTCTCACCGTGGAAGAAAGTACTACGGTTCGGTATAAAAGGGAAGCTATGTCTGAAGTTCATTGGGCCGTATGAGATTATAGAAAGAATTAGTTCTGTAGCTTATAGATTAGCCCTGCATCCAGAACTTGAAAAGATTCATAATGTTTTTCATATTTTGATGCTAAGACGGTACATGTAAAATCTTTCACATGTAATTGCTCCTTGTGAGGTTGAGATACAACCAAATTTGTTGTATTCTGAAGAACCGATCAAAATCTTTGCTTGGGAAGTAAAAGAACTTCAGAATAAAATGGCACTATTAGTAAAAGTCTTATGGAATAGGTATGGGGTTGAGGAAGCTACATGGGAAACTGAAGACTTGAGGAAATCACAGTAATCGGACCTATTCACTGGTAATAAATTTCGAGGACGAAATTTCCTAAGGGGAGAGAGTTGTAACAACCCATTTTTCAGTGGTGTTGGAAATATTGGTTTTGGGACCCCAACTTCGACGTTTCAGTTCGAAAATATTATTTATCTTTATTTACGAGGTTGTTAGTGTCATATTAAATTTTGGTTAACAAATTTTATCGTTTAGATAATTAATTAAGAAAAAGGACTAAATCGTAAAGCTGTAAAAGTTTACTTCTATTAGTTAAGGAGTTAAATAATTATAGTATAAGGAAGTAGTAGACCATTTTGGTAATTGAACACTTATAGAAATTAGTGGACATTAGTGGGCTTATAAATTGTTAAAGTTTGAATATAATTAAAAGGGTAAAAATGTAAATTAGTAAATAAGTATATTAAAGTAAAACATGTAAAATTCATTATCATCTCCTTCATTCATCTTTTCAATTGAAACCCTAAGGAAGCTTGGAGAATATTCGATCATGCTTGAGTCTCTCACTAAGTAAGTGTAATCTCACTCGTTTTTAGGGATTTTTATGTTTCCGAGCTCGTATTAGCTTAATCTAGCTAAGCTGGGGACTAGTTTGTAAAACTGTTAGACGTTATGGATTTTTCTATTTAAGAGTTTGAGTTGTTCTTGAAGTTTTATGTTAGATTATTAAGCTTGTTTGAGAAATAAGATTATTTTGTAAAGTGGTTTTTGATGATTTTAATGTTTATGGACTAAATTGTTAAAAGTGATAGATTACAAGGACTAGATGTGAATTAAGTGTAAATATAGGTTGTAATTAAGTCCTATAAGATTCAAATATGCTGGGTTTTGAATAAAATTGGTTAAATTGCATGATTGGGGCCTAGGGACTAAATTGCATAAAAGTAAAATATCGGGGGTAAATTTTTAAAAATGCCTAAAAAGACTTAATCGCATAGAATGAGTTAGTTTTTTCTGTTGGAATTAGTAATTGAATGAAATTATTATTCTAGATCAAGAATGAGCTTATAATCGTCGAAAAGAGAAAATTACGAAATTGTCCTTGTACCTTGTCGTGTTGTAATTTAGTCTGGTAAGTTTGATTTGTTTAATTCTAATACATTTTTAAATGAATATTAGACGAAATTTAAGTGTTGAATGTTGATTAATACAAATAATGTCTTGTAAATGAGAACTAATGTAATGAAACAATAGCATCGTTTTCTGTCGATAAATCCTGAGTTGGATGAACGTAGGATTGAGTACGATTGGCATGTCAATAGGTTATTTTGCATATGGTACGGGACTGATATGAGAAGTGATGATTATTTTTGTATATCCTTTGTTTACTGAATATACTGAAGTTCTACATTTGTTGTGGACTATTGGGTTATATTACAATGTTTTTAATGTGTTACGGGGGTGAATGTTGGCCTACGAGCTAGACACCTGGTGCCAAGGTGTGTTATCGATTGGTCTGGCTCGTATGAGCACCTAGTATGTTTGTATGGTTAACTGTGTACTAGCATCTGTATATCGTTCATCGGCATCATTTTATTGATCTCTGAATGTTATTGAAATGTAAATAAATTAATTGTACTATTGTTGAGCATTACTCACCTGTTGTGAGCTGTGATTGATAGGAATTCTATATAACCTTTTTGACAGGAACTCTGTTCATTAATATTGTTATTTGAATTATTATGTTTGATTCGGTAAGATTTATCATTAATTGACGAACTTACTAAGCTTTATCTAAGCTTACTTTTGTCCTTGTCTTTTTCTTTGTAGATTTCATTTTTTATGGAAATCGGGAGATCGGATCAACTCGAAGAATCACACTATCCGAGGACCACTTTGGTAGATTTTGAATTTAACATGGCTTATTTGGCATGTAATAGGACCATTTGGTTAGACTGTAATGGTTCATAAGTATTTTGTAAGATGTATGTGTTATGCTTTTGATGTTTTGGAATGAGTGACTAATGTGGTAAGCATATTAAGTTCCAAGTTTAAGCATGAGGGGTCAAGCAGGGAATGGTAAGTTTGATATGAGTTAAGCAAGGTATGTTAGAATTGAATGCTAGTTGTTTCAGTGAGTTGAGACTTGTGTAATGTAATTCTAGGTAGGTGAAATGTTAAGTGTTTAAAATGTGGTGTCATTGATGAAACATTGGTTAGGCTTTAGGATGATTGGTTTGGCTTGTTTTGGGTGTCATTGAAATTCATTTTGAAGTCTTATAATCATGTGTTGAGAATTGGTTTAAGTACTTAAGCAGTTGGATATGAAATGGGCATGTTTTGGGTCATTTTTGGGCACACACGACCTGAGACACGGGCTGTCACACGACTGTCTATCACACATGGGCAACCCACACGGGTGTGTGCCCCAGGCGTGTTAGGTACAGGGTTCAAATGGGCTAGCACACAGCCTGTAAGACGACTGTGTGACCCAAGTCAGTGAGTTATATGTGCGGAGACACAGACGTGTGAGCCAAGTCAGTGAACAAAACAGATGGACACATGGGTGAGCACATGGGCGTGTGGAGTAGCCACACGGGCATGTGGGATAGCCACATGGCCATGTCTGGAGCCACACGACCTGGGCTCTGTCACAATGCTTGGACACATGGCCGTGCGACCCTTATTTTGAAAATTTTTAGTTTTTCCCTTAACGTTCTATTTTGTTTCGAATTGGTCCTTGATTGTTTCTAAACTATTTTATTAAGCCATGTAGGCTTGATTTAAGGTCCATAATTGTATGTTTTACTCCAATCTGATTATTTATGAATTTGTTAATTAAATTTGTTAAACTTGATGTTATTTGTTATTAATTGTTCTGAATTGTACGGTAATATGTTGTAACCTTAATCCGACCACAGGTACGGGTTATGGGTGTTACAGTTGACACAACATTTTTTATAGAAGAAAAACAAAGATTTATTAGTTGTTCAAATTTATGTTGATGATATCATTTTTTGTTCTACTAATAATCTTTTTTGTTAAGAATTCTTTAAGCTAATGCAAGGTGAATTTGGGATGAGCATGATGGGAGAATTAAATTTCTTTTTAGGACTCAAAATTAAGCAAAGAAATGATGAAATCTTCATCAATCAAGCTAAATACACAAAAAAATGCTCAAGAAGTTTGGGATGGACACTTTCAAACTATAAGCTACTCCTATGAGCTCTTCTAAAAAGCTTGACAAAGATGAGGAAGGTAAGTGTGTTGATTTGAAGTTATATAGGTTTATGATTGGCTCTTTGTTTTATATTCCTGCAAGTAGACTCGTTATCATATTTAGTATTTTCTTGTGTGCTAGATTTTGATCATGTCCTAAAGAATCACATTTACAAGCCCTTAAGAGAATCTTTAGATACCTTAGAGACACATCTTAATTTATGCCTTTGGTATCCTAGAGACTCATCCTTTAGCTTACATGCATTCTTGGATGTGGATTTTGGAGGATGCAAACTAGATAGGAAGAGCACCTTTAGTACTTGTTAATTCCTAGGTAACATGCTTGTATCATGGTTTTCAAAGAAACAAAATAGTGTTGCATTGTCCACCACCAAAGCAAAATATATTTCTGTCAGTAGTTGTTGTGCTCAAGTTTTATGGATGAAACAACAACTTAAGGACTATGGAATTGATATAGATACCATTCTTATCACGTGTGACAATACTAGTGCTATTTGTCTCACTAAAAATCTCATCCAACATTTTAGAACTAAACATATTGAGATTAGACATCATTTCATTAGAAATCATGTCCAAAAACGAGAGATTGTTCTAGAGTATGTTGACACCTTAAATCAATTGTTGATATTTTTACACAACCTTTAGAAAATGAAAGATTTTGAATACTTAGGAGAGAATTAGGTATTACTACCTTACCTTAATTTTGTGTTCAAATGATTTTTTTTTTTTTTGCACTTTGTTGTTTTTCAAAATGTTTTATGACTTCAAATTAATTGCAGAAGTGACTATGCATGATTTTTATGACTTCTATATGCAATTAGTTAGGGGGATTTAATTATTGCATGATTAATCTATTTTGATCAATATTGTCTAGCATAAAATTTTTTAAAGGTAGCATAAAATTTTTGAATACCTTTAAATGTGTTCAATTAAACTTTGTTTGATGAAAATGTTCAATTTTTACATACCTGGAACAACGGAAATGTGCAAGTGTACACAATCGCAACAAGTAATAAAGTGACAAGTAAATGTCGAGTTATCGTACCCACAGGGACTGTGAAAAGAATTATTTATGAAATTAATTTAAAAAACACTTTGGTGAAGAAAAATATTTTGACTTGAAGAAGCGATTAAAAACTAGGATTTTAACAAAGTAAAATAAATAAAAATAAAATAAAAGTTTCAATGCACGATTTCAAAGATGATTTTCATCAAGATGACATAATTGTGTTAGATTAATTGCATTTTTTAACTTAGAATTATTAAACTAGTGTTCATGTTTTTACGAATAAATTCATGGCAACTCGGTAATTTGCTAACTTATGAACATACTTACCTACAAAAATCCATTTATCTCTTGACTATATTTTTATGTCAATTCAACCGATTAAACAGATTCTAATAAGAAAATGTGTTAATGCATATACATACTTATGAAATTAAAATAATCTCTTGTATATATCTCTATGTTAATTCAAACAATTAATTCAATCTCATAAAGCACAGAAAAGGTTATGTGAGGTAACAATGTATTTCTACCTTGAAACAGTTTAATCACAATAAACTTACAAGTTATGCTAGGTTAATATATCGCTAGATACCATTGCAACTTTAACCCTCAGCTACCTTAGATGATTAAACATGCACTGATTAAGGATCATGTCAATTAATTACAATTTCAATCCATTTAAATAATTTGTAACACCCCAAACCCGGCCTAAACGTTATGGCCGAATTTGGCAATGTCACATGTTAGTGCTTTAGAAAACATAATTACCGTAAAAACCTTTTTCGCTATCTTAGGCTACCTTTTAAAACGTGTCGTTTGTTTCAATCATTAACCATTTTCAAAACATTATACATTGCGAAAGCTTTTGAAATAATTTTTGAATTTGCGTGTATTTTGAAAAATCATTTGTTCGTGTTGAAAACCCGAGTTTTCCTACTACTAACAGTAAAACCGTAAACACTGCAAATCCAAAATTTAAACAGAAATCCATAAAAGCCATAATTACATAAAACCTTTCCCAGATATAATCAAAACCTTAAATAAAAATAAAAACCATAAGTCATTTGTAAAGCAAAACCAGTGGTCACCGTCGAGTCCTCCGCTGCACCAATCCATCTAAAGCTGGGGATCACCTGAACAAATTAAACAGAAAAAGGGTGAGTTTTCGTAAACTCAATGTGTAATACCCACAGAAAACATGCACACAGCACAATATCAGAAAACCATTATATATTCACAGTTCGGGTCTGAGCCCATTACAAAATCGATGTGGACCTTAGCCCACTCAAATACAGAATCAAATATTGATAAATCATAATATATACATATTTTAATCCCACATTTAGTATACTTCTGGATGATTTATTCCCTAAATTGTAGACTTTGGTGCTCTTAATCCTTTAATTTCATGTTTTATACTTAGGAGAGCACCGGAGGATGGAAAGAATGAGAAACAGGCCGAAAATGAAGAAAATGGGCCAAAGTACGAATTGCGCATAGCACGGGCCCGAAACATACGGTCGTGCCTCCTTAGCAGATCTGACCATGGCCTGGCCCCGAATCACACGGCCGTGCCACACGGGCGTGTCCCTGCCATAGCAAAGAAGAGTTTCATTCGGATTAGGGTACTTAGAGGCAAAGAAAGACATTCCAAAAGACTATATAAACACCCTAGAGGCCAACCTTAAAGGGGGCGGTTCAGTTAGGCCAAGGAGCCAAGCCAAAGGGCCAGAATTGTGGGATTCACTCGAAGAAAGCCAGTTAATTCATCTCAGAAGCTGGAGTTATACTCAAGACTGAGGATCTCTCCTTCAATTCCTTCAGGGGGTTTTAGGGTTTTTCTTATGTTTTGTTTTATATTTTCTTCTGAGATGTATTCTTTTATAATTATGAACTAAACCCTCAAATACCTGAGGGGGATGAAACCTAAAATGAATCTTGTTATTGTTTTCTGAACTATATGATAAATACTTGATTTGCTCTTAATTATGTGTTCTTAACTCTTGTTTTAATATTTCAGGATATTGATTCAAGTGTTGATGTGCTTAACCAAGGGAGGAATATTCCCTATTTAAGAGTAGATCTAGCATAGTTAAGCGGAGTTGATCGCAACCCTAGACATAGGATGACAAAATCCCGGATTAGGATAAAATGTAATATGGGAGTCCATAGATCGAGTTAATACAATTCTAGGGGTTTTAATTAGAAAGAGATTTCAATTAATCAACCTAGGGTTAGACGTTATTAGCCTCAAGAGAGGTATTAATATAAATTAAGGAATCCTACAATCAAGTCAAGTGAATAAATTGTCTGGTTCATAGTTAAATAACAAGTGAAGTCTAGGTGGATTCTTCCTCGAGTATTGTCTCAATCAATTGGTTTTTCCCACAAGTATTTCCTCAATTCATCCTCTTTGTCTTAGCATCTTTAGCTTAGTAGTTAGTTAATTTTAGGTTAAACAACAATTTCTTTGATTCTTAGGTTAAATAATAAAAACAAAGTTAGTATTAGTACTTTTGGTTCCTTTGGGTTTGACAATCCGGCCTTGCCACTAAACTATACTACTGTTCAATAGGTGCACTTGCCTTAAGTCATTGTTACAATTAGTTTTTAGGCTAGATCATTCATTATATAAATTTTTAAGTGTAACACCCCAAACCCGGTCAATACACCACGATCGAATCTGGTACATTACAGGGAAGAATGTATTTGAGAGGTTTTAGGTTTCCGTTTAAAAGTTTGTTAAAATCATCTTTCTAAATTTGTACTTGAAGAAAATCTTGGGGATGACTGTTTTAAAACCGATGGTGCATTTGAAAACCCGAAAATTTTGAAAAACATAATCAGATATGTAAGTAAAACAAGTTTATCTCGTTTAAAAATTCAATTAATCCTTATTGTTGCTTAAAAACATCTTGACTTAGTACGTGAATGCATTCAAGTTGGAGAACATTTGAGTTTCATTTATCTTAAATTACGGTGTGATACCCGATGGTAAAGTTTAAAACATATCGCTTGTAGTTTGAAAACCTTATCTTTACAAATTTTAGCCAAATTTTAATCCAATAAATTATTAAGGCATATTTGAAATCTAATCCACGCATATAGATAATAAAACATATGTTTAAAAAGGCCTTTTACAATCCAAATAAAACAAATGAAAAACCAGTCAAATAAAGTACCAAATTTAAATCAATGCAACTCCGAATTTATCCATGGCATGGGCACCTCGAGTCCATCCCGGCTCCATGTCCGCGATCTAAGTGTCACCTGAAATGATAAGGGAGAAGGTGAGTCACAAGACTCAGTGCATAAATCCCTCTCCCGATATATGCAACATGCTAACACACATCATAACAAAGCAATACAATTAATGCACCCGATCCTAACCATCCGTAACACCTTTTCTACCCCGTGTGGTACCAAACCACTGGTGGTGCCAAACTACTAGTGACCCAAAGTCACGATATCCATAGATGTGGTGCCAAACCATTGGTGACCCAAAGTCACGAAAGATCCATCTGTGGGGCCAACCCACGTGTGATACCAAATCACTGGCGACAATCCCGTATCTCAAAAGTGGGGCCAACCCACGGTGGCGTTAACCACAGGGACGTGTCGCTATGAGGTGCCAAACCTCTGGTGTCCCAAAGACACAAGTGTGACACCAAATCACTGGTGACAGCAGTCACGGTTAAAATGATGGGGCCAACCCATCGTGTGATACCAAATCACTAGCGTCAATCTCGTATAATCAACCATGGGGCCAACCCACTGTAGTGCTAAGCCACTGCGACGAGACGCGGAGGTGCCAAACCTCTGGTGACCCAAAGTCACAATAATCAATCTGTGGTACCAAAACACTGGAGGTGCCAAACCTCTGGTGTCCCAAAGACACGGATATCATATCCCCCTCCTCTCATATCACCCAATAACATATCATACTAATACAAAATCGTGCAATCATGCTATCATGCTCACATGCTTAATATGACATCTCAAAATACATACACCATAAATCATGATATCACATATCATCACAGATCTCATAATGAAACGGACTTACCCGAATCCGTATCCATACCTCATTGGGTATTATATCGGTCAACCATACTGTTTCACTTACACAATCAGGTTATTAACATATTACTCAGTTAAGAAGGTGTGTTAGTTTACACACCTGTTAGAACGCATGCTTAATCCCAAATAACCGGTCTAAATCCCTCGATTATCTTGCTCCTAAAATCGGCCAAACACAAGATTAATCACTTAAAACCATTCGGCCATAATAGATAAACCAAAGGGGTTAGCATTTGAACCCTTACCTTTGCAAATGGTTTGGTTTCCTACCAAACCCGAACCAACAATGGTTCCTTCTGATAATCGGCCTCCCCCCCTAAAACACAAACCATTAGTCTCATAAGTATTTGGCTTAACAACTCTAAAGAAGACCATTAAAGCAATCTCTTACCACCACTTACCCAACGTTTATCAGAGAAGGAAGGCTCTTCTTGCTTGCTTCCGAAATCCAAAGGCCCTATACGAAATCGATTACCAAAACCCAAAGGTTATCTCCTTTCAAAAAATGCTGAAATCGGCCCTTAAACAAACCCAAAATCGATAAAACACAAGAGAGGGGAGAAATGGCCATTCGACCAAACACTTACCTTCTACTAGACCGATTGAAACAAAAATCCAACAAAGTCAACACCCCTCTAATATTCGGCAATGAAGAACTATAAGGAGAGAAAATATTCGGTTAGCACCCTTAACAAAAAGGAAAAGGAGATTCAGCCTTAAGAGAAATGGGAAGAACAAATGGTGACAAAAGGCTAAGGGGTTTTGGAAAAGAAGAAAAAATAAAATGATGAATGGAGAGGGTGCTTTCGGTTTAAAGAAAAAGAAAATGGAGGATGATGTTTTTGGAGAATGGAGTTTCGACAAGAGGATATTGAGAGAGGAAAAGAGAGTATGAGAGGAAGAGAAGCTAGTTTCGGCTCAATAGTAATGGAGAAAGCAAATGGAGAATGTAAGTTTCGGCACTAGCTTTAAGAGAAAGGAAATAAACGTATGAGAAGAAGAGAATGCCCGTTTTGATTTACAAGATACAAATAAGAAAAAAAATGGGAACAAACATTTGGCTACCAAGAGAATCAAGAGAAAAAAACAAAGCAATTACGGTAAGGGTATGCTTAGACTTTCGGCTTTCAAAAGAAAAATGGAGGAAATCCTTGAAGTTTCGGCTTGTTTTGACAAAAGAATAATTGGCTTACAAATGCTTTTGACCGAAAATGCACCAAAATGCAAAGTGCATTTCGGCACACTCCTACTACACCAAAATTGGCCATTCACTCCCCCCAAAATCTCTCTAAAATTCGGCCATAACTCCCCCAAACACTCCAAGCCACCCATTCAAACTAGTTTGAACTAGTCCACCTCCACAAATCACTCTCCACCCACCATTTGAACTTTTGACTTGGTCCAAGGTAGAGTTTGAACTGCCTATAACTCCTCCCCTCCATGCCGTCAAAATGGATGCCAAAATAGGAGCACTTTGCAGCTTGAACACAGGACCTCCTCCCTGCAAGTGGCGTCACACACACAAGCCTCAAGTGGCGCCTATCCTGCCACTCCACCAGCTTACTTGTTATGCTAAAATTCACCTAAAGATATTTATAAACCCCAGCTCCTTCAGCTCCTCCCACCTAAGCCTAAAAGCAAAGATTTTTTCCTACCATTCAGGCTTACACCTAGCTTATAACTAAGCCCCAAAAACATCAAAACACTACATAGCACACATGCACATGCAACAAAGCCAAAATAAAATAGCCCCTAACCCGGGATATTACAGTTCTACCCCCCTTAAAAATAATTTCGACCTCAAATTACACGATCGAAAGAGTTATGGTATTATTGTCTCATCATATCCTCGGGTTCCCACGTAGCTTCTTCCACGCCATGATTCCGCCATAGTACCTTAACCAAAGGCACAGACTTCCTACGCAGAACCTTCACATCTCGATCTAGAATCTGCACAGGTTCTTCCTCCATGGTCAAATCTGGATTTACCTCGATCTCTTCCACTGCTACGACATGCGATGGATCTGAACGATATCGCCTGAGCATCGAAATGTGCAATACGTCGTGAATCTGACTTAGCTCTGCTGGCAACTCGAGCTGGTAAGCTACTGGTCCCACTCGTCTCAGTACCTTATACGGCCCAATAAACCTCAGACTTAGCTTGCCTTTCCTTCCGAACCTTAACACTTTCTTCCACGGCGAGACCTTCAGGAAAACTCGATCTCCCACAGCAAACTCAATATCTCTCCGCTTAAGATCGGCATAAGACTTCTGCCGGTCCGAAGCTTCCTTCAATCGAGCCTGTATCAACTTAACCTTGTCTTCGGTCTCTGTAACCAACTCTGGTCCCAACAACTGACGTTCACCCAACTTAGTCCAGCAAGTAGGTGAGCGACACTTCCTACCATACAACGCCTCATAAGGTGACATCCTGATGCTTGCTTGGTAACTGTTGTTGTAGGCGAACTCAGCTAATGGTAGAAACTCCTCCCAACTACCTCTAAAGTCCAGAACACAACCTCGCAACATGTCTTCCAAGATCTGTATAACCCTTTCCGACTGCCCATCAGATTGCGGGTGAAATGCCGTGCTGAAATCCAACCGCATACCCAGAGCCTGATGCAACGCTTTTCAGAACCTTGACGTAAATCTGGGATCCCTATCCGAGATGATCGATCTTGGCACACCGTGCGACCTCACTATCTCGACACATACTGACCGCTAACCTTTGAAGTGAGTAATCCACCCTCACCGGAATAAAGTGAGCTGATTTAGTCAGACGATCCATAATTACCCAAACTGAATCCTTCTTGCTAGGTGTAAGAGGTAATCCACTGACGAAATCCATAGTTATCCTTTCCCACTTCCACTGTGGAATCTTCATTGGTGAAGCAACCACAGCGACAATTGATGCTCGGCCTTGACTTGTCGACATGTCAAGCACTTCCCACAAACTCTGTCACTTTCCTCTTGGACGGCCACGTAATCGCTCTCGAGATCCCTATACATTTTGCTACCTCCAGGATGCATAGCGTAGGGGCTGCTATGTGCATCCTGAAGAATCTTCTGCCTTAACTCAGTATCCCTCGGCATACAAGCTCTCCCATGAAAACACAACACTCCATCACTAGACAAACTGTAACCCTCCAAACCATTATTCTGCACTTGTGACCTCTGCGCACTCAAAACCTCATCCATCAACTATTTTTCCCTGATCTGCTCAACCCAAGTAGGCTTAACCTGCAGCTCTGCCAGAATACTTCCGTCGTCGTACAAACTCAAATGGCCAAACATCGCTCTTAAGTTCGAAACAACCTTACGGCTCAACGCGTCTGCCACTACGTTAGCCTTGCCCGGATGATACTCAATCAAACAGTCGTAGTCTTTTAGCAACTCAATCCATTTGTGCTGCCTTAGATTCAAATCTTTCTAAGTCAAAAGGTACTTCAGACTCTTATGATCTATGTAGACTATCGATCTCTCTCCGTATAAGTAATGTCTCCAAATCTTCAAAGCGAAAACTACAGCCGCTAACTCCAGATCGTGCGTCGGATAATTGACCTCATGTGGCCTCAGCTGCCGAGATGCGTAAGCCACAACCTTTCCTTCCTGCATCAGCACACAACTCAAGCCCGTATGTGATGCATCGCAATAAATTGTGAATTCCTTTCCTGCCTCAGGTTGAATTAGAACCGGAGCCTCAGTCAAAATATTTTTCAACTTGTCGAAGCTCTCCTGCTGCTTCTCAGTCCAAATAAACGGAACCCCTTTTCTTAACAATTTGGTCATCAGTGCTGTGATCAACGAAAATCCCTCTACAAATCTTCGGTAGTATCCTGCCAAACCTAAAAACTCTAAATCTCAGCTACTGACCTAGGCGGCTTCCAATCCAAAACTGCCTCAATCTTTTGAGGATCCACTCTAATCCCCTCAGCCGACACTACATGACCCAAGAACGTCACCTCTCTAAGCCAGAACTTGCATTTACTAAGCTTTGCATAAAGCTATTTCTCCCTCAAAATCTGCAATACCACTCGTAAATGCGCATCATGTTCCTCCTCATTTCTTGAATATACCAAGATGTCGTCGATAAAAACCACTACGAACTAATCCAAATACTGCTGGAACACCCTATTCATCATATCCATGAATGCTGCCGGCGCGTTAGTCAACCCAAACGGCATTACTAAGAATTCATAGTGCCCATACCGAGTACGAAATGCCGTCTTGCAGATATCCGCCTCTTTCACCTTTAACTGATGGTACCCAGACCTTAAATCGATCTTCGAGAATACCGACGCACCCTTCAGCTGATCAAACAAGTCATCTATCTGGGGCAGCGGATACTTGTTTTTGATCGTCAGCTTGTTCAATTGGCGGTAGTCTATACACATCCGCATAGTACCGTCTTTCTTCTTGACAAAGAGTACCGACGCTCCCCAAGGTGAAACACTTGGCCTGATAAAACCTCAGTCCAACAACTCTTGGATCTGAGCCTTAAGCTCTACTAACTCTTTAGGCGCCATCCTATACGGAGCAATAGACACTGGCGCAGTTCTGGGTAACAGATCTATCCCGAACTCTACCTCACAATCTGGTGGCAAACCCGGAAGCTCCTCAAGAAACACATCAACAAATTCCCTAACTATTCGGACCTCCCCACAAGCAGACTCTTTAGCCTCCAAGGCACACACATGAACCACATATGCTTCACAGCCCTTCCTGACCATCTTCTCGGCTTTCAGAGCAGACACCACGTTGGACAAGTCATTTCTTCTATTACCGATTAGGACTACCTCATCACCCTTAGCTGTTTTCAAAACCATGCGCTTAGCCGCGTAATCCAACTTCGCCTGGTACTTAACCAGCCAGTCCATCCTAAGAATCAGATCGAACTCCCCAAACGGCAATTCCATCGGATCGACCACAAACACTACCCTTGGAGTTCTAGAGGTACATCTCTATCTGACTTATCTACAACTACTGAGTGACCTATAGGGCTTATTACGGTCATCTGCCTAGAAGATATCTCAGAGTAGATCCATGGTCTTCACTATGCTACTTGCAACATATGAATGCGTCGAACCCACATCAATCAAAGCAGTAAATAGAGAACCAAAGATTAAAAATGTACTGGTTATGACGTCCGGTGCGTCGCCCTCCTCTCGGTGCCTCGCTGCATCCATTAGCCCCAGCTGTCTGGCCTCAGAACTATCTGCACCTCTACCCGATGCTCCACGGCCCCGACCAGAACCATTACCTCCTCTGCCATTACCTCGGCCCCTCTGCGGTGGTGGTCCATTATTCCTGAACTGAGTACGGCCCTGACTCTCGGACTGAATCCTAGCCAACTTACGGACAGTCCCTCACACGGTGGTCCAGCGAGCCACACTCAAAACATCCTCTACCACCAGTCCAACATCCTCCCCAATGAGCTTTCCCACAACGGTTACACTGCGGCGGTCCCTGACTAGTAGCAACAAACCTACCAGACTGATTCGGCCCACTCGGTCTAGCCCTTTTCTGAGGATTACCTGACGACCCAGAAGACCCAAAATTCCTCTTATGTCGGTTCTTATCTATGCCTTGCCTCACAGACTCCTTAATACCCTCGGCTACCTTCGCCTTTTCAACTAGGACAGCAAATTCGCGCTCCTGCTGGGGAGCAATCAGCAACCTTAATTCATCTCGTAGGCCATCCTCAAAACGAACACACCTCTCTTGTTCAGTAGCCACCATACCCCTAGCATACCGACTCAGCCTGAGGAACTCTACCTCGTACTCTGACACAGATTTACTCCCCTGAACTAACCTCAGAAATGCTTTTCGTTGCTCATTAATGTAGTTAGCTCCAACGTACTTTTTCTGATAAGCAGCCCTGAAATAGTCCCAAGTCAGATCTTCCGCTGCAGTGCTGTCCCGAACCGTGAGCCACCACTGGTATGACTCATCTCGAAGAAGTGATTCTATCCCCTTTAACTTCTCTTCAGCAGTCAGGTCCAGATCACCCATGATCCGCTCTGTCGCCTCCAGCCAATATTCAGCTGTGCTGGGAGCAACACCAGACACACCTCAGAATACCTCGGCCCCGTTTGCCCGAAGTCGCTCAGGCACAGATTTTCTAACTCTTGCGCCTCCACCTACTCCAACTACCCTTTCTAGAACCCGCAGCATCGCCTGTGACACTGTGTCGTCCCCAGTCTATTCTTGAAACTCACCACCTCCATCTGGTGGCGGTACCGGTATCTCATTCTCTGACCCCTGACCAGATCTTACGGGTTCAGAAATTGTCATCCTACCTCGACCACGTCCACGACCACGTCCACCTCGTGTACTCATGACTAAAATCTTGTCTGATTGAAAGAATTTTATGCATCAGTAATTATTCCACTGTTTAAAAGCAAAGTCTTATGATTATTAAATAAGCTTGATTTCGCAAGTCCACAGAGTCCTATCAGATTCAGTTTCTAAGGTAATCCACTATTGCTAGTCATCCACTCACATCAAAATCACAAGCAATAGTAAGGGGTACTTACCTGGGCGGACTGGTGCCGGAGACTCGGTGCCATGCCCTTCAAACCATATTCTTTAAAACCAAAACACTTTAAAACCAGAATTTAAAACATTTTGGGCCTCGCCCCCTGACCTAGCCTTTGAACTTGGCTCGATACCACAATTGTAACACCCCAAACCCGGTCAATACACCACGAAGAATGCAGTGCGTTCTGAGGAAGAATGTATTTGAGAGGTTTTAGGTTTCGTTTAAAAGTTTGTTAAAATCATCTTGCTAAATTTGTACTTGAAGAAAATCTTGGGGATGACTGTTTTAAAACCGATGGTGCATTTGAAAACCCAAAAATTTTGAAAAACTTAATCAGATATGTAAGTAAAACAAGTTTATCTCGTTTAAAAATTCAATTAATCCTTGTTGTTGCTTAAAAACATCTTGATTTAGTACGTGAATGCATTCAAGTTGGAAAACATTTGAGTTTCATTTATCTTAAATTACAGTGTGATACCCGATGGTAAAGTTTAAAACATATCGCTTGTAGTTTGAAAACCTTATATTTACAAATTTTAGCCAAATTTTAACCCAATAAATTATTAAGGCATATTTGAAATCCAATCCACGCATATAGATAATAAAACATAAGTTTAAAAAGGCCTTTTACAATCCAAATAAAACAAATGAAAAACCAGTCAAATAAAGTACCAAGTTTAAATCAATACAACTCCGAATTTATCCATGGCATGGGCACCTCGAGTCTATCCCGGCTCCATGTCCGCGATCTAAGAGTCACCTAAAATGATAAGGGAGAAGGTGAGTCACAAGACTCAATGCATAAATCCCTCTCCCGATATATGCAACATGCTAACACACATCATAACAAAGCAATACAATTAATGCACCGATCCTAACCATCCGTAACACCTTTTCTACCCGTGTGGTACCAAACCCTTTGGTGGTGCCAAACCACCGGTGACCCAAAGTCACGATATCCATAGATGTGGTGCCAAACCACTGGTGACCCAAAGTCATGAAAGATCCATCTGTGGGGCCAACCCACGTGTGATACCAAATCATTGGCGACAATTCCCGTATCTCAAAAGTGGGGCCAACCCACGGTGGCTTTAACCACAGGGACGAGTCGCTATGAGGTGCCAAACCTCTGGTGTCCCAAAGACACAAGTGTGATACCAAATAACTAGTGACAGTAGTCACGGTTAAAATGATGGGGCCAACCCATCATGTGATACCAAATCACTAGGGTCAATCCCGTATAATCAACCGTGGGGCCAACCCACTGTGGTGCTAAGCCACTAGGATGAGACGCGGAGGTGCCAAACCTCTCGTGACCCAAAGTCACAATAATCAACTGTGGTACCAAACCACCGGAGGTGCCAAACCTCCGTGTCCCAAAGACACGGATATCATATCCCCCTCCTCTCATATCACCCAATAACATATCATACTAATGCAAAATCGTGCAATCATGCTATCATGCTCACATGCTTAATATGACATCTCAAAATACATACACCATAAATCATGATATCACATATCATCACAGATCTCGTAATGAAACGGACTTACCCGAATCCGTATCCATACCTCATTGGGTATTATATCGGTCAACCATATTGTTTCACTTACACAATCAGGTTATTAACATATTACTCAGATAAGAAGGTGTGTTAGTTTACACACCTGTTAGAACGTATGCTCAATCCCAAAGAACCGGTCTAAATCCCTCGATTATCTTGCTCTTAAAATCGGCCAAACACAAGATTAATCACTTAAAACCATTCGTCCAGAATAGATAAACCAAAGGGGTTAGCGTTTGAACCCTTACTTTTGCAAATGGTTTGGTTTCCTACCAAACCCAAACCAACAATGGTTCCTTCTGATAATCGGCCTCCCCTCCTAAAACACAAACCATTAGTCTCATAAGTCTTTGGCTTAACAACTCTAAAGAAGACCATTAAAGCAATCTCTTACCACCACTTACCCAACATTTATCAGAGAAGGAAGGCTCTTCTTGCTTGCTTCGAAATCCAAAGGCCCTATACGAAATCGATTACCAAAACCCAAAGGTTATCTCCTTTCAACAAATGTCGAAATCGGCCCTTAAACAAACCCAAAATCGATAAAGCACAAGAGAGGGGAGAAATGGCCATTCGACCAAACACTTACCTTCTACTAGACCGATTGAAACAAAAATCCAACAAAGTCAACACCCTCTAATATTCGGCAATGAAGAACTATAAGGAGAGAAAAGATTCGATTAGCACCCTTAACAAAAAGGAAAAGGAGATTTGGCCTTAAGAGAAATGGGAAGAACAAATGGTGACAAAAGGCTAAGGGG
This sequence comes from Gossypium rotundifolium, assembly GCA_025506655.1. Classification (NCBI taxonomy): domain Eukaryota; kingdom Viridiplantae; phylum Streptophyta; class Magnoliopsida; order Malvales; family Malvaceae; genus Gossypium; species Gossypium rotundifolium. The sequence goes on from CP106724.1 coordinate 108,441,394, forward strand.
TTTTGGAAAAGAAGAAAAAATAAAATGATGAATGGAGAGGGTGCTTTCGGTTTAAAGAAAAAGAAAATGGAGGATGATGTTTTTGGAGAATGGAGTTTCGGCAAGAGGATATTGAGAGAGGAAAAGAGACTATGAGAGGAAGAGAAGCTAGTTTCGGCTCAATAGCAATGGGGAAAGCAAATGGAGAATGTAAGTTTCGGCACTAGCTTTAAGAGAAAGGAAATAAATGTAAGAGAAAAAGAGAATGCCCGTTTCGGTTTACACAAGATGCAAATAAGAAAAAAAATGGGAACAAACATTCGGCTACCAATAGAATCAAGAGAAAAAAACAAAGCAATTACGTCAAGGGTATGCTTAGACTTTCGGCTTTCAAAAGAAAAATGGAGAAAATCCTTGAAGTTTCGGCTTGTTTTGACAAAATAATAATTGGCTTACAAATGCTTTTGGCCGAAAATGCACCAAAATGCGAAGTGCATTTCGACACACTCCTACTACACCAAAATCGGCCGCTCACCCCCCCAAAATCTCTCCAAAATCTGGCCACAACTCCCCAAACACTCCAAGCCACCCATTCAAACTAGTTTGAACTAGTCCACCTCCACAAATCACTCTCCACCCACCATTTGAACTTTTGACTTGGTCCAAGGTAGAGTTTGAACTGCCTACAACTCCTCCCCTCCATGCCGTCAAAATGGAAGCCAAAATAGGAGCACTCTGCCTTGAACACAGAACCTCCTCCCTGCAAGTGGCGTCACACACACAAGCCTCAAGTGGCGCCTATCACCGCCATCCACCACTTACTTGTTATGCTAAAATTCACCTAAAGATATTTATAAACCCCAGCTCCTTCAGCTCCTCCCACCTAAGCCTAAAAGCAAAGATTTTTCCTACCACTCAGGCTTACACCTAGCTTATAACTAAGCCCCAAAAACATCAAAACACTACATAGCACACCATGCACATGCAACAAAGCCAAAATAAAATAGCCCCTAACCCGGGATATTACATTAAGACTCTGACACACGATCAAGTTTTTGGCGCCGTTGCGGGGAACTGAAATATTAAGAACACTCAATTTTTACTACTTTAGCCATATTTTATTTTTTGCAATTGAATTTTATTTTTACTTTTCTAATTTTCTTTTTCTTTTCCTAGCAGGTACCTCTAGTTTATGACTAGAAGGAACCCAACAAGACCTTTAGTTTATGATAGTGATATTGAAGGTACGGTTCGCAAAAATTGTAGAGAAATAAGGCGATGCTTAAACTACATACAAGAAGAGCAGGAAGACGAAATTAATACTACTGAAGAGATGGCCGAGAACAATCCGGTACCTCAAGAGGTGGCCAAAAATCATGCTCCTCAAACTATGTATGATTATGATAAACCTAATTTAATAGGGACTGAATCAAGTATTGTTAGGCCTGCTATAGCTGCTAATAATTTTGAACTGAAACCTAACACTATACAAATGATTCAACAGTTTGTTCAATTTTATGGTTTGCAGGATGAAAACCCAAATACTCATTTAGAAAATTTTCTAGAAATCTGTGATACCTTCAAAATAAACGGCGTTTCTGATGAATCCATTTATCTTCGATTATTTCCCTTTTCATTAATGAATAAAGCCAAACAGTGGTTGAATTCTCTTCCACGAGGATCAATCACTACATGGGATCAAATGACCGAAAACTTTTTGTTAAAAAATTTTTTGCCGGCCAAAATGACCAAATTAAGGAATGATATCTCTTCTTTTGTGTAGATGGATCTAGAAACACTATACGATGCATGGGAGAGATAGAAAGACCGATTGAGAAGGTGCCCACACCATAGATTACACTTGTGGCTACAGGTCCAAACTTTTTACAATGGTGTGAACCCTTCAACAAGACAATTGATTGATTCAGCAGCTAGCGAAACCCTGAATACAAAAACTCCTGAGGTGGCCTATGAGTTTATAGAGGAGATGTCACTAAACAACTATCAGTAGCAAGTTACAATGACAAGGCCAACAAAAATAGTCAGAGTTTTCAACCTCGACGCACTTACCATGCTATGAATTCAGGTAGAGATGTTAAATAAAAAGATTGATGGTTTGTGTGGCTCCTCGCAGGTACCAGTAATGCAATGTGATTCAAACATAGGAGGTGTGGCGAATCATGAGTACCCACCCTACAATCCTGGCATGAAAAGTGAACAGATAAACTATATGGGTAAAAATTTCAGACCTCAAAATAACCCTTATAGTAATACTTATAATCCAGGTTGGAGGAACCACCCTAATTTCTCATGGGGTGGTCAAGGAAATCAGAGACAACAACCCCCTCCAAACTTCCAACAACAGCCCTACCCACAGGTAAAGAAGCCGAACCTTGAGGAGAGCTGACAAAATTCATAGCGGTGCCAGAAACACGTTTCCAAAACACTAAAACAACACTTAAAAATTAACAAGCATCGATCCAATGGATCGAGAACCAATTAGGGCAACTTGCTAAGCTGATCTCCAAATGACCATAAGGTAGCTTGCCAAGTAACACTGAGGCTAACCCAAAGGAGCAACTTAAAGCCATAACAGCTCATGACAGTGAAGGGTTAGTGGAATCTAAATTTGAGCCAAGGCAAAAAACTATGGAAAGTGAAGGTAAGGTTGAGGTAAGCCAAGAAAAATCAAAACCGATAATTAAAGAATACCAACCTCGAATACCATACCCCAATGCGATGAAGAAAGACAACACATACGAACAGTTTGGTAAGTTTCTTAAACTTTTAAAGAAATTACATATTAACTTACCGTTTCTTGAAGCTCTTTCGCAGATGCTAGATTCAAGGAATTTTTTAAAAGAGCTTTTAACAAACAAGCGGAAGTTAGATGAGGAATCGCATGTGGAACTAAACGCGGTATATTCAGCGATGTTGCAAAATAAACTACCACAAAAATTAAAAGATCCAAGGAGTTTTACAATTACATGCTTAATTGGTAGTTTATCTATTGATAATGCTTTAGCTGATTTAGGGGAAAGCATCAATGTTATGCCTTATAAAATGTTTAAACATCTAGGTCTAGGGAAACCCAAACAAACTAGGATGAGTATTCAATTAGCTGATAAAACTATTAGAATTCCTAGAGGCATAATTGAAGATGTACTAGTTAAAATTGACAGATTCATATTCCCAATAGATTTTGTTGTTTTAGACATGGATGAAGACAATAGTATCCCCTTAATTTTAGAAAGACCCTTTTTAGTAACTGCTAAAGCTAAAATTGATGTTGGTACAGGTGAACTCACACTTCGTGTAGGTGACAAATCAATCAGTCTTCAAGCTCTCGACTCGGCTAGGATATCGAGTGATAAAGGTTAAAATGTAAATTCAATTAATAATCATTTAATTCAACCTTCCTTACAGGAAACACCACGAAGCTACATATCTGAGCTAGATCATATACCGTATACAAACAAGGAAATAACTCATGAAGAACGAAGGCTTCAAGTCGACGAACTAGACAAGTGGAAAGTGCATTTCAAGGACAAATCAAAGCCACACGAAGTGAAACCGAATAAACCCCCAGATGAGCTTATAGGAACATCAAATCACTTGAAAATAGGAGATCAGGTACTGTTAGATAAAATAGACCCTCAAATCGCCACTTCAGACCTCAAAACAAACGAAGAGATCCCTTTTAAAGGTACTTAATGTATTCCATACGAGACAGTCGAGGTAAGCAATCTATATTCGGTACTTTTAAAGTAAACGCTACACGACTCGAATTATATATTGATAATAAAACTGATAGCATGAGAAAGGATTTTTCATTCCTTAAACCACCATGATTATGCGAGTGAGAGGTAAGTCTAGCTTAAGACTTTAAACGAGTGCTTTTGGGAGGTAACCCGAGCACTAACCCCATTAATTTTTACATTTTTATTTTGACTTTTATTTTTTCCTTTCTAGCACCTCACTATAAACTGACCAAAGTACAATTTCCATACCACATAGCCTTGCACACAGCTGTGGTCGTGGCCGTGTGGACACTACGGATTTTAGTACAGGGGTGTGGCGGAGATCGTGCAAAAATAGGATGAAAATTTTACCCAAGTGATAAATCATAAAAGTAACATATTTTAACCCCATATTTAATATGCTTTTGGATGATTTAGCCCTTGATTTATGTAAAAAAGGTGCTTTTAATCCTTTCTTTTCATGTTTATACTCAGGAAAGAACCCGAGGATAAAAAGAACACAAAATGGGCTTAAAACAGAGTAATTGGGCCTTAGCAAGAAATCAACACAGCCTGGCACAAAGCCTGCACGACCGTGTCTCGACGATTACCTAGAGCACGGACCAACTCACGAGTTGCACGGCCGCGCATCATCTCATTACCACACACGGGCGTGTCAAGCGATGTACATGGCCGTGTCCCAATCGACAAACCTGAAGCACAGCCTAAATCTTGACTTACATGGTCATGCCCAAAATGATAGAATCAAGGCACGGCCCAACCCTGAAATTACATGAGCGTGTGTCATGGGCGTGCCCCTGCCGTGGGAATGAGCAATTTCTCTCGGAATTGGATGCTTGAAGCCAAAGAAACATACTCCTAAGTCTACTCAAACATTCTAATAGTAATTCTACTTGAAGGAGGTACTTAGGAGCTAAGTATAGCATCCCAAAGCCTATATAAACAACCCAAGGCAAATATTAAAAGAGGGCTTTTGTAGAGGCTTTTGCCGAAGCTTTCATCTTTTATGGAATCATTTGAAGATAGCCAGTTGATCCATCTCAAGAAGCCCAAACTCTATTCAAGATGGTGGATCTCTCCTTCAATTCCTTCAGGGGGTTTTAGGGATTTCTTATGTTTTGTTTTATCTTTTCTCTTGAGATGTTTTCTTATTTCGTTATGAACTAAACCCCTCAGATACCTGAAGCGGATGAAACCTATGATGGATTTTGTTATTTGATTTTCTAAATTATATGATAAGTACTTAGTTTGTTCTTAATTATGTTGCTTAATTTAATCTGATGTGCTTAGGTGGAGGAGGAATAGACCTACCTAAGAGTAGATCTAGCATAATTGAGCGGAGTTGATCGGGCGCCTAGAGATAGGGTTACGAGATTTTACTGGATTAGGGTGAATCCTAATATGGGAATCCAATGATCTATTTACTGCTTCATTAGGGGATTATTATAAGAGAACAAGAGTTCCACTAATTAACCTAAGGTTAGATGTTATTCGCCTCAAGAAAGGGTTTAATATTGGTTAGGGAGTCTCACGGATCAAGCTAAGTAAAGAAATCATATGGTTTGGGGAATAAAAAATAAGTGAAGTCATAGGTGGATTCTTCTTGAGGGTATCGTCTTCATCAACTGAGTTTTCCTAAAGTCTTTCTCCAATTCATTCTTTTGTCTTTGCATTTAGTTTAAGTATTTCATTAGTTTTAATAAACCAATCACTCTATATTTCAGGCTAAATAATAGAAAGAAAATGAGTAGTAGTACTTTTAGGTTCCCTTGGGTTCGATAAGATATTCTTGCCTAAACTATACTACTGTTCGATAGGTGCACTTGCCTCTATCGTAGTCATAGTTAGCCTACAGGTTCGATCATTCTGTTTATAAATTTTAAAACTCAACTATTTGACACGATCAAGTTTTTTGCGCCGTTACCGGGGAACACTAAAATATTAAGAAAGCTCCAGTTCTATTACTGTAGCCATTATTTTATTATTATTATTCTTAGATTAAATTTTTATTTTTACTAATTCTTTTTCTTTCTTTCTTGACTTGCGAGGTACCTCTAGTTTATGACTAGAAGAAACTCGATAGGACCATTAGAATACGAAAGTGACATTAAAGCTACTGCTCGTAGGTATCGTAGAGAAACTAGACGAACTCTAGACTACCAAAGAGAAGAACAAGAAAGATCCAATCCTACTGAAGGGATGGACGAAAATAATCCACCGCCAAATGTGCAAGAACAGAATGCTCCGCGTACTATGTATGATTATGCTAAACCTAATTTGACAAGAGCATAATCTAGTATTGTTAGGCCTACTATAGGTGCTAATAATTTTCAATTAAAGCCTAACACAATACAAATGATTCAACAGTTTGTTCAATTTGATGGTTTGCAGGATGAAGATCCAAATACTCATATATCTAATTTTTTAGAATTCTGTGATACCTTCAAAATAAATGGCGTTTCTGACGATGCCATACGTCTTCGGTTATTCCCTTTTTCATTAAGGAATAAACTAAAGCAGTGGTTGAACTCATTACCACGATGGTCAATCACCACATGGGATCAAATGATTGAAAAATTTCTTTTAAAATATTTTTCACTAGCCAAAACGACTAAATTTAGGAATGACATATCTCCTTTTGTCCAGAATGACACAGAAACATTATATGATGCATAGGAAAGATACAAGGATCTCCTAAGGAGATGCCCACACCATGAATTACCTTTGTGGCTTCAAGTCCAAACTTTTTACAATGGTGTGAATTCTTCAACGCAGCAAATGATTGACTCATCAGCCGGTGGAACTTTGAACAACAAAACTCCTGAAGTGGCTTATGATTTTATTGAGGAGATGTCATTGAACACCTATCAATGGCAAATTACAAGAGCCAAATTGACAAAATAAGCTGGAGTTTTTAACATAGATGCAGTAACAATGCTGTCAACCCAGGTGGAGTTAATGAATAAAAAGCTTGATAATTTATGTTCTTCACAGGTACATCCAGTAATGCAATGCGAAGAAAGCGGGAATGTGGCGAATTCTGAGTACCCACCCTACCAACCGGGCGCAGACAATGAGCAGACAAACTATATAGGTAACAATTTCAGATCTAATAATAATCCTTATAGTAACACTTATAACGCAGGTTGGAGGAACCACCCAAATTTTTCATGGGGAGGACAAGGAAATCAAGGAAATCAAAGGCAGCAACCTCCTCCAAATTACCAAAATCAGCCCTATCCACGGGAAAAGACATCAAACCTTGAAGAGATGCTGACAAAATTCATGGCAGGTACAGATTCTCGTCTCCAAATGATGGAAGCAACGCTTGATGAACAGTAAATCTCACTCAAGGGAATCAAGACTCTGGTAGGAGAGCTCATTACATCAGTTGGAATACTTACTGAAATAGTATGTGAAATAAGGACGAAAATTTTTCCAAAGACACAAAGCAAGTAAGGGCAGTCACACTAAAGAGTGGCAAAGATCTAGTTGAACCTCAAAGAAAGACACCACATGACGTTATCAAGAAAAAAAAAGTGTAGAAGTTGAGAACGAGAATACATTGCCTAAATAGAATAGAACACAAATTTCATATCCAGAAAAATTGAAGAAAGAAAAACTGGATGCTCAATACGGTAAGTTTCTTAAACTTTTTAAACAAATACATATTAACTTACCTTTTGTTGAAGTTATTTCCCAGATGCCAAAGTATGCAAAATTCTTAAAGGTCACAAACAAAAGGAAGCTTAAGGAAGTATCAAAGGTGGAGCTTAATGAAGAGTGTTCAGCCCTTCTCCAAAATAGACTACCACGGAAGTTAAAAGATCCAAGGAGTTTCACTATTCCTTGCTTAATTGGTAGTTTAAACATCACGAAAGCACTAGCAGACCTTGGCACTAGTATCAACTTAATGCCTTACCGATTGTTTAAATGGCTAGATCTTGGGGAACCAAAACCCACTAGGATGAGTATTCAATTAGTTGATAGATCTACTAAATATCCTAGAGGAGTTATTGAAGATGTCTTGGTAAAAATTGATAAATTTATTTTCCCCGTTGATTTCGTTGTGTTAGACATGGGTGAGGACATCAATGTTCCTTTAATCTTAGGGCATCCTTTTTTAGCCACTGCTAGAGCTATTATTGATGTAGGTGATGGCAAACTAGCATTAAGGATAGGTGATGAAGAAATTATTTTCCAAATTTATGATACCATGCGATATTCTAAAGAGCAAGATGATTCATGTTATTTTGTTGACACTACTGATCATATTATTAAAAATTCATTACAGGAAATCCTGCAGGATGACACGATGGAACTGTGTCCGCCTCAAGGAGAGGGGGAAGAGGATAAAGATAATGAGATCAGTTTGAATACATCATCATTCAGAAAAATGAAAGAAGAAAACATTAAAGAAGATAACGTATTAAAACAAAAACATTTCATCTAAGAGCCACCCAAATTGGAATTAAAACAGTTACCAAAATATTTAGAATACGCATTCCTTGGGGACAATTCTATCTTACCGATAATCATCTCTTCAGAACTAGAACCCAAGGAAAAGGAGGAGCTGATAAAGGTACTAAGAGAACACAAGAAAGCCATAGCTTGGAAAATTTTCGACATCAAGGGAATAAGCACCGCGTTTTTCACCCACAAAATTTTAATGGAAGAAAAATATAAACAATGTGTGCAACCTCAGAGACGATTAAACCCCAACATGAAAGAAGTGGTCAAAGTCGAGGTAATTAAACTTCTAGATGCAGGAATAATTTATCCTACTTCTGACAGCACTTGAGTAAGTCCTGTGCAGGTAGTTCCAAAGAAAGGAGGAATGGCAAAGGTGCCAACGTAAAAATGAGTTAATTCCCACAAGAACGATTCTGAGTTGGAGAGTGCAGTATAATCTATAGAAAGCTGAATGATGCCACCAGAAAAGATCACTTTCCTCTACCCTTCATTGATCAAATGTTAGAAAGACTATCTAGGCATATGTACTACTGCTTCTTGGATGGACTCTCCGGCTACTTCCAAATTCCCATAGCTCCTGAAGACCAAGAGAAAACAACATTTACATGCCCAAGCGGTACGTTTGCTTATCATAGAATACCTTCTGGATTATGTAATGCTCCTGCCACTTTTCAGCGTTGCATGTTGGCAATATTTGACAAACTCGTAGAGGACATCATAGAGGTATTTATGGATGATTTCACGGTATTCGGTAATTCTTTCTAGCTTTGTCTTAAAATTTTAAAACAAGTTCTAATTAAATGTGAAGAAACAAACCTTGTTTTGAATTGGGAAAAATGCCACTTTATGGTTAGAGAAGGGATTGTTTTAGGACATAAGATTTCTAGAAAAGGAATTTAGGTAGATAAAGAAAAAGTTAAAACCATAGAAAAATTACCTCCTCCTAGTTTAGTGAAGGCTATTAGAAGTTTTTTAGGACATGCAGGTTTTTATAGAAGATTCATTAAAGACTTTTCTAAAAATAGCTAAGCCTTTGACAAAATTACTAGAAAAAGATGTTCCTTTTAATTTCAATAAGGAATGTTTAGATGCATTCAATGTCCTTAAAAATAAATTAATAAATGCACCGATTATAATCGCACCTGATTGGAATTTGCCCTTTGAACTAATTGTGACGCAAGTGACTTTGTAGTATGCGCAATTTTGGGACAACGAAGAGACAAGCATTTTCAGCCAATTTACTACGCTAGTAGAACATTAACACCCGCACAAGAAAATTACACCATGATTGAGAAAGAACTGCTAGCTGTAGTTTCTGCTTTTGAAAATTTTAGACAATATCTAATATTATCGAAAGTTGTCATTTACACTGACCATTCAACTCTTCGTTATCTTTTAACCAAACCTGATGCAAAACCTAGACTCATATGATGGATTTTACTCTTACAAGAATTTGACATGGAAATACAGGATAAGAAGGGAGCTGAGAATCTTGCGGCAGATCACCTCTCAAGACTCAAAAATCCACACACCAAAAAGCTTGATGAACATGAAATAAATGATTCGTTTCCCGAAGAACAACTCTTTTCTTTAACGCATTCTAAAGTTTCATGGTTTGTAAATATTACGAATTATTTAGTAGCTAATGTCTTGCCAATAAAATTAACACATCACCAAAAGAAGCGATTCTTTGCTGACGTGAAAAATTATTTTTGGAAGATCCTTTCTTTCTCGCATATATGCGGATCGTAATTGAAGATGCATTACAAAGGCGAAGCAAGCAAAATCTGGAACATTGTCATTCGGGACCATCAGGAGGACACTACAGTGGTATTAAGATAGCACACAAAATACTCAAATCAGGTTATTACTTACCCATTCCATTTAAAGATGCTAACAGGTATGTTACCTCGTGTGATAAATGCCAAAGAACAGGTAATATTTCTAAACGTGATGAAATGCCTCAAACATATATGTTGTCATGTGAAATATTTGATATATGGGGTATTGATTTTATGGGACCATTCCCTAGCTCATTTGGAAATAAATACATCCTAGTAGCAGTTGATTATATGTCAAAATGGGTAGAAGTGGAAGCCTTACCTACCAATGATACTAGGGTAGTAGTTAAATTTCTCAAGAAACTATTCTCCCGATTCGGGACACCTAGAGCCATCATTAGTGATAGGGGTACTCATTTCTGTAATACACAATTTGCAAAAGTTCTAAAGAAATATGGAGTATGCCATAGAACAACCACCCCATATCATCCTCAAACTAGCGGGCAAGTTGAGGTAGCAAACGGAGAGCTTAAGCGCATCCTAGAAAAAATAGTTGAATCAAATAGAAAAGATTGGACAGTTAAAGTAGATGATGCTTTATGGGCCTACAGAACAACATTCAAAACACCTCTAGGAACATCCCCATACAAACTTGTATACGGGAAAAGCTATCATCTACCATTTGAGCTAGAATACAAAGCTTTTTGGGCAACAAAATTTTTGAATACTGACATCACAATTGCAGGAAAGAGAAGAATGATGCAGATGAACGAGCTGGATGAATGGAGAACAGAAGCCTATGAAAACTCAAAACTGTACAAGGAAGCAACAAAATGATGTCATGATGCTCGTCTCAAGCGATCAAAACAATTCGAAGTAGGAGACCTGGTCTTACTATACAATTCAAGGCTTAAACTATTCCCGGGAAAACTGAAGTCAAGATGGTCAGGCCCATTCATGATCAAAGCAATCTTTCCATACGGCACCATTGAGGTAACTCATCCCACAAAAGGCACATTCAAGGTAAATGGTCACCGAATTAAAATTTATAATGGTCCAGATTCTGGAGATATGAGAGAGGAGCTTCTGCTCCATGAACCCTCCTTTAGTATCGAAAATAGGGAAAGTCTAGCTTAAGACTATAAACAAGCATTTCTCGGGAGGCAACCCGAGTGCTAACACACTAACATTGACTTTGTCTTTCTAAAATTTTTCTAAAATGATCTAACAGAAATGCAGGACTGTTAACACAGCCTTGAACACGGGTGTGCCAACCACCTTGTACAAGACAGGGGATACCCCACGGGTGTGGCAGGATCTATGCACAAACAAGGAAAAATTTCTTTTCAACAAACACATGATGCGATATTAGACACGCCTATTCCTTTCAACCGTGCGAGGTTACTGACTTGTCAAGCACGGGCTATACACGGTCGTGCCCCACAACTGGGTGAAGCTACTGATTTATTAAGCACGGGTAGAACACATCCGTGCCCCATGACCGTGCAAACATACTAACTTATCAATCACGGGATCCACACGCCCGTTCGACCCAACCGTGTGAATCAACACACGGGAGTGGTAGCTTCAACATGACCGTGGCAAAACCACCTGAGCGCGCCTAAAACCCAAAATCGCAAAAAGCACGGGCAAATTCAAAATGACACGGACGTGGCGATTGATCGTGCACTATCCCTTATATATAAATCTAACCGTCACCCCCAATTTCAAACCCTAAAAATCTGAGTTTCTAAAACCTTTTCTCCCCCAATCTGGCTGGCCAAAGGTTCCCTCCACCCAGAAACACCTCCCTTCACCATTTTCATCCTAAAACCACCAACAAACCTCACACACACCCGCGCCACAGTCGTGCTCACGAACACCCCACTTCTGCCATCGCCGTGTTCGCAATGCAGCAACTTTACCACTGCCTGCTCTGCCCGTGCTCCCACCGTGATCAATCCTTCTACACCATACCTGTTCATTACAAATTTCAGTCACCATGTCAACATCTCGAACTAAACGATCAGCCCCAAACAAGAAAAGAAAAGGGCCCGGATCATCATCCACAAGTGCTTCTATCGAGTTCTGACACCCATTCCTCATATTCCCTCAAGCAACTCATGAAGAACGATACAAAGTATTTCGAGATAGACCCCTCAGGACCGGTAGATGCATCGATTGGGATGCCCTACAACAAGTCAGTCTCGCTGGAGATGTTCGAGCTCTCATCTCAACGGAACCATGAGAGCACAATTCAATTCCGCCTAGGGGGCACAGTACGTCGACTAAGCGTACCTCAATTCGGATTGGCACTCGGACTCTATATGTCAGAATTTATAGAAGAAAATCCACTTTCTGAGTTAAACAGAGAACTCCACTGCACCCCTATTGCATGTTGGCACAACTTACAACCCACTAAAAGTGACTACCCTTCTTCCAGCTCTCAGGTATCTTCTCGCTATTCTCGCTCATGCTATTACAGGTTGCAAAGAGAGCACCGGCATCGTTAACAAACAAGATGTTTATTTCTTATCACGCATGTCTGAAGGACATGTTTTCGACGTGGCATATTTTATTGCATGCGCAATACAGCACCAAATCGATCAGCACAGGAAAGGAATCTTATCAATGGGGCCTTACATCATGAGACTAGCCCGGTATTTCGATTTTCTCAACACCGACAATCAGATTGCCTCCCTCACACTGATAGGGAACATGGTACCTCAAGGCATCCAAACGATGCTCCACATGAAGATGATCAAGCACTGTCGAGGCACCGATCCCCCTCAATACAGACTAGCCACAAACGAGGAGGTGCCTGAGGACATTACTGATGATGTCCCACCAGTCCCAAGCCAGTAGCCATCCTATCTAGCAGCTTCGATGGCAGATATCTTTGCACGCCTCACACAGTTCGAAAGACTGCACCCAGTAGTTTACTGACACTGCTCGACGTTTTGATGGAATTGAGGCTACCCTTCAGCAAATCTACCATCACTTTTATATATCACCACCGACACCCAGTAGTTGACGAGGAGGACCTCTGAATCCTCACATTCATATATTTGTCATTTACTTCCTTTATTTTAAAACCTTTTATTTGATGTTGCGTTTAAATTTGAACTTTTACTAGTATTACATTCTTTTTCCTTTCTTCTCATTTACCATTGGCTATCTAATTTTTTAAGAATCCCTAACCAATTATATACTTCAAGATCGTTAACAAAGTGACTTTGCAGAATTACACACCTCACACACAGAAACTCTGGGATCATCCATATTTCAAGGAGTATTACTTTCCCACTTCTCTTTTTGATTTTACATTTAATTATCATTATCTATCTTTGTACATTGAGGGCAATGTACACCTTAAGTGTGGGGGGGTAATAGTGCCTAACTTTTTGCATAATTCTCAAAACCCTGAATTTAGTCTTGATCTTAAGTATTTTTCTCATATTATTAATTAGGGTGAAATTTCTAGTGATTTATGATTTTTATTGATATGTCTTTAAATAAGTCATAGATAATTGTGCATTGATGATTAAATTTAAAGAATACTAGAGAATCGAGCATGATAAGTCTACTTTCTAAAAATTAAAAATTGATAGGTCGTTGAACTGAATTTGAGTATCACCTTGAAGTTCAAAATTTATAGGGATTGATTCAAAAACACCCATAATTTTTGTGAGATTTGAGCATTATAGAGCATATATTCTTTTTCATGCTCACTTTATTGATTATGAGTGTGTCAACTTTGAACTGTTATTCTATAACTTGCCTCGTTTATACATGTCGAGACCACATTAATGATTTGATATATTAAGATGATAAAGGCACCTAGGTTTTAACCCGTTCACTCCACTAAAAAGCCTACCTGCAAATTAACCCCTAGTGAACCCGTCGAATCCTACCAACCTTTTTATTGACTCACCCACTAATATTAACCCAAAATCCCTTTGAATTTGTTATCACCATTCTTTTGATTACCCTTTAATCGAGGTTTGATTTGATTAAATTACCGAATTATATTAGTTCAGTAGTTACATTTATTATTTATGATGTAATATTATGGTTTGTTCTTAAAAAAATTCCAAGTTTATTCAATATTAGTAGTATATAAAAGAGCTTAGAGCATTTAAACTCCAATTATTAAAGAAAAAGCTCGTATTAAAGTATTATCAAATTTCAAGTGATGAAAATACTCTTTATTATAGAGTAATTATCAATAGTGGTATAATTAGTTTTCATTCGAAGTAAATATTCATATTTAGTTCATTGTTTCTGGTTAGGTAATTTGTCAAGTCAGTCTCGATTCTAAACCTCTAAATCAACCTTTATCCACACCTTTTACCCTAGCCCCGTTACAACCCTTACAAAGACCTTTTGATTTGTGTATCATCTCATATACAGTGGTGGAGATTTGATTTTCAGGCAAGCCTATGGGATTAACTTTTCAGGTTCGACTCTTGAGTGCCTTATTGTGAACCTTAAACACCTTTGAGTGATTTGAGTGAATCTTTAGTGAGGATGTCAGTCCTTGTCAGTTTTGAATTAAAGGTAATTATTCAGATAAGGGGAGACACCTATGTTTTCGTACTTCAAAGGTATGACTTATCTTGATTGAATCTTTAGGGTTCTTTGAGTTGAATTATCCATGTATAAATTATCTATGAATTATGATGAGACATTGTCGATAGGAATTATGAATTATGGAAAGTTCATTTTAATTGTAAGTTGAGAATTTTGCTTGAGGACAAGCAAAAGCTTAAGTGCGGGGGTATTTGATAAACCGTAAAAGTATCATATTTTAACCCCATATTTAATATGCTTTTGGATGATTTAGCCCTTGATTTATGTAAAAAGGTGCTTTTAATCTTTTCTTTTCATGTTTATATTTAGGAAAGCACCCGACGATAAAAAGAACACAAAACGGGCTTAAAACAGAGTAATTGGGCCTTAGTAAGAAATCAACACGGCCTGGCACAAAGTCTGCACGACTGTGTCTCGACGATTACCTAGAGCATGGCCCAACTCAAGAGTTGCACGGCCGCGCATCATCTCATTACCACACACAGGCGTGTCAAGCAATCTACATGGCTGTGTCCCAATCGACAGACCTGCAGCCCCTCCTGAATCTTAACTTACACGGCCGTGCCCAAAATGACAGAATCAAGGCACGGCCCAACCCTGAAATTACACGGGCGTGTGCCATGGGCATGCCCCTGTCGCGAGAATGAGCAATTTCACTCGGAATTGGATGCTTGAAGCCAAAGAAACATACTCCTAAGTCTACCCAAACACCCTAATAGTGATTCTACTTGAAGGAGGTACTTAGGAGCCAAGTATAGCATCCCAAAGCCTATATAAACAACCCAAGGCAGACATTAAAAGAGGGCTTTTGTAGAGGCTTTTGTCGAAGCTTTCATCTTTTAGGGAATCACTTTAAGATAGCTAGTTGATCCATCTCAAGAAGCCGGAACTCTATTCAAGACGATGGATCTCCCCTTCAATTCTTTCAGGGGGTTTTAGGTTTTGTTTTATCTTTTCTCTTGAGATGTGTTCTTCTTTCATTATGAACAAAACCCCTCAGATACCTGAACAGGACGAAACCTATGACGGATTTTGTTATTTGATTTTCTAAATTATATGATAAGTACTTAGTTTATTCTTAATTATGTTGCTTAATTTAATCTGATGTGCTTAGGTGGAGGAGGAATAGACCCTATCTAAGAGTAGATCTAGCATAATTGAGCAGAGTTGATCGGGCGCCTAGAGATAGGGTTACGAGATTTTGTCGGATTAGGGTGAAACCTAATATGGGAATCCATTGATCAATCTACTTCTTCCTTAGGGGGTTATTATAAGAGAACGAGAGTTCCACTAATTAACCTAAGGTTAGATGTTATTCGCCTCGAGAGAGGGTTTAATATAGGTTAGGGAGTCTCATGGATCAAGCTAAGTAAAGAAATCATATGGTTTGGGGAATAAATAATAAGTGAAGTCATTCGTCTTCATCAACTGAGTTTTCCTAAAGTCTTTCTCCAATTCATTCTTGTCTTTGCATTTAGTTTAAGTATTTCATTAGTTTTAATAAACCAATCACTCCATATTTCAGGCTAAATAATAGAAAGAAAGTGAGTAGTGGTACTTTTAGGTTCCCTTGGGTTCGATAAGATATTCTTGCCTAAACTATACTACTGTTCGGTAGGTGTACTTGCCTCTATCATTGTCATACTTAGTCTACAGGTTCGATCATTCTTTTTATAAATTTTAAAATTCGGCTGTTTGACACGATCACCAAGACACGGGCTCCGACTAAATGCCACGACCGTATGATGTGGCCGTGGTCAAAACTGCCTAAAGAACACGTGCTGAGATAAATCCACACGGCTGTGCGAGGCGGCCGTGAATGATATTATCAGCTTTTTCACATATCACCGCCACCACCACCTCGAGAACACTCTGATGATGAGGTCGTTTGAGTCCTTTTTATTATTTTTATTTCTATTTTTATTCTTATTTTTATTTTTATTTTTAGTTCATTTTCCTTTATTGTCAAACTCTTTAAATTTTTAAGTGTAATTTGATTTCTTTTATCTCTGGCTATTTAAACTCTCGAGTAACTGTAACAAACGTCTATGAAATAAGAACTCCCTAAAAACTTTACTGATAACTTCGTAGTTTAAAAAGGTTCAAGGTGCCACTTAAGGAACGGACACACCACTGGAGTATTCTCCACCACCTTCACCTATGTCTATGTCATAATCATGAATCATCCTCCAAGAATTTCATCAAAATTCAGGAAGTTTCACTTCTCTCCCTAACTTATGATTTTCTTCTCTCCCTAACTTATGATTTTCTTACCATATTATGAATATATGTATTTGTACATTGAGAGCAATGTACATCTTAAGTGTGGGGGGTGAATTTTATGACTAACTTTTTAAATTCCTGAATTATATCTTCTTCTTAAGTGAATTTTCTCATGTTACGATTAGAGTGAAATTTCCTTTGATTTATTATTTTTATCGATATGTTTTAGATTAAGCCATAGTTAATTGTGCATTGATGATTTAAACTTTAAGATACTAGAGAATCAAGCATGATAAGTCTATTTTTCAAAATTAAAAATTTGTTAGGTTGTTGACCTAAATTTGAATATTACCTTGAAGTTTGAAATTTGCAAGGTTGATATCAAAAACCCATAATTTTTGTGAGATTTTGAGCCTTTTAGAGCATATATTCTTTTCTTGCTCACTTCTTTTGATTATAAGTGTGTCAACATTGATTTGTTATTCTAGAACTTGCTTTGATTATACAGGTCGAGACCACATCATTGATTTGATATACATAGATGATAAAGGCACTTAGGATTTAACCCACTTACTCCACTAAAAGCCTACCTTCACAATTAATCCCTAGTGAACCCCTTTGATCCTAACAACCCTTTTATTGACTCACCCACTAATATTAACCCAAAACCCATCTTGTATTTGTTATCACCATTCCTCTTGACTACGAGCAATTGCCTAACTATGTTCTATATTCCAGTTGTTAAAGTTCTTTCTTATTATTGTTGATTTCTTTTTAAAGAAATCCATTATTAGTTCTATAATTAAGTGAGCTTATACGTTTAGATTCAACATCTTGAAGAAGAAGCTCGTATTATTAGTTTTCAATTGATGTAATTATTCAAGATTAGTTCATTTTTCTAGTTAGGTAAATTGTCAATTCAATCTCGATTTTAACCTTCTGATTCAGCCTTTATCCACACCTTTAACCTAAAGCCCATCACAACCCTTTAAAGACCTTTTCATTTGTGTATTATCTCATTTATAGTGGTGGAGATTTGATTTTCATACAAGCTTATGGGATTAACTTTTCATGTTTCACTGATGAGTGCTTTATTTTATTTTGAACCTTAAACAACTTGAATGATTTGAGTGAATCTTTATTAAGGATGCCAATCCTTGTCAGTTTTGAATCAAAGGTAATTATTCGGATAAGGGGAAACACCTATGTTTTTGTGCTACAAACTTATGACCTTCATTGTTTGAATCTTTAGGACTCTTTGAGTTAAATTATCCATGTATAAATTATCCATGAATTATGATGAGGCATTGTTGACGAGAATTATGAATTGAGGGAAGTTAATTCTGATTGTGAGTTGAGATTTTTGCTTGACGACAAGCAAAAGCTTAAGTGTGGGGGTATTTGATAAACCGTAATATATACATATTTTAATCTCACATTTAGCATACTTTTGGATGATTTATTCCATAAATTGTGGAATTTGGTGCTCCTAATCCTTTAATTTCATGTTTTATATGTTTTATACTTAGGAGAGCACCGGAGGATGAAAAGAATGAGAAACGGGCCAAAAAGAGAAAATGGGCCAAAGTATGAATTGCACACAGCCTCAGCCCGAAACACATGGCCATGCCTCTTTAGCAGATCCGACCATGGCCTGGCCCCGAATCACACGGTCGTGCCACACGGGCGTGTCCCTGCCATAGCAAAGAAGAGTTTCATTCAAATTAGGGTACTTAGAGGCAAAGAAAGACATTCCAAAAGCCTATATAAAAACCCTAGAGGCCAACCTTAAAGGGGGCTGTTCAGCTAGGCCAAGGAGCCAAGCTAGAAGGCCAAAATTGTGGGATTCACTCGAAGAAAGCCAGTTAATTCATCTCAGAAGCCAAAGTCATACTCAAGACTGATGATGTCTCTTTCAATTCCTTCAGGGTGTTTTAGGGTTTTTCTTATGTTTTGTTTTATATTTTCTTCTGAGATGTATTCTTTTATAATTATGAACTAAACCCCTCAAATACCTGAGGGGGATGAAACCTAAGATGAATCTTGTTATTGCTTTCTGAACTATATGATAAATACTTGATTTGTTCTTAATTATGTTTTCTTAATTCTTGTTTTGATATTTTAGGATATTGATTCAAGTATTGATGTTAAGCGGAGTTAAGCGGAGTATTCCCTGTTTAAGAGTAGATCTAGCATAGTTAAGCAGAGTTGATCGCAACCCTAGAGATAGAATGACAAAAATCTGTCAGATTAGGGTCAAACCTAATATGGGAGTCCATAGATCAAGTTAATGCAATTTTAGGGGTTTTAATTAGAAAGAGATTTCAATTAATCAACCTAGGGTTAGACATTAGTAGCCTCGAGAGAGTTATTAATATAAATTAGGGAATCCTACGGATCAAGTCAAGTGAATAAATCGTCTAGTTCAAAGTTAAATAATAAGTGAACTCTAGGTGGATTCTTCCTCGAGTTTTGTCTCAATCAATTGGTTTTTCCCACAAGTATTTCCCCAATTCATTCTCTATTTCTTAGCATTTTTAGCTTAGTAGTTAGTTAATTTTAGGTTAAGCAACAATTCCTTTGATTCTTAGGTTAAATAATAAAAACAAAGTTAGTATTAATACTTTTGTTTCCTTTAGGTTCGACAGTCCGATCTTGCCACTAAACTATACTACTGTTCGATAGGTGCGCTTGCCTCAAGTCGTTGTCATAGTTAGTTTTTAGGCTAGATCATTCATTATATAAATTTTTAAGACTCTAACACACGATTAGATATATACTAGGCCTTAGCCTATTTTAGACATAGTATTCAGATCAGAACAGAATAGCAGAGTCCTACTCACCAACCTCTTCACACCAACTCCATCCAACCCTACACACCATAGGGGAATAAAATCAACCCACCCATCCCTACACACCATGCTGTACCGAATGCGGCACATAATCAGAAAATTGCAACTGAGCTACCGAATAACACGCTTAAGAGTTTTTCAGATACTTCCTCCAAATATCATCAACCCACCTCGATGCAATGTAACACACAAAGGATGTCATGCTATTATGCAATTAAAAGTACATACATTCAGATCAGTGTACATGCTTAGTACGGATTTCACATAATCAATTCACATATCTACGGGTCTAAATACCACTTACCGACCCTTTAGTAGGTTCACAGTCAACTTAGGCGATCCATGCAACCTTACAGAACAATTTAGAAAAATGGGCTCACACGCCTATATGGCCTACGTGTGGGCCCACACGACCCAAATTGACCTTGGTCATGTGGATAACACGGCCTGGCCTAGAATCTCACACACCCGTGTGGGCCCACACGGCCTAATTGGTCGAGCCTGTGTGTCGCATACGGCCCTGTCTGGCCATCACACAGCCCTGTCACTCGCACATGGCTTGGCTCATCGATCATATGGCCATGCTGTGGCTTACAGCCTTGCATACGGCCTATCGCACGGGGGAAAACACACCCGTGTGGCGTTAACAGTGAGGTTTTTGGCTTTTACCGAAACCTCATTTTTTATATTTTCGGATACACATCTGGTTTCGATTGAAGCTAAAACAATTCCCGAGCACTCCAGAACCTATATTATATAATCCAAAACCCACATTCAGCGATTTTAGCAAGAATTAACCGAAATTGTAACACGATAAACATCCTTCAACAACTCAAAAACCTTACCTTCGAACGAACAACAGGGGCTTTACAACCTCACACCGTCAATGGCTAATCTCTAGCCCTTTTGATTGACTCCTGACAATCAAATAAACACTTCCCTTAAATCACTTATCCACGAGAACATTCGGGATATAATATAAATAAAAACTTACCGAACATGCCATCGTCGTACAAGACCAAACGAGATAATGAAAAAGGAAACAAAAGAAAAAGAACGAGATGGGGGAGAGTTTCGGCAGCAAGGTGGAGAGGAACGAAATGGAAATTCGAATTCTGAAAAAAAAAAAGAAATAAAGTAATTAGAATTGGATTTTCTGATAAACCCCAACTCAAACGCCCTTAATTCTCTCCACCTACTCCCCACCACTCAGACTTTTGGTAAAACACAAACTCTAGCCGAATTTCATTGCAAAAAAATAAAATCCCTTGCCGTCCCTGGGTATTGAGCACAAGCCCTCTAACACACCCCACACACCACTTAACCACCAGACTAGCAGACCCATTCTGATATCATTTCACCAATAACAACTTAAAATCCTACTGCTCAAGGTCAAGGCTTTAATTAGAAAAATATCAAAATGTACCCAAGACATGGCTTGAACTTGAGACCTCTCGCACACACCCAGAACACTTAACCACTGAAGTAGATACACATTGTGTCACAAAATTACAAAAGCCGAATTAAGAAAATTTGGGGCGTTACAACTTTATCCCTTAAAAGAAAATTTCGTCCTCGAAATTTTACCTGATCAGAAAAGGTGAGGATACTACTGACGCATCGAGTCCTCCGGCTCCCAAGTGGCCTCCTCAGTGCTATGATTCTGCCACATTACTTTCACTAAGGGGATAGACTTCCTTAGCAGAACTTTAATGTCGCGATCTAGGATTCGGACCAGCTCATCCTCAAATGTCAGATCTGGTCTAACCTCAATGTCCTCAATGGGAACAACATGCGTGGGATCAGAGTGGTAGCATCTCAACATTGAGACATGGAACACATCATGAATTTGATCCAACTCTGGAGGAAGCTCCAACTAATATTCGACTAGCCTCACTCGCTTCAGAATACGGTACGGCCCAATGAACCTAGGGTTTAACCTACCCTTGCGACCGAACCTCAGAATCTTATTCCATGGCGAGACCTTGAGAAAGACTAAGTCCCCCACAGAATACTCAATATCCTTTCTCTTCAGATCAGCATAGGACTTCTACCTATCAGATGCCACTTTCAGTCGATCTCGAATCAAGCGGACCTTATCTTCAATTTCTGAAACCAATTTTGGACCCAGAACACTTCGCTCCCCCAATTTAGTCCAACATAAAGGAGTGAGACACTTAGGGCCATACAAGGCCTTTTACGGTGCCATCTGGATGCTAGACTGATAGCTTTTGTTATAGGTGAACTCTGCCAATGGCAAATACTCCTCTGAACTGCCTCGAAAGTCTATAGCACAGCTCTTCAACATATCCTCCAGTACTTGAATTACCCTCTCCAACTGACCATCTGTCTAAGGATGGAAAGTAGTACTGAAGTTCAACCTTGAACCCAGAGCCTCATGCAACTTCTTCTAGAATCGAGACGTGAAGTGAGGATCCATATCAGAGATGATGAAACAGGAACCCCATGCAGTCTCACTATTTCAGATATATACAGCTTGGCTAATTTTTGGAGAGAAAAGTTCGTCCTGACCGAAATGAAATGAGTAGATTTGGTCAACCAATCCACGATGACCTAGACAGAATCCTGCTTAGTGAGTGTTAAAGGCAACCCACTAACGAAGTCCATCGTTACTCTCTCCCATTTCCACATCAGTATCTTTACCAGCTGCAGCAACCCCGAAGGCAACTGATGCTCAGCCTTGACCTGCTGAGAAGTTAAATAGTGAGCCACGAAGTCAGTAACCTCACGCTTCAACCCTGGCCACCAGTATAACTCTCGTAGATCTCGGTATATTTTATTCCTAGCGGGATGCATAGCGTAAGGGCTACTATGCACTTCCTTCAGAATCGACTATCGTAACTCCTCATCACTCGGTACACAGATCTAACCGCAGAAACAAAGTTCCCCATCATTGTTAATCCCAAAATCAGTAGTATCCCCATTCTCAACTTGACGTAACCACTCCTCAAGTAATTATCCTCCATCTGTTTACCTCTAATCTAATCAATCCACGTGGGCTTAACCTAAAGTTTCACTAACAGACTCCCATCATCAAATAAGCTGAGTCGAGCAAACATCACTCTCAGATCGGTTATAGCCCTACGGCTCAAAGCATCTGCCACCACATTGGCCTTACCAGGGTGGTACTCGATGGTGCAGTCGTAATCCTTAAGCAGTTCAACCCATCTACGCTGCCTAAGGTTTAACTCCTTCTGAGTGAGGAGACACTTGAGGCTTTTGTGATCAGTGTAGATAGTACACTTCTCACCATACAGATA
Organism: Gossypium rotundifolium; assembly: GCA_025506655.1. Classification (NCBI taxonomy): domain Eukaryota; kingdom Viridiplantae; phylum Streptophyta; class Magnoliopsida; order Malvales; family Malvaceae; genus Gossypium; species Gossypium rotundifolium. The sequence continues at coordinate 108,464,337 of CP106724.1, forward strand.
GTGCCTCCAGATCTTCAGAGCGAAGACTACTGCTGCCAACTCCAAGTCTTGCATTGGATAGTTAGCCTCATGCGTCTTGAGCTGACGAGACCATAAGCCACCACTTTACCATTATGCATCAGTACACAACCCAAACCCGCATGCGACGCATCACTGTATACGACAAAATCCTTCCCAGATTCAGGCTGTATTATAATTGGAGCCTGAGTCAGAACAAATTTGAGCTTCTCTAAGCTCCCTTGTTGCTTATCAATCAAGACAAAGGGAACTCCCTTGCACAGAAGCTTGGTCAATGGTGCTGCGATCAAGAAGAACCCTTCCATGAAGAGTCAATAATAATCCGCTAGCCCTAGAAAGCTGCAAATTTCGGACACATTCCTCGACTATTTCCAATCCAACACAGCCTCAATCTTACGAGGTGTAACACCCCTAACCCGTAACCATCGCCGGTCTAGGGTTAAAGGCATTACCAGACAGTCAGAAACTTTTACGAACATTACATAACTTAATTAGACAAATCAAATCAAAGTGTCCCTTAAATAGGTCTACGAGACCTTAATCATGCTTTAGAGAGAGGCCGAAACTAAATCGAACACATACAAAAATTATCAAAATTTAAAATTTTTTTAAAGTTACAGAGGCAACAAGCCCGTGTGGGCAGGCCGTGTGCCTCACACGGCCTTAGACACGTCCGTGAGCCTAAGCCATGTCAAAACAGGGCACACATACTAAATTGACCACACGGCCTGAGACATGCCCGTGTGCCGCACCCGTGGTCGAGCCTGACTTGCACCACACGACCAATCACATGCTTGTGTGTCTAGCCCATGGTCGAGCCTGACTTGTTTTGAATTGTAACCTCAAAGGAAACGGTCGAGCCATATGCCTGTGTGCTTAACCGTGTGGGCAAATATAGGCCATTTTCAAGGCCAAATTTCCACCCATACATGGGTCATTCTTACAAGCACATACAAGCCTAATTCCACACACAATTGGCAACCAAAAACTTACCAAATGGACATCATATCATCCCATTCAATTTTATTTCCCATGCATATCATCTTATATGCCAAATTGCACAACTAAATCATAACTATAACCAAACATGAATCATCCACAATTTTATCAATTCATATAACCATTCCATATATCAAACATATATACTCATTTTGCTTCAATATGCTTCCCATAATCTTGACCACTTCATAAACATAAGATCACACCAAAACCAAACATCATATAACATGACTCATCATTCATTTACATGACCATTAAACTAGCCATATCACACAGCCATTACACATCTCAAACATATTCCAAAACAACTAGCCTATACATGCCATATTTAACTATAATCACATTCAAAAGTACCAAAATAGAGTTTGATAGTGTGGTGAAGGTCCTCGACGATTCCTGAGCCTTTCGTAGCTTTGACGATCTGTAAAACAGAGTAAACACATACAAAGTAAGCTTTTCAAAAGCTTAGTAAGCCATATACAAATAAATTTAGCATATAAGCATTCAAAACACATATTCAATATGAATTTACTAATTAGCTCAATTGCATAACCATAGTTCTTCTTGGCTCATTTACTTAGCCAATTCTTACCAACATGCATATCTCCATAAACTTCATTTGATCATAATTTATTCATTTATGTATCACATCTTACTTAATCAGATTCATTCACATATCTTATCTAGGTAAGCTTATAAATATACTTAACTTCCATATACACACAATATGTACGTATCAAACGTACCTGATTTAATTATACTTTTCACATAAACATTCATTCCTCATACTCGCCCGTTGAACCGTTCGGAATCTAATAAGATGCTCAGAGTGCTCAGAATAATCATACAATGCCAACGTCCCAGACGAGGTCTTACATGTACTCAGATATCGATGCCACTGTCCCAGATAGGGTCTTACACGAATCAAATACGATGCCAATGTCCCATACATGGTCTTACACGTAAATCTCATATTGATTCCAACGTCCCAGACGTGGTCTTACACGAAATCTCGAATCAATGTCAACGTCCCAGACGTGGTCTTACATGATCTCAAATATTAGAAACTTATGTCATGACATACGCAATCCCAGCTATCCCTAGGTTCAAATGGGACTTTTTTGGAAGTTGACAACAAGTCGATATTATATCAGATTTCATGTATTCATTGTCTCATATACATTCATCATCATAATTTTCATATGAACATACATATATCAATATAAAACATTTATTTGTATATCGACTTACCACGTACGAGAAGAACTGAAACAAACGGCTATTCAATAACTTTCGACTTCCCTAGATCTAAATTCATTTTCTTTGATTCTTGATCTATAAATATTCAAATTTAACCCATTCGCTCATCAATTCATTCAATTCAATCCAAATACACATATTTAGGGTAATTTATAAATTAGCCCCCACATTTTCACATTTTGACATTTTAGTCCCTATTTCACAAAATTACAAAATACACATAATTCAACACATTCCATGCTTGGCAGAATACTACCCATGCTCATACAAGTCCTCACATTTTATTTATTTCACAATTTAGGCCCTCAAAATATTATTTTATTAATTACGTAAAAATTACTCAAATTCATGAAAACTACAAAGACAAAACTTGTTAATCTAACACATATCCTTCATTTTTCATCAATAATCATCACAAAACTCATGAATTCATCCATGGAACTTATCAAAATCTTCATCAATTCACAAAATTAAGGTATGGGTTTGAAAGTACTCAAAGCAACAGTTACAAAAATGTAGAAATTATCAAAAACTGATAAAAACACATACCCGATTTATGCTTCAACCTTGACCGAATGTAACAAAGCTTAACCCTTTCTTTTTCTTTCAAGAATTAATGGAAAAGGATGATAATGGCCATCTTTTTAATGTTTTGTTTTATTATAATCATATTAATACACAAATGACAAAATTAACCTTTATTGAACCATATAAAAATCATGTAAAATATAGACATAAATGTCCACTAGCATAAATAATGGTATAATATCCATTTAAGGACTTCATCTTTAATAGCCAACTCAAATAAACACTTTAACAAATATATGCCACTTTTATCCTTTTATGCAATTTAATCCTTTTCTCAAATTAAGGACACAAACGGACAAATTAATTCACGGAACTTTAACACATACTCAATCACATATTATAGGCACAGAAAATAAAATTAAAATATTTTCTGACTCAGATTTGTGGTACGAAACCACTGTTCTGACTAGGGTCTAAACCGGACTGTTACACAAGGATCAACACGAATCCTCTCTGCAGAAACCACATGTCCTAAAAAGGTTACTTCCCGAAGCCAAAACTCACACTTACTAAACTTCGCATACAACCGTTTCTCTCGAACTGTCTGTGGTACCACTCTGAGATGCTCATCATGCTCGTCTCAGTCTTGGAATACACTAGGATACACCACCTCAAACTAGTCCAAATAAGGCTAGTACACACGGTTCATCAAATCCATGAATACCGTTGGTGCATTGGTCAACCTAAAAGGCATAACCAGGAACTCGTATTGTCCATAACGAGTCCTAAATGCTGTCTTATACACATCGGCCTCCTTAACCTTCAATTGATCATATCCTGAATGCAGATCAATCTTGGAAAACATAAGCCCCTCTGAACAGGTTAAATAGATCATCTATTCTTGGTAGTGGGTACTTGTTATTGATTGTTAGCTTGTTCAATTCCGGTAGTCGATACACATCCTCATTGTCCCATCTTTCTTCTTCATAAACAACACCAGTGCTCCCCATGGAGACACACTACGACTAATGAATCCACGATCTAACAGTTCTTGAATTTGAGCCTTAAGCTCTATAAGCTCCTTCAGTGCCATTCGGTAGGGTGCAATAGACACCAGAGCTGTAGCCAGAATGAGCTCAATCCCAAATTCCACCTCTCAGCTTGAAGGCAGACTCGGTAGTTCTTCAAGGAAAAACATCTAAAAAAATCCCATACGGTTCTGATGTCCTTAACCGAAGAGTCCCCAGAATCAGAAACATTGATGTAGGCCAAGAATGCCTCATATCCTTTTCGTACCAATTTCTCTGCCATCAACGCAGAAATAACATTAGTCAAGAAGTCTCGACGTTCCCCAATCACCACTACCTCGTTGTCCTCATCGATTCTCAACACAACCCTTTTTGTCGCACAGTCCAGACTTACCCGGTGTTTGACCAGCCCGTCCATTCCCAAAATCAAATCGAACTCCAGATCAGCCAGAAATATTGACCCTTGAACCTCCGATGGGACGTCTCTATATAGTTTACCCACTTGGATAGATTGCCCCAATGGACTCACAACAGTTACCTCACTTGAGGTATTCTTAACCAGAATTCCCAATGTTTCAGACACAGAACTAGCTACGTAAGAGTGTGTAGAGCCTATGTCTATCAGTGCCAAATAAAGTACATTATAAATTAGAAACATCCCCATGATGACGTCTGGAGTATCTCGATCCTCACGAAGATGAGTAGTATAAACTAGTGCAGCCTGCCTCGCATTAGTCGGTCCAGCACCTCTGCCCGGTGCTCTCTGCCCTCGACCCATGTCGGTTCCACCTCTGGCCTGACCTCGCCCCTAGGTGGTTGCATAGTACCAGTACCTGGGGACAGTCCTTGACACGATGCTCGGTAGAGCCACATCTTAAACATGCCCTAGTCATCATCAAATGCTCGCCTAGATGGCATCTACCACAGTGTTCACACAGCGCTACCCCAGCAAGTGCAATGGAGGCCCAACTCTCACTGGCCCATCAAATCCGGCCTTCTTCTTAGGCCTCATCACAGAACTCAAGGGCTCCGATTCCCTCTTATTCTTTCCTCTTTCGCGATTTTGGTGCTTAGTGCGCTTAACCTCCTCGACGATCTTCACTTTCTCAACCAGTGTAGCAAACTCAAGCTCCCTATGTGGAGCTATCAGAACTCAAAAACTGTCCCTGAGTCTATCCTCAAAATGGATGCATCACTCATACTCAGTCGCCACCATGCCCTGGGCATAATGGCTCAGTCTCAAGAACTTGGCCTCATAATCGGCCACTAAACAATCCCCCTATGTGAGATTAAGAAACTTACGCCTCCTAGCATCGATATAGCTAGCTCCCACATACTTACTCTTGAAATCCAACTTAAAGTAATCCCAAGTCAATCGATCAAGTTGAGTGCCCTCTTTAACCGTCAGCCACCATTGGTAAGCTTCATCATGAAGTAGAGAAACAGCCCCCTTAAGCATCTGCTCGGTGGTGAAGTTTACGTCGTCCATAATCCTCTCCGTGGCCTCTATTCAATAGTCGGCCACATTAGGGGCGACTCTAGTGATGCCCCTAAATAATTTAGCCCCATTGGACCAGATTCGTTCCGTAATCGACCCTCGGCCCTCAGATCTAGTGTTAGGCCCAGCGACCTTCTCCAGGATTCATAACATGGCTTGGGACAGTGCGTCATCCCCAGCCACATTGTAACATCCTGAAAATGGGCCTATGCATTTTTGATTTAATTATACGAAATGGCATGTCCTATGTATTATGAATGTATGATGAACATTTTTGGAAACTTGGAACTGTTAAGTTTAAAAGAAGAAAGTGAACATTTTGGAAACCTGGAAATGTTAAGTTAAAAGAGGAAAGTGAACATTTTGGAAACTTGGAAATGTTAAGTTAAAAGAGGAAAGTAAACATTTTTGGAAACTTGGAAATGTAAGGAAATGTCAAGTTTTAAAAGAGGAAACTAAGGCAAGGTGGCCTTAAGAAAATTAATAGGAGGAAAGGTGACGCCACATACAAGGGTATTGGGCCTAGGTTCGAGTCACTTGGGGAGCAAATAAAGGAGTTTTATTTTTGCTACAAACAGCAGGGAAGTGGACGGCACTAAGGAACCCAAGGGAAGAGTTTTATTCTCTTTAAATTTAGTCTAAATAGGAGATAAATAATAGATTTATTTATAATTATTTTTAGGAGATAATTGTTGGATTAATTCTTTTAATAAAGTGATAATTCAAAGGATAAAATAATCAAAATAGAATAGTGGTAGCCAAGTAAGGGATTCTGAGTAGTAATTTCGGCTATAAGAGGGAAAGAATAGGGCTACTCATCAATTTTTCTTCCTCCTCTTTTCTCTGCCAAATTTCTTAGTGCTCTCCTCTCTTCTCTTCTCTTTCATTTGTTAAGCAGAATCCATAGTCCACCATTGCCAAAATTCCCAAGTCTTCTTTTCTTTATTTTTTTTGTGGAAACCGAATATCCTAATAGAACCCTAATGACTTCTCCATTAAATCCTAAAAGTCAAACCTTATCATCTAGTCATCAAGGCCGATTCTTTAAGGGCTTTTAACAAAGTCTTGTCGATTTCTTAAAAGGGTGTATTTGGGATTTAAGAATTGTCAACTACAAGAAGGTATCTTTCAGGATTTCAAGGATCTAAGGTAAGACATATGTATATTCGGCCAAAGGCCATGTTTTATGCTTTAATTTTAGATTAAATCTAACATATGGTTATAGGAATTTCGACAGCATTAAGGAAGCAAGGATCCAATTCGGGATTTAAGATTTGGAAGGTAAGCACCTATGTATATTTGGCTAAAGCCTAGATTAGTATTTAGATCTGTTCTTTAAATATTCAAAATAGCCAAAACTAACAAGTTAATATATCTAAGGATCAGTCGACTACAAGGAAGAAGAAATTCTTTTCCCGAAGGTACACCATAGGCCGCGTGTTCCCTAGTTATTCGGTGAGTTTCGGGATTTAAAATCCACAAGGTAAGTATCTATAGCATTCATCCAAGGCCTGTATTGATACTAAGATCTATTTCTTACATGTTAAAAAGCCAAAACTAACCTATGTAGAGATCCAGTGTTTGGCCGAATACAAGGAGGAGTATAGCATAGTTTTCGGGATTTGAGTGATAAGTAAATCGGCATCAAGGTAAGTTTTAGTGTACAAATCCTACTAGGATTTGATTTTGTGGCCGAACGGGTTTTCATTAAAACTTTAATATGGGCCGAATGTAGGGAGTTAAAGATCTAAGGCAGTAGATAAGATTTTCGGGATTTTAGTGAAATTGTTAAGCGAATCAAGTGTGTACCCTACCCTAAGTTTTAATATGTTCATGGCTATGTTTAAATTAAATGTGCATGTTTATAAGAATGTGAATATGGCTAAGGTACCATACTATGGTACAAAGTACTAAGGTACGTTTCCTACTCCTACTAGGAATATGAATATATGTTATTTTTAACATGTGAAAAGTGATAAGAATGTGAATTAAGGCATGATTTTGCATATTGTGCATGAAAAATGGGGGTATATGGGTTATATGGAAAGGGGAAGTTAATGTGGTGACCTAACACCACGAAATCTGAATGTGGTGACCTAAGACCACGATAACTGAATGTGGTGACCTAAGACCACGAATTCTAAATGTGGTGACCTAAGACCACGAATTCTAAATATGGTGACCTAAGACCACGAATTTTTATAAGGGCGATGAGCACGTCGACAGCAGCGACTGCCTTCGATAGTGTGTAGCGGATGGAGGGTTGACTTAGTAGTCCCCACGGTGTGCAGGATGGTACGGGTGGTGTGTAGCGGATGGCATATAGGTTTGGGTTTGGGTTGCATCATATTGTTTAAATGCTTAATGAACATGTATGATATTGTATGCCAAATATTAAATTTTAGTGTTGGTTACACATTGAGTCTGTTGACTCACCCCATTGTGGGATTATTTTTTTCAGGTGACGACTAGTGATGGACCGGGCCGACAGATGCTTAGTGGAGGCCATGTGAAGTTCAGATTTCTTTTATTTGGACTATTTTACTTTAAGTATTTTGAATTTAAATTTTGGGAATTATTTGATGTAATAAGGCCTTAGTAGGAATATTTTATTCTGTCTTTATTTATTAAGCTTACAAACCTTATTTTATTAAAAGATTAAGAAAAATATTTTTTTTAAAAACAAAGCCCAAACGTTTTGTCACCTAAAGTAAAGGATTTTTAACAATGAATTAAACTTGTTTTCAACTCAAGCCCAACCCAAAACGATCTTTCTTCCAAATCACACAAGTTTTTCCTAAGTAACAAAAGAATTTGAAACTGTTTTCACCGGGGAACATACCAGATCCGATCAAGGCTCGTGGGCTGGGTTTGGGGTGTTTCAATTTGGTATTAGAGCCCAGTTTTAAACTCTCGGCCTGTGGTCTAAGGCCCAAAACATTTTCAAATCGAGCCCAAATGAGTTTTATGGAAGTATTTCTAAAAATAGGCAGGTTTGATGGCATGGCACCTAAGTCTCAGGCCCATGATCCACCGGTAAGTACCCCTAACCATCTGTGTGATTATGTGATTTATAGAAGGGTATAAAAGGAATGGAACGTAGAATAGAATGATAGGTACTTGAACCCTAGGACTAGTCTACCCCAACAACTGCATAAGACTTAAATGCCTAACTAAACAAACCTATGGCTAAGTCAACCGAGTTAGGGTGTGGTAACTCCTGTGCGTATTTCTAGGATTGGATCCAAAAGAGCTTGGTATTTAAGCAGTCCTAGTGACTCACCTCCTCTTCGCAGGAATCCTACCTGGTGCGTAGTTTCGGTTCACCCTAACCCAGAGGACTTAGTGGGTGTGGTAACCCCTGTGTGCTTGCCTAGGAATGGTTTCAGTGGGAGCTTGGTACTTAGCGATCATGTGACTCACCTCCTCTCCACTCAAATCCTACAGTGCGTAGCTTTGGTTCACCCTGACCAAGAAGACTCGGTCATAGGCTGAACCCAATAACTAAAACCCAAAAGGGAACTAGCCATGTTTTTTTTGTTATAAGAACCCTAATTTTAAAACTCTTAAAATCATTTTTCTTTAATTTGTGAAAACTATTTTTTTACACAATTTTTCAAAAATTTTTATTTATAAAATTACAAAAATACCCCTAGTGGTAAAATTACAAAAATGCCCTTGGTTTATGAAAATTTTCAAATACCCACAGTTCTTATCAAAATTTCACTACTTTGCTTAAAGGAACCCTAAATTTACAAAATATCAAAATACCTTGATTATGGAAAGAAAAAAATTTACGAAATTACCCCTAACCTACAAATTACCGAAATACCCCCGAGTTACAAAATTACCAGAATGACCCCCGATCTTCAAAAATTTTTGCAACAACACTGATTTGGAAAACAAATTCTCAAAAACAACCTTCAAGTTTTGTAAATTCCAAAGTACCCTTGATTTATCAAGACTTACAAATTTACCCGGGATAATTACCAATATACCCTCGTATTTCAAAATTTTCCGAAATATCCTCGGGATTTCAAAAATTACCAAAATACCCTTATTGACAAAATCACCAAGGAACCTTATTTTGATAAATTACGAAAATACCCCTATAGGGCAAATTACGAAAATACCCCTGGGTAGTGGAAAAACAACAACAATGAAAACTACAACATTTCTCTGAATGAACGAGAGTTCATAATTGATTGATGGATGTATGAATGTAAAGGCGTGTGCATGTATGAATCTGAAAGAACCACTCCTAAAATTCTTTTCATAAAACTTCTTCGCGGTTAATCGGTGGAATAAAGGCTAATTCATAAAATTTCTTAATCGATTAAAGCGCGTCGTTAGATATGAGTTCTAGAGGACGGTCGTCATGGACGCAGTAGAGGAAGAATGATCGTGTCGAACCCGTTAGATCAGTCAAGGGTCCGACAATGAGTTACCACCGCCACCACCACCCCCATTTATTGGTATCGAGCGGCGAGGCTCAGACGGGGATGATCTTTGATCGCATGTCGCGGCGATGAGTTCTTGAAATGGTGGCTAGTCTTTGGAGGAATATGATAGCTCAAAATCATACCGGCGACTCGAGCCAACGGAGTGAGGTGTTCCTGAGTATCTGGTGTGGCATCCGATCTATTGAATCTTGGTTGAGGCGATCGGCGCATTATGGATGAGCTCAATCTGACTCCTAAAGAGAAGTTGAAAGGAATGGTGGCACTGTTACGTGATGAAGCGTACCAATGGTCTTTAACAGTTCGGGATGGTGCCCCAGCTGAGGATCTGACCTGGGAATATGCTAAGGAGGCATATCAGAAAAAGTATGTCGGCACACATTATACTGATGAGCAGAGGAAGGCATTTCTGGGACTGGTTCAAGGGAACAAGTCCGTAGCAGAGTATGAAGCTGAATTCCTGAGGTTGAGCCGATATGCTCGAGGAGTAGTGGCAACGAAACATGAGCGATGTGTCCGTTTTGAAGACGGTTTAAGGGATGACCTCAGGTTATTGATAGCTCCACATCAAGAGCGGGAGTTTTCTGCTTTAGTAGAGAAAGCTAAAATAGCGGAAGGAATTAAGTATTCTGTGAGGCAGAACTCTGATCAAAAAAGGCAGAAGAGAGATTTTGATCGTCAAGGCCATCTAGGAATGAGCAAAAGAGGAAATGTTAAGATTTTGGAAACCTGGAAATGTTAAGTTAAAAGAGGTAAGTGAACATTTTTGGAAACCTGGAAATGTAAGGAAATGTCAAGTTTTAAAAGAGGAAACTAAGGCAAGGTAGCCTTAAGAAAATTAATAGGAGGAATTTGACACACAAACAGGCTTTGAAAAGTGGCCTGAAGATATCACTTGAGGCCCAGGTAGGTGACGCCACATACAAGGGTATTGGGCCTAGGTTCGAGTCACTTGGGGAGCAAATAAAGGAGTTTTATTTTTGCTACAAAGAGCAGGGAAGTGGATGGCACTAAGGAACCCAAGGGAAGAGTTTTATTCTCTTTAAATTTCATCTAAATAGGAGATAAATAATAGATTTATTTATCATTATTTTTAGGAGATAATTGTTGGATTAATTCTTTTAATAAAGTGATAATTCACGGGATAAAGTAATCAAAATAGAAGAGTGGTGGCCAAGTAAGGGATTCGAGTAGTAATTTGGCTATAAGAGGGAAAGAATAGGGCTACTCATCAATTTTTCTTCCTCCTCTTTTCTCTGCCGAATTTCTTAGTGCTCTCCTCTCTTCTCTTCTCTTTCATTTGTTAAGCCAAATCTATAGTCCACCATTGCCAAAATTCCCAAGTCTTCTTTTCTTTATTTTTTTGTGGAAACCGAATACCCCAAGAGAACCCCTAGCCGACTTCTCCATTAAATCCTAAAAGCCGAAACCTTATCATCTAGTCATCAAGGCCGATTCTTTAAGGGGCTTTTAACAAGAGTGCTGCCGATTTCTTAAAAAGGGTGTATTCGGGATTTAAGAATTGTCAACTACAAGAAGGTATCTTTCGGGATTTCAAGGATCTAAGGTAAGACATATGTATATTCGGCCAAAGGTCATGTTTTATGCTTTAATGTTAGATTAAATCTAACATATGGTTATAGGAATTTCGACAGCATTAAGGAAGCAAGGATCCAATTCGGGATTTAAGATTTGGAAGGTAAGCACCTATGTATATTCGGCTAAAGCCTAGATTAGTATTTAGATCTGTTCTTTAAATATTCAAAATAGCCAAAACTAACAAGTTAATAGATCTAAGGATCAGTCGACTACAAGGAAGAAGAAATTCTTTTCCCGAATGTACACCATAGGTCGCGTGTTCCCTAGTTATTCAGTGAGTTTCGAGATTTAAAATCCACAAGGTAAGTATCTATAGCATTCAGCCAATGCCTGTATTGATACTAAGATCTATTTCTTACATGTTAAAAAGCTAAAACTAACCTATGTAGAGATCCAGTGTTTGGCCGAATACAAGGAGGAGTATAGCAAAGTTTTCGGGATTTGAGTGATAAGCAAATTGGCATCAAGGTAAGTTTTAGTGTACAAATCCTACTAGGATTTGATTTTGTGGCCGAACGGGTTTTCATTAAAACTTTAATATGGGCCGAATGTAGGGAGTTAAATATCTAAGGCAGTAGATAGGATTTTCGGGATTTCAGTGAAATTGTTAAGCGAATCAGGTGTGTACCCTATCCTAAGTTTTAATATGTTCATGGCTATGTTTAAATTAAATGTGCATGTTTATAAGAATGTGAATATGGCTAAGGTACCATACTATGGTACAAAGTACTAAGGTACGTTTCCTACTCCTACTAGGAATATGAATATATGTTATTTTTAACATGTGAAAAGTGATAATAATGTGAATTACGGCATGATTTTGCATATTGTGTATGAAAAATGGGGGCATATGGGTTATATGAAAAGGGAAGTTAATGTGGTGACCTAAGACCACGAAATCGAATGTGGTGACCTAAGACCACGATAACTCGAATGTGGTGACCTAAGACCACGAATTCTAAATGTGGTGACCTAAGACCACTAATTTTATAAGGGAATGAGCACGTTGATTGCAATGAACGCCTTCGATGGTGTGTAGCGGATGGAGGTTGACTTAGTAGCCCCCACGGTGTGCAAGGATGGTATTGGTGGTGTGTAGTGGATGGCATATAGGTTTGGGTTCGGGTTGCATCATATTGTTTAAATGCTTAATGAACATGTATGATATTGTATGCCTGAAATATTAAATTTTAGTGTTGGTTACACATTGAGTCTGTTGACTCACCCCGTTGTGGGATTATTATTTTCAGGTGACGACCAGTGATGGACCGGGCCGGCAGATGCTTAGTGGAGGCCATGTGAAGTTTAGATTTCTTTTATTTGGACTATTTTACTTTAAGTATTTTGAATTTAAATTTTTGGAATTATTTGACGTAATAAGGCCTTAGTAGGAATATTTTATTCTGTCTTTATTTGTTAAGCTTACAAACCTTGTTTTATTAAAAGATTAAGAAAAATATTTTTTTTTAAAAACAAAGCCCAAACGTTTTGTCACCTAAAGTAAAGGATTTTTAACAATGAATTAAACTTGTTTTCAACTCAAGCCCAACCCAAAACGATCTTTCTTCCAAATCACACAAGTTTTTCCTAAGTAACAAAAGAATTGGAAACGATTTACACCGGGGAACATACCAGATCCGGTGAAGGCTCGTGGGCCGGGTTTGGGGTGTTTCACACACGATCATGAGACCCAGTCTCTATAGCAGGTGAGATCGACGTTTCGCTCGTATCCAGATTAGGTAGATTTCCATATGATGAGGACCCAGCTCGAGCCCCTCTACGGCCTTTACCACGGGCTCTAGTACCCCGTCCACGAATATCTCGTGCACTCATCATAAATTTAGAGTTTATCTATATTAACAGTTTTATGCTTTAGTTATAGTTCCAATATTTATTAACAGATATTTTATGCAGACAGTATCAAGAGTTCAAAATTTGTTATCGCAAATCGCAGTCTCACTACGGTTTTCGGTTTACACTACCTAGAGTGTTTTCAGTACAATATACTAGCTATGGATGTTTCAAGCATGCTAGTAGTATTTTCAGATAAATTTAAATAGAATTTCAGAACACTTATAGGATCGGCACTAGAGACTCGGTGTACCACATGCTCAGTCCAAAAATATTTTAAATTACTTAAAATCATTTCTTAAAAACCAATTTTTAAAACCCAAATCCATAATCGAGTTTTACAACTTGGCTCTGATACCACTAAATGTAACACCCCAAACCTGACCTAGACATTATGGTTGAATCTGGCGATGTCACATGATAGTGCTTTAGAAAACATCATTACGGTAAAACTATTATTCGTTATCTTAGGCTGCCTTCTAAAACGTGTCGTTTGTTTCAATCATTAACCATTTTCAAAATGTTATACATTGCAGAAGCTTTTGAAATAATTTGCGAATTTTGGTGTATTTTGATAAATCATTTGTTCATGTTGAAAACCTAAATTTTCCTACTACTAACAAAAAAATCGTAAACACTGCAAATCCCAAATTTAAATAGAAATCCGTTAAGGCCATAATTACATAAAACCTTTCCAAATATAATCAAAACCATAAATAAAAATAAAAATCATGAGTCTTTCATAAGCAGAAGCAGTGGTTAGCGTCGAGTCCTCCGCTGCACCAATCTATCTAAAGCTGGGGATTACCTGAACAAATTAAACAGAAAAGGGTGAGTTTTCACAAACTTAGTGTGTAATCCCCACAGAAAACATGCACACAGCATAATATCAGAAAACCATCATATATTCACGGTTCGAGTCTAAGCCTATTACAGAATCGGTGTGGACCTTAGCCCACTCACATACAGAATCAGATATATACTAGGGCCTTAGCCCATTTCAGACATAGTATGAATATCAGAACAGAATAGCAGAGTCCAACCCACCAACCTCTGCACACCAACTCTGTCCAACCCTACACACCATGTGGGGATAAAATCAACCCACCTATTCCTACACACCATGCTGTACCGAATGCGGCACATAATCGGATAATTACAGCGGAGTTGCTAGATAGCAGGCTTAAGAGCCTTTCAGATACTTACTCTAAATATAATCAACCCACCCCGATGCAATGCATCATACAAAGGATGTCATGTTATTATGTAATTAAAAGTACATACATTCAGATCATTATACATGCTAGTACGGATTTCACATAACCAATTCACATATCTAAGGGTCTAAGTACTTCTTACCGACCTTTACTAGGTTCATAGTTGACTTGGGCGACCCGTGTAACCTTACAGAACATTTCAGAAAAATAGGCTCACATGCCCATGTGGCCTGCCCGTGTGGGCCTACACGCTCGTGTGGCCCACACGGCCCAAATTGACATTGGCCATGTGGATCACACGGTCTTACCCAGAATCCCACACGTCGTGTGGTTCACCCGTGTGGGCCCATACGGCACAATTGGTCTAGCCCGTATATCACACACGGCCCTGTCCGGCAACCACATGGCTGTGTCACTTGCTCACAACCTGGCTCGTCGATCACATGGCCTACCACACAGGCAACCACATGCCCGTGTGGCATTGATAGTGAGGTTTTTAGCTTTCACTAAAACCTCATTTTCTACATTTCTAGGTACACACCTAGTTTCGATTGAAGCTAAAACAATTCTCGAGCATTCCAGAACCTATTTTTGATAATCCAAACCCACATTCAGCGATTTTAGCAAGAATTAACCGAAATTGTAACATGATAAACATCCTTCAACAACCCAAAAACCTTACCTCCGAACGAACAACAGGAACTTTACAACCTCATACCGTTAATGGCTAATCTCCAGCCCTTTGATTGACTCCTAACATTCAAATAAACACTTCCCTTAAATTACTTTTTTACGAGCACATTCAGGATATAATATAAACAAAAACTTATCGAACTCACCGTCGTCGTACAAGACCAAACAAGATAATGAAAAAGGAAACGAAATAAAAAGAATGAGATGGGGGAGAGTTTCGGCAGCAAGGTGGAGAGGAAAGGAAGGAAAAAGTCAAATTGTAAAAAAAAAAAGAAAGAGAGTCATCAGAATTGGATTTTTTGAGAAACCCCAACTCAAACTCCCTTAATTCTCTCCACCGACTCCCCACCACTCAGGCTTTCAGTAAAACAAAAATTCTAGCTGAATTTTGCTGCAAAAAATAAAATCCTTCTTGTCCCTGGGTATCGAACACATGCCCTTCAACACACCCCACACACCACTTAACCACCAGACCAGCAGGCCCATTCTGATATCATTTCACCAATAACAACTTAAAAGCCTACTGCTCAAGGTCAATGCTTTAATTAGAAAAATACCAAAATGTACCCAAGGCATGGCTTGAACTTGGGACCTCTCGCACACACCCAGAACACTTAACCACTGAAGCAGATACACATTGTGCCACAAAATTACAAAAGCCGAATTAAGAAATTTTGGGTCGTTACATAATTAATTCATTAGTTACCTTACAATTTTAATGCAAGAATAACTTAGTCATGGTTTTACTTAATCAAACATCTTATCGAGGCCTATAAAAACACAAACACAATTGATAAACCGTAAAAGTAACATATTTTTACCCCATATTTAGCATGCTTTTGGATGATTTAGCCCTTGATTTATGTAAAAAGGTGCTCTTAATCCTTTCTTTTCATATTTTATACTCAGGAAAGCACTCGAGGACAAAAAGAACGAGAAACGGGTTTAAAATAGGCCAATTTGGGCCAAAGTGGAAATCGACACGGCCTAGACTTCAAGCCACATGACCATGCCTCGACAAATAACCAAGACACGACCATGCCACAATTTACACGACTGTGCCCCAATCGACAGAATCGAGACACGACCTGAAAATGATTTACACGGGCGTGTACCATAGCCGTGCCCCTGCCGTGAGAGAGAGCAATTTCACTCGGATTTGGATACTTTGAGGCAAAGAAACACATTCCAAATGTAACACCCCTCACCTGTATCCAACTTTGAGATAGGGTTCGGCGTTCTGGTGCATTTAAACATTCACAATCATACAAAAGCGAAGTTACAGATTTTACCAAAATTAAAACCTTTCAAACACATACCATGGACAAATAGGCTTATAGGTCAAAATCATTATAAGCCACATCTCATGGATATAATCTACAAATCAATATAAGTCAATACTTTTGGCTAATCACAACAACATCCATCATAGAAAAACTAAGTCTCTATACATGCCACTCACTTGAAACATTTAACATACACATGTCAATACTCCAAGGATAATGGCTCGATAGTGTGATGCTGCCTCCGACGATCTCCAACCCTGAGCTGACCTGACAAAACTAAAGAAATAGAAAGGACGGATTAAGCTTTACATTTAGTAAGCTCGCTTGAAAATAATAAGCAATGCGATAAGATGTTATTTTCATATTCTTTCTATTTATCCAAATTCAAGTTAAGCTATTTTTCTCAAGTCATAGTCATTAAATTATTTATATCTAGGGCTACGGAACTCTAAATTAAGATCCGTTAATTTTCTATGAAACTAGACTCACATATATTCATACCATAAAATTTTCAGAATTTTTGGTTTATCCAATCAATACAGTTTATGTTTCGCTGTTCGACTGCTCTAACACCTCTTCACTAAAATTAAAATTGATCATTATATAGAGTTTGGATAACCTTCCCGTTTGTCTCTCTCAAAAGTAGACTCATCAAGTATTTTGATAATATAAATTACACACCATAAAAATTTTTATACAATTTTTAATTATTTTTCCAATGCAGAATGGGGGATCACATAATCATTCTGAACTAGTCTTACAAAAATTTAAATATATCAAAATATACAAATCCTTTGCTTGCTTTGTTTCTTTTATATGAAAATAGACTCAATGATATTTCAATCCATATCTCTTTCACTTTTTAATTCAATTTTCTCTATTTTTGGTGATTTTCAAAATTACACAATTGCAGTTGTCCAGTATTGTTTTAATGCAAATTTCACTTTTTCATAATTTCCATGTATTCACTTTCTTTTTTTTCTTTTTTTTTTCTACACACATGCACTAAAACAACATATAACTTGGCACATAACTATCACTTGATCATATGCACATGTCACTCATTTGCATCCTTACTATTAATGCATCATAATCTAAGCATTTTATTCAACATATAAATCATACAATAACAATTTTGTACACATACCTGTACTACTTATTCATACGATTCTCTACTTAGTTTCATACCTGCACTTCACTTATACAAACAATTTCATATCCACACTTACTCGTATAAATGTATCAAACACAATGTTCACTTTCACATTATTATCACATGATTAAATCCTTTTAACATTCAATCACTTTT